>OY294049.1:15551928-16172569 GCA_958510825.1 Brachypterus glaber
ACTCTGTACGATGATTAGAAAATATATTGATGGAATAATAAATTAATACGTTTTTTGTTGTCATAACATTTGAGAATATGGAATAAGTATTATTTGCTTACTCCAAATAAACATTTTTATTTTACTTGAAAATCGGTGATAATATACAATATTTATTTTATTAATCAACAAGGTAGAGACTTGACTTTCACATACAAGCGTGAATCAGTTTTTATGGTATTTTATCCGTAATACTCTGACTATTTATGGGTAAAACAGTAAAAATTCCGAGATAATTCCGAGATATTTATTAAATAATAAAAACAAGAACATTTTTTAAGTAGTAGAAAATGTACAACATAATATTAAAGAACATCTATACAAATGTGCAGAAACAGTCAGTAATTTGGTAACAAAATTTAATGATTTAAAATCTACAATATTCTCGATTCATATTTTTTATTCAAGTTTAAAAAATCAAAAAACAGTCAAACTTTATTTTATACTAAAATATTACAACTTTTTTTTCATATGTAAATTGTACCAATTAATCAAAGTTAAATTTTTTTATTCTAAATAGTATTTTAAAAGGGATAAACATTTAGCTAAATAACTAAAGTTTTTTTTTTATTTTGCAGAAATTAGATATTTTAAAATTTTGTTTCCAAATTATTAATAGTAACTGAAATTCTTTGGAAATATATTAAATTTATAGATACACTATACAATGTATACATACATACATAATTTTTAATTTAACTAAATTATTAACAATATATTACAAATAAAATTATAAGATACAACAACGATATATTTTTTCTTAAAAAAATATATCTCAAAAATACAATTAATTTACTAAAAATTAAAAAGGTACATTGATTGCATCGGTTTTAAAAATATACATATAAATTTCGTATTTTAAATACAAAAATTTCTTTGATCACATTTTCGAACGGAATAAATCTAATGTATTTTTAATACCCGTTAATAAACTTTTAAGACAATTTACAAGAAAATCTGCCCCACAAGACGAACCCTATTATTATAACTAATTTTAAATATCAATATTTACATTTTTGTTGTAATTTTACATTTTTTTTTCTGTAATATTACATTTTTTTCTGTAATTTCACATTTTTTTCTGTAATTTTACATTTTTTCCGTAATTTTACATTTTTTGGTAATTTTACATTTTTTATATAATTTTACAGTTTTTAATGTAGTTTTACCGTTTTTAATGTAGTTTTACATTTTTAATGTAATTTTTTAGTTTTTAATGCAATTTTACATTTTCGGTGTAAATTTACATTACATTACATTTTTAATGTAAATTTACATTAAATATTACATAAATATAAATTTTAATGTAATTTTGAGTTCGAGTCTTGTGAAATTCGATGTATCAGATCATGTATAAAAAAGTACAGAATTTTCCTGCAAATTTTCTTCTTAAATTCTAATAAATATTAAATATTTTAGAACACGTCAAAGATAGGAGATCTATAGCATGATGCCTTGAAAAATAATTCCAAATTCTCTGTTACTATTTTTCTAAAAGGTTTTCTAAGAAATTTTCAAAAAAAAAAATCTTAAAAAAAAAATTTTATAGCCTTAAAAAAAATACTATTTAGGAAATTTGGAATTAAGCTTCAGACTCAAAATCCAATATTTAGAGACCTCAAAAATTGGTCTATTATATAATTAAATCTGGCCCTAACTAGAGATCCAAACTTTCAGTTCAGACTAATTTGTACATCAAATTAATAATTTTTTCTGAGGGGCACTTTAAAAAAGTATTTTGTCCATAAAAATTAAATTAAAGCTCTCTCACTAGTCTATTTTCTAACACTATTTAAAGTTTTTTTTAGCTGGCTATGGCCCGTAATCGTGCACTATTTCCATCATCCTATGCCTGTTGTCCTCAGACCTGAAACAATAAAAAAGTCGTTGGTAAAATATTTTTCTCAGAAAAAAAAATAAAAAAAAATCAAAAATTTAAAAAATTTACATTTTTTATTCAGATTTTTCGAAAAAATAATTTTTTTTTAACTCAAAACTTTCAAAAGAAAATCAAGTTTTTTTTAATTTTTTTGATTTTTTGTTTTTTTTTTATGTTTGAATTAAAAAAAAGCACAAATTTTGAAGTTTAAAAAAATCAGTATTTTAGAATTTTTTTATAGGATTAGAACTATTAAAAAAACTAATTTTGTTGCTAAGCAACTTACATCTGTTGTTGTTGCTGTTGCTGCAGCTGAAAACTGTCCAGATGTTTGTTGATTTCTCGATGAACATGTTCAGGTAAAACTCCAACATTCGAGAACAAACTCCTCAAAACATTCAACTCCTCCGTTAAAAGTTCTATCCTCTTTTGCAGTCTTTCGTTTTCTTTAACTAGGATTTTCACTTTTTCCTCTGTTTCCCTCGTGCGTACTTTTGCCTTTTCCCTGCTTTTCCTAACGGCAATGTTGTTTCTTTCCCGGCGTCTTCGGTATTCGTCGCTATTTTTATCACAAGGTTTCATATTTTTTCTGGCTATGTGATTATTCAACATTACATTTTTGTTCTTCATGGCGTTCATGTTGAGTTGGTGATGTATGACAGGACTTGGGGTAAGATTTGTGAAGGTTTGACCGGGATTTGAAGGATAACCTCCTGCGATATAGTTCGTCGGCATGATCCCCAAGTTTTGCCTTCTGAACTCCTGAGGGTCAACAGGTTCTTCCTTTATGCTTGGAGTATCACTTCCCATTGAGGAGTTAGAGTCGCTATTCGAGTTTTGATTTGCTGTATAGCTAGCACCACTGTGTACAGGTTGAGGCATGTATGCCAGAGTCGTTCGGGGGTAGTTTGTGTTTTGCACTCCCATGTTGTTCACGGTTCTGGAATGGAGATTTTGGATGTGCTTTCCCTGACTCTGGAGGATGTCCGTGAAGAGACCGTCGCTGAATTGGGTGTCATCTATCAATCCTTGTAAGTCCAGAGAAATTTCTGGGGTGTTTAAGTCACTGAGCTCTCCATGCTGTTGGTATTGTTGCAACTGGTGTTGTTTTAACAGTTGCGTGGTTTGTTTGGATCCTGTATTGTTGTTTAATGTTGTTAGATTGTTGTTATTGTTGTTGTTCATAATGACAGTCTTTTTGGCATCGTTTGGAATAACCGCGTTATTTTGTGTATGCTGTTGGTTATCGTACATTTGCGGAGAATCCATTTTAAAAGTTTTTTGGGTAGGTACTAAAGATTAACAATGAGTTAACTTTCACTTGGGTCCACACTTTCACTATACCAAAAATAAATTTTGAATGTTTTATTCACGCACAAGCATAATGTACGCACTTTCGAATCCTAAATTGAATATACACTTTGTTTATAGCACATGGGTATAGTTCACAAAATTTTAATAAAATCCAAAAGGGGGACGTTATAAAACGTCGGTTCACTGTTGCGATGTAAATGTTTTTCGGTTCGCGAAAAATTTTCATTCAACACTTGGCAAAATTTTGAAGTTCTGAACGAAAAAGAGGCTTTGGTGAGCCTGCCTGGGTACCACACTAGCGTGCGCTTGCCCAAGTCAACTGATACTGAGTGTATCTAGCGCGGTCCGCGATGTTTGTAAGAGAGATTTTCGGGCTCATGCGCGCCTTTTCCAACTCTACCCGTATATTTACGCTGACATGCTTTTTGAAAGTGAAACACGACGATTTGATTTCGTGCTATATAACACTTTTTTGACGTAATATTTAGCGACCAACACACCGACGATAGGGCGCAAAACACTTTGACTTGCGCTTTTAAAAGTGTCTTTACCCGTTTTTGATATTTTTCACTTTTTACTTTTCCAAATTTACCACATTCCAAAAAAAAACAATTTTTCGTACCGTTTGACAGATCAAAGTCAAACTTGAAGTTTTTAGAGGATCTAGGGGTTTTTTCTTTCTTTACCTACTGTCCCCAATAAGGGTAGTTTACTTATGAACAAAAATTTTAAATTCGATTTTCTTAAAAACAGCTCTAACCAGCGTCGGACTGGACAGGTGAGATAGTGAGAAGAATCTCATGGGCCCCCCACCTTTGGGAGCCCTTTATACCTTGCCCCCCCCCCCCCCTGGGAGGATATCTTTTTTTAGTCATAAAAATTCAGTCAGGGGTAAAAAATGGGGTCGTAATTTGATTTTTTTATTTTGGGGTTACTTGTAAATAACCACCAAAAACATATGCACATGGTTTATATCCAATAAATAAAACTTTTTTAAGAGAAAGTAAGTGCTGTGGAACCGTACCATTTACACTTAATTAATTTAATTATCAGGTTTTAGTTTTCATTATATTTCTTAGCTGGTTAAAAACTAATCTATTTTGCATCAAACACTGAGTGTGCTAATTTTACGCATGTGTTACGTACTCCTGAAAAACTAAAATAGAACATAGACCAGGTCTATTAGACCTGTTGATGTTTTTGTGGATTAAAAAGAAATTTTTATTTAGATTTTCTACTTAAGAGACCATTTAACAATTATTTTTGCCAAACCTTTTTTTACTTTTTTTTACGTTTGTCACTTTTGGTCTGAGCGCCTAGTCGCCCTATATTAGGCCTACCCAGTGTGTTCGTTGTTGAGGGGTTGTAAAATAAAAAAATACGTTCTTTAACTTAAATAAGACCACTTGAAAATTAAAACTGAACTTTCTCAAGAATACTAATTTTTTAATTTCACACTGCAAAAAGTTATATGCAATTTTGGCAAAGAGCGCAAAAGGAGAATTTGCATGAAAGGTATTTTTTTAATTTTAAGAATTTGGGGTTGTGGTGTTGTAAAGTATAAAAATACTTTTTAAAATTAAAATATGTCCACTTGAAAATTTAAATTAACTTGTCTCAGGAATTTCTAATTTTTAAATTTTACACTAAAAAATTATTTGCAATTTAGAAAAAAAAGGGATTTTTTGTAAATTTTAACAATTTGTTGTGGTGTTGTAACGTATAAAAATACTTTTTAAAATTAAAATATGTCCACTTAAAAAATTAAATTAAGTTGCCTCAGGAATTACTATTTTTAAATTTTACACTGAAAAAAAATAGTAAAAAAGTAATATGCAATTTTGGCAAAGCGCGCAACAGGAGAATTTAAATGAAATTTATTATATTTTTTAAAATTAAAATAAGGAGCATTTTTGTAAATTTTAACAATTTGAGGTTGTGGCGTTCTAAAGTATAAAAATACCTTTTAAAATTAAAATATGTCCACTTGGAAATTTAAATTAACTTGTCTCAGGAATTTCAAATTTTAAAATTTGACACTGCAAAAAATTATTTGCAATTTTGGCGGGGCGCGCGCTTAGTGAAAAAATGAGCATTTTGCATAAAATGTATTTTTTTTTTTAACAATAATTCGAGGTTGTGGGATTGTAAAGTATAAAAATACCTTTTAAAATTAAAATAAGTCTACTTAAAAATTAAAATTGAGTATCCTGAGGAATTACTATTTTTTTAATTTTACACTGCAAAAAAATATTTGCAATTTTGGCGGAGGCTCGCGCTTAGGGAAAAAATTAGCATTTTGCATTTAACGTATTTTTAAAATTCAATAATTCGAGGTTGTACACATGTGGGATTGTAAAGTATAAAAATAGTTTTAAAATTAAAATAAGTTAACTTAAAAATTAAAATTAAGTTGTCTCAGGAATGACTATTTTTTTATTTTACACTGCAAAAAGTTATTTTCAATTTTGGCAAATGCGCGCGATTAGGAAAAAAGGACCATTTTGAATAAATTTATTTTTTTTTAATTTTAACAATGTGGGGTTTTAAAGTATAAAAATACTTTTTAAAATTAAAATAAGTCCACTTAAAAAATTTAATTAACTTGTCTCAGGGATTACTAATTTTTAGTTTTACACCGCAAAAAGTTATTTGTAATTTTGGCGAGGGTGCGCCATTAGGGAAAAAATGAGCATTTTGCATGAAATGTATTTTTTTTAACAATCATTTCAGGTTGTGGGGTTTTAAAGTATAAAAATACGTTTTGAAAATAAAATAAGACAATTTAAAAATTAAAATTAACTTGTCTCAGAAAGAACTTATTTTTGAATTTCACACTGCAAAAAGTTATTTGCAATTTTGGCGAAGGCGCGTGCATAGGAAAAAACATTTTGCATAAAATGTAGTTTTTTCAATTTTAACAATAATTTGGGTGTTTGGGGTTGTAAAGTATAAAAATACATTTTAAAATAAAAATAAAATCACTTGAAAATTAAAGTTGATCTGTCTCAAAAATTACTAATTTTTAAATTTCACACTGCAAAAAGTTATTTGCAATTTTGGGGAAGGAGCATTGTGACACCTAATTTCACCTTATTTAGGTCTCGATGCGGCACTACACGTGTCAAGCCTTGGTAACCAAAGAACATAATAAATGATTTAACTACATTGCTTTTTCTATTGGTACTTCAATACGTAGGTAGCTACATAAAATTGATATTTTATTACTAAATTTTTATACATATATTTTATTTAAATATTTAATATCAATCATAAAATTTTAATTTTGCGTCACTGTGAACTGTAATTTTATGTACGCTATATAAAATTTCAATAAAATAAGGTATTGGGTATAATGGGGCCTTTTGCGCCAAACATATCCCACGGTGCTTTTTTGGGATATTTTTTGTTTGCTTCGAAACCCTGAAAAACCTTTACCATTCGATAGTACCGTCCATTTATATGATTTTCAGCGAAAGTTAAAAAAAATCTACCGAGCGCTACGTTTTTTATTAAAAAAATATAAATGCTAAAAGAGCTGCGAACAGTAAAACAAGCCGTAAACATATGTAATGCTACGCATCCCATTATATACTATTCACAATAAATGGGTATATTGCATTTTCCAATTATTAAAAAAAATAAAGAAAAAACTTTTAAAAAAATTTCAACAATTTTTTTAATTTATTTTTCCTTTTTCACAAAAAGAAAATAAAAAAACTTTTAAAAAAATTTCAACAATTTTTTTAATTTATTTTTCCTCTTTCACAAAAAGAAAATAAAAAAATTGTTGAAAATGTTTTTTCTTTATTTTTTTAATTTTCGCTGAAAATCATCTAAATGGACGGTAATATCGAATGGTAAAGGAATTTCAGGGTTTCGAAAAAAAAAACAAAAAATACCACCAAAAAAGCACCGTGTATCCTGATTCATGTTGACAATTTTACCAAACAGTTGAAATAGTTACACAACATTAAAGTTGGCTATACTGGAAATTCAATAAAACCTGCAGTGACTCAGATGCGAATATGCTGTAAAAGGAGAAGATCATACCAGTTCGGGTGCGACTCGCGTAATTTCGACGAAGCTTCGCAAAGGCGGGCCCCTTTTACGAAAGCAGCAGAGGTATGAGTCACTGCAGGTTTTATTGAACTTCCAGTATAGTGACCGACTGTAAAAATCAAAAATTATTTTTATCCAATACATACAGATAATGAGACAATTACCAGCCTTATTTTAAATAGATAAACTCAATAATAACCCCCGCGTGGCTTTTACTTTTTTGAGTGGATAATTATTTATTTTACCCACTCAACTGTCACTTGTCAAATTATTTTCTTGTAAATGTCATTAAAATTTTTAATAAAAATATGAATTTCTAAGCTATTTATTGGATAAAACCTTGTATGGCACTCATGGGTAAACCGATATAGCCTTCTCTTGGCTGACGCCTCGCAGGTTAATTTTCTCATGGGCAATATCTTACTTTACTCACTAGTACCATAAATAACTATTTTCTAAGGGACATTCAACTATTTCGTGCTTGTTGTTGAGGTAAACAACAAGCAGATTTTTTTTTCGCGTGCTGCCATGGCAAATGTATATACCGTGTGGTCCAAAAGTCTTAACTTTTGAACGAGTTGAGATTTCGACTTAAAATTTGGGACCACACGGTATTTTAACGAAGAATGTTATGGTTTTTTATTGGGCTTTACAAAAAATATTGTTTGTATCACGAGCTCAAAATGTGATTTCTGCTTTGGCGTAATTGCTGATCAGCAAATCCCACGCTCAAGCAGAAATCAGTCATTTTGAACTCTTAATACAAAAATAACTACTTTATGTATATATTGTATATGCCAATGGTATAGAGTACGATAAAATAGCATTTGGACTTTTTCTAGAAATGCTAAAGTGTAGCAAAAAAAGGGCTAAATTAAATGTTAATAAAATTTAGTATTATAATTATATTAAAAAAAAAACATTTCTTTGAAAAAAATATATTCTTTAAAAACATGTCTTTATATTTCTAAAAAATGTGAAATAACTATTTAATTTTTAATAATAGAGGAAGGGTAGCAAATGTGGGCTAGGTCTTTTAATATGGGCTAGGTGGGTTTCTCAGCTATCCGATGCAGTTCTCTGCATCCGACTATCACAAATCGTAAATGGCGAAGTTAAACTTACACAGTAAAGATTCATTAATTCATTCATACATTCGTTGACGTTTGAGAATTTATTTTCATTTTCCGTCATTTTCAGCAAGCCACAGAACTTTTTTAGGTAAGTTTATAAATTCCGTTACTTGATAGATAACAACGTTTTCAAAACCATTTCTGCAACAAATTAAAGCCACATAATCGGGCTTTGATGTGTGCTTATTAGTTTTCTTCTAATTACTGACTTTTAGACATAACCTCTTTTGTTGTATACACTGAGTATTTTTGCAATATGGGCCATCCCTGTGTTTCTATTATGGGCTATATAGAACTTTGTATTTAAGCCTAGGATTTTTCTAGGAGGCCAAGAAAAGATCAGCAACAGCCAAGAATAGAAGAAAATGGAACTAGGGCGATATGGAACGCGCTATAATAGCGATGAGGCAGTACGAGATGGGTACCTTCAAAGCTTTAAAAATGTTTAATATACCACGTTCTATATTAGGAGTTATTTGATTTATTATTTCATTTTAGATATAACTTTTATACTTTTAACTTATTGCGACCAATAAGATTGATTGCCACTTCAAATCTAATATTTATTACACAATTTTGGGGGCAGCCCATATTTAGGGCCAATTTCAAATCGACACAAAAGTGCTCCTTCTCACTTTTTAAGAAATAATGAATTTATTATTTGTTTTAATCAATATGAATTTATAACAGGTTGTGACTAATTAATATAGCTATCGTTGGGTACGTAAGGTATTGGAACTAAACTTTTATTTATTTTTTTACAAGAAAAAATAAAATGGGTAGCTCATATTTGCTTCCTTTCCTCTACGCTTTAAGTATATTTTTATAAAATTAATTAAAAATATTCGATTTTTATTACTGAAACAAAAAAATCGATTTTCTCGCTTGCAGGTCGATTGAAGATTTTGAAATTGGTTTTATCTTAAAAATTACACCTAACTAGTAAAAAAATGGGTCAGATACTAATTTTGTTTTTAAAAAAATCTTTAAACATTATATACTGTTAATGTTAACCTATTTGAAGAGACTTAACATATTTTAATCTTATTGTTTTCAAAAATAAATAAAAATAGTGCATTGACATCAAATCTAATAATAATGTTGCTTTTATTATCGGCCAATAAATATTTTTTTATCAATTTTGATATGTCGTCAATAGAAAATATGTTTTCTCTAATAATTATAATTAAAATTCAAAAATAATAATATTTTTCAGTTACATATTATGTCCTTTCATGTGTTATTTAAAATAAGTTGTTTTGTTCGTAGGTTAATAGTTTTGGAGTAAATAACTTGATATTTATTGCTTATATAGTACTTGAATTATAAATAAACTAGCCGTGAAGATATATACTGCTTCCATTCTAGAGTAAACTATTTGCAATTGATAACACAGGACCACAATCTTTTTCAGTCGGTTTCAATGGATCAGAAATAGTTTTCTATGTGTATTTTTGATCGCTGGATATGAATCCATCGTCCGTTTTTGCCCATCAGGTCAGGATTTTTAAACACGGAAAACCTATTTTCTTTTTTCGAAATTTTTTTTTACTTATTGTATTTTCCAAAATATTAATCTTCAGATCTGAAGGTTTTATACAGGGTGTTCCAGAACTCTCGTAGAGAAATTTTAGAGGTCATTCTACATACAAAAATAAGAAAAAAAGTTCCTATAAAGGTTGTTCCGGAAAGGAGCCCTAAGGGACCCCTTAAAAAGCTCTAGCTACTACTCTTTTAAGAGTGCCCCTAAAAAAGAGTTTTTATATAATATCTCTTTTACCCTATTAACCACAGTAACAAATTTTTGCACGTGCCTTACCATTGGATAAAGGCTATTTTATGTAAATTTTATTTGGTAATTTTAACCAGAGACGTGCAAAAGGGAAGGCTATGTCACTTTTTTTCCCCAAACTTTTTTATCTGTAACTTTTTGAATAGGATATTTTCTCAATAAAATATGATTTTTTAGTTAAAAATATATAAAAAAGGTACTCTTAGTATAACACCGTAGAACTAACCGGTTTCGAGAAAATCGTAAAGTTAAAGATTTTTTCACGTTCTGAGCATCAAAAATAGGAACTAAAAACCGCGCCAATAAAAATTAATAATTAATTAATAGTGCAAAGCGATTGTACATTTAAAACTATAAAAATGATCACAAATGGATTTTAAGGGAGCTACGCCCACTTAGGAAGGGTTACTTTTTGAGACCCGGTAGTACTAGTAAAACCTCGCGTAAAACTAAACTTCGTACAGAAACTTTTTTTTATAGTTTTTAATGTTGAATCGCCCTGAAATATTAAAATTGGCTCAATTTTTAGTTATTCTTGATGCCCAGAACGTGAAAAAATCTCTTTAAATCTCTTTAACTGCAATTTTCAAGAAAACGGTTGGTTTTATGGTGTTACACTAGGAGTACCTTTTTTATATATTTTTAACTAAATAATTATATTTTATCGAGAAAATGTCAAAAAAAAATTACAGATCGATCTTTTGAAAGTGGTTAAGAATTCGATAAAAAATATTTGTACATACATGTTTTGATCTAGGGTAATTTTTAAGGATTTAGGAAATTTGAAACCTATCTTTTTTAACTACCTACGTGCTATAGTATATATACATGTATGTATGTGTGTATTCTATTCTACGCTGTTAAAAATTACGAGTTTGTGCACCATTTATACCCGCCCAGACCCTTCATTTTCAATAGGGTATAGTAATAATATTATTTAAAAAAATAAATAAATTTTACCTACATTTAATGAATAATTGTGCAATATTACATAAGTTTTAATATTTTTTTTATTGTAAATCAAGAAATACTTGTCAATTAATTATACACCACGTGAATTACAGATAAAACGGATTTTAGATAGGTAGATACTCAGTGAGTACTACTCATAACTTAAAATGTCATCCTGATTTAAATTTTAAATCCTTTAGACATCATTTTTCCAAAAACCAAAAATAATTTAAAAATATTTTTTTTTTCGGCAAAGTTAAAACTGGAATTAAAAGAAAAATTAAAAACCAAATATCTTAAAAATAATAATAATACAGGGTGTTCTACAAAAAAATACTCATATTATGAGCTATGATTTTAATAATGTTTTGATATGGTTTAAGTTATTAACATTTAAAAATCAGGTAAGAAAAACAGTTTGGATGTATCAAACACCGTTTGAAAGTGCTAAAAAAAAATGAGCGAAGAAAAATATACAATTTAAGATATTATTTTTGGTAATTCAAATTTATTTTACATTTAAATTTTAGTTTTAATGGCATTAAAACGTGAATTTGATAGCAAGGGCTACAAAATTTGTAACGTATGTTAAGAAACGTTATAACTTTATTGGTCTACCGTGGTTTTCAAATTTATGTATCAAATTAATATTTATTTTATTTTTCTTTTTGTAAATATTTGCCTACATAAATTATTTTTCATAAACAATTTTAGTAGATAAACCTATAAATGAAGGAAAGTTACTAAAAATAGTAAGTGATAGTTAGGAATTAAATCTATATTTTCTCGGATATACTATCAACTACCCACGGTGGGCTTTAAGCTTACGGAGATGAAAAAATCGAACACCCCATAACTGACAACGGGATATTGTTTCTAATGCTTTCAGAATTACATGATCGTTGAGAACAAAATCGTAGGTGTAGCCGTTTTTTATTCCATCAAAAATTAGTATATACAGCCTGTTCCAGAACTCGCGTACCGAATATTGAGGGTATATTAAAAACCCTCTGGAAAATATGAAAAAAATTTCAAAAAAAATCCATCTTCGTTCAATTCAAAAATAAGAAAGCTTTAAGTGGACCAATACTGTTGCTGATTGTAAATTACCATTAAAGGTTGAATTTGTAGCTATGGAAGCAAATTTAATTATTGCAGGTACATATTCTGTAGGTTGACATGGTGATTAATGTGACATAAATATTTATTAATGTCATAAAACAATATCAAAACTTTCATGATGTTTACTTCAGAAGAGTATTGCGAAATGCTAATTTTATATGGCGAGTGTGGCCGGAGTGCTTCAGCTACATCTGTAGAATATTCTATTCGTTTTCCCAATAGAGAACATCCTAGCAGAAATGTTATTTTAAGATTGTTGCAAAGGGCAAAAAATTTTGTAAATTTAACTCCAAACAAAAAAGAGATTGGAGGCGCTCCGCGAACTGCAAGAACTGTTGATAATGAAGAAGCTGTCATTCAGGCTTTTGAAGAAGAACCTGAAACAAGCCTTAGTATCGTGGCTAGAAATCTTGATATGTCTAAGACTTTTACTCTGTTCAACGAATTCTAAAAGATGAAAAAATCCATTCCTTTCATTACACTCGAGTACAATGCTTGACACCGGAGGACTATCCTTTACGAGTCGAATTTTGCACATGGCTGTTGCAGAAACATCAAGAAAATGAAAATGAACACCGATAAAAATTTTTCCTATGTTCATTACTTTGAAATAAATAAATAAAATTCAGTTATTGTATTTTTATTTTATTAATTTGTATTAAGAATTTATAGCCAGTAAATCAATTAAAAGATCTGAGTTTCTAATAAAAAAAAACACTACATTCAGCGCGCTGAATGGAGTTGCAGCGGCAGTTTGTTGCTGCCGTCTAAGACGGGTATCATAAAACCAGAATATTTGATAGCCTCTGTCGGTTTTGTCAAAATATAATAACCTAAAAAGATTCTAAAGTTGAAAGTCTTAAACAATGCACGAGTCAACCATTAAAATGCAACCATAGTTACTAATAAGTAGGGAAAACCTAATTTTTAGGTAATTTAACATCAGCAACAGGATTGGTCAGATTAAATAGCTTCCTTTTTAATTAGTATTGAAGATGGATTTTTTTTTTAATTTTTTTCATATTTTCCAGAGGGTTTTTAATATACCCTCAAATTTCGGTACGCGAGTTCTGAAACAGGCTGTATGTGACCCAAAAAAGAATTTCATCCCTTTTTTTTTAATTTTTCAAAAAATCTAGAGGTCGCTCACAGCCATTTTTCAAAAAATATGTTTGCTTAGCTTTTTTTATTTTTTTTAAGGCCCAAGGATTTTTTATTTAAATCTTTTTAACAGGAAACGGTATAAAGGGATAGTAAATTGCTAACCTCAAAAAAAATCAAAATCAAAATTTTTTCATCTCCGTAAGCTTAAAGCCCACCGTGCTGTATATCCGATAAAAAAAATATAGTTGTTTTTATGTGAGGACATATTGGGCTACATGCACAATGTTTGAAGACAATGAAAAACATTTTTTGTGCCTGTAATTAGACCTAAAATCAAGCAATGTAGTGAATTTTCAAACTTTAAAGGGCACAGCTCCGCCATTTTGAAAGAAAAATTTAGATTTTTTTTTGAGGTTAGCAATTTACTATCCTTTTATACTGTTTCGTGTTAAAAAGATTTAAATAAAAAATCCTTGGGCCTTAAAAAAAATAAAAAAAAACTAAGCAAACATATTTTTTGAAAAATGGCTGTGAGCAACCTCTAGATTTTTCAAAAATTTTGAAAAAAATAGGAATGAAACTCTTACCCCAATAAACAAATTTAAGGGGTGAGACCTCCAAACTTTTTAATTTGAATTTTTTTTGGTCACATATATACTAATATACTATTTTTTGATTTTGTTCTCAACGAACATGTAATTCTGAAAGCATTGGAAACAATATCCCGTTGTCAATTATGGGGTGTTCGATTTTTTCATCTCCGTAAGCTTAAAGCCCACCGTGTACCAGAAACTTATTTAAAGGAAAGTTTTTAATTTTATGGAATGGTTTGAGGCATGATTTTATTCATGGGCCTAGTTAAGATTTTTTCTATCATGTTTAAGGCATATCCACAATCTTGCATATGACCGTAATTCATAACAATGCGATGCCGGGATCACATAGGTAGAGAAGCTAAAGTGGGTATTAGATAAAGACAAAAACACATTAGGTGTGTAAGATTTAGTCCGCCATTTTTACCTTTTAAACGTCAAAATTTGTAAACAAGAACAAAACCTCAAAAAGGTTTTTCACATTTTTACAAAGTCTTTACAAAACAAGTAATTTTTAATAAGGACAGAAATTTTTAATTTTAAACAAAATTATAAAAATATTAATTTATTATTCCATCAATCTATTTTCTAATCATTGAGACACACAAGTCTTCAACTTGCTACCATTCAAAGTCTCCAGATAAGGAGAGGTATGAGTAGTTGTCTACATCTAGACATAGATGGCGCACAAGTCTACATCAATCTAATGGCTATATTCCTTTTGCGAGTAAAGTCTAAAAACGTTTTCTTAATCAGCGTGCAGAGTTGACTCTTGGTACTGAAGAGGGCCAGCAGCCTGAAACTGTCAGTCTACCAATATCACTCTGTACGATGATTAGAAAATAGATTGATGGAATAATAAATTAATATTTTTATAATTTTGTTTAAAATTAAAAATTTCTGTCCTTACTAATTTTACGTCTAACCACCCGTTAGTGGTACTATGTGCTTGAGACACACAAGTCTTCAACTTGCTACCATTCAAAGTCTCCAGATAAGGAGAGGTATGAGTAGTTGTCTACATCTAGAAATAGATGGCGCACAAGTCTACATCAATCTAATGGCTATATTCCTTTTGCGAGTAAAGTCTAAAAACGTTTTCTTAATCAGCGTGCAGAGTTGACTCTTGGTACTGAAGAGGGCCAGCAGCCCGAAACTGTCAGTTTACCAATATCACTCTGTACGATGATTAGAAAATAGATTGATGGAATAATAAAGTAATTTTTAAGTTAAAAATTTTAACACTAAAACAATAAAAAACTATAAAGACACCCAAATACCACAAATAACGCCACAAACAAAATATCACCAATTATTCGATTTCATAACAAAATGACAGAGTGCAGGGTTGTCGGACCTCCTACCCATGTAAATTTACGTTTGCTTGCATTTAAACGGTTTGAATGTAAATTTATGCTGTCTTTGAGTGTTCTTATTAAAATTTGTAGCAAAATATTGGAAATTTATTGGTTTTTGGTGTTGGCAACGTAGAATCGCCATTTTTACCGTTTAGATGTCAATTTTCTATTTATTGTTATTAGGCAGCGCAGAACCCTGCGCTTACGTTTATTTCCTCTATATATTCTCTACCTATGTGGCCGGGATTGGCTTAATGTGCCGCCATGTATCTTGTAAGCCAATCACTGCATCGCATTCTTATGTTTTATGTTCGTTTGCAAGCTTCTGGATAGGCCTTATTCACTTTACTTAAAAGGAAAAGTAATGCAATTATGAAAATAATAAGCTAAGATAATATTTATTCATATAAAACATATAACAGTAAAATATGTCAGTTAATTTATCTATTTGGCAGGAACGCCCGCAGAGGTGTCAAGCCAAAACAACAATATTAATAAAAGGTTTTTGCCAAATCCGGGGCTAGACAGAGCCAGCCCGGGCACAGGGGAAACTTTATTCCCGGACCCCTAGGGCAAAAAAATTCTGTTTTCTGGCCCCTGTCAGAAAACAAAAAATTTTCGCCGCCGGTCCCCTCGGGGGCCCGGACCCCGGAAAATCGACCTGCCCCCCTAATCCGGCCCTGGCCAAACCAACAACAAGGGTGTAACCAGACTTTTTTTCCTGTGGGAGGGGGTAATATACTGTGGCATCGCCATTTTAAATGCTCGACAAATAATATTTAGCGCCGCAGGCGATTTTTTTATAAATCGTAAAGTTTTACATGTCCCAGATAATTTCGAATGCTCAACACATATTAATTAGCGCCGCAGGCGAAAGTTTTTAGAAATCTTAATTATACAATAACAAATAATATTAATTATACAATAACAAATAATATAAATAAAATAATATAAATAATATAAATAATATAAATAATATAAATAATATAAATAATATTAATAATATAAATAATATAAATAATATTAATTATACAATAACAAATAATATATTTGTTATTGTATTATTATTATTGTTTTTTTTATATTTAGAAATCTTAATTATACAATAACAAATAATATTAATTATACAATAACAAATAATATAAATAAAATAATATAAATAATATAAATAATATAAATAATATAAATAATATAAATAATATTAATAATATAAATAATATAAATAATATTAATTATACAATAACAAATAATATATTTGTTATTGTATTATTATTATTGTTTTTTTTATATTTAGAAATCTTAATTATACAATAACAAATAATATTAATTATACAATAACAAATAATATAAATAAAATAATATAAATAATATAAATAATATAAATAATATAAATAATATAAATAATATTAATAATATAAATAATATAAATAATATTAATTATACAATAACAAATAATATATTTGTTATTGTATTATTATTATTGTTTTTTTTATATTTAGAAATCTTAATTATACAATAACAAATAATATTAATTATACAATAACAAATAATATAAATAAAATAATATAAATAATATAAATAATATAAATAATATAAATAATATAAATAATATTAATTATACAATAACAAATAATATATTATTTGTTATTGTAATATCACAATGGCGATTTCTCCCGTTAGATTAGACAGGGACCTTTTGTATACCCAAAAAGGATAGAAGACATACATACACTCCCACTTCCACCCAACCAAACAAATTCTGTGTTTGTTCTTTGTTGAACAAATACAATATTTACTTGGCCGGGCGAAGAGTATTATTTTTATTGAAGAAATTACTGGCGCCATCTAAATTTTAGTAGAATTATCTTATTCTACAGATTCACATTAGCTATGTTCGTTCGTGCCGCTTAGTGCTACACTTTCCGGCCAACCAAATAAATACTGTATTTGTTGTATGAAAAACAAATACAGTATTTATTTGGTTGGCTGGAAAGTGTAGCACAAATGAGATAGAGATAGGGTAGACGTCTTTTGTTTCATAATTCTAGTTGTAGAGAGCTCCATACTGGTAATCAAGTTAAGCGCCGGTGCAAAAAAATTGAAAACTTACCTCAGAATTAAAAAAAAATATTTTATAAAACATTAAATGGCCAGAGAAAACCACTCAAAATTTTACAAAACATATTTAGAGCCGCAGGCCAAATTTTGTAGTAATATTAAAATTTCGCATTTCCCAGACACAAGTGTGAAAATTATTTTATAAAATCTTTTAATTAAATGGCAGGCCAGTTCAGCGCAGGCAATTTTTTTACTATTTTTAAGAACACGTATTTTCCAAACATATTTTAAAAGCAAATTATTTTAAAAAACCTTTTAATTAAAATTTTTGGCCGGCTTATCGCTAGTAGTGTTTGTGCTTGGAGATACTTGTATCTCGTGAAGTGTAACAGACTGTTTGTATATCAGAAATTATGTTGCTGGCGAAAATTTTTATAATCATTTTTCCAATACCTTAGAATTTTCATAGTAAATTATTTGTAAAATAATAAAATAAATTATGCCATTGATTTAAGTTTGGTATCTATTTTTAGCACCGCAGGCAATTTTTTTAGAAATCTAAAAGATTAAATACTTTAGAACTTTTAAAAACAAAACAGAATAATATATATCTGAAAAAGTCAGGGAGGCGCACCGCCTCCCTGCCCCTCCTTGGGGCGCCCGGGCGCCCATGCATTCTGCCATTTTAACTTATATAGAAGAAATGATATTCCTGCTATGAAAATTTAAAATTTGACGAAAAATCGCACCCAAGAACAGATGATAGTATTCTAGATTCTTGCCAAATAGGCATTCTAGATTCTCGCAGTCTACTTGTACTCCAAATTTTATATTCCTAGATTATATAATTTCTGAAATAAACGATAAACAGATAGACGGACAACCGAGCGCTTTGTTTTACTTTTACTTTTGTGATTGAAAAAAATTTTTTTTTGCCCAAATCATTTTATTTTTTTTGCTAAAACATAGAGAAAAATTAAAATAAGCAAAAGAAAATTTATGTCTGTCTGTCTGTTGGTTTGTCTGTTGTTCTTAAGAACGCCTTGGGCTAACGACTTGAAATTTGGTGTGCAAATGTATTTTTATATTATCTTGGACAAGTTCGTATTTGAGCAGAATCGGTTTGGGAGAAGGGGGTAAAAGGGAGTTTAAATTTTTGTTTTGGTCGTATTTTTTTTATTATTTACAATAGAAGAAAAAATTGAAAAACACATAAAAGGTGAAATAAAATTACAAAAAAAAAGTTGTTATCATCGTTTCTCCTGAAGCCAAACCACCTAAAAGATACAAAAAAATTATGAATTATCAGAAAATTTTTCTGGACATATTTTTTTTATGAGAAAGTATTCTCGCTCGTTCGAGACGAATTTTTCGCCTTCGAGGGAAGTGGAGGATGGAAGACAAAACGTTGGTTTAAAAAGATACCTCGCGTTTTTGCACCTGTTAGACAAGATTTTTAACGCACACTTAGTTTAATAAATTAGCTTGACATATTTATTATCCAGCTGCATAATAACTAAACAATATATTAATTAATAATATACAACGACTTCCGTCTAATATAAATTAATCGAGATAAAAAATGAAAATGGGAACGGTTCCGATTAGAATCAACCGCTGATAAAAGTTGTATTGACCCTCTAAATTTTAATATACAGGGCGGTAACGAAGGAACTTGCCAGAATAAAAGTCCCTAGACTTTTATTCTGGCAAGTTCCTTCGTTTGGACTTTTTAATTTATGTTTAAAATTAATGGAGAGCCCCTACCACAAGCCAAAAGCTCTTCTCATCCCCAGCACAGACAACTTTTTTTTGTGGGCTCAGACAGTTTTTTCAGTGTAGATACAAAATAACCCCATGAAGTGCCTTTTTTATGGCAGATTCGTGTTCAGCATCCCAAAATACATAAGAATCCGTGGGTCTTAACCACAGCACAGACCACTTTTTTTTGTGGGTCCAGACAGTTTTTTGTGTGGGCCCGTGTAATAATTAATTAGTAAATAAATAAATAAGGTTTCCGTTTTCTGTTTTTAAGGTACGAAACCCTAAAAAATCTTGAAATTTATCGTATTTAATCCGAATACTATACACATTCTAAATGCTCCAGAAGAAAATTTTCCAGAAGAAACCACAATTTAAGACCAATAATAAAAAAATGGGGGTTAATTTTTTTATTGAGGACTAGTTCAAAATGTTTGAAAATACGATTTTTTTTTTGTTTTATTCAGTTTTTTGTTCGACTTGCAAAGACGGATTCTATCATTTTAGCACAATAAAATAGTTTTTAGAATTTTAGGTTAATAAATCATTCCTAAGGGAGGGGGCATAAACTGTGAATTTATTAAATATAAGTAATAATGTCAATTAAAAATGGATGTAGCTTTCATAGAATTTTGTAATTTAGGAAAATTAAAAACATATTCCATTGTTTTTAGTCAAATTGAAGATTAGGCAAAACAACACATACAACAAGGATCTAACCCTCACTATGCTATTGTTTTAAAATTGCATCTTAACCTGTTCCGCTCCATCCAGTTTGGACTACAGGTCCCTATACCAGATTAAAATGTATATGGAAAATCCCGTAAACAAATATCCAACTGTGGATATTGTGGTATATTTTTCTATACCTACAAATATCCATACGTGGATACAATGGAGCGGGAGGGGTTAATGGTAAAAAATGACAACAAATAAATAACAAACTATTCAGGGTGTTCCGTGAGGAAAGGAAATATATAAAGGAAGTGTTCTAGAGGTCAAAATAAGAAAAAAAGTTCCCATGAATATATGTCCAATAACGACTCGTAAGGGATCTACACACTTTCAAAGGAGTACCAAAATTTCGATTTTTTATTACTAACTTAGGAACCCTTTATGTTATAGTATCGAGATTTAGCATGTAATCTATGCTTTATAAGACCTATCAGCCAATGGTATTTGCATATAGTTAATTTTACCAGGGACGTCCGTAATGGGGGGTCTTTTTTTGCCCCAAACTTTTTTCTGCTTAACTTTTTTGAGGGTTTATTTTTAGAATAGTATTACTAAGGTAAAAATACATAAAAAAAGGTATTCTTGTTGAAATACCATAGGCTTAACCGTTTTCGAGAAAAATACAATTAGCAAAATTACATGTTTATAGAACCAAAAATTAAACAGTAAAATGTTAAAAACCTAAATTTCAATAATCCAGGGTAATTCTACATTGAAAGCTAAGAAAAAAAGTTTTATACCTGTATGTTCAAAAATCGCTTCTAAAGGTAACATGACCCTTTAAAAATTTTGGACACCATAACTCCCTTAGCATTGATTTTTGAAATTAAGTATATAAAAACTTTTTTCTTAGTTTTTGGTGTACAGTAACCCCGCGCCATTAAAATGTTGGGTTTTAACATTTTATTGTTTATTTTTTGGTTTTCGAAAGTTGCAATTTTGCCTTTAATTGTATTTTTCTCTGAAACGGTTAATCCTATGGTATTACAACAAGAGTACCTTTTTAATTTGTTTTTACCTTAGTAATACTATTCTAAAAATAAACCCACAAAAAAGTTAAGCAGAAAAAAGTTTGGGGCAAAAAAGTGATAAGACCCCCCATTACGGACTCTCCTGGTTAGAATAACTACATGCAAATGCCATTGGCTGATAGGCCTTATAAAGCATAGATCATTTGCTAAAGCTCGATGCTATAATACATAGGGTTCCTAAGTTATTACGAGTCGTTTTTGAACATATATTTATGGAAACTTTTTTTCTTATTTTGACCTCTAGTACACACCCTTAAAATATTTCCCTTTCCTCACGGAACACCCTGTATATCTAGTTACCGTTATTATTGACATTATTATTGACGTTATTATTGACATGATATGCTTGGCTAAGGTAAAAACTAGAATAATATTACTTGTTTTCATATTTTGACCTTGTTTTCCTTTTCTGATTTACAGTGAGGGTTTGAACTTTTTGCAAAACTGATAGTTTTTAAATTAAATTGGTGATTAGGCCAAACATTAGCTATGCAAAAAGAGTCTAACCCTCGTTATGGCAGAGTGATTTAGATACTAGTAAACTAGCGCGTGCTCACGAAAAGTACAAAACCGTAGTCCGCTAGCTTTATGCATCTCGGTAGGCGGGTACTGCTACGTCATTCTCGTCACAAAACCGGAATCACACGTGCAGGAATGTGCAGCAGGAATTGTGCTGAAAGTAGGTCAGAAAACATGTGGTCAAATACCAATATACAATACATGCAGTGCCATCTCAGATTTTTCTCGGAACTAAACTGGTTTATCTTGCAGTAATTTTATATTTACTTACAGGAAACCAAAGAACAGAAAATATTGTATCTAAAACTATTTTTATTTGTAAGTACATGTATGTACATATTTTTTTCCACTGCTAGCTTAAGAACATACATGTTGAGAAATCAATTTTCTTCACCTATAACAATAATAATTTTTTCTCTCCTAGTAGGAGTAAATTTTTTTTTTTTTGAACTGCAAAGAATTTTTAAATGGACAAAATGTAACAATATTTTGCCATTGGATAAAAAATGAACATGGCAAATTTTATAAATTAATTAATTATAATAGAATATATATATTAGTAAATAAAGAACTTACCGATGTTTTCACACATTTTAAAAATATCAAAATGCCACCCACTAGAACTCTCAGCTTTTAGTGAATAAATAAATCAATTTAGTCATTTGTTTTTAGAAATGGAAATTTCACACAGGCTACTTTGTTTTTGCGCTGTTAATTAAGATCCAGCAAACATTTTAGTTTATTATTGATATAAAAATGTAAAATTATAAAAATAAATGCGCTAGTAGCACAGATTTCATATATGTGAAATCTGTGGCTAGTAGTGAAAAAAATAATATATAATCAACGGTAAAGAAGACTATTAATGCCTCGCACTCTTAAATCCCTCGCTGCTATGCAGCTCGGGATTTAATACGCTCGTCTATAAAAAACGTCTTTTCTACCTTGGTATATAATTACTATTCTGTAACTGATTTAATTAATTTTACCTGCAGACTGCAAGTTTTAGGAATTAAACGCGTAAACGTTTATGTAAAAATGCTTGCAACGCTATCTAGAGTTTGTCATATAAACTAACTAGTTTTGCTTGCAGGAACTTTGTCTATGTATACATATATTGCAGGAATTCAATGTAGATATAGAGAGTCGCCATCTGGTTTATGATCAAAATAACTAATATAGTCAATGTAACAAAAATTTATTTCAAATAGCAGGAATTTAAGACACGGTATTATTATTTGCAGCGCACCAAAAAAAAAAAAGAAAACGTTTAAAAAATAGAAATCTTTAAAACTGTTAAAAAGAAAGAAATTCTTAAAATTTTGAATCGATTTTGTAGGATATAGAATAGGATACAGAATTCTTTTTTTAAAAATTGCTGAAATTTTGAATTGATTTCAAGTCTGGGATTACTTGTCTCTAATGTTCATTATATGTTTTGTCACCATCAAATGAAATATAAAATGTAAAGTTAAACATAAGGTACCTAAAGTTAGTAGCTAGTTGACTTATTAGTTAATTTTACTTATTTTTCTGTGACGCATGCAAGAAAGTCCATAATAAGCGTTTATAAAGGATATGCAATGCAATACATAATATGCGTGATGGCCTCCGAGTAAAGCGTAAGGCCCTGCAGGGTGGATACATAACTTTGAAAAAAAAAATAACTGGAAAAGGTTCGGGGCATATCTAAAAAAAATAAATGTTAAAAGAACAAGGCAAAAATTCTTTTTCTTTTTAACTTTGGCCAGTAACTTCAAAAAGCATTTCAGTTTTCTAGTATAGTATTTTTATTTCTTTTTATCTTGATTTTTTTTAATGATTTCATTTAAACGAGTAAGGTGGGAAAAAAAGTTATCGACAAATAAAAATTAAAAACTTTCGTATTCTTAAAAGATAAAAATCGAATGTCGTTTTTTTCTTTGAAAAACAGCGATATATGTACATATATGTATAGTTAATATGTATAGTTAATATAGTTGTGGGCAACAAATTAGTTGTCAAATGTTTCGACTTATAAAAATTTCCCTCATAATTCGGCAAAATTATTCCGTAAGCCTAAAAGTTAAATAAAAATTAGAGCTTTTTATGTTTTTCGAGTTCTATGTCCAAAAAAGTCTGACAGTCTGACGGTCAGTTTTTTCAGACTACGATTGCTTTGAGAATGCTTTAGGATATATCTCTATAGAGACTTCAAATTTGGACTAAAGTTATCTTACATTCTCGGCTGCAATTGTTTTTGGTAAAAATCTAGCTGAGGTCAAAGGGTTATTTTGTGTGATAGCTCAGTTATATTGTCGTATTTCTCTTTATTGGAAGTTATTTTTTTTTCTTCGACCTTAAATGATTATAATTTATTATTTTTAATTTTTTTTATACGATAATGAAGTATTTATTTATTAATAACAATAATATTATTATTAAGAATCCTATCTCTCTTACAGAGACCCTATATATTTATAAAACGTTATATAACATACATACATACTATTTTACTGTTATTATAAAGATTTTTAGCAAAAAAATCGCTAAAAACACAATTTTTTTAAAAAAGTCCTAAAATATCCTCGAAAAATTACGAAAGAACATAATTTATAAAGTACTTATTCGAAGTTCCGAAATTTGCAGAAACATTTTGGTAGTTGATATTTTCTTTACTTTAATTTTTTTTTATGGCTTCGTTCTAACTACACTGAAAGAAATTACATTGAAAAGGTGTAAAAAATACACTCTATAAATGTGTAAATTTTACACCTTTATATAAATGTACATCAACATTGATGTGACACCACACACGTGAGGTGATTTTGACCTAGAGTGTGTATTTTTACATCCATACCTTCTGCAACAATACACTCGGAGCTCAAGAAAGTGTATTTTCATAAACATACCTTTAGCAACAATACACCCGAAGTGTAACAATCACACTTCTGATGTACAAGCCAGCCAATGGCGGGCGTTAAGCTAGTCACGTGAAGCCAGAATCCCTGCTTCATCGAGTCTGGTGGCTGTCGACCATTATAATTGTTTACGTTTGTAAGAGCGTACGTATAAAGTGTTGATTAAAAGTAATTATTTAAAAAGTGTGATTAATACAATATCCTTAAAACATACATTTTATAATATTTTACTTATTTAGGCGGTAACATTGGCCTGCAAATTTTGAGTTGTTAAGACTTGTGTATGTTTTCTGTTTCTATTTTATATTGGTACTTTTTGTAGCGCTGATTACAAATATATGTTTTATTTTTCTGTTGCGTAGTTTTTCCATAAAACACTATTCAAAAATAGAAAAATAACAAAATGGTTATTCTATTTTTTTTTAATAAATTGAGGGGTTTTAGGTAAAAAGTATATTTACGCGTTGGTGTAAACTTTACACACTGGATGTAAAAATATAATACACACCGCATTTATATTAACGCTTCGAGTGTAAATTCACATCAGCAGCAGCTGCAAGTGGATGTAAAAATTTATCTCAGTGTATTCATATTCATATTTTTCCCTGTCTCTTTTTTTCTAACGCAAACCTCCCCAACCTAGAATCAAACCCAGGACTTAGTCGTGATAAGCGGAATTGATAATTAATAATTGATCTCCTTCACAATGATCTCCTTCACATCATTCCCAGACTAAAGACTTAGCCTAAAGTTGATGTTTTTGTAGATAGGTATAAAATTAAAATAAAATAAAATAAATAAACAAAATAAAACACACTAAAACAAATACGAAAATGAAATAAAAATACAGACAAACAACCCATTCAAGTTTATTTATTGTTTATTATTATTAAACACCGGTATTTTGGGATTCATCAGTCAGAGTCTACTGTGATGAATTGATCTCTCTGCACAACGTCTTGTATTTGCTAGGCGCATGAGCAGTAATGGCCACATTACTAATGAGGGTAATATCTCCCATTACTAATGGCGTAATATCAAAGTGAATTTATTTGGAGCAATTTCTTCTGAAATTTTCAAGTCGATCGGGTTATTTGTTCATGAGTTATCGAGTCTACAAAAACCGTGACATCAAACAGAGACAGACGGACAAAAAAAAAGTTTCCTATTTTTTCATGAAACGAATTTGTATCCAAGAACTTGTTGTCCAGGACGATTTTTGAAAATTTTGAAAAAACTACCCTATAATACTACTAGCGCAGGCGCTCTGACTAGCATAAAAATCAGCATATTGTACTTACGAACAGTCACACCACTTTAATGCGTTTATTGATTACAGTTAAAAGATAACAATATATTTTTACATTAAAATATACACTAACAAATAATAAAACGTAAATACATATAGCATTTGCTTATATTTAAACCTTTTAACCAGAAATAAAAATATTTATTATTTGTAACTATTATAATAAACTTTTTTAACTGTCCTATAAAACATGGCCTTTGAGGTTTTAAACGTTTTTACCTTACAGGATTTCTAAGAAAGGGGCAAGTTTCGTTTAGAGGAAATTAGTTAAAAATACACTGCCCAGTAAAATCGCTTTCCCATTTTTCAGCAACCTCAAAAAAGCCAATATACAAATTTTAACTAAAACTACCCTCCACCCTCCAGGGGGTGGAGTATTATCAGATTAACTTTTAACTACCTCAAATACTCCTATATACCAATTTTCACGAAAACTACCTCCCGCCCCTCAGGGAAAAAGTCTAAACCAAAAAGTCCAAACTGGAAAAAACAACAAGTTTAAGGTCATAGAAAAAAAAATACGCATTTCCGCAAAAAATAAATATTATTTTCGAACTCAGGGCATTTTGAATAGTTAAAAAAAGTTTGTAAGGTTAGAAGATTTCCTCTAAACGAAACTTGAGCCCTAAGAAACTCTAGAAAATACACAACAGGGATTATTTTAATGTGCAGTTGGACACAAAATGTGGAGTGGAAAATTTAAATGTGCAGTGGGAAATCAGGTTTAATCGATTTGGCTCATTTTTGAGTGGCCACAGTGTTTTACTAAGGAGCAACTTTTGAGCCGGAGAGAGTTTTCGATTTCGCAAATCGGAATTTTTTGACACACCCTATTACTCAAAAAAACGTTTTTTTATCTTTCTATAAAAGTGTATCTTTTACGATTTTCTTTCAAATGGAAATTGATTTCTTATATCATCAGGTATGTTCTAGTCCAAAAAATGTAGGGGTCCACGAAATTTTTATTCAAAATCGCCCAGGTGAACCGTGATAACCTTTATAAAATAATTGAGCATGATACTAGGACCCTTTATACATGTATAACTCAAAATATCTAATTTTTGCACATACCGGGTGAGTTTTATTTATGTCCACCCCCAAAATTATGATCTCCATTCGATAAAAACGGAACTTGGGTGATTTATATATCACTAGGCAACACGGTTTCTTGTCCTGATTGCAGTCATATGTTTTTAAACTTATTTTGGGTCGTTGAGGACGAATCTGGCCTCAAAATGTTTCTACTACCTCAGGTTTCTGAGAAAAATGAGACAAAAGTGGTAAAAAATCATTATTTTAGCCCTCTTTTGTTCTAAAATCATGGGAGATAAAAATATTCTGAGGACAAATTTGGATTCGGCGACTCAATATTAGTTAAAAAATACCCAACTCAGATTATGCAAACTTTAAATTCATAGGAATAGGGATACTAAGGAAAAATATTTAAAAAAAAAATGATTCTGTGGCACAACTAAGTAGGGGTGGGGGGTGAGGAGAGGGGTGAATAAGGGGACGAGCTTATTGCCACGTATTCATGCTAAAAAACGCCAAATAGCATCACTAGGTCAAAAATAAACTAAAAATATGTTACGTAATACGGTCCTTAAGTAATGATGTGAAACCATGAAAAAAACGAAAAAAAAAATAAGCAATATTGTTGTTTATAAATTATTTTCAAATTGTCATAGTTGCCTGTACTAAAATTTAAAAAATAATACGTGCTGGATTTTTTTAATGTCAAATTTGAATTCTGCGCCTTTAAATTGATAAGAAAAATATATTTTTTGGGCTCGGAAAATAGTTTACACTGTGTGCTTTAATGTTATTGCTTTTTTATTTATTTACTTTTTACGAACAAACTAAAGACAAAAAAAAATGTATACATATTTTTGTAGAGAATTTTATAGTCTACAAATTAAGTCCTATAAAATTTTTATACAAATTTAATAGTTTTGCCACAAATGAGCAATTAAGTAAACTCGGCACTTTAATTATAGACTTTTTATATTTTTTTTTTCGCGTACTTACTGTGACAGTAGGACCCTCGCATATGGATTTTTGAATTCCTAGTATTTTTTTTAATATAGGTCAGATTCGGATTCTGCGCCCTCGAATTATTAAGAAAAATTTGTTGGCTAGTGTAATTTTACATTGGCTATGAAATGGCAAATTTATTTTTTGTTTAGTTTTACTTCTGGTTTCGCCGGAAGTGGCATAAATATGTTTTTTTTTACATTTTTGAATTTAGCCTATACATAAAAAACTGATTGTTTTTTTTACTTTTTTTTTGTTTTTATCGTATAAAAACGAGATACACATAATTGACTTTGTTTTTACTTAATTAACCTTAAAAATATATAAAACTAACAATAAAATAAAAATTTAATCAGTGACAGCGACGTTTTTTTGCCCAACATCCAATTGTGTGTCCATGTAAACTTTATTTGTATTTTCCGCTATTTTTCTTATGCCAAATTTTTGATTCACTTTAAAGATTAAGTAAGTAAAAAGAAAGTAAATTGTGTATCTCTCGTTTTAATAAAATAAAAACGAAAACGAAAAAAAAAAGTAAAAAAAAAACAATCAGTTTTTTATACATAGAATTTTCTGCTGAATTCAAAAATGTAAAAATTTCAGGGTTTTTCATTAAAAAAAAACATTTTTACACCACTTCCGGCGAAACCGGAAATGAAACAAAAAATGAACCGCCATTTTATAGCCAATGTAAAATTATATAAATCACCAAAGTTTCGTTTTTATCGAATGAAGAATAATCTTAATTTTTGGGGTGGACATAAATAAAACTCACCCGGTATGTACTTTTAATTGTGCATATTTAGTTCTTCTTTAGGAGCCGCAAATATACTTTAGTGGGCTGGAGACCACCAAAGTGAAACAAAAGACGAACTCGTAACAAACACGTCACTTTTCATTTGACATTTCTAACCAAAAAATGTCACTTTGGAATACAAGCGAATAAAATTTTAAAAAACATACGTAGATTATACGTTGTTTAGTCAATGGAAGGCTCTCGTAAATAAGTTGTTGATTTCCGAAACTAAAAAAAATAAAAATATACATAATAAACTAATTAAAATTATGAGACGTCTGAGATTAATTTACAAATACAAAATACTTGAGTAAAACGGTCAAACCATGGTTTGACCGTTTTACGTTTTTTTATGTTGCAACATCAAAATTATTAGACTTTTTGCATAAGATCGTTTTTGTTTTTGTTTAATTTGTTTGCCTCATTATAATGCATTAGGGTCCTTTTTTATAGAACAATTCTAAAAATATATTTTAAATCAACAGAACCAATGCACCAGTTCACCAATTTTTATGATTTTCGCAGAAAAATTACATTTTTAAGCATACTTCTGTTTAAATAGGGTGGCAAAAATTCGTCTTTCGAAAATTTTAAGTGGACTTAAAATAGTAAACCAGCAAGTTGCAATAGTTGCAAGCACCTTGTTAAAACATCGGCATTAGGCACTAATTTGAAACGTTATGAAAAGAAAAGTTGTGTGATCACGTGAATAAGCAACCATTAATACACCTACATAATTTATTAAAGTTTGAAAGTCTGTATCTCCAAAACGTTATATTCTAGCAAAAAACCGTATATAAAATTTTTTATAGGGCTAATAAACAGCTTTCATTTAAAATATAATTTTTTGAAATCGGGCTATAAATAAGTGAGTTGTGCTAAAAAACGTTTTACTGCTTTAAACGCCAATATCTCGAAAACAATGCATTTTAGGAAAAAATGTTGTAACATTTTTTGACCAATATAAAATTATCTTTCATATAAGTGCTAAATTAATAAAAATACAATAATAATTGCCTTAATTATAACCAAAAAACGCTAAAAATAGGAGTTTTACCTCATTCTTCCCCTTACCCCCAATCGGTTACCCCCAAAATCTAATCAGCTCTTTCAAATACGATAAGAAATAATACGCAAAAAAAACGCTTGTCGATATCTTATTTAGAAATGGAATTATCGAGTTTACAGACAGACAGACAAACGGACAAATTTTTTTTACTGATTTCGACTCAGAAAGGTCTAAAACGTCGAGAAATGTGAAAAAAACATAGTCAAAGATTTTTAATTTTTGGCGAAGGTTTCAATACATCGGCACTCTTGGTGGCACTAAGTGCCGATGTAATAAAATAGTAGATACAAGTATAGGCTAAGGACCATATATATATAATGACAATAAACGTCATTATACAGCGCGGTCTAAAAGTCACCCCCCCCCCTTTTAACTTTTGAACGAGTTGAGATATCGACTTCAAATTTAGAACTCTTAAATAAGACAACTTAAACTATATTTTCAGCTGTTAAAATGTGGGCAGGGGGGCATGGGGGGACATTTTTTTAATGGAAAGGGGGGTCGTGTGATACATCATTTTAAAGCTTATAAAATTCTCTATTTAAACTAACATTTTTAGATTTTTTAAAAATGTTTTTCAATTTTTTGTGCTAAAACATTCGATTTTTTAAGTTTTTTTTATAAATTTTTATTTATGTCAACTAAAATTAGTTTAAAAGTATAATTAACATTTTTTTATGATGAAATTAGGCATTTTTAAAAAATTATTTGTTTTTTTTTAGAGGAATTTTGACATTAATACTCATTTTTAACCCCATTTTAAACCCAATTTTTTTTTTTTTAATTTAAAAATATGGAGTTAAATGGAGAATTTTATAAGCTTTAAAATGATGCATTACACGACCCCCCTTTCCATTTAAAAAAATGTGCCCCTATGCCCCCCTGTCCACATTTTAAGAGCTGAAAGTATTAAATATATGCTAAAAGATAGTTTAAGTTGTCTTATTTAAGAGTTCTAAATTTAAAGTCGATATCTAAACTGGTTCAAAAGTTAAGAGGGGGGGTGACTTTTGGACCGCTCTGTATATAGTATCCCTAGGGAAACTAGTTCCTCCAGTCATCTTGGTCCCTAGTATGGGCTTGATCTTGAATAATTAGGATTCTATGGTCTGTTTCATTAAACAAGAGAGTACATTAAAAATCACACAGTGAATATTTTTAAAACAGATTCGAATATTGGATGTGCGAATATACTGCGTATTTTATTTTGTAAAACCTAACTATATTCTATACACAAACATATACTATTCAAACCTGTTGTAAAAATATTTACTGTGCGATTTTTAAGTTACTCTCTTGCTTGATGAAACAGACCATAGAAATCGAGTAACATTTTCAAAATTGAAACTGTGAAATGCAAGGGAAACTTTTTTCTATCTGTTTTGTTGTTTCGAACCGTGTTTCAGATTTTTGCAGAGTAGTCAATACATTAGACCCTCAATTTAGGGTCTTAAATAACTCGGCGCATTATCTATCTGAGTAACAAATTGGATCAAGGAAGCTATGATTAATGGTTTAAAAATGACTTTTAGTAATATTTTTGTAGCCCATTGTGCTTTTGATAATTTTTAACATTTAGGTTAAATTGGCTGTCATTTTACGTCTTACAAATAATAACAAAATCTGTTTAAAAAGTAAAACTTTGTTCAAAATTATAATAAAAGTAAGTTTTTATTCATAAAGTGCTATTATAAACTTAAATTTAACATGACCTGAATAAAATTACGGACCAGTATTATTTTAACCAAAAAATTCTCTGTTATAGTGTTTACTTCAAAAATTTATAGAGCACTGTATTATATTACTTCATTTAAACAAAATGTTTATAGATTGATGCTTTAGTTTTCTTTTTATGCACTTTTCTTGTTATTTCTTCTTGCTAAAGCAAATTATTTGGATTTTTTTATAAATGTCAAAATAATGTCTTGATTGACAATAAATTTTAAACAAGATGAAAACTTTACATGAGGAACTAAATATATTCTGCCAACCAAATAACAAGAAACAAATGACCATCAACTCAGATAGATAAGTGCAGATACTGATTTTATTATTTTGGCTTCATCTAGACATTTCTACCTGATAAATAACTTTTTTGTTGTTTTTTCCTTATATTTTTTTTAATTAATAGGTAAATAACCTTTAGCCAAATTAAGTCTAGATACACAAAAACAAGTACATTCTTGGGTAATACCCATAAACTTTAGCAAACGCTTGTACCTATATTTAAAGTGTTTTTGTGAAAAAGATCCCTATACTTTTTTTGAATATGAATATCATTATGAATATGTTTAAAATTCGAATTATAAGTTTTAGGACAAATAAAAATACCAATTTAACTTTTTTGGCCTAAATTTTTTCTGTTTTATTATTCCTAAAACCTATAATACGAATTTCAAACAATATAAATACTGCTGCCAACAAAATAATACTTTCCCCTAGGGGCCTAGATTCACTAAAATCTAAAACAAAAAAAAATCAAAAAAAAAATATATCAATTTTTTTTTCGTTTATCAAAAAAAAAAATTTCAAAAAAAGTTTCTTTTTTCGTAAAACGAAAAATAAATTGGAAAAAGTATGTTTTTTACCCCCTTACCCCAACCCGATTTTTACAAAAAACAATCCCAGCCTAGAACTTTGGATAATCAACCTGTGGTCAAAATTTGAAGTCTTTCGCCCGAAGCGTTCTTAGGTTATCGTGGTCACAAATTTCCCGGACACACAGAACGACAGACCGACCCACAGATTTTTTTTTCACGGAGATCATATTTTTGGATATAAAAGGTCCAGAAACATAAAAAAAGCAATAAACTTTTTTCGAATTTTTTTTACTAACGCAAGACTATCCTTGGAGAAAGTAAAAGGACGTAATTGATTTTTTTATTATATGAAGTTACATCTTATAGATTAGATTAGATTAGATTAGATTAGATTAATTTATTGGTGCCTTCAAATTTCTAAAAACTCTTACACAAGTCATATATAAAAAATACAAAATATTCAAATTGCAAATTCAAATTACAAATACATTTACATTTAAAAAAAAACTGATATATTACCATTTGGTAAAATCCAGCGTGTCCATGGATGCATCCATATATTTCTCCACAGAGTAGAAGCAGAGCCTGCACAACATAGAGCTCACCAAGCTTTTAAATTTTTTTAAAGGCAGGTCTTTGTAACTGTCTGGTAATTTGTTAAAAATACCTATATCTGGACTGTTCTTTTGAGATTTAACATATTTGAAGGATTTATTTTTTAATAAAAATTCCTTATTTGCTGAGCTGGTAGGGTTACTATGTTTATTTGTGAACGTTTCATACTTTTTAAAATTATTTTTAATGTCAAGCAGTGTTTGAAAAATATAAATGCAAGGTAAAGACATGATACCAAACTTAATGAAAGAAGATCTACAATGGTCATTGTATTTTAGGCCAGCAATTATTCTGACGCATCTTTTTTGAAGAATAAACAAATAACAAAATTTGATGACCCCGGGTTATCAAAAAATAATCCCTACTTTCATTTTTTTAAGCAAAAATACAAAAAGTTTTTTAGAGGCCAGTTTTTGAGGAGTAGCTCAGCTTTTTGAGTAGACCCAGTAGAGCTTTTTTCTTAGTTATTATTTTTGTTTAAATAAGTTTGCATTAGGTACATTTTATCATGATCTTCAGCAAAGGACATAAATAAATAGAGTTCATCAGTTTTTCAAAAATATGGACAAAGTCACAATCTAATTTTGAACTTAAGTCGATGTTAAAAATAGGCCAGTCTTTGAGAAAAGTAAGTAAAATAATTAACCCCTTCCACTGCAGAAATTTTTTGGTGTTACGGCGAAATATACCAGTCCTATACAATGCTCACATATCTCGCGAGTTAATATAATATTATTATATACAGTGCGATTTTAAAGTGCCGAACAGTTTTTAATGCAAAACTGGCATTAGCGATGAGTAAAATGCAAGAAAGCTGTGCGTTTTACTGGCCACCGAGCTGTTGTACGTAGCTATCACATGGGCTTGTCTCGCACAACTCTAACAGAGGCGTGGCTTCAAACGAAGAGTATTTTCTTTTCAAACTGTTCTGCACTTTATAATCGCTCTGTATAAAAAGTCCAAACAAAGAAACAAAATCCAAACATAGAAACAATGGAACGGAAGGGGTTAAAAATAATTTTTGTAGAGCGGCAGTACCTATATAGTACGTGTACATCAGATCTCCGTATAGTAATGTGTATTAGAGCTATAAACAAGGCAACAGCGAATTGAGCCCGCGTATTTTAGTGGGAAGTGTTCTGATGTTGGTCCACTGAAAAACACTGTATACAGAGCATGAAAAAAGTAGTCATTATACTATTCACAGCGCGTAAGCGCTAGAATAGTATAATACGGTAGTTTCGAATTTCCCAAATTCGCGATGAAAATATCCATCTGTGTCTCCGCCCGTCCGTCCTATGTCACGTTTTTGTAGACATGATAACTCAAGAAGGAATTATTCTATGGATTAATTTTTTTAGGAAAAATCAGGTTCTATGAGAGGAAGATCCCTATTATTTTTTAAAATAATTTTTTTTAAAATAAAAAGTTATGGGGGGTTAAACTTTTCAAAAAATATAAAAAATCAGAAGGAAAAGTCTACACAGTGCGACCCTGCAATTTTATAGTTTTAAGAGATGTGCACCAAAAGTTTTTTTTAGATTAATAAAATAGGTTTATTGGTTATTAAAAATCACTATGTTTAAAAATCGCAACAGATCCTTTTGATAATTTAAAGCCTATTTTAATATTTTTTTTTATTTTCATTTTTTTTTAAACTCTTTTAAACGTATTATCTCGCCTAATAAACTTATTTAAAAAAAAATACGCTAGTGAGCCCTTCAGTGAACCTTAAAAAAAGTTTAAACAATTATAAATCCTACTAAATACCATTTATTGCGCGTTAATAGCTGAATTAAATTGCAAATTAGTATTGTATTTTTCTTAAACATCTAAAAACTAAAAAGTTTTAAAAAACGTTACCTTGAAAACTAAATTAAATCCTATTAGATGAAAATTCAATAACTGCCTTTAAAAGTTGCTGACCATAGCGTGGGTCGTTAACATTATTCATTTTGTGTTTATTCCAGACAGTAAGGAATTCTATGTGAATAGACTCCACTCTCTAAATAGGAAACACTGTCTTTAAGGTGATGCAATATGCAATAAATTTTAGGAGTTTTTGATACCCCGGAATCATTTAAAACTGCTTCCAGATGTTTGAGATCTGATTCGAGTTGTACTTAAGTTTTTGTTGTACCGAAACATTTATCGACGATTTTGTTCATCACATTGAATGACGCAACAAATGGCATAACCAGAACTTGATTCACATTTCCCAGTACTTCTTTTGATGTTAATTCATTGGCATGCTTTAGGAGCTTTCTACAAGCATTGCCTTCGAAAATTTCTCTTTGATAATTCTTGGCAATTATATTTAAATTCTTGGGCGATTTAAGAGCGTTCTCTCTTCCCAGCAATGGGACCAGGCCTTTCCAAAAGAGGTGATTCACAAATCCTTGCAGCAAATGTAATTCAAGTATGATGCACTTCTGAAAAACTCGCACATTTTCGTTCTCTTCAAACAAAGGTTTATTAACAACACTAAAAGACTTATTGGCTCTTTTAATGTTCTTATCTAATGATAAACTAAATTTATTAAAATGAATTTCCAAATCACCATAGGTTCTTAGCTCCTTGGCAGCAGATTTATACGCTCTCATTTCTTGCAGAGAAATATGACAATAGGGGCAAGGATAGGTTGACGTTGCAATGCTTGTAGAAAGCTCCTAAAGCATGCCAATGAATTAACATCAAAAGAAGTACTGGGAAATGTAAATCAAGTTCTGGTTATGCCATTTGTTGCGTCATTCAATGTGATGAACAAAATCGTCGATAAATGTTTCGGTACAACAAAAACTGAAGTACAACTCGAATCAGATCTCAAACATCTGGAAGCAGTTTTAAATGATTCCGGGGTATCAAAAACTCCTAAAATTTATTGCATATTGCATCACCTTAAAGACAGTGTTTCCTATTTAGAGAGTGGCTTTAGGAATTTGGTCAGAACAGGCTGGGGAGTCTATTCACAGAGAATTCCTTACTGTCTGGAATAAACACAAAATGAATAATGTTAACGACCCACGCTATGGTCAGCAACTTTTAAAGGCAGTTATTGAATTGTCATCTAATAGGATTTAATTTAGTTTTCAAGGTAACGTTTTTTAAAAGTTTTTAGTTTTTAGATGTTTAAGAAAAATACAATTCTAATTTGCAATTTAATTCAGCTATTAACGCGCAATAAATGGTATTTAGTAGGATTTATAATTGTTTAAACTTTTTTTAAGGTTCACTGAAGGGCACACTAGCGTAATTTTTTTTAAATAAGTTTATTAGGCGAGATAATACGTTTAAAAGAGTTTAAAAAAAATGAAAATAAAAAAAAATATTAAAATAGGCTTTAAATTATCAAAAGGATCTGTTGCGATTTTTAAACATAGTGATTTTTAATAACCAATAAACCTATTTTATTAATCTAAAAAAAACTTTTGGTGCACATCTCTTAAAACTTATAAAATGCAGGGTCGCACTGTGTCTAATTGACCTAATTTTTTCAGGAAAAATAACTTTTATTTTAAGAATCAATCTGCTCAACGAGCTATCGTGATAAGTAAAAAAGTAACAGCTTTTCGCCGCTTCACCTTACTTGACAAATCCCAGTCGAGAACTTTGGAAAATGAACCTATGATTCAAATTTGAATTATTATTATTAATAATTATCTCGAAACTTTCTCGAATTATCGTGGTTACAAATTTTTCTAGACAGACATGCGTAAAGACCTTTAACTTTTGAATTGCTTAAGATATCAACTTTGGATCACATAAATAACAAAAAGCAAATTATAATTATTTTGTTGTATGTATATATCTGATATTTTTAAGGGCCACAATGGAGGCAAGGGGCAAGAGGTTTTTTTTCTTTAATGTGTTGAATTTTCAACTTTTTTTTATTAAAAAATGTGATTTTCTTAGATTTTTTAACATTTTCATTTATAAATTTTATTTAAAATTGGAGTAATTCCATAATTTTTCGCCCTATTTTATATAAGATTGTTGTTCGACTACACTGAGAAAAATGTTATTATTTTTACAAAAAAAAATACTAACATTATTGCAGCGATTTTATATTGTTATGTTGTAAAATCAAAAGTTAGTATAATAAAAAAAATGAATCAATAAAAAAAATCTTTTTTTTTTAACAATAATGGACTTTCCTGGGGTTAAGTAATACCCATTCCAACTTGACTATTTCTAGGTAGTTTTAACGTGATTTGTTTGTTTAACTGGCCTAATAAAACCGTTCTGTTTCTACAGTTATGGCCAGACAGTGATCCACGCTTCGCGACTTAGGGTACGATATAAACCGCATTCGCCAGTTTACTGCTGAACAACGTGGTTTGGACTGTTACAGCAGGAAGCCACATCTACAAAATTACTCACCATTGTGCAGTGACAAAGGAAAAGTGCGTCTTAAAGAGGGTGTTATACATGTAAATCATGGTAAGTTGTTTTAATTTAATATTCTTTCTTAGGGCCCTAAGCAATATTTTCGACTTCGGGCCCCTATATGTATTTTTTATGTTGGTTTGAGGGACTTCTGTATATGAGGCCCTAAACAGTCGCTTACTTCGCTACCGTCTAGAGCGGGCCCTAATATTAACTTAACAATTGTTATTTAGGCTTGTTTATGGTTCTCTATAACAAAATAACCTTAACATATACGTGGCGTACCTTTATAATTACCTATATAAACAAGATTTACAGTTATTACTGAGTACTAGATTCTACATAAAATCTAAGGCATACTTTTTTAATTATTTGTAAGTACATAATAATTGTTAGTATACTTTAGTATCTATAGGTTTACCTAATATCCAGTTCATTGTCTGCAGAGATGCTTTGTTCCAAGATGGAACTACCAGTAGGCATGTTATATTACAGGTGGTTCCAGTTTGGAATATTAAACACTATTTGTTTAATACACAGTACACTGAAAAGACGATCTGGTTGGGCAACAGTTATATTCGGAACAACTATTTCCTGGTTGCTGCAACCAGAAATCTGATAACATAGCTTGTTGTGGTTACCAGAAAAAAAAAACCTATATTTTAAGGATCTGGTAAGTACAAAAAATTGTATTGTTCCACAACTAGATTTCTGGTGCAGTAACCACACAAATAGTTGTTACAAATTTAAACTATTGATCTGGTTGCCTTAACCAGATATTTTTTTTAGTGAAGGTATATAATAAAAACCAGCAAAGTAAGTAAAATCAGAGATGTGCTGTAATTTTTTTTAAGTGAGGCTAGATCAAAGTTTTGCGCTATTCGAGTGCTGTTGGAAACTAAAACAAAAAGTTATCAAAAATAAAATTTACTGCTCTTATGTATGCCTCGTTGCATAACCCCTAGTGCTAGCTAGTAGTTGCGGTAATATTATATTACGTTACTTCTAGTAGTACTCCTAGTGTAGCAGTCTACTAGTCAGTATATTTTATTTAATTTGTTGGTTTTAATTTTTTTTAGATAATGCTATCTTATTATCAGTTTACTTTTCGGTTTTAAACATTTATTTTAAGATAAACATTTGGGCCATAGCTATGTTGAACTCAGGTATACAAATATTAAAAGGTCCTTAAAAAGAACGCAGTGACTGCTGCACCGTGCGCACGGAACCATAGTTAACTTGCTCGCTCTCCGTGTGCACGGAACAATTCTGCCCTCATTAGGATAAACGCGGCAAATCCAGATAGCAGTACAGTCGAATTTTAAATAAGCGGTCACAGAAATATCGACTGTATTGCTATCTGGATTTGCCGCGTTCATCCTAAGGAGGGCAGAATAGGTATGTGGCTCGCGCTCCGTGCGCGCGGAACAATAGATATGGGACTCCTGCACCGTACGCATGGAGTTGCGTACGTAAATGCGATAGGAGAGCCTAAATCGTGAGATCTGCACAAAGTTTATGCTGAACTGCCTATGCGTCGTAGACGGTACACCGTTTTTTAATATATTATTTTTAATAAAAAAAAAATACAAAAAAAACACCAAACAGGAGCAAAACCAACGATAACGTAAACCAACACCCCCCATTAAAAAAAAGAAACACTAAACAACAAAAAACAAAACAAACTTTGTGCAGATCTCACGATTTAGGCGCTCCTAATACGATGCGCTAGAGAGTTTTTAATAATTTCGTATAAAAAAGTAGGAGTAGGTGCTTACGAAGATTTTCTAATCGCTTTTCCACGACTCTTAAAACGCTTTCCGCCTTTTGAACATGCATACTCAATAAAGTAATACTTAAGACCTTGATTGCCTTTTAAAACTCTAGGATACGTTGTTACCGCTTTAAATAATGAACAGGATCCCTTTTTTGTAGAGAAATGAGTAGATGTCTCAAATTCTAGTATTTTTTCTTCCAATTCTTCAAACGTTGCAAATAACGCACCTTCCTTCATTTTAATTACTTAAAACATGAATTAACCTAACCTATACTGCCGTGCTAAACACAGAAGTGGTAACTTGTATTTTGGCCATTTTGAGATATTAACATTTTTTAATTTTCATTGTTCTCAGTCACTAAAATTTATATTCCAAGTCAAAAAAATTTTAAATTTGATTTGAATCAGGAAGATAAAAGGTTATATTAGTTGTTAATCTTATAAAAATGTTAATTATTAAATAATTAAATAGTAAAATACTCCGAAAAATAGAAATTTTTATAGCACAAAACTTATCATTTTTAACTTGTAACACTAAGGAGATTTGACGTATCTTATAAATTCATGAACAAAATGAAGAAAAAAAGGTTTATTAGCGAATATTATATCATTTTACGTACCTTGATCTTCTTTTGTTATAAAAATACTTATTAAGATAAATTATTTTAAATAATAAGTTCAATAATAAGAGATTGCACTGGATAAAGCAATTTAATTGTCAACGAAGGTCCCGATTGTTTACCATAGCAATAGTAAGGACATTTGCCGCAACTTACCGTTACTAACGCAAAATAAACGTATCTCATTAATTATAATAATTATTAGTATTATACTAAGGCATTTTATCGTAACTTCTTAAGTTATGACTATGATTCCGTGAGCACGGGGTAGCAGTCACTATCTGAAATCGTCTAAAATCGTCTGAAGTAATGCTCTGTACAGTTGCGAAATGGGCAATAGGGTAAGAACATAGCAAAAAGTCCTTTAAAATGTGGTGATACAGGAGAATGTTAAAGAGAAAACGGTCAGATAGAGTAACAAAGAGCGTATTGAAGAGAACTGGGAAAAATCGTGTCTAGTTAGGGGAAAAGGTTTTTTTGTTCGCAGAAAATAACTTTGCGACCGAAACATCGCAAAAGCAAAACTTCGCCTAGACATTACTTCGCAAACCAAAATGACGCATGCTCATAACTTCTTGTATCAAAAACTTCGCATGGTACAAAACTTCGCAAATTAATTCAAATGTGTGTAACAACATTGCATATTATTGAATTTTTCAAAGAATAAAATAACAAAATTTTTAATATTTCAAATATTTATTTTATTTTGCATAATATATGATTACCTTTTATCATAAAAGTAAAAAAGAACCAAACCAACCAACCAAATCTGTGTCTTTGGCACTTTTAACATAATTAATCGACATTGTTGAAAGCTAAACAGCCTAGGTACTAAATCAAATTTTATTGAATATATAAAAATGTTCTTAAAGCAACTAAAAAAAACATACAAAACAAACATAAATTTTTTTCTAATTGACCTTTGATTTTGCAAAGTTATGGTCCGCGAACTAATTATTTATCCGATATAATGATTCGCGAAGTTTAGGTTCGCGTACACAGAAAAAAAGGATATCTTGAATCAAAGCAAAACGATCTTGAACCAAGGCCGCCATGGCTTTCGATATGTTGAACGCCATCTGTCTTGGATCAAGTCCGCCGTGATCTTGGCATTTGAGGTCCTAGATTTAAGGACATTTCCTTAAATCAAAGCCACTTAAACCATTTATTTAAGATCATATTATCTTAAACCAAGTATGTAATTATCTTGATTTAAGATCATATTATCTTTATCCAATATCATATTATCTTACACCAAGTCTTGGTTTAAGATAATATAATCTTGAATGAAGAGAATTATAATATTGATTTAAGATTATAATTCTCTTGATTCAAGATCATATTGACCCCACAGTCAGGTTCCAGGGTTAATAAAATGGTAAATATTTTGAAAAAAATCCCACACATGTATAATATTATTTCGCACTCCTATGAAATATGATACTTTCTTACTCTGTTAATCGTGTGAAATTTGGTTTCATAGGAGGTCGTAGGAAAAAGCACTTGTTTTTGAAGAAAAATTTGTTGCAACGTCATTGCAAAATGACGCTTAAAGGTATAAATTATTTAAATCTACTTACCCTTGAATGTTTTAAGTAAATTTGAAAATCCTCATCGTTTGAAGGTAACAGATACAAATTCGTCCATTTTAAAGGAGATAAAAACAATGATACACCTTTAAAGAGAACTGAGGTCAAAAAACAAACCTAACTTCTCTCCCGCGCATATCTTGAACTACTACGCAAATTGTCTGCCAGCCAAAAATAACAACGGCGAGTCTACTGTATATCTACGTGGGGTGAGGCCGGCAAACTCTTTACCGTAAGACAACAGGGGCTTTGAGTCAAGATAATAACTCTTGATTCTTTGTTACTATTTTAAATGTCATGCATTTAAGGAAAAAATCCTTGACACAAGGATTTTTCTTCCAAGAGAATAATTAAAGGAAACCAAAGTCACAGATAATCTTAAACCGAGGATACATGATCTTAAAAGAAGATTATTACCTCGATTTAAGATAATATAAATCCAATATAATTTATTATTTTATTATTCCATTAATCTATTTTCTAATCATCGTACAGAGTGATATTGGTAGACTGACAGTTTCGGGCTGCTGGCCCTCTTCAGTACCAAGAGTCAACTCTGCACGCTGATTAAGAAAACGTTTTTAGACTTTACTCGCAAAAGGAATATAGCCATTAGATTGATGTAGACTTGTGCGCCATCTATTTCTAGATGTAGACAACTACTCATACCTCTCCTTATCTGGAGACTTTGAAGCAAGTTGAAGACTTTTAATTTATTATCTTCTGCCAAGATAACCTTTTTTTCTGTGTATTAATGTCAATGCCAAATTTTGTTCTTGCGAAATTAAATTTTTTGATGTTTCGGTCACCATGATGGTCGCGAAGTTATATTTCGCGTACAAAAGACCGGTTCCCCTAGTTAGGAGAGGGGATACTACATACTAAGATATGTAAGCTTACTTAAAGCTATCCTTAGAGACCACAATTTATTTCTGATATCCTGGAGAGCGAGATGAGTTAAAGAAGACGGGTAGACAGGCCAAGAATGCAATACTGCTCACAAATAATAAAAGATATAGGAGTGTAGAAATTTTAAGGGAATGAAAAAATTAGGTGGGGATATGGTAGGTCGAAGAGCTGCCTCAAACCTGTCTTTATGCTACATCCTATAATTTTTTGACAAATAAAAGGATTTTCCGAGGGGTAGAAAACTTTTTCATGTAATCATTTCTTAAAGATTACTTGATTCGGTATGTTTCCGTAAACTGCTTTGTAGCGTGATCCCCTGGAATTCTCTATTTTTTTCTCTATTTTATACGGGAAAACAATATCATTTTACCTAAAATATTTACATCGCTCCTCAAAGGACAAAGTACGATATGATAATTAATTGCGAATGTTTACATATAAATAAAGCGTAAAACCTAATTCTTAATCTCCTTGAATATTTTCATTGTATTATTTATGTGGAAAAAGACGGGTACAAAAAGTTAACAATTATTGAAAAAATACCACACATATTAGGGTTTGGACTTTTTGGTGTCAAAAAATCCCGAGTTTCAAAATCGAAAATCAAAAGACACTTAAAAATGAGCCAAATCGATTAATGTTTAGAGGTAGCTCAAACCTTGAAAAAAATCGGTACCTGTTTTTCGGATAAAAACTGATTGTGTATAAAATTGAGGAAATTTTGTAGGGTTTCTTTGGTAATATTTAGAAACAATACTAGTTGGGAGAAACTAAAAAAATATATCCCCCTCCCCTTAAGTTAGAACATAAAAAAAATCGTCCATTATTTGAAGATTTCGCGAAAATTTAATTTTTGAAACTTTTAAAAAGTGCTTAAAAAATAGTTTTAACAAAAAACCAGCAAACTTATATATTAGTATACAAGCATATATACATGTTAACCTACCTGCGTATACAGAAGGCATTATTTGTTTTCGCAACTCGAGTAAAAAAAAGTCAATTCAAAACCGAAAAACCTTTTCCGATGTACTTTTTTTGAATTTTTCTTATTAGAATATACTTTTTTATGTAAAAATTCACAAAAAAGTTTGTATGGTGTACTATAGCAGGATTCTCCGTTTTGAAGATATATAAATTCATTTAAAAGTAAATTTTTACGCATCAAGAACCAAAAATAAAAAAATATAAAGCCAAAAACAAAGATTTTGGTAATGGGTGGTTATTTAACATTAAAACCCGAGAAAAAAAAATTATGCACCTTGGTCAAAATATAATCCTAATTCCACTAAACAATTTAGTTTAGTTTTAAAGACTGGCTAAAACATCCATTAAATAATTCGCGTTAAAACTGTTAGATATCTGGTCCACTGTGCCTGTGTTAAAAATAAATTCACGGTCGTTTCTACAAACTTTACTATGTTAAAAATAAATAGGTGTTAGATAAATCATTGTACGGCACACGTGAGTTAAGTGAGTTAATTCTCTTCATGAATAAAATCTCACTTGCAGTAGCGGACTGGGTACTCAGAGCCTGCTGCGAAAAGGTCCTCGGGTAGTTCGCGAAATGGTCAAAGAAGGTCCCCCGACATGGACCATTTCCAATGGTCAAAGGCAATGGCAAAGGAAATAGTTTTTTTTTCTTTCTCTGCCTAAAAAGCATGTGAAAAAAGTCCTCCTGCAATAAAAATGAAAAAAAAAACTCTTGATTCCCTCTGATACTCTAAAATCAGTATTTATAAGCCGGATTTCCAAGTTCCCAAAGTTTTTTCCAAATCTGGAGGGAAGATGACATTTTATTTAGTCATAAAGTTTTTTTTATAGAAATCATCATCAGTAGTTTGTTTGGATATTTAAGAAACAGGCTCAGTGCCTATGGCTCATTTGTCCAAAATATGAATTAGTTTGAATGGATATCTGAAGTTACATTTGTCATTAATTGGCGATGGGGGCGGGGAAAGGGGGGGAGGGTGATGCGGAGGGATGCAATAGGGAGGGGAGGTGCGGAGGGATGCAATAGGGAGGGGAGGTGCGGGGGGGGTGTTAAACTAGCTCCTTGATGCTGAGAATGCATCTGTCCTGAATTGGTGGGTACCGTTACTGGTTGAGTACGTTTTTGATCTTTTTGTTAGTGTAGTGGATTTCGTGATCGTAATCGAGAAAGTTTGAGATGAGGGGGTTTGGGTGATCTAAATTGTCTTGTATAAAAGACTTACTGTGACGGATGATTTCCGTTTTTAGGAGGGGCATGTCGAGATCTCTGTGTATTTGGTTGTTCCTCATCGAGGCATATTCTGAGTACCTTGTTTTGGAAGGCCTGAAGTTTCGCTGAGAGCTTTTTTTTAAGGGTGATTTTGTTCTAGGGTCAGCCTGGCAGGCTGGGGCTCCGTAGATGAGTACCGGCTTTAGGGTTTGGTTGTAAAGAAGAAGTTTGTTTTTAATGGAGAGGGGGATCTTTCTACCTTTTAGGGGGTAGAGTTTGAGGACGCGGAACTTTTATAGAAAGAAAATTTAGTTTTATTAGTTGAGAAATTTTGGTAGTGCCCCACCCCCAATGATATTCCTTCCTATATTTAGTTATTATTAATACTCTGTGGCTGAAATACAACGCAGTGACTAATACCTAAAACGAACAATGCTGCTCTCATATAAGGAATTCCCCTGAGACGAAGTTACTCGAATCGCACCCAAATTGATGTGATCTTCGCTTTTTTCCACACTTTCGCAAATGAGTCACAGCGTTGTATTTCAAACACAGAGTATAGGTCTTTAAAAATTGTTAAAACTAATATGGCATTCTATGATTTTAGGTCACCTGGCTATTGGCCCTATTAATTATATTGGGAATATTCTTGTTTACTGATAGGCGATATAGATGGATTTATATTTTATATAAAACACTGCCCAGAGATCTAAAGTAAGTAAATTAACAATTATTTTGCTGGACAAAGGGTAAAAACAGTCTTTAAAAAGTTTATTTGACATCTGTCAAAAAGGCATTTCATTTTTTTATTAATATGAATAAATTCTCATTTCTTATTAGAAATTTGAACATGAGATATGTCGAAGGTACTTTTTAAAGACTGTTTATAACCCCTTGCCCCAAAAATTATTGTGCATAACTCTGAAAATATCTTAATCTGAATACAATAAATGTAATGCATATGACTCGGAATAGGAACCGGGCGCAAAGTCTGGCAATTTGGAAATATCTTAATTTGAATGTACTTTAAGTCATATACATGTATAAAATACATCCGGGAGAAAATAAAGATATGAAAATGGTCACCAGTTCTCCGACATTTTTTTAACAACCAATTTCCGCGACATTTCTTGATATTTCTTATCTAAAAAAACGTGTGTACACTGATAAAACAGTTTATTTGTGAATACAAAATATTTGGTTGGATATGGCCAATTGAATTATTTGGTTGTGACAAATAAATTTTATTTCTATCAAATAAACTATTTTGTTTCCATTAATAAATTATTTTAAAATTAAAATATTTATTTACGTGAACTAAATATTTTTTTGACTCAAATAAAATTTGTTACTCACAACCGAATAATTTAATTGGCCATATCCAAATAAATCTAAATTATCTTTTTTATCAGTGTAGCCACCTGTAACACAAAACTATGGTCTGTTTTTTTAAGCAAGATAGTAAATTAAAAATCGCACAGTAAATATTTTTACAACAGGTTTGAATAGTATATGTTTGTGTATAGAATATAGTTGTTTTGTAAAATGAACTACGGAGTATATTCGCACATCCAATATTCGAATCTGTTTTAAAAATAGACACTGTGCGATTTTTAATTTACTTTCTTGCTTGAAGAAACAGACCATATAGCAGCTATCGAAATAAACTAAATAAATTACTATTAATTATAAGGAAGATAATTTTTTAAATATTATTATTACTATTATTATATTATTTTCCATATATGGTTTATATCTTATCAAGCTTATTTCCTTTGATATTTCCTTAATCAGTCTACGTCATAAAATTAGCGGTGTTTTAATACAATTTTTTTTTGGAACCGATAAACTTCAGTTCTCGTAAACGTAACTTTAGGCATTAGGGTATTTCATGATTTAGGTATTATTTTTTTAACCGAAAGGCAAAAAATCTTATTTTTGTATTTTCACTACGAATTTTTGTAATGCCCGTACCCTTTCAGGTAAGGGATTACAGAACTTCATATTTTATGAAAAAGATAAACCGACAAATTAAATTAAATTAAATTTATTTTGCTTCTTTTTATAAAAATTGTAGTAAATAAATTATGTAAAAAATACTATTTTACACATGCAAATTTAAAATCAATAGTAGTAAATTAAAATTCATTTATTTCAAAAAAAAAAAAACAAATATTTTGCATGTCCCTGATAGAATTTATTAACTGCGAGTTTTATTAATATTAGTAGTAGTAGTAAGGGTGGGTAGGCTACAAGCCAGGCAACTAGGCCATTATGGCCCTTTTTGCCAGCCCCGAGCTGTCTTTATTAATATTACTAGATGATAATAATAACACAAAAAAATAAAAAGGTCTGTTTCCTCAGACGAGACAAACATTTATATACGTTTTTGGGGTCGCTGGATCCGAATCTGGAGTTGGTTTAACTCGGTCAGGTCGCATGTCGTATCTAACCTCAAAAAAGTAATGAAAGTTGAAACATTTTTTCGGAATTTTAAATTTATTTCGATAGCTGTTATATGGTCTGTTTCTTCAAGCAAGATAGTAAATTAAAAATCGCGCAGTGAATATTTTCAAAACAGATTCGAATATTGGATGTGCGAATATACTGCGTAGTTTATTTTATAAAACATAACTATATTCTATACACAAACATATACTATTCAAACCTGTTGTAAAAATATTCACTGTGCGATTTTTAATTTATTATCTTGCTTGATGCAACAGACCATAGTTTTGTGTTACGGGTGGCTACACTGATAAAATATATAATTAAGATTTGTTTGAGTATGGCCAATTAAATATTTAGTTCATGTAAATAAATATTTTAATTTTAATTAATAAAAAAGTCCAAACGAAAAAATTAGTTGTTAAAAAAATTTCGGAGAACTGGTGACCATTTTCATATCTTTATTTTCTCTCGGATGTATTTTATACATGTATATGACTTAAAGTACATTCAAATTAAGATATTTCCAAATTTCCAGGTTCTGCGCCCGGTTCCTATGCCGAGTCATATGCATTACATTTATTGTATTCAGATTAAGATATTTTCAGAGTTATGCACAATAATTTTTTGGGCAAGGGGCTAAAAACAGACTTTAAAAGGTGCCTTCGACATATCTCATGTTCAAATTTCTAATAAGAAATGAGAATTTATTCATATTAAAAAAATTTGTTGAAAGTTGAAGCATTTTATCACTTTTTTGAGTTTAGCAACGAAATGCGACCTGACCGAGCCAAACCAACCCCAGATTCGGATCCAGCGACAACAAAAACATATAGAAATGTTTGTCTCGTCTGGCGAGCCAGACCTTTTGTTTTGGTGTGTCTGTGCACAAGAAAGTGTGTTTACCAGACGGGACAAACGTTTCTATAAGTTTCTGAGGTCGCTGAATCCAAATCTGGGGTTGTTTTGACTCGGTCATGTCGCATTACGTTCCTAACCTCAAAAAAGTAATGAAGTGTGTTTCAACTTTCATTACTATTTTGAGGTTAGTAACGGAATGGGACCTGACCGAGTCAAACCAACCCCAGGCGTAACCAGGTCCAAATTTTGGGGGGGGATTGAGCCCCTAAAAAATAGTCAAGTTTTTAAGTTTGTCTGTCTGTGAGTATTTTATAGTTTGATTTGGGGGGGGGTGGGCTTAGAAAAATTTGGGGGGGGGGAGCTTAGAAAAAATTGGGGGGGCTAAGCCCCCCTAAGCCCCCCTCGTTACGCCTATGCCCAGATTCAGATTTAGCGACCCTAAAAACGTATAGAAATATTTGTCCCGTCTAGGGAAAGAGCCTCTTTTTATTTTGTGTGCCTGTGTAGATTATTATATTACATTCTAATTTTATTTATATATTATATAACTGTTTTATCTCAAAACTATGCCAGTTTAAAAAGTGTATAAAGCATTCTCACCCTATCACCCTCACCCTCGATCGAGCTCCGTTGACTTATTACGTTACTGAATTGACCTTGTTCCGAGGTCCAAACAGTTTAGAACTGAGGTACCAATATTAATATAATTACATTAAATAAAAACCCTCTTTAGCTTCGTTAGAAGCCATTTTCAAACTTATGTTAAGATATTACTTTCCCCGGGGAAAGTATTGCATTATAAAAAAAATGAAAAATTTTTATTGCCTTTTTTGCGTTTCTCAACTTTTGATATCCAAAAAAGATGATTTCCGTGAAAAAAAATCTTTCTGTCTGTCTCTTTGTCTGTCCGGTGACCAAGATAACTAAGGGACGAAAAACTGTTCAAAAGAATAAAACATTTTTCGTTTTCAATATTTCTTTTTTTTTATTTTGTTGTTTAAATGATTTTTGTCTACATGCAGGCTCCTGTATACAGGGTAAAGTATTATTTTGTTAGTAGCAGTACTTTTACCTGCTATAAAAAATTTCAGATTTTAGGACAATTATTGTCCTTAAATCTGAAATTTCGGTTAATTTATCTTAATTTTAGGGCTATAAGAAGATGGGCAATATTGAATCTCACTCTCAGAAAATGGGAAATGAAAAAAGAAACTATACCAAAGATCTTCGAAAAATTAGTTAATAAACATCCTGATAAAGTAGCTTTTTATTTTGAGGATGAAAAATGGACTTACAAAATGGTGAGTAATATGAACTAGAAGTCACTGATTGTCAAGATAAAAATTAAATGTTATTCTAGAAATGTATTTATATTTTTATCCAATACATACAGATAATGAGACAATTACCAGCTTTATTTTAAATAGATAAACTCAATAATAACCCCCGCGTGGCTTTTACTTTATCGAGTGGATAATTATTTATTTTACCCACTCTACTGTCACTTGTCAAATTATTTTTTTGTAAATATCATTAAAATTTTTAATAAAAATATGAATTTCTAAGCTATTTATTGGATAAAACCTTGTATGGCACTCATGGGTAAACCGATATTGCCCTCTCGAAAATTAACCTGCTTGGCTGACGCCTCGCAGGTTAATTTTCTCATGGGCAATATCTTACTTTACCACTAGTACCATAAATAACTATTCTTTTTAGGTGAGTGACTTCAGTAATCAAGTAGCCAATTATTACAAGAAAGATTACAAAAAGGGTGATACTGTAGCTTTAATATTAGAAAGTAGACCAGAGTTTGTAGGCTTATGGTTGGGACTTTCCAAACTTGGGGTAGTTACAGCATTAATCAATACCAACCTAACTTCGGACCCATTGTTCCATACTATTAATGTGTCGAATGCAAAAGCGATAATCTTCGGATCTAACTTAGCAAATGGTAGGTATAGTCTGACACACGGTAAGAAAGCAATGACGATTAAAGCGAATTCAGTGTAAACGTGTACGTAGTTATATTTTATATTCAAGTATTTTTTTTGCCGCATTGTTTCAGTAGCTTTAGAACCGTGTGTCAAACAATATGAGTTTCACGAGAATCGAGAAGTTGAGAATTCTTGTCTTGACTTCGAAATAAATCAAGATAATAGTGTAATTTAAAAAAATAAAGACATGAGTCAGGTCGTCGAAAGTCAAGACTCTTGATAAAGAATCGAGACTTCTTCCCAGATATCACAGGTCTATACAATGGATATCCCCATAATATCCGTTTTGGGATTTCCGACATCCCCAGGATATCCGATTTCGTCTATAGATATCCGTAGGACATCCTTAGGATATACTTTTTTATTAAACGGGAAGCCGAACTACTTCTGAGTCGTATGTACGCCTGTCCTAAAGATAGCTTAGTAGCTATATAATTAGTATTATGTACAAATGTCCCCGACAAAAGTAGCTATCAAATAGTATTGCTTTTATTACTTTTGTTGTTAAATATTGCTATTAGCAGATTGCACCTAGGTGCAAGTTATTTAAATTTAGGCTAATAATTTCACAAAAAAAAATAACAGCAATACTATTTGATATTCAATTTTGTCGGGGACATTTATACATAATTAGTAACTTATCTACTTATCTCATATTTCCTTTTTAATCATAAATTTTTCAAAAAGTACTACGGTTTACCTTTGCAAACGTCCATGGGCTCGTCCATAAAAAACGTAAAGCACTTAGGACGGAGGGAGGGGTAACACTCACGAAATTTACCAACAAAAGGAAAACACAATATATATTTAACAATAATTATAATTGTGGAAAAAAATTTCACACATAAACAGACCGCAAATATCCGCCATTAAAGTGACGAAAAACGCGGTAAATTAAAAATAATGAAGGAAAAGCCATCGTAGCATATCCCAGGGATATCCACGGGACATCCCTTCGGGACGTCCCTGGGATATATGAAGAACACGCCGTATATCCTTGGGATATACGGGCAGTCTATCCTCAGGACACACCTTTCGGGATATCCTTGGGATATACGACTAATATCCCGAGACAAGCGACATTTATAGGACACTGGGATATTGTGTGCTATATGGGTTCTTGCGCCGGCAATGTCGGTCTGCATGCGCCTATGCTTATACTTCATAACCTAAAACCTAATTCAACGTCAGTCTATTATGATTATGGTACCTATACATTTATGGTATACACAGAACAAAAATTTTAAATTAATATTATACTTATCTGATACATACCTATACCTACATTATGGCATTAAAATTTGATATAGTTTTCAAAAGAGGTAAAACCGGTTGCAACCACAGAAAAAAAATCCTGCTTTTTAACGTTATAGCATACAGTGGGTTTGGACTGGCTAAATGTGACACCCAGGGTAATTGTGACATGTCCTGTTATAATTCTTCTAAACAAGTTTAAATCAAATCGAAATTTTACGCGAAATATTTAATACTGTCAAAAACGTAATGCCAGGGTTGGATTGGATATAAACTAGTTTAGAAGAATTATAACAGGACATGTCACAATTACCCTGGGTGTCACATTTTGCCTAACCCACTGTAACGTTAGAAATCTAACGTTATTAGTCAAACTTAAGTAGCCTAACTTACGTTAGTAGTGTAATGTTTCCAGTCTACGTTAAGAGTCTAATATAAATATAACATAATTTCGAAATTTTGTTAATAGAATTACGTATTTATTACACATACCCACGTATACTTTATATGGATTTCTATAGAACCAAACTAAAAATTTTACCTAGTCCTAGGTATACAACTACATATTTCAAATAGGTGTCTAAAAATACGATCTAAAATTGAATTGGTGGCATACCTACGGGGATACAAGGCCGGATTTTTTTGTTACTAAAATACTTTATTCAATGCATAGGTTAACATTTGCACTTTCATTATTATTATGCAACATTTCTAATACAACTGCATTAAAAATGTAAATTTTGGCATATTTTTTGCACTAAATTATTTTTTTGCAATATTTATGGGAACTTCAAAGTGCATTGCAACCAACGAACTAACAACTCTTCTATCTAGAATACGCATACCGTTAATATAAAGTATCGCCAATATCTCGGTTTGTTTGTAAACAAATAGTAGGTATATTCAGGCCTGAACAATAACAATAAGCAGTAACTGTTATTTTTGTCTCTGTTAGAACAAAGCTGTGGGAGTAAGACAGACGAATGTATATGTTGGCCACGTTTTTTTCAGTTTTTACAAATGAAATGCCCATTCTAGAGAGAAGAGTTATTAGTTCGTTGATTGCAACCAACGAACTAACGACTCTTCCCTCTAGAATAGGCATTTCATTTGTAAAAACTGGCAAAAACGTAGCCAACATATACATTTGTCTGTCTTACTCGCACAGCTCTGTTCTAACAGAGACAACAATAACAGTTACTGGTAATTGTTATTGTTCAGGCCTGAATATACCTACTATTTGTTTACAAACAAAGCGAGATGTTTGCGATACTTTATATTAACAGTATGCGTATTCTAGAGAGGGAGTTGTTAGTTCGTTGACTGCAACCGCAACGAATATTTCGTCAGACCCAGAATTTCTAATATTGAAAATACCATAACGTGCTCATGTTTTTTTTTCTAGAGAGGGAGTTGTTAGTTCGTTGATTGCAACCGCAACGAATATTTCGTTAGACCCAGAATTTCTAATATTGAAAATACCATAACGTGCTCATGTTTTTTTTTAGTTTCTCTTAATAGTAATCAATGCTAAGTCTAAGTCTAAGATATCATATCCATTCCCGGGGATTTTTTTTTGTATGATAATACATAATTATGTCTAATTTTACGTAAAATTATGCATAATTATGTATACATAGTTATATACATGATCATGTCTGGGTTTTGACCATGTATGATCATCCATAGTTATGCATAATTATGTATGGGTATATGCATAATTATGTATGAGTATACATACATAGACCTATGCCTAATTATGTTGATCATGCATAACATTTTAAATTTGGGCGAAGGCGCACCATATCTGGCAATGCATAACTTTTTTGTATGATTATGCATAATTATGTATAATTATACCTAATTAAATAAAATTATGCATAATTTTACCTAAAATTATGCATAATTATGTATGATCATACCGGATCATAATTCATACATGGTCAAAATTCAGACATAATCATACAAAATTTTGCATAATAACACACAAACCTTTTTTCACGGGTTATTAACTTAATTTGACAAAAAATGTGACATAATCCCCTCTAAAAACGCGTTAAGGATTCATTTGGTGTTTTTTTTTTTGGGTTTTTTTAGACAACTATCATAACTTTATTTTTACTTTTTTATTTTAGCTGTTAATGGAATCTCTAGTAAATTAGGAAACTCAAAACTATATCAGTTTAATGTAGAAAGTACTCCAGCAACCACTGTAAATGGATCTATAAATATTAAAGAAGAACTAAAATCTCAAAGTAAAGTATTAGATGGTAATTATTTAGAAAAAGGTAGACCACGTGATCAGTTAATTTATATTTATACTTCCGGTACCACTGGTCTTCCAAAGGCAGCAGTCATCTCACATTTAAGGTAAAATAATAAATGTATTTCGGAATATACAGGGTGATCAGTAACTGCCATGCCAAGAGGTTATATTAAAGGAGCAATAGCCTTTTGGTGGCACAAAATGTTACTTCCTCTTAATTACATTTTTGTTGAAAACGGTTGCTTCTACAGTCTTACACTATAATACATATAATATTATGACATTTTTTTATGTATTTTTACTTAAGAAATCCATATTTTTTACAACAAATCCTAATAAAGTACACATAAAAAAGTTTGGGGCAAAAATGTGTTAAGCCTAATACATTTTTCCGTCTAGGGACGCCTCTGGATAAATTCAAAAAAATTAATTAACATAAACTTATTGCCCTTATTAATACTAGTATACATGCAAAAGCTCGTCGCTCTAGCTTAAAGGGTACCAGAGTTATTAATTAAAAACCTTATTTTTATTACAATTTTAAAGGGCCGTAGTTCCCTTAGGGCTCATTTGCGGACCAGGAACTGTTTTTGATATTTTTGGACGCAGAATAACCTCTTAAATTTTGGCATGTCAGTTATTGATCACCCTGTATAAATAATATAATGAAGACCGATAAAGATATTATGAAATCAAATGAGCACTAAGCAATATCATCTCCATCTCACGTAACGACGTAACTGACAGTACCGGTACTGTCAGTTACGTTATTACATGAGATAGGGGACGAAATAAACTTTTTCTTTTTGTTTTTGAAACAACATAAGCAGTTGATTGTTGACGAAACTTTTTGAAATAAGTCTTTAACCTTAGGTATAAAAAATTACCCATTAAAACGCGTAAGACAAATAAAAAAATAGTATAACAAAACTAATTTCACAAGAGTGTTTGAAAAACGTAGGTAGAGGTGGTACAATATCTCTTTCAGCATTTAACCCTGAGTGCATTCTCATAGCTCCACCCTGCTCTATTTTAAAAAAATATTTTTATCAAAATTTAATGACGAGGGCACTAAATAATAAAAATAATAAAAAATTTTCCTAAGATTGGGCAGGGTGAAGTTATGTTAATGCGCACTTAAGGGCATATCCACAGCCTCGCATAAGAACATAATACATAACAATGCGATGCCGTGATTGGCTTGATGTGCCGCCATGTATCTTGTAAGCCAATCACGCTATCGCATTCTTATGTTTTATGCACTTATGGAAGCTTCTGGATAGGCATTAATGCTGAATGTTGATGAAACATTGTACCAGCATACATAGCGCATATGTAACTCGTATGTTATATCTAAAAGATCAGGTATATATCTGTACAGTCCTTATGTAGGGTCGGGCGGGCCGGGTTTCCCTATACTTTTAAATATAATACAAGCTTCACAATTTTTAAATATACTTTTAGACTTTTTTTACTTAATAAAAAATTGTAAATTTCCTGTAACTTGCCCTCCGCCTGAATTTTGGAAAGTCGACGCGTACTTATACTTAGGTAGATAAATTTAGTAATTTTTCACCTTTTATCTGCAGATATTATTCTATACTAGTTATTGATTAAATACCTCGATGCGTCGACCAAGTCAAATCGTCAATTATATTAATAGTGCAATATGTATTTATTTTTTTTAGGTATATGACTTACGTAGTTGGTATTCATTTCATGGTGGATATTCGAGAAGACGACATAATATATAATTCTTTGCCATTGTATCATAGTGCTGGTGGAATGGTTGGTGTGGGTCAATGTATACTTTTCGGTACTGCTATGGCTCTTAGGAAGAAATTTTCAGCTTCAAACTTTTGGCTTGATTGTAAAAAATACAACTGCACGGTAAGCAAGTAGATTTTTTATTTGGTAAACATTTTTTTCTTTATATTAAAGTGCCTTAATGTGTGTTCTTGACAGAAAACTTAACATTAAGGAAAGCTACTTGTAGAGTTAATAAGGGAATTGATTTTCTTATCAGGAAATATTTAGTAGCATTGAAGGGAGTAAAGAAGATTTTGGAAAATTAACCTTTTGAATTTTAGGTATTATCATTATTTTAAACGCATGTATTTTTAGATCGCACAATATATAGGAGAAATTTGCCGCTATTTACTAAGTGCACATAAGGAACACAACTCCGTAGAACATAGTGTTAAAAAAATGGTTGGAAATGGACTAAGACCTCAAATTTGGAGAAAATTTGCCGATACATTTAAAATTGAACAGATTTTTGAATTTTATGGTGCTACTGAAGGAAATACAAATCTAGGTAAAAAAAATAATATTAAAATTATTTTTGTTAGGTAACTACCTATATTAAAGACTTTTATAAGATTACTTAAGAATTATTCTTGTAAATATTCGTAGGCTAAACAGGCTAAAGACCTATGACTTATTTTCGGCGACATGTCACATACAAGATGGCTTTGCAGCATTTAAATTGCAAGACTAAAATTTCCAATTAAATGAGTTAAAAAGAAAAACCACAGAGTCGATTGGTCGAAATTGCATAAAGTAAAACTAGTTTTAAATATTGTACATTTTTTTAGTAAATATTGATAATAAAGAAGGATCATGTGGATTTGTTCCAAGATATGCTCGTGCCGCATATCCTCTAACTCTAATCAAATGTGATGAGCAAACCAGTGAGCCAATCAGAAACAGCAAAGGTCTTTGCATTCCGTGTAAAGTTGGAGAACCTGGAGTAATTATTGGAAAAATTAAGCTCAAAAATGCTGTCAACAATTTTACAGGTTAGTTTACAGCTTGTAATATCACATCAGCAGATTATGCCACTAAACAAGAAGAATAAAGTTAGCGCACAGTTACCATAAGGTACTGAAAAATTTCTAAATATTAAAACTGTACACATTTAAAATCTTTGAAAAAGGATTGGAGTACACGGTAGAAATAAATTAGATTAGATTACATAGTCTGTAAATGGTAATCTGTTGCCATAGACCGAAATGGTAAAAATTACATAGTCCATAATGGTAATATTTTGCATAGACCGGAACGGTAAAATTTACATAGTCCAGAATAGTTTGGACTTTTTGACATAGAGACTTGAAATTTGAAAAAAAAAAATTTACTACTTAGAAAATGTTTGCTCCAAATCTCAGTATCAAAGCTTTTTTGAAATGTCGTAGCGTAAACTTTATTTGGTTTAATAAACCAGACGATTTGCACCCTTAATAAGAGTATAAACTGCTTACATCTTTCTTTAAATATCTATTGGTTGATAAAGATCGTAATTTATAATAAATATAAATTTTAGGCCACAAATAAAGCATTTAAATATCGTACATAAATAATATTTACCTTTTTTTACACTTTTAACACTTTAACCTAGCAGCATGCGTCGCTATCTCTCTAACAATAACAATATTAAACGGTCCGTCTTATGATGCGACGCCTTCTTGGTTATTGTCCAAAGCGCAAGCGCGTCTTAAAATACCATAGCCCGACCTTGTAAAATCATGTAAAAATATGTAAATCAATGTAAATATATTTTTTTACATTATTTTACATTCTTTTACATTATTTTATATTCTTTTACAAAAATTCATGAATTATGCATAGTCCAGAATAGTAAATTTACTATTCCGTACTATGTAAATTCATGTATTTTTACATTATTTTACATGCAGTTTTTACAGTGTACAAGGATTATAATCGTTGTCCTTTATAGATAAGTCACGCAAAATAACGATTAATGGATGTTTCATAATTGTGTTTGTTTCCTTTTTTCAGGATATGCTGATGAAAAGGCGACAGAGAAAAAAATGATTCGTAACGTCCTTGCGCAAGGTGACTTGTACTTTAATTCAGGTGATGTTTTGGTTCAGGATGAATTTGGTTATTATTACTTTAGGGATAGGACTGGCGATACATACAGATGGAAGGGTGAAAATGTTGCGACCAATGAAATTGAAGCTGTTGTCAGCAACATTATGGAATTAAAAGATTCCTTAGTATATGGTGTTGAGGTAAATATATTTAAAAGAGTGGCCTCAAAAAAAGAGGTTTTTTAGCCTCTTCTTCAAACATCTGTAAATTCGATTGGAAATGACAAAATGTAACGTATAAGTGCTCAAAATATTTGTCTGGTCATGAACTTGTGCAAAAAATAAGATTTATTGTTCTAGAAGCTAAACATCCCCTTAAACAAAGGGTTAACTAAGGGTACTTGAATTGAATTTTATACCAAACTTTCTCACATTTTATTAAACATAACTGACTAGATCCCTTTAACTCGATTTTTCTTGAGATACTTTATGATTTACAACTTTTTTTTGTGCCCCACTAGAAGTAGAAGTAGATTAACCCTCTTCGTGGGGGTGGATTTTTATAAAATCCAAGGGTGATACCCCTTTACGTGTTTTTTATGTTTTATATTACAGAAAAATGTGTTTTTTAAATATTTTGAATTTTTTATTTTGTAGCCCTCTAAAAAATGAGGAAGTTTGGTATTAAATTCAATTCAAGTACCCCTAGTTAATCCTTTGTTTAAGGGGATGTTTAGCTTCCAGAACAATAAATCTTGCTTTTTGCACAAGTTCATGACGAGACAAAAAATTTGAGCACTTATACGTTACATTTTATCAATTCCAATCGAAGGTACAGATATTTGAAAAAGAGGATAATTTTGCAGGCACTCTTTGTCAAGCTTTTTAGTTTTTCACGGGAAAGAGGCTGATTAAGTATATAAATAGCAAGATACAGCTCAGTCACCTACTGTTAAAGGACTCTTAAGAGTGGGCGGTAAATTTATTGCCCCATATTTCTACATTTAATGGATTTAGAGACTAACAGACATACAGACTATAGCTTATGTTATTACAAGTACGAATATAATATTATCATATTATGATAATTTTTTAATTAGCAATTTTTTTAACCATAAATCCAAAGTTCGTAACATAATTTACAGAAATTAAACATACATATTAAATATCATAAAATTGTGATAGCATTAATATATGATAATAATAATAATAATGATAATAATAATAAAATTGAATGCCTATTAAATTCTATATACAGGGTGTTATTATTTTAGGTACCTGATACAGAAGGTAGAGCTGGAATGGTAGCGATTGTAGATCCTAATAACACCCTCGATAAAGAAAAACTATTTAAAGGACTAAAAGCCAACTTACCCTCATACGCAGTACCCATTTTCCTGAGGATAATTGAAAAAGTTCCTATCACAGGCACATTTAAACTAAAGAAAAATGATTTGCAAAAAGAAGGATTCGATGTAGAAAAAATTGAAGATAAATTGTACTTCCTAGATTCCAAAAACTCTACTTATAATGAACTTACTAAAGAGTTGTATAATAATATTTTAGCCGGAGTTATAAAATTGTAGATAAATTTTTATTTGAGACTGAAGTTGTATAGAATAAATGTAATATTTGTTATTAGGAATATATGTTAATTATTTTTTAATTAAATTTTATTTATATCTATATATTACGTTTTATTTATTCTTAGTTTTTCCCTAAAATTAAAACCTAAAATAACTCCCATGGTAGAAAAGTACATATATCTAACTTAACATAACATTAGATTAGTGACATTTTTATGTTTAGTCTCTAACCTTATACAAAAACGTTATAAAATATATAAATCTAACCTTAAAAACTAACGTTTGACAAAAATGTTAAAAAATATATAAATCTAAAGTTAGTTTCCTAACTGAATTCTAACCTTATTCTAACTTTAAATATTTTTTAAATTTCCATTACTAATAAGTAAGCTATAGTAGAAAATACTCATTTTAGACAGATGTGTCTAGGTTTGATAATTATTTATTATTTCTATATTAAGTATAAAAATAAAAAAATATCCCCCAAAAGTCAAAATTATAGTAAGTCTGGCATCGCTGTGCTATAATTGAAAAAATATTTTAAAATTCTGAATGTATAAATAAATATTAACTAACTGAATAAAAAGTTTTTCTGAGAGGTAAACTTATTTATCGAAGTATAATACAGCATATTACACGAAAAATATTTAGGGCCACCTAACAAGATGGCTATTTTATAAATAAATGTAACGAAATTATGTTTAAAAATATTATGATTGTTAAAATTCATTAGGATTTATTTATATGAATAAATTTGTCTCCAGCTACCATTTTATGATGCTGGTAGAAATTTCCTAGTTGGCCACGCCCCCTCCGAAAGTTAGAAATTAAACGTACTTATAACGTATTTCTAACTTAAAAATATTAACGTTTGTAACTAACGTTTGACTCTACCCTACTGAAAAGGACGAGTTTGTGCACCATTTATACCCGCCCAGACACGTCATTTTCAACAGGGTAACGTTAAAAATCGGGACATTTGCACATATTTTATAACGTACTTTTATACAGTTTTCTAACATTAGAAAAACGTTATTCTAACGTTAAATTTCTACTAGGGTCATTATATTGTGGACCATAAAATCAATATTTTCTTAGTTACCAAATGTTTGTATACAAACAATATACCTTTGATAAGTCATAACATTTTCTTAATAAAGAAAAATCACAATACAGTAAACTATTACTAAATAAGTAACATGGAAAAGTTAATAAGGCCTGTTTTTACTTTAGAATTAAACTACAAAATAGTTCCTAGTTTAATAACTTTAGGAAAATACGACGGAACCCATCCTTGCATAACTGCAGCTACTACGTCGGATAAGGTAGGTAGATAGATATTCCGGAATTGTAATCTACTAAGTTAGTTAGTAGTACTAACCCGAGTACTAACCCTGTAAAAAATGTCCAATGGAATTCTTTAAATACCTTATAAGTTTTCCAACAGACTACATGGGACCAGTGAGAATTAGTCCAGTCAAATAAGGGGCTGTCCATATATTACGTAACGCCTAAGGGGGGGAAGGGGTCAGAGAAATTGTTACAATTTATGACAAGGGGGAGGGTGGGGTCTAGGTAAACGTTACGTAACGGAATTTAATAAATTTAATGTTTTTTTCCTAAGCTTGGCAGATGTATTTTTATTCCAACATAAATTACTATTTAGTGGCCCATAATTCCCCTTTTCACACAAAAATGGACGAAACTATGCATATTTAAATAATATTATAATCAGTAAAAAAACTGTTGACATTGATATTAAAAAAAAATCTTACGGCCCTGTTCTTGCGTGATCTTGCTGATGAATCATCGGCGATGATACATTTTCTCGCGGAATGTGTACTCACAAAACAACAATGTGTGTACTATTTTGTGTACCTGTGCATAAACAATATACGTGTTATATGTGACACTCAGTATAAAAATAGGTACCTAGTATTTTTTCCCTGTGTGATATTGATTATGAATATTTTTTTAAAGTTAAAGTTGAGTGATTTTTTCGTTTAAGTACATTAAGTGCTATATGTATTATTATAATAAATATGTATCATTTTTACACTCTTTATACCGTCTTGCATTATGCGGAATTCTGTATCAAGATATGTTAGAAAAAAAATACAAATTTTTATATTGTTACGCGTTACACAGGGGGGAGGGGGGGTGTTGGTAAATGTGACAGTTTGTTACACAGGGGGGGGGGTCAATTTTTTTTGAAAAATTCCTATTTTAAATTGCAATAAATGTAAACGGGCTGATATTTTAAAGGGTAGTAGTGAATAGTACCAGAATACTCCTGTTAGTTTTCACCGGGTGATTTGCGTAAGGGGTGTCCGGTATCTTGAATTTTAGGGGTGAGTGCGGTTATCTCGCTAAATATTCATCTTACGATAAAAATGCATATAGCCAATTTTGTTAAGGACAAAATTTCCAACCATTTTTGTTTAATTTTTTTTTTAATATAATAATAGCAATCGAGTTATGAATATTCTAAAAATGCCTGTTGGGGGTGAAATTGTTTTTTTTTTCGATTTTTCAGCCAAATTATTAATCGGAGGGTTATGAGCGAACTTGTAGCTCTTGAAATTCTCTATAAGTTTTATACATTGTGCATTTTCAAAAAGTATTTTGTTACTGTTATAGTGGGCGCTGAGTTGCGCCCTCTGTAACCGTACCAAAATATCTACGAAAATGTATAATATATGTAACTTACAGAGAATTTGAAGAGCTACAAGTTTGCTCATAATCACTTTTATCGTCCGATAAATAATTTGGCTGAAAAATGGAAAAAAACAGTGTCACCTCCAACATGGCTATTTTTAAATTAAATCGATTAAAAAAATGATTTAAACAAAAATTGTTAGATACTTCCTCCTTAACAAAATTGGTTATATGCATTTTTATCGTAAGATGCATTTTAACTCACCCCTAAAATTCAAGATAGCGGACACCCCTTACGCAAATCACCCGGTGAAAAACTAACAGAAGTGTTCTGTTACCATCCACTACTACCCTTTAAAATATCAGCCCTTGTACATTTATTGCAATTTACATTTATTATTTGACTGAACTAAATTTAACGAAACAAAATTAAGGTTTAAAATGGGATTAAGGGCATATCCACAGGCTCGCATAACAACATAAGTGCATAAGAATGCAATGCCGTGATTGGCTTGATGTGCTACCGTGTATCTTGCAAGCCAATCACTGCATCGCATTCTTATGTTTTATGTTCTTATGCAAGCTTCTGGATAGGCCTTTAATAAAAATATTCCTCTAAATGAATAGTCCTATACAAGTTTTAAAATAATTAATAATAAATTTCTTTTTGACTTATTTGGTATGTTTTATTGTGAAATTTCTTATTAATATTTTGAAAGATTTAATAAGAATATTCATATTTACTAATTGTATAGATTTGAATGGTATAATCATTTAAAAAATCTTATAAGATTTAAGAATAATATATAATGCATGGGAGGCATAGCGTAGTGACTAGCGCGTATGCATAGCAAGTCTACTATCGTGAGTTCGATTCTCACTGGCGCCGATTTGCCTTTTTCAGTTAATTAATAATTGAAATTTGTCGAAGGCGATAGGTGAAACGGACACTCCCTAGAAACTGGTTCGAAAGTCAGTATAAGTCCTGGACTTAGGGGATGCTTAATTAAGTAGAATAGTACGAGGTTAAACAAACATGTAATAATTAAACAAACATGTAATATATATATTAACTAACTTTTAACTAACTTTGTACATTCTAGTAAAACTCTTATAAGTTTAAAAACGAATATTCATATATATTTAAGTGATGTATTTTAATCAGATTATAAATCAGAATATAAAAGAATTAAAAGAAAAATTCTTAGCAATTTTTAAAAGGTTTTGGTAATAAGAATCTTGTTAGAATCTTAAAGGATTTTATAAGAATTGGTAAGAACTTTGTAGATTTTAATAAGAAATTATTTTTATTAAATTTAAAAGACTTGAGCAGACTAATTCTTTCTCAATATCCCCCTTAATCTTTAAAAAAACCCTTTCATTGCTACTAATTACCCCGTAATATCCTAGAAATTCTTTTTACATCCTTAATGGTGTTTTAATAAGAATTAATGGTAAAAATACTTAAACGATTCTATGCGACATTTTTTACAGGAAAAATATATATTAAGAACTATTATTGTGTTTGTCGTGAGATATAGGATATTTGAGGGAAAAAAGAACCTAATTTGTAGGTTGCCTACGTTTCGTGACCTTTATTGTCACTTCTTCAGGGCAATCTCAGTGATTAACGTCTTTTTTAATGGGCCCCATTTTAGAGGTTATAATTTCAAAAATAAAATAAAATAACATCCTGGGAAAATGGGCACGGAAAATATGTGTATGGAAAACACAACTTCGACTCACAAACAGAAAACAAGAAACAAATGGTTTGTGTAAAAAACTGTTTGTGAGTCGAAGTTGTGTTTTCCATACACATATTTTCCGTGCCCATTTTCCCAGGATGTTATTTTATTTTATTTTTGAAATTATAACCTCTAAAATGACCATTAAAAAAGACGTTAATCACTGAGATTGCCCTGAAGAAGTGACAATAAAGGTCACGAAACGTAGGCAACCTACAAATTTGGTTCTTTTTTCCCTCAAATATCCTATATCTCACGACAAACAAAATAATTTTAACATAAGGATTCGACAAACAATTATTAAGAACTATAACTATAACTATAACTATAACTATAACTATAACTATAACTATAACTATAACTATAACTATAACTATAACTATAACTATAACTATAACTATAACTATAACTATAACTATAACTATAACTATAACTATAACTATAACTATAACTATAACTATAACTATAACTATAACTATAACTATAACTATAACTATAACTATAACTATAACTATAACTATAACTATAACTATAACTATAACTATAACTATAACTATAACTATAACTATAACTATAACTATAACTATAACTGTAAATTGTATTAGGTTCTGATACATAGTCCACACAGAAAAAACGCTGCTGTAACTGGTAGGATAATATGGTCTGAAACTAATAAGGAAATAGCCACCTTAAATATAAACGAAGCTATTACTACTTTAACAGCTGGTATTTTATTACCAGATGATGAAAAAGACATATTAGTCATAGGTTAGTACTCCTTGATGAAGATACAAAATATCGATCGAAACGTAGGTAAATTTATCATCACTGCAAACTGGTGATTTTTGGAAACCGTATTTTCGCGTTCAATAATTTTGAAAATGTTTGCGTTCATTAATAATAAATTATAATTTCAGAATTTTTAATTAATTAATTTGTAATTAATAATGAATTATAAACGGATTTAAAATTAGACAATATTAGTTAAAAAAAATCCAATTTTTGCCATTATTTTAGGCACTGGTACCCACATTTTGGCATACCATGTCCACGATAACAAAGATATTTTTTATAAAGAATGTCCAGATGGAGTTAAATCGGTAAAAATTGGTTCATTTAGAGACAATAAATCAACCATAGTAATGGTAGGTGGTAACTCTTCAGTTCATGGATATAACCACAAAGGTGAAGAAATTTTCTGGACAGCTGTAGGTGATGTAGTTACGGCTATTATCCTTATGGACTTCAATAAAGATGGGTTAAATGAGGTAAAAAATACACTGCCCCGTAAAATAACTTTCCCATTTTTCACCTCCGCGCGTGAAATGAATTTTTTATTATCAGACTCACTTCCAGCCTTTATCCAAACCTTAAAACCCCAATATACAAATTTTCAATAAACTACCCCCTCGGGTAAGATTCAGTTTTAGCAACTTCAAAACCCCAATATATCAATTTTCGAGACGGGGGGTAGCCGCCTCTTAGGGAATTGAGTTAAATTTGACGAATTTTAACCATACATGTGAGAAGCCCTAAAAAAGCATTTAAAAAATATAAAATAATTTGATAAAAACAAAACGAGCTAAGCGCCAAGTAAGAGGCCTTTTTGGGTGCTCTTATTTGACCATTAGCTCATTTTGTTTTTGTTTTATATCATTAATATACATTAAATAAAATTAAGTTAAGTCCAGATTAACATATTTTTTAAATACTTTTTTGCTGAGAAACGCATTTATGGTAGAAATTTGTCAAATTTTGTGTTTTAGGGGCAACTTTGGCGGATTTTTGGCACCTAATAGAATCTTTGAAATTGGGTATATTATTTTGTACACTCAAAAGGAACAAATTAAGATTACAAGGCTTTTAAATTTTGCACATACAAAAAGTACAGACAATTTTTCAAGATTTTTGAGTAAATTCACGATTTTAGGGGTCCAATTGGGACCCTTAGAGAACTTTGATCACCCTCATATTTTCAGGATGTTCCATATACACCAGAATGAAAGTTTTAAAACAGTAAAAAAAAGGTCCACCCTAATGCATGATGAAATAAAACATTTTTCGAAAATTGTTTGATCTTTTTAAAGAAATGTTGACGAAAATCCCTATTCTTGGGGCTTTAAAGTTACCCTCAAAAATTGCTCCAAAAAATAAAAAAATCTGTGGGCAAATAGATAATTTTATAAGCTTTAAAATGATGTATTACACAACCCCCTTTCTATTAAAAAAAAAAACTGTCTCCATTGTGCCCCCAAGCATATCAAATATACCGGGTGTTTTTTTATCCTGAAACTTTCAAATATTCGATTACTGAGCATTTTAGAAAAAATCATGTCGGACAAAAGTTGTTTATTTTAAGGCATATCCAGAAGCTTGCATAAGAACATAAAACATAATAACGATATGCCATGATTGGCTTACAAGATACATGGCGGCCCATCAAGCCAATCACGGCATCACATTGTTATGTTTTGTGTTCTTATGCGAGCTTGTGAATAGGTACTTAATAGGGGAAATAAAATGGCTTATTTAGTTTTTATAGATATTAAGGTCAACTTCGTTGTTTTTTCCCCCAATAAAATGAACAACTTTTGTCTGACATTTTTTTTTTCTAAAATGCATAGTATTCGAGATATTTGAAAGTTTCAGGTTAAAAAAAACACCCGGTATACCAAAAAATTATATGGGTTATGTTATTTATGTGTTCCAAATTTTAAGTTGATATCTTAAGCCGTCTTTTGACACGCTGTGTAGGGGTATAATTATATTAGTAAGTAAATTTTCCTGATCCAAACCAAGCCGATGCATGTATATTTACTTTTTTTTAAACATAGGAATTACATTTCTCAATGAAAATTAAAAAAATATTATGTATTGTGGTGCAAAATATATTCTTAAAAGAAGATTCTTCTTAAAAGAAATTAAACTTTTAAATCAATTTTTTAGTTAATAGTAAGCTCGGAGGACTTTAACATACGAGTGTTTAAAGGAGATCAAATCATATCAGAAATATCAGAAACTGAAGTGGTAACCCAAATGTTAGCTTTACCAGAATATAAATTTGCTTACGCTGTATCAAATGGTACCGTGGGCATTTATGAACAAGATACTCGACTATGGAGAGTTAAGGTAGGTAGTTTATATATTTTTTAAACCTTTATCACACCGATTATTTTAAATGAGGGTGGTACCACCCATATTGCACACAATATCCCCCAGATATCCTCTCAATGTCCTTTTAATGTCGCATATCCCGGGATATTAGTCGTATATCCCAAGGATATCCCGAAAGGTATGTCCTGAGCATATACCGCCCGTATATCCCAATGATATACCGTATTTCCTTCGTACATTCCAGGGACGTCCCGAGGGGATGTCCCGTGGATGTCCTTTCGGGTGTCCCTGCTATATCCTACCATGGCTTTTCCTTCATTATTTTAAATTTTCCAGATTTTTCGTTTGGATTTTAATGGCTGATGTTATTGTCGGTGTTTGTGGTCTGTTTACGTCTGTTAAGTTTTTTCTACAGTTATTACTAAATATTTTTATTGTTTTCCTCTATTGGACAATTTCGTGAGTATTACCCTCCTTGAGGAAAAAAGGAAATATATTTAGTAGATTAGTAGCTTAAGTTACTAATTATGTACAAATATCCCTGACGAAAGTGGCTATCAAAGAATATTGCTTCTATTATTTTTTTGTGAAACTATTAGCTTAAATTTAAATAACTTGCACCTAGTTGCAACCTGCTAATAGCAATATTTCGCAAAAAAAAAATAATAAAAGCAATACTATTTGATAGCCACTTTTGGCGGAGACTGGTGTACCTAATTAGTAGCTATATTTAGGACAGACGTACAGTATATCCTCAGGACATACCTTCGGGATATTCTTGGGATACACGGTTCGGAAGGCGCTCGGCTTCCCGTTTAGTAAAAAAGTATATCCTAAGAATGTCCTACGGATATCTATAGACGAAATCGTATATCCTGGGGATGTCGGAAATCCCAAAACGGATATTCTGGGGATATCCATTGTATAAACCTGTGCTATCTGGGAATGTACAGATCTCTGGTATAGTTCTATATCGAAAATGCCCGATATAGGTCTAGAGACTCTCTATTAGTGTTAAGACTTAAAAATTTGCATATGCATTGTAAACGTATTAAAACTGTTTTTTTTTTCAATTGTATAATTTGTATTTTTAGTCAAAAAATTTTGCTGCTTCTCTATTTTCTTACGATTTGCTTGGACATTCAAATATGCAGTTAATAACTGGGTGGTCAAATGGTAAAATTGATTGTCGGTTAACAACTACTGGCGAAGTACTTTTTAAGGATGTTTTAAATTCTGCCATGGCAGGAGTGGTTGAAGGAGATTACAGATCTATTGGGAAAAATGATTTAATATGTATATCTGTGGAAGGAGAAGGTAGGTTAATTACCCTAGTAGAAATTTAACTTTAGAATAACGTTTTTCTAATGTTAGAAAACTGTATAAAAGTACGTTATAAAATATGTGTAAATGTTAGTTACAAATGTTAATCTAACGTTAGATTTTTAAGTTAGAAATACGTTATAAGTACGTTTAATTTCTAACTTTCGGAGGGGGCGTAGTCAACTAGGAAATTTCTACCTGCATCATAAAATGGCAGCTGGAGACAAATTTATTCATATAAATAAATTTTAATATATTTTAGGAATCATGATATTTTTAAACATAATTTCGTTATATTTATTTCTAAAATAGCCATCTTTTTAGGTGGCCCTAAATAAATTTTTTTCGTGTAATATTCTGTTATACTTCGATAAATACGTTTACCTCTCGGAAAAACTTTATATTTAGTTAGTTAATATTTATTTATACATTCAGAATCTTAAAATATTTTTTCAATTATATTACAGCGTTGCCAGACTTACTATAATTTTGACTTTTGGGGAATATTATAGAAATAATAAATAATTATCAAACCTAGTCATGTAGCGGTCTGAAATGAGTATTTTCTACTATAGCTTACGTAAATTATGGAAATTTAAAAAATATTTAAAGTTAGAATAAGGTTAGAATTAAGTTAGGAAACTAACGTTAGATTTATGTACTTTATAACGTTTTTATCAAACGTTAGTTTTTAAGGTTAGATTTATATATTTTATAACGTTTTTGTCAAACGTTAGTTTTTAAGGTTAGATTTATATATTTTATAACGTTTTTGAATAACGTTTGAGACTAAACATAAATATGTCACTAATCTAATGTTATGTTAAGTTAGATTTATGTACTTTTCTATCAGGTACCTACCTAAGGTAATATTAACAAAACGCTTTACAGTAATGCAATCAATGTAATAAAACTGGTCTCAATTCAGCTTTAATCTTAAAAATACGAAATTACATGTATTTGAAGTAATTTCAACAAATATTTCCTGGTTTATTTTTATAGATATATTTAGGGAAATTAATCATTTCAAATGTGTCGGTTTGGTCTTATTATAATTTGGAGCCTAAAAGCTAATTATTATACTCATAATAGCTATTATAGCTCTATTATAGGTATAATAGAGCTGATTCTAATTAATGTGATATATTATTAAAGGTGTATAATAAGTTCCAATATTTTAGTAAGAGGTTATACAACAACAAAAACTTTGACCGGTCTACCAGGCACTGGTTCCGAACAAGACACCATAAGAGAATTACTTGCACAAAAACAAAATCTGATAATGGAGTTAAAGCATTATGAAAATAACACAAAATATAACGAATCAGCTAGTAGTCAAACTGATAGTTTTGAATCGCATGGTGTTATTCCTGCTAATACTAGATTACAAATTGCAATAACTACTAATGAAGGTAGAGGAAAGATTAAGGTAAATTTTGTAAATATTCTTACCAAAAAAAAAAGGATATAGTCCAGTCAAATAATAAATCTAAATTGGAATAACAGGCTGATATTTTAAAGGGTTTTTTACTGGGTGAATAACGTAAGGGGTGCCCGCTATCTTGAATTTTAGGGGTTTGCTAAAAATGCATATAACCAATTTTGTTACGGAGGAAATTTCCAACAATTTTTGTTTGGATCATTTTTTTAATAACAATCGAGTTAATTTAAAACAGCCATGTTGGAGGTGAAATTGTTTTTTTCCATTTTTCAGCAAAATTATTCATCGGACGATAAAAGTGGTTTGAGCAAACTTGTGACTCTTGAAATTTTCTATAAGTGTCATATTATATAAATTTTTATAAGTACTTGGGTACGTTACAGAGGGCGCAATTCGACTTTCAGCGCCCACTGTAACCGTAACAAAATACTTATGAAAATGCATAATGTATAAAACATAGAGAATTTCAAGTTTGCTCAAAGCTGCTTTAATCCTCCGATGAATAATTTGGCTGAAAATCTGAAAAAAATCAATTTCACCCCCAACATGGCCATTTTTGAATATTTATAACTTGATTGTTATTAATAATTTAAAAATTTATCCAAACAAAAATTGTTGGAATTTTACTCCTTAAGGATATTGGTTATATGCATTTTTATCGTAAGATACCTATTAAGCCAGCAGCAGCACTCATCCCTAAAATTTAAGATAGCGGACACCCCTTAAGTAAATCACCCGGTAAAAAACTAAAAGCAGTGTTCTGTTACTATCCAACCGCGGTGGAGTAAGGCGAAGAGCGTTCGCTTTGTAACGCCGGGGTCGCGGGTTCGAATCCCGCCTGGGGCATGGATGTGTAGTGGTGTATTTAAAATTGCTATAATTTACTAATTTGTACTACATATAAATAGGCCATAACCGACACGGTTGAATGCCGGGGTGTACCTACCGAATGGTACAACCTTTAAAAAAAAATACTGCCCTTTAAAATATCATCCGTGTACATTTATTGCATTTTAACACAGGAATTTCTCGTTGACTGGACTTCTCGTAAAAAATAATATTTAGGTAATTTAAACTTAATTGAAATCTTCACACAAAAATTTTTAGATTAGGTCTTTATATCAGTGCGTTGCTGTATGTGTTTATTTATTACTTTATCACAAACAGACAAAGGTATTTTCTAGTATTACGTAACGCGTTTTTTAAATAATTTTTACTCCCCCTTTGCACTTTTCCTATATTTTCCTATAAGCGAGACCAAAAATTATTCTTATTTTTAGCCTCATGTTGAGATTTTCGTTTCTACTAATAATACAACTATTATTAGGGCAGTTTTGATATTTGCTGAGGGGATTTTCAAAGGTGAAACTCATGTGGTTCATCCCTCAGCATCCAAATTAAAAAGCGAATTGTCGATACCATTATATTTACCAAAAGACACTCCTGTGGACATACATATAAAGGTAAAAAACATCAGTTGTGTGCACCACTTTTATTTCTAATTTTTGCTTGTAGGCTCTAGTTGGTTATCAAAATAGTATCCAATACCACGTATTCGAAGTAACACGTCAGTTGCCTAGATTTTCAATGTATTCTCTCCAAAACGAAAATTTCCCAACCAAGCCCAACGGATACGTCCAGTTTAAATTAAATGAGAGGCTTCAAAGGATCTGCATTTGGATCAATCAAATCTTTTTATTTTCATCCGAAGTAGAATTTGAATCTGGTCCAAATTTAACAATAAATTTAAAAAGCTTAAGAGATAATTCTGAAATAATATTGTTTTTTGAAATTTCTGGAAAGACCACTTTTTATACGAATAATATGTTTTTAGCAGCAGATTTGGTTCAGTCTTTGGCTAGTTTCTTAAATCTGGAAAATTTAGAAGTAAGTTATTAATTAAAGAGAAAAATCTTAGGGACAAGGCGACTGTCGCCTTGATAACTTAAGACCTAGATCTAGTGTCCCTAAAAAATCTGTCATACACGATCCCTTAATTTTAAATAAATTTAATTACTATAACAACAATATTATAAACCCAAATTTTTACCAATAGGAGAAAGATAAAGAACTTTAGGGCCCCCCAAATGTACGGAAAACCGCTTGTGCTCTCACAAGAGGTCAAGTACTTGGGAGTAACCCTAGACAGTAAACTCAACTGGAAGGCGCATGTAGACAAAGTCATTGACAAGTCGATTGCGACCTTCTGGCACTTGCGTCGGGCAGTGGGAAAAAGCTGGGGCATGACCTCACAGATTCTATTATGGATCTATACCGCCGTCATTAGACCCAGAGTCCAATATGGCTCGGTGGTATGGTGGCCAAGCGTCAGCAAAACCACAGTAGCTCGGAGTCTGAGTAAGATCCAAAGACTAGCGTGTCTCGGGATCACCGGCGCAATCAGGACGACCCCCACATCAGCACTGGAAGTTCTACTGGGGCTGCCAACGCTTCCTTCCTGGATAAGGAGGGAGGCAATGGCTAGCTACCTTAGAATGAGAGATGTTGGATGCTGGCTGGGTGAAGGGGCAGTCTACGGACATACAAAAATCGCCGATGTTGCCAGAGTAGAGTTACCTATCAGCAGCATCAAGGTGATAGAGGCGGATGACCGATTAAGGTTTGACAGAGCATTCTCTCTCACTATACCAACAAAACACGAGTGGGAGAACTAGGAAGTTAATTTTGCCCAAAACGCAACAGTGTGCTATACAGACGGCTCCCGGATGGAAAGCACGCAAAGCTCGGGCGCAGGCTTCTTTGTACAAGACACGGGGGTTCAAAAGAGCTATTCGCTCGGCAGGTACCCCACGGTATTCCAAGCGGAAGTCTTTGCGATACAGGAAGCGGCAAGATGCGAAGAGGTTCTAGGGAGTAACGGATCAGATGTATACGTCTGCTCCGACAGCCAAGCAGCCCTCAAGGCTCTCAGTGCACCCGGCACAAGATCCAGTCTTGTGCAGGAATGCATAGAAGCCCTGGAGGAGCTAGCGAGGAACAAAAGAGTCCACCTTGTATGGGTCCCTGGACACAGCGGGATACCAGGCAACGAGAAGGCAGACGAACTTGCCAGGCTCGGAGCCGAAACTCCGTGCATGGGACCCGAACCCATGCTTGGTATTACAAGGAAACAAGTCACATCAGCCCTCAACACGTGGGCTGGAGAAAAACTAAGCTGGTCAACGGTCACGAACTGCAGACAGGCAAAGGACTTCCTTTCCGGTCCAAGCAAGTCAAAAACCGCGTGGCTACTAGGAAGAAGCCGAGCCACGATCAGCCAACTCACAGGGATCCTCACGGGTCACTGTGGACTAGGAAGGCACCTGTTCAAGATGAAGGTTGGTAACGACCCCGTCTGTTCGGGTTGCGGGATAGACGAAGAATCGTCCTTCCATTTCCTAGGACAATGCGATCGGTTCGGCAGAATACGACAGGAGATCTTCGGAGTGGCAACTCTTCGAAGAGAGGAGTTGCGTACCCTTGCCTGGACAGATATCGCGACCTTTATAAGGAGGTCCGGCAGGTTTAGGCAGGGAGTAGGGTAGATGTGTGGCTGGGACAGCTCGGGGCTGGCAAAAAGGGCCATAATGGCCTAGTTGCCTGGCTTGTAGCCTCCCCACCCTTACTACTACTAACCCAAATTTTTTAACATTTTAGCATATTTGATTAAAATTACATTTTAATTGTTGTAGTCCGTAGCATCTTTTTCAGCTGAAGAAGAAAATTTGAAAAATTTAATGGAAAAATTAACAAATATTCAAGATGCGAGGTTGCGTCTTGGTACCGATGTGGCAGATAGACTTGGTCAAATAAGGACTTTGGTTATAAGGGCTGAGGATAGTCGACTAAACGATATGTAAGTATAAAAAACATGCATGTTTTTCCATGAATGGAATTTTAAATAGTTTGTCTACGATCAGAGAAATATTGTACGAATTAGGTGATACAATGAGTCGTGCATTAACGTATTTAAATAATGCATTTCTGTTTTAAAAATCAGAAAAATGCACAATAAAAAACGAATTTAAAGTGTGCAGACACAATTGAATTGAATTGAATCATAAAAAGGTCGCAAAATTCTTGAGAAGAATTTTGAATTCAAAGTTGTGTTAAGGGGGCAAATGGCTTTAAAGTCCAAATGATTTAGATAAGTCTGAGTGACCGTGGAAACTAGGATAAAAAATATTTATTTTAAAGGACCATTAACCTTAGTTTAGACTACAATGCATATGGTAATTTAGGGCATGGATCATACAAAATACCTCTCCACAATTATCAATAAAAAAAGTACTAACTTTTGTTTCCTATGGAATTATCTTTTCTAGGGCTGTTATTCTTTTTGTATTCAATCTTCGGATGTTTCTTGAAGATTTTGGTTAAAATTCTCGTGGACATACACAATATCATTGATTAGTAATAAATGATACAACATATTAAAAATGATTAAACGTTTAAGTTAGCAAGCATATTTGTAGCGATCGTTTTGGTATAGGTTCATACCTAATTTTCATTAATACTGCCAGTTCACTACGTTACGATATATTTTATCCTGTTCGCGGTGTTACCTGTCAACTTTTTTGTGGCCCGCGGTTAAGATACCTTATTTACAACAAATATAAAATGCGTATCTGTAGTATGCAACCCTAAATTAATACTTTAAATTAATTCTGGAGACCTTATTCAACAGTTGTTATACACTATTAAAGTCGGTCTGACTGATATGAGCTGGGCTCAATTTTTTCTTTCACGGTGTTCCTTTATAAGGAATTTAAGCTGGATTAGATTTTTTACAGTGTAATTTATTTTAAAACATCACGTACCTAGAAAATCCTCAATAACTCAAAGATTATCTTACACTTTCTATACATATATTCAACGAGTTAAGGAATTTATTGTTATATATGTAGTTTCAGTACTTTCAGTAAATGTTCTTTTTAGTCACGAAGTACCTAAATATTATACCGAATTAATGCATCTAAATAAAGATATTATAAATGGTTATAATATAAAATTGCACAATTATAATGAAGGTGTGGAGACTATGAAAAAAATTAACGCCATTATACAAAAGGCGTCTAGATTACGAGGTAAGTGGTATCAAAAAGGAAATATATAAAAAAAAATAAAAATATAAAAAAAATAATATTTAAAATCTTTTATTGTCACAAAAAGTACTAGTTTTTATTCTTTTTTGACCCTATTAAACCCCAGCCGAAAATATTGGATAAGGAACAGTACCCAGCAAACATTTGTTCGTTGGCCGCCCGTGGACACATTGGGCCTACATACTGAAGAGACATCAGTCGCCAATGAAAAAATTTTCAATTTTCAAGTTGGAAATTTATCCTTGGCCTAAGGTTGGTCAACGTATGTTGATATATAACACTGCCGCCTTACATTGGCCAATGTACAATTTTACGATCAAAATTATAGTTGGGTTTAAAGCGGTGATCTGGCGACAAATGTAGGACCAATGCAGTTTTTCCAACATTCCATCGTATGTAGTATGTAGTATATGGGTTTGCCAACAGACGGCCAACGAACCAATGTTTGATGGGTATATTCAAAAGTCTTTAAATCAAAGCGTTCTCGTCGTCAAACATTCTCAAACAGACCGTCAGAGGAATTTTTTGAATATAAAACACCGAGAAATATGTTTTTTTATTCATGGGGCGGAGCGGAACGTAAGTCAAAATGGCAGAGCTATTATTTTCAATGATTAGACCGAGAATAATAAAGTATAAGGGGCTTTTCATGTATTACGTAAAGCAATTTTTCTAAATTTTTGACCCCCTTTGAGTTACCCCCTCTGATACAAACTGTTACCCCCAGGGTGTAACATAAAAAAGTCCAAATTTATACTTAATGATACAGAATTTCGGGTTATATATTTCTCCGCATGAAAGAAAGTCTCAGACGAAAGGGGGAGGAATCATTCGCGCTCTCTTCTTTCCGTCAAGAGCGTTATAAGGCATGCATGCCTATAACGGGCCTCCCACTTGCACACACATTCCAAACATATTTCCCGTAGCCACAGATCCGTGCGTCAAACTATAATTGCAATATGCAAGATTTTATAAATTTAAATGATACATATTTGTTATACAGAGCGGTCCAAAAGTCACCCCCCCCCCCCCTCTTAACTTTTGAACTAGTTGAGATATTGACTTCAAATTTGGAACTTTTAAATAAGACAACTTAAACTATCTTTTAGCATATATTTAATACTTTCAGCTCTTAAAATGTGGGCAGGGGGGCAAGGGCGCACATTTTTTTAAATGGGAAGGGGGGTCGTGTAATACATCATTCTAAAGCTTATAAAATTCTCCATTTAACTACATATTTTTAAATTAAAAAAAAAAAAAAATGGGTTTAAAATGTGGTTGAAAATGGGTATTATTGTCAAAATTCCTCTAAAAAAAACAAATAATTTTTTAAAAATGTCTAATTTCATCATAAAAAAATGTTAATTATACTTTTAAACTAATTTTAGTTGACATAAATAAAAATTTATAAAAACAAACTTAAAAATTCGAATGTTTTAGCATAAAAAATTGAAAAATCAAAACCTTAAAAAACATTTTTTAAAAATTTAAAAATGTTAGTTTAAATAGAGAATTTTATGAGCTTTAAAATGATGTATCACACGACCTTCCTTTCCATTTAAAAAAATGTCCCCCATGTCCCCCTGCCCACATTTTAAGAGCTGAAAATATCAAATATATGCTAAAAGATAGTTTAAGTTGTCTTATTTAAGAGTTCTAAATTTGAGGTCGATATCTCAACTCGTTAAAAAGTTAAAAGGGGGGTGACTTTTGGAACGCACTGTATAGGTATCTAAAGGATACATTTTTATCGCGTCACTTATTAAATTAAGTACTAGAAAACTTAGAAATACAAAATGTTATTCATTTGTCTACGGAAAAGTTATGTGCAGGGCCGTAGCGAGGAAGAGATATAGTGGTGGGTGAGAAGGTAAAAAAAACAAATTTTTTAGTCTAAAATTACTTTTATCCCCTTGACAAAAAAGTTAATGTTAAAAAAAAAACGTTCCCACTACTGCTAAAATTACAAATTTTTTCTTCAACGAAAAAGTTGATGATGAAAAAGAAACGTTTTCACTAAGTAGTAGTTGTAGTAGCAGTACTGCTAAAATTACAACTTTTATATTTTTTACCCATGAATTTTTCAACTTTTTCGAATTTCAAGGTAGGTGGGTGAAGGCTCCTCCACCCCCTGGTCATTTGTTTTTTCACGTCGACAAACGGCATTACAGATCTCTCTATTTCTTCAATTTCTGAAAATTCGCTCAAATCAAAGTCCGTTAAGTATCATTTTCCTAGACCCCAGCCGTCACAAACTGTCAGGCGCGTTACGTAATATATGGACAGCCCCTAACCTTACGCACCTAGCACTATACAGTATTACGTTGTCTGAATAAATGGGCTTAAAATTAATGACACTAGATTAGTACAGAAGTCTAGTTTACTCCCACTTCCCTTGGGAAGTGAATGGACTTAAATAATCTAGTGTCCTTGCGTAAAATGCTATTACCTATATTGTTTTTTTTTCAACTTATTTGTCAAACTGACAGCTATGTCAAAATTATTTTTAAACTTTATTTTTAACTGATATTTGGAGTTACTAGCTTTAGGTAGTAGAAAAAATAGTATATGCACCACGTATGCGAACTGTCTTAAGTGTTCTCGACTGATTTTTTGCCTCGACTCCGTCTCAGCAAAAAAAACTTCAGTCTCGAACACTAAAGACTTAGTTCGCATACTAGGTGCATAATATACTATTATACGTACATTACCTATATATTTTTTAGTTGGACAACATTCAGCAAATATGATAAATCATTGCAGAAACTCAATAAAGAACAACAATGTAGAAGGACTTGTAAAAATCATGAGATCAGGAGTATTGTAAATAAGTTTGTAAAAAAAACTACATACTTTTTTATCATTTATTTTATTATATTACTTATAAAATTATATTACATTTACAAAAATATATATTTTAATATAAGTTTTATTTATGTTAAAAAAAGCTTTCAAAAAATGGCAGTAAGTATTTTCTAAGTAAATGAACACAAAAATATTTTTATAAATTAGTTACCTAAAAATACAGAACACACATTTATCAAACATATTTCGTCTAATTTTTGTGACGAAATTTTATTCTTGTTAGTAAAATATTATAAAAATAAATATCGGATGTAGATCTACTATTTTAAACATTTTATCAGATTTAAATATTTGTTTAATATTTGGTGACTAAAAATTTTACAAGAAAAATTTTACACCTATATTTTATATTTTTAATATTATAGAAATATTTACTATATACAGTAGAAGTGAGCGTGTAAAAGTACAAATTATAATTAACAATAATTATTAACAATACTACATTAAATGGGCAAAGACCAAAAATGAAAATTTAAACAAATGTATCGCTTTATTAGCAAATTTACACCAAATTGTTATTCCATTTAAAAATACTTTGGAATAAGCTTCCCTAATGATTTATTTACTCTTAAAAAAAACTCATTTCAAGAAAATTTCTTGTTTCTCTCGGTAAAAAAAGTAGGTTCTATGAAAAATCTATTTATTTCATTTGTAATAATTTTTAATTTTTTTGTTCGTAAATTAATAATGAATTATTATAATTACACAGGCCAACAAATTTTCAAGTTTTGAAAGTTGATTTGGATCTAACAGCTGATTTTGGGTAATTTAGTTATGTTGATTTCGAATATAACTTTTTGTCCACCACGTAAGGGTTTTGATCAACCGCACAGTGGGCCAGCAAACAAAACATGGAGAAAATTCTGAATTTTTGCATACTGCTATTTTTAATACCGCTGATTTCGAATAAAAGAATGAAAAATTAAAAAAAAAAATCCGTGCCATTAGGGTGGTCCAAAATTTTATTTTTGTTTCGATTTTTATAAAAATGTGCCAAATAGCTTCTTTTGATTATGTTGATGTAGACCAATGTTCATAACTTAAAAATTCTATACTTCATTTAAAGAATAAGATTTTTGGCATGGCTTATAGCTGAAAAAAATTATAAGTGATCGAAAGAAAAAAATGCTTATTTGGTAGTCGGTTGGTCTTAACTAAGCTAGAAAATAAAAAAACATCCGATCCCAAAATCCTTGTCGACCTGGGTTATCATAACGTAGTAATATTAGCTAAAGTTTAATATTTGAGATAATTAAAAAAATCTTCCATAGCAAGGATTTGAACCTGAGACCTTCCAACCACCAGTCAAATACTCTACCAACTAGTCATGTCGCAAATCCTGGTTGTGGAAGAAACTTCTTTATTTTATTTTTTTTTATCTCAAATATTAAGTCTGAAATGCTAATAACCTTATTTATACATTATACTTTATTTATAAAAATGGTTTCGATGCTACGAATTTTATACTAGTAGAACTGTGTACCTACTAAATTATATAAATTAATAGTTATATCTTTTAATTTCATTTTCTTGTTGTCTCTCGTTTAATAGTAGCACTTTCTTTTCAATTGCTGGCCATGTTGCAAGTACAAATGATTCAATTTCGCATTCGTTACTGCCTCTTGATATTCTGAAATATCCATTTTCTCCCCATTCCCGGCCCCAGGTATTAGCCGCTTTCTAAAATGAAAATAAAATTAAAATTATAAAATTCTAATAAAAGTTAACACTAGACGACAAAACAAATGGAGAAATCGCCCCTCCACGAGTTAAGAAATTTTGAAATATTCTTTGGGATCCAACCTACAAGACCCTATAAATTATATGGTCTTATAATATAATACAATAATTTAATTATTAAATACACAAGATTTAATTATCTTCATTTAGACTTTGTGATAAATGATTACCCTGGTAGAAAAGTACATAAATCTAACTTAACATAACATTAGATTAGGGAACGTTCAAGTATTACGTAACGCAAATTGTACCAAAATTCATACACTTCATACCCCGGTACCTTTAAAATCGATTTTTGAACCTACATGTATAAAACTTTTTTTCTTAGCTTTTGATGTAGAATCACACTGCAAAATTAAAATTCTGGTTTTTAACATTTTAGTTTTAATTTTTGGTTCTAGAAAGGTGTAAGTTTGCCTTTAATTGTATTTTTTTCGAAAACAGTTAATCCTATGGTATTACAACAAGAGTACCTTTTTTATGTGTTTTTACCTTGTTTATAATATTCTAAAAATAAACCCACAAAAAAGTTGAGCAGAAGAAGTTTTGGACAAAAAAGTGATAAGACCCCCCCATTACGGACGCCCTTGGTTAAAGTAACTACATGCAAATACCATTGGCTGATAGGCTTTATAAAGTATAGATCACGTGCTAAACCTCGATGCTTTAACACAAAGGGTTCCGAAGTTATTAATAAAAAATCGAAATTTTGGGACCCCTTTGAAGGGGCGTAGCTCCCTTACGAGTCGTTTTTGGAAATTTGTTTATAAGAACTTTTTTCTTATTTTGACCTCTAGAATACATCCTTAAAATATTTCCCTTTCCTCACGGAACACCCTGTATGTTCTATATATACTTTACTTACCCAATATTTCTGAATTTCTCCAGTGCTCGAATATTCTTCTCCCCATCCAACAATCCTTACAGAATGGTATGCAGTTTTATCCAAAACACTTAAATCAGTATGCCTATAAACGCCACTTTTGTAAGTGAAAAAGTCATGGTAGACCTTCATCAGAGCCTGAACTGGTCCTCCCTTCGTTATTTCGTACATGATATCCGTTTCATTTCTTAAACTATATGCTGGACCAACTTTGTAACGGCCGACTCTTCCTGAACTGGGTGAGGAACATCCTGCATGAGATAAGGAGCCATGTTTTCCGATATTACATTGATCTTTTCTTTCCATATAAGGGTAACAGTCTTCATCGACAAGACTAAAAATTTTAATGGGTCATTGAAAACTAAAATATTTCTAAGATTTTTAATTAAATTGGTATGATTTCCACAGATAAGAAATACTCTGGAGTAGCAGAAGGAAGTATGTATAAAAACTCACCCAACTCGTTTAATAAAAAACCAAGCCCTATCCAATGTTCCTCCATTACAAGCGTCTTGTCTTACATCACAGGAAATCAAGTTCTGGGCACTTAATTGGACCTTTTCCAATCCCTTAGAAATTACTGAAAACCTAAAAAAACTTGAGTTTGAAAAGTTCTCCGCTGATAAAAAAGGCCAGACAAAAATCTTGTCAGAAGTCGAAAGTAAAACTTCTTAGTTTATAACGTGTGATTATAAAGTGCCGAACACTTTTTAATGCAAAACTAGCATTAGCGATGAGTAAAATGCAAGAAAGCTGTGTGCGTTTTACTGGCCACCGAGCTGTTGTACCTAGCAATCACATGGGCTTGTCGCGCACAACTCTAACAGAGGCGTGGCTTAAAACGAATAGTATTTTCTTTTCAAACTGTCCGGCACTTTATAATCGCACTATACTTATAATTTATAAACTACTTATAGTTCGAATTAAAAATCTCCGTGAAAAACTATTAGAATCATTTATCACGAAGGAGATTTTTTAATGATATTTTTCAACATAAATTAAGCTGCCAATAACATAAAAACTAACAAATTTTAAAAACACAGCTCTGCAAGTTACATATCTACTAAGTGAAATTGATATTTTTGTATTTTTTATTGAAATTTTCACTTCATATCATTGCATGTCGGCTTACTTTGGTTCTTGGTCTGTTTTTGCCTTGGTTTAGTTGGTTTTCCGTTTGGAATAAAACAAAGGACCAAAGAAAAAAGTAAGCCCATATGAAGTCACCCTATATTATCTAGAAGAATAAACGTTTTGTGGATAGTGACCTGTCTGAAGCAACTGCTGCAGTAGACATTGCCCATGAAGAAGCGCACCATCCTTGATCTTGAATTTCCGTGAGCATACCAGGCCATTTTGTTAAAGAATCAAATTCTCTTGGTAATCTATTTGGGTCGTAATATCTTCTCACAGGATTCATTTTCATTACGAAGTCAGATGGTCTATGAGTACCCAATCTAAAATAAAAAGTGGAAATAAATTTAAGAAAGATATTTATCTGCAGCCATTTAAAATGTTGTTCTTTTCGAGAATTTTTTAATAAAGTACTTTGTACCATTATAAAGTTATTTGTTTCGAAATTTTTGACTGCAGTAGGTAATACCTTTTTTGGAGACCTTCATCGAGAGTTTTTCCCCAGAATTCAGAGTAGTTTCCAGCTCTCCATCCGAAATTTTCTCTATTTACCGTTTCTGTTATTCTCGTATCTAGAAGGCATATATTTTGCTCGAATTGCAGTTCTGCTTTGGCTTCTCCCCATTGGTCGGTAGATAAAGTACATTCACTAAACAAAAATTATAATCTGTATCATTAGGGTGGTCCAAAAAAATATATTTACTCAATCTTTTCTATGTGTCGTGTTTAGAACGCCCATAGAGTAAAAATTTATAGAGACAATCCTATGGTCTAAAAACCCTAAAATCACTGAAATATTGATAAAATTCGTATAAAACCAACCCTAGTGTTTGTAATTTTATAAAATTTAAAAACCTTGATATCTATATTTTTTCTTTTTGAATATCAAAATAAGCATGCAAAATCTTAGCCTGATCAAAAGTTTCTAACCCGTGCCAACAAGGCGCCGAAATTGACCCTAAATTCCGAAAAAGTTCATTTTCTATTAATTTGTGCTACTGACGAATTATAAATATTAAATAAAAAAGTTTTTATGTCACATTTTTTTTCTGTATAAACCTTTTTTAATTATTTTAAAATATTACGTTATTCTACGCAATGAATATGGGGTCTAAGCGCCATTTAACATTTTAACAAAAATCGCATTGCATGCATTGCAATTATTGGTTAAATGACTTTTTTGGAATTTATGGGCAATTTCGGGGCTTATTGGCACGGGTTAGAAACTTTTGATCAGACTAAGATTTTGAAGGCTTATTTTTATAATCAAAAAGAAAAAATGTAGATATCAAGGCTTTTAAATTTTATAAAATTACAAATACTAGTGCTGATTTTAAACGAATTTTATCGATATTTGCATGATTTTAGTGTTTTTAGGGCCCTAAAAGTACCACTTACGGTTGTCCATATAAATTTTCACTCTAAGGGCGTTCAAACCACGACAAATAGAAAAGATTAAATAAATATATTTTTTTGGACCACCCTACTGTATCATCCATGCAGTACATTGTTTTTTTGTTAAAGCATCAGTAAAATTGTGTATTAATCTACTTATTACCCTTTGTTGCAATTATTGTAAATTATATCCCCAGGTTGATAGCGCCGCCCGTTAAAATCGCAACTTGTTAATGGAGCAGCTATATCCATGTCTGGTTCTGGTTCTGGTTCCCAACGACGAGTTGTACTTGGTCTCCAAGTTGAGGTAGGCATCTGTATTCCTTGGCAGTACGAAAAATAGTCTGGGCAACAATCGTCTACCCTTGTCGAATTGCAGAAATCGTCACAGTAACACAAGGTTTCTGAAAATTATACAATGCAAACAATATTTTTTTTTACATTTTCATTAGGTTCAGTACCGTCAACTGGGGTGACTTCGGACGGTGTGGGAGACTTCGGACACTTTTTCGCAAAACCCTCTGAACCAAAGCAAGTTATGGGGTTGTGTTCACAAGTTGTGGAATTGAACCCCACAACCTGTGCACATAACCCCACAGCTTATGCAAAAGTTCTTTGGTACAGAGGGTTTTGGGAAAAAGTGTCCGAAGTCACCCCCACCATCCGAAGTCACCCCACTTGACGGTACTGCAAGCCTTTGTCCTAGTAGCGCGACTAACAGCTTTACAAAGGCTTTTGAATGTTTGTCCAGTGTTCGTCTGTGGATTCTTCTTAGCCTGTATTTAGGGCACTTGTTACTTCTTAACTTGGTTGGCTTTGGTCTGTTGTTACTTGTTACTTATTGTGACAAGTTATCCACGGCAGGCCTTAAATATTTTTAAATAAAAAGTCAAGCACCACCAAATGTTTTTTTTTTCAATCTTTTTTATAGACCTAACCTAAACAAAAAACACAAAAATTAAAATAATCGTTAGAGCACTTTTTGAGAAAAAAAAAAAATTTTCTAAAATTTTTTGAGAATTATAACTTTTTACCGATCCACAATTTTATACCTTTATTGAGGGACCGATACTACCTATAAAGGTATTTATTAGGATAAAAAAGTCGGTACCGTAGAGTTTATGACGTAGAAACAAAGAAGCGTACTATGATAAATTAAAAAAAAAATCGGTTAATTTCACTTTGTTCACTTGTTTTAATCAAATTTCAGACCGTCATTATTTATATAAAAAACAATTTAACAAAATTTAACTAAAAAAATAACATTTATGGGTTTAACAACTAAAATTGGCGAATTCCCGAAATTGTGTATGGTTCCTATTATATTCCCTAATAGCTATTAATAGTCTGTTGGCATATAGTTTATTATTTTTACGAACTTTATACTTAAACCATACTGGCGCAAAATCATGGTGAAGGGATTCTACAGCTTGCTCGCTGTAAAAACTCAGACCAAATTGTTCCTCTTCACAAAACTGTTGAACGTGATAAAAAACCGCGTGTACTTTAGGTGTTACAGGTTTATTTAAAGTCAAGTAACTTTCACTGAATTCAAAAATACTTCTTACAAACCTTTATCAAAAAAGCAATTATATAGCCCACTATATCATATAATATGACTACTTTTGTGTCATATGATATAGGTACGCCGTTTTTTTTATATTTTATATTTTAATCATGGAGATAAAAAAGCATTTTAGACATGGGGACAAAAAAGCCGTTTATTATACAAATTATTCCTTTACGCATGAAGAAAACCATTCAAACACATATCCCTGTAACTGGTAATTTGCATAAAATAACAACGATTTAGTGTAATTTACTTATTTTGTTTTTTAATATAATTATTTTTTTTTATCCAAACGATCTCCCATATAGGCTTTATTATCCCAAAAATTATGTAAAGCAGAGGGATTAGCTAACTTCAATATTATCCAATGATTCAACTTGAACCAACAACTTGAAAAACGCCACGTTTTATAAAAACTTTTTTTTCGGTTTATACGTTCCTTATTCTACGCCACTGACTTTTTTTATTCTAATGAACGTCTTAGTAGATAGTATAGGTCTCCAAATAAAGGAGTATAACGTAGATAAGAATCTTTAGCATTATTTTTAGAAAACAAGATTTTTTATTTTTTTTTTTTTATTTATTTATTTTTTTTTTTTTTCGAAAAAAAAAATATTTTTTCAAAAAGTGATCTAACGATTATTTTAATTTTAGTGTTTTTTGTTTAGGTAAGGTCTATAAAAAAATTGAATAAAAAAAATTTGGTGGTGCTTGACTTTTTATTTAAAAGTATTTAAGGCCCAGCGTGTATCACTGAGATCAAACTGATTTTTATGCAAATTAGACAACTTTCTGTGATAATTTTTCAACTGAACTGATATTTACCCAAAATTGGAACTGCACAGTGATCCTGTCTTCCATGGCAACACTGATTAATTTTTTGGCAATAAGGACCCATGATGTCTGCATATTCCTCTAAACTACGAGCTGAAGTTGTTACTATTCCTAAAATTAATATAAAACTACCCACCAATACCCACTGGTTCCCCATCTGAAAAAAAAAGAAAAAAAATAATTTAATTAATTCTACATATTAATTAATAGTATATTATTTACCAAGTGAGAGAAGTTTAACACGTGGAAAATATAGTATTTTTTTCACTACCAGTACAATTAATTAGCTATTTATTTATTTATTTTACTAAAATTTAATGAAAAAGCTTATAAATTTAAAATATCACGCTGGCCGCTCGCGGTCATTAATAAAACAAATGAATAACTTGACATTTCTGGCTGAAATTTTCTGTTGATCTGCTAAAATTATTAAGTTAGAGTGTTTCCGTGTTAAGTGTAATAAAATATATAAAAATGGAAAGTGAAATGCAAAGTGTTTGGTACTTCCCCAGAAATAAGGGGACAGGCGAAAACTGCGAGGGAGAATCTATTGCCTCAAAAATCAATATATGGTTGTTGTACCTCTAGTAATCTATGATCCTTACAGTAATATATGGGTTGTATAATCTATGGTTGAATATGATTTTCACTTTTTGAAGTGTTTTTTGTAAAACGTGTTTTATAGGTACTAATTTAGTTAATATTTTTTAATTTATCATGCAATAAATAAATTTGGTGCCTAAAGACACTTGTAAATAGCATATAATTTAATAATTAAGTGAAACGTCAGATGCCAAAACAGCTGAATAAAAATTCATTATTAACCATGGTGCAATTTCATTATTTTTAGAACCTCTGACGTCATAGGTAGAGAAATAATATTTCTACCAATGAAAAGAACAGTAATAAAGATGTGGTTTTAGGCTGGTAGTGAAAAAAAATATATATTAGTTCTTTATTTTATGAATATGAATTTTATTCCAGAGGTCAGGTAGTTTTACCTAGAAATAATTCATAGAGTTTTGATTTTGGGTTTATTTTGTGGGGTATAGGGCCACAAATAAAAAAAAACAATTTTGTCTCTTGGGCTCGATTTGGAACTCTTTTTTTTTGACATATTTTTTACAAAAAAACGGATGTTTCAAAATGTCTCAAGATCAGTGCATCCTAAGACAAAAAGCGCTTTATATGAAAATAAAGAGGACCAGATTTTCAACATTTTTTTACGACTAATTTACACCGCCTTAAACGTTACACTATAGCTTTTTAGTGTTTTTTTTTCTTTTTTTGAAAAACCAAAAAATTTCTTTATAAGTCGCTTAGGGATGCCTCTTAGAACATTGTCGGTAAATATTAAAAAATAAATAACTGGCGCTTTCTTTAAAATTTTTGTAAAAATAAAAATTTTAAAATAATTTACCCATTTGTGACCCATGATCTGGAGATTCAGTGAACCGATGTTCGATTCAAAATCACAATTGTATTAAGCATGAAAAAACCTTTAAATAAGGTGTAACATATCCTACTTTCTTTGTTCCTTAATAATGCCGGCATAGATTTTATAAGTTAAAAACGTAAAAATTCGGAAAATCTATGCCGGCATTGTTAAAGATCCAAGAAAATAGGACATTTACATGTCATTTTAAAGGTTTTTAAATCAAAAATCGTTCAAGATGATGAGACACAAATTGGTGATTTATTTTAAAATTTGTAATTTTACAAAAAATTTAACCCAAAATGTTCTAAGAGGCATGCCTGATCGACTCATAAAGAAAAATTTAGTTTTTATATTGTTATGTTGTAAAATCAAAAGTTAGTTTAAAAAAAACGCAATATTATTGTGGATTTACTAAATTTTGCAAAAATACTTTTAAAATTACAAAGAAGTGTTGTAAAATTGTAAAAATGCGAAATAATTTCACAAATTATTATGTAATATCACAGGAAAATGTTGTGAAATTACAAAAAATAATTTTTATGAATTTACAAGATTACAACGCAGTTTAGTTAAATTGCCAAGTTGATATGTAATATTACTAACAAAATCGGTGGCATTAAATAACCAATGATATTGTTACTAATTTCACAAAACAATTTTTAGAGTGTGTATCAGATTACTTTTGTATAATCTCAAACACCTCTAAAATATCATTACGCTTTATATTCTTTTATCAAAAAAAAATAATAATAATAATAATAATACAACTACATAAAATTAACGGGCCGAGAGAGTTAAATGGATGTTTAAACAATGTCAATGCTATCAAAAACATTAAAATGTTTATTATTAAAGCAAATAAACATTATTTGTGATTAACATTAAGAAGCGATTCATCTTATTATGAAGTCGTTCGTTCAATTTAGACATTTGCAGGGGCGGATCCCTTAAATTTAACTATAGGGGTGACCGTCGCACTTTTCAGTGTCAGTTTTTTATTTATTTTTGCTTTTTTTTAATTGACCAATAGGTAATTTTAGCTGCATGTTTCAGTAATATTATTTAAAGAAAAAACATGGAAAAAATTATAGGGTATTAGAGTTATGATTTTTTTTTTGTGTATTCTCTACAAATGCCACAACGTGTCCCATCACGGGGCACGTTGTCGCGGCATTTAAAGTATATTTTTTTTGAAGAAATATAAAGGCATTTTTAAAAAATATAAATAATTAATAAGACAGACTTCCCAAAACCAGATTGTTATATAACTTTTCACTCTTGTGCCAAAAATGTCAACTTTATGATTGAATAATATTTTTTCGTTTTTTTTTTAATTTAATTTAATTTAATAGACGATATTAATTGCTATCCTACAAATTTTCACTTTTTAACATAGTTTTAAATAAAAAAATGCGTAAAAGGAAAAGTTTTACCATGAACATATCCCAGATCATGCGACAACTAGCCCCAAACCAAATGCGACAACTAGCCCCAAACCAAATGCGACAACTAACCCCAGTGGTGAATTTTTCGTTATATATCAAGTACTTACTAATTAACGAATAAACACTCCTAAATGACAATATCAACAAATAATATACATCTTAAACTATTAATATACATATAATTTTCTTATCTTAATATTTTAAATCACTCACAATCAGAAAAAATATTTACCACAAAAAAATTACTGGACGCTTTAATTTTGACATTTTTTGGATTATCTTGCTGCTATTTTAACGTATTGCTTTTAAGTTTACAAATGATAAATGGCACTTTTGTAACGTAGAGCTTAATCTCGGTTTGTTGCAGAAATCTATTTTACTTTTTGAGATATAAGCACTTCGACAACTTACCCCTGCGACAACTTGCCCCGGCCACCCCTACTTAAGCACTACTATCCTGGTCAGGTCTGTAGAAAAATCCACTTTTTTTAGAAAATTCTGGAAAAAGCCGACTTGTTCTTACCTACTTTTTTTGGACTTTTCTGTATATTTCTACCCGTTTGTATTATTTTTTAAGCTTTAAATTCTAATGTATAATTCCTTCATTTTAACAACAAATTCTACTTTAGCAAACTTTAATATACCAATCTTCTTAAAAATAATTAAAAAAAATAAAAAAATTTCCAGCGTTTACCGGAGGTGGAGTAAGACTTTTTAATTATCAGATTCAGCGACTCAAAAAAACCACAAACGTTATAAAATTATTGTAAAAATTCAAAAATTATTAACTTTTACCACTGGGGGTAAATTTACAATTATTATTCAGTGCCAGTGACCACAAAACCCACAAAAATCTCAAAAACTAAAAAAAAAAATAATTATTTAAAATTTTGTGTCTTCTAACCTTTGTTGTCGGTTAGAAAATTTGTATTAAAGGATTCTTTTTCAGTCTCCACAAACTCTTAATTACACATTTTAATGAAGTTATAATATAAAATTTAAAATTTGTGATTAGATAGTGTCATTTTCTAGATTTTTTTTTTAGTAATAAAAAGTGTTTTTTCTATGTCTTTTTTAAAAGGTGTTTTTTCCACCCAGGGCTGGTAGATCCTGGTAGATATTTAACATTTCGGTAAAAATGCTACCAAAAAAGTAGTAGTAAGTTTAGTATAAATCGAGGAATAAAACGCACTTAAAATGTTGTTATCCAAGCCCAAAAATGGGCAAAAAAAATCAGTACACCTGCAGTTTACACCTTGCTATTTCGTCCAAGTTACATTAATTACTAATAAATTATTTAATTACTAATAAATTATTTAATTACTAATAAATTATTTGATTACTAATAAATTATTATGAGTAATTCAACTATGGATTTATTTTTGTATCCTAGTAGTAAATTTTTGGGTTGGTCAAAGCCGGATAACTAGGATATTTATGGCTCCTTTTGTCACCCCAGGCAATCCTTGATGTTTATCTTTTTTTCATTCCTTTGGTTTAAATCAAAATTTAAATCTTAGTTTAATAAATAAAAAGTTATTTTAGTGTTAAATCTACTCGATGATAACTTTAACATGCTTATTCATTGTTTATTTTTCCATCGTCAACCTGAATAGATCTTTTTAATTTGAAATTATAATATTTAAAAAATGTTTTATGGCCGTTTATGGGTTTAAAAACTAATGTCAAAATTCATAATTTTCGTGACATCATTTCTAGACAGTCCCTTACCGACAAGGGCCAATTTTTGTTTCTCTTCCGCTCCTTGACTGATTGATTATTATTATTTATTTATTTAAACATTGTTGTTTAGTGATCATAAATTTATTTTTATAGATTGTAATTGAGTCATTTTACATTGAAAAAATATACACGTGTTTTAAACCTCTCCCTGACTAAACATTTACCTCAAGTATCAAATTCAGTAGCACACCCACGCAGAATATCTAATACTGATTGTCGAACTGGGAGCATCATGGCCTGGGGGCCATACTTAAAAACCGTAATAGTTATTTATGGTACTAGTGGATAAAGTAAGATATTGCCCATGAGAAAATTAACCTGTGAGGCGTCAGCCAAGCAGGTTAATTTTCGAGAGGGCAATATCGGTTTACCCATGAATGCCATACAAGGTTTTATCCAATAAATAGCTTAGGAATTCATATTTTTATTAAAAATTTTAATGACATTTACAAGAAAATAATTTGACAAGTGACAGTTGAAAGTAAAAGCCACGCGGGGGTTATTATTGAGTTTATCTATTTAAAATATTATTTTATTATCTGTATGTATTGGATAAAGCAATTTTTTTTGAGATACACGCAGAAAAATGTTTTTTAAATCAAAAATATGTTGATTTGTATACAGGGTCATTCTTTTAAATGGTACACCCCCTTAACGAAATGAAATATAAACTTAAAATTTGTAATTTGTAAATCACACAACAAAAATTATCATTTGCCATATTTTTCAATTTTTTATTAGGTGGCGCCAAGGGGGCAATGTGGAACAATATTTCAAATGGCTGGTGATACGTCATTTTAAAGAGCTTAAAATTTTCTATTTAACTGTCTAACTATTATTTTTTTAATATTTTTTTTTGAAGATTTTTTTTTTAATTATTCAAATTTTTAATATTTTATGCATAAATATTAAAATTTTTACATGAAAATGATAATACACTATGTATTAACTATTTGGACCTTTATGCGCAAAATTTCCAAAATTAATTTTTTAAAAATACTGAAAATTTTGAAGAAAAGAAAATCTTTAAAAAAATTATTAAAAAATAAATAGTTACATGGTTAAATAGAGAATTTTAGGATCTTTAAAATGATTTATCACAAGAGGGTGCTCTTAAATGATAGTTTTGTGATATGCATGTTTCAAATATATGCTTTATTTCTCATCCCGTTCAAAAGTTACGCTGGGTGTACCATTTAAAGAATATATTTTCCGTTGATGCATACCGGTATACCATACACGGGTAGCCTTAAACAAAGTTAAATGGAAAGTCAAACCATCCCGGATTTTTTGATTTTAGGTTGTTTTTGGGACATTTCCAAACAGTTTTTGACAAAAATTTAAACCGCTCACTAAGCCGTTTTTAAATAAAGTTATTCTTCTTCTTTTTCAATTTTTTCCTGACTTCACAATACGGAGTTTTTTCTATGACACACTCTATAGCATAGGTACTAATAATCACGACCATTCACACGCCTACTTTGTTAATGTCCAAAATTACGGTCGTCTTATTTTGGACATTAACAGAGTGGGAGTGTGAAAGGTCGTGATTATTTTGAGTATCATGGGTAGTTCCTATGCTATAGGGTGTGTCATAGAAAAAACACCGTATTGTGGTGCAAGGAAAAACTTGAAGAAGAAGAAGAATGACATTATTTAAAGACGGTTTCGTGAGTGATTTCAATTTTTGTCAAAAACTGCTTGGAAATGTCCCAAAAACAACCTTAAATCAAAAAATCCGGGGTGGTTTGACTTTCCATTTAACTTTGTTTAAGGCTACTCGTGTATGGTATACATCAACGGAAAATATATTCTTTAAATGGTACACCCACCGTAACTTTTGAACGGGATGAGAAATAAAGCATATATTTGGAACATGCATATCACAAAACTATCATTTGAGAGCACCCTCTTGTGATAAATCATTTTAAAGATCCTAAAATTCTCTATTCAACCATGTAACTATTCATTTTTTAATAATTTTTTTAAAGATTTTCTTTTCTTTAAAATTTTCAGTATTTTTGAAAAATTAATTTTGGAAATTTTGGGCAAAAAGGTCCAAATAGTTAATACATAGTGTATTATCATTTTCATGTAAAAATTTTAATATTTATGCACAAAATATAAAAATTTGAATAATTAAAAAAAAAATCTTCAAAAAAAAATATTAAAAAATTATAGTTAAACAGTTAAATAGAGAATTTTAAGCTCTTTAAAATGACGTATCACAAGCCATTTGAAATATTGTTCCCCATTGCCCCCCTGGCGCCTCCTTACCTAATAAAAAATTGAAAAATATGGCAAATGATAATTTTTGTTGTGTGATTTATACATTCCAAATTTTAAGTTTATATTTCATTTCGTTACGGGGGTGTACCATTTAAAAGAATGACCCTGTATACAAATCAACATATTTTTGATTTTAAAAACATTTTTCTGTTTGTAGCTACATTTAGGGCAAAGCGACGGGGTGGCCATAGTTCTTTGTAATAAAAAATGATTGGCCAAAAGGTCGGGTCGGCTACAATCTTCAATAAAAAAAAAAAGGATAGATTTTAGAACTGCAAGTAAACCTTCTTCATCTGATTTCTTAATTTATTAAATTATATACAAAATATTTTTTAAAAAAGCTACTTTAATAGTACTTAAAGAAAAAACGTGTATTGTGAAGTGTTTTGCGTATTATTGATGACAAAAAGAAAAATAAATAAGTTTTGGCCAAAACATACCTTGAAATTCCAAAAAGTTGTAATTTCATGGGTAAAAATATAAAAGTTGTAATTTTAGCAGTAGTGGAAAAGTTTTTATTTTAGTCATCAACTAAATATAAGATAAAAGTTGTAGTTTTAGCCTAAAAAAAGTTGTGATTTTCGACCTTTTCCCCCCCCCAACTAACCGCTATACTTCGCCTTGCCTCTTTACGTTTCATTTCCCGCGCAGTCTATCTTTAAATCACTATCACGTATTTTCGGAGTGGACTATAAGGAAAATATCCTCCATAAAATATCCTGGTGACAAAATATTATGGCTGAAAATATCTAAAGAAAAAATATCCCGCCAATATATATAAAACTATGATTACTTCCCTCAATTAATAAAGGCCAATCATAATTATGTTTTTTTTTAAACAGACCATTTAAAAACGTGTTACAGCGATTAAACCAAAGCTATCCTTTGCAAGACTTCTTCTTTAAGTCAAATACTTTGACTTTTAACTTAAATTATTTAATCTTATATTTTTTCTAATGCTAATAGCATATTAAGTAATAAATTTTAATTGAAATACATACTTAAAATTTGGTAAATTAATAAATTAATATAAAGTAACGTCATATTTGATATTAGATACCATAAATTTGTTGATGTTAATGGTCATTAAAATGTATCATCTGTTTTAACTGATGCTTTGACTGTGTAGAAAATGTAACAAAAAATTAAAGAGTTTTGGTTTAATGCCATGGCCTAAATATTTTGTTTTTATATGGTCCAAAATAAGGATTTTAATTGGTAATAACATTTTTTAGTATTTTTAGATCATTCATTTAATTACAATTTGGAACACATTTGCAAATAAATCAATTGAGGATAATAAGTAGTCGTGAAGATATGTGTTGCTTTGAATTTAATAGTGTAAACTCTTGGATGTGTTTAGTATCAATGGGTACTGTACCATATTATAAAATATTTCCTATTTAAAAATTATTAAATTAATTGAAAGTCTTAGCTTTTAGCAGTAGATGTCGCTAGCTATTATTACTCTTCCTAAAAATTATTTTTTTATAATCTTTTCGTATAAATAAAAATGTCTTCTTTGACATAATCTCAAAACATATGGTTAACCGGTTAATCCGGATTCATCCACTAAAATAAATCACAAACACAAAATTTCAATTGTAAAATCAATTTCAATATTTATGATATTTATAGAACGGTTCAGAAGTATTAATATTTTCATAACAAACACATTTGAACACAAATTAATTAAAACACCAAGCTAATTTGAAAATGAAACCTCACGCAAAAGAAACGATTCAATTGATTTTTTAGCGATTTAATTTGATAGTAATTTGTCATGGATAACTAGATAGGTAATAAGACAGTAAAAGGATTTTTTTTAGCAGTTTAGAATTAAATATATTTTAATAATTTATTATATTTAGTAAAAATCGAATAAAAAATATTGTATAATACACGAGCGAAAAGTCTGGAGGATCTCGGCTTCTAAAAACCTATAAATAACTATTCTGATTGTAAAACTGCGTGCATGCGATGAGTATAATATATCAATGTTATAACATTCTTCGAAATCTCATTTTATTTTATAGCTTTCTGTAATTAACTGTAAATCAAAGTTCATTTTTTATTTAAAAAAAAATATAAATAGAACAAAGCCTTTATTACCAATGATCTCGATTTTATTGCAAATCAGACTGCCTGTCGTATTTAAAACGTTATAACTATAGGCAATGGCGATTTCTCCCGTTAGATTAGACAAGGACAAAACTTCTACCCAAAAAGTATAGAAGACATACATACACTCCCACTTCCACCCAACCAAACAAATTCTGTATTTGTTCTTTGTTGAACAAATACAATATTTACTTGGCCGGGCGAAAAGTGTAACTATATTATTTATATTAAAGAAATTACTGGGGCCATCTAAATTTTAGTAGAATTATCTTATTCTACAGATTCACATTAGCTATGTTCGTTCGTGCCGCTCAGTGCTACACTTTCCGGCGAACCAAATAAATACTGTATTTGTTGTATGAAAAACACTCGGAAAAACAAATACAGTATTTATTTGGTTGGCTGGAAATTGTAGCACAAATGACATAGAGATAGGGTAGACGTCTTTTGTTTCATAATTCCAGTTGTAGAGAGCTCCATAGCATATGTATAGATTAATTGATGAGATCGCTGTTGTAAAAAGCCTATAGGAATCATATCGCCCTGTAAATTTCAAAACATCGACGATCTATCTCAAAAGTTCGTATCTTATCTCAAAAAAAAAATTTGGTTCCTTGTACTAATCAACTCCAGTTTATTACTGGGTAGCTATTCTCATTTGGGTGAGTTTTATTCACTCGTGAAAGCCAACTTCACAGTAGTTCTTCTGATTATTTGATTGGCCTAGAACGTGAAGATCCGCCCATATTCATCGAAATATCAGGCGGAAAAAATCCGCTCGAAACCAGAATACCGTCTCATACCACCGTTTTGGCCAGAATATTCGAATATAAGTACTAGGGTGACCCACCAAAGTTTTAAATTGAAAAATTTGGAGGTCTCACCCCTTAAATTTGTTCATTGGGGTAAGAGTATCATCCCTAATTTTTTTCAGAATTTTTGAAAAAAATCTAGAGCTTTTTTATTTCTTTTAAGTTCGAAAGATTTTTTATTTAAATTTTTTTAACACAGCACGTTATAAAGAAATAGTAAATGGATAACCAAAAAAAAAAAATCAAAAAGTTTTCTTTCAAATTGGCGGAGCTGTGCCCTTTTAATTTCGAAAATGCACTACATTGCTTCATTTTAGGTGTAATGACAGGCACAAAAATAAATTTTTTGTAAGTCCATTTGCAGGATTTCAAAATATTAAATTAGAGTTAACGTATAAAGGTTGTTATTTTAATGTCTTCGTAATTTCTAAATTATGGTAATGTAATTGTTATTGGCTTTAAAATAACAATCTTAAATTTCTTACTAAAAGGATAACGATTAACGAATTTATCTCATTTGGATTTCAAATAAATTTAAAATTTAAATTATTTTTTTTATTTTGTTACTTTTCCATAGAAGGGAAATAATTATACCAAATTAACTTATTGAAAAAAAATTGACATTGAAAACAGATTTACATATTTTCAGGTTACCCATCCTAATGTAATTTGTATGCACCTTCAATATAAAAATATAAATAATATTACGTCATTGGTTAAGTGTTGACAACAGGTAGGGTTTACGTTCAAAATATTTGATGATGTTTATTAAATACAAAAATAGATATGATCTTTTTGTGTTTTATAATATATTATATTAACCCATTATGCATGCATTCCTTTATAACGGATATCGGTAGTTTTGATTACAGTATATTGCAATATGATTGAGAGATTTCAGATATGTAGAGGAAAGTCGCCTAATTTAGGATACCATTTACAATGTATTTAATATTTAATAGTCGATATTACTTATTGATATTTAAATAAAAGGCAGAGTAAGGTCCTTTTCCCAATTATATTAATTAAAACCTGACCGCGGTTTCGAGCCTTTATATACCTAGGCTCATTGTCGAAGGTCGCCTACAAGAAAATATGTGTATAAACACAAATTGACAAGATACATTTAAAATAGTCCTACAAATTAATACTTACATTAAAAAATACAAAATTGAGCTATTTTGTCAAATAAATAAAACTTAAATTTAAGAACACATAACATATAAAAGTGACAGCTGACAGCTAATACAATAATAAAACAGGTTGGACAACTTAACTATATAGTTAAGTTGTCCAACCTGTTTTATTATTGTATTAGCTGTCAGCTGTCACTTTTATATGTTATGTGTTCTTAAATTTAAGTTTTATTTATTTGACAAAATAGCTCAATTTTGTATTTTTTAATGTAAGTATTAATTTGTAGGACTATTTTAAATGTATCTTGTCAATTTGTGTTTATACACATATTTTCTTGTAGGCGACCTTCGACAATGAGCCTAGGTATATAAAGGCTCGAAACCGCGGTCAGGTTTTAATTAATATAATTGGGAAAAGGACCTTACTCTGCCTTTTATTTATTATATAATCCCAACTATGGATCCATTCGTTCGTTATTATTGATATTTTTTTATATAACATCATACAACATATTATAACAAAAAAAATTTATTATGAATACAATTTTATTAGTTTATTTTTTTCCAAAACACACGGTTAAAAAACTTATTTTTTTGCCTTTGAAAAAGGGTTCCTAATTACGGACATATCCGAAAAAAAATTTTCAAGAGTAGATCTTGATTCCATTGCTTATGTTTCTTGTTATTTCTTGGCATTTAAGAAGTAATTTAATTATTTAAGAAATTTTTTACAAAATACTATAGGAGCCATAATTTTAGATTCCCAATTTCGAATATCTTACCATTCAGATATCCGAAATTGGGAATCAAATGCAAAAAAATGATCTATCCGTAAATTATGCAACTTTCTGCTTTTTAGATTAGAAATTTGTAAAATGTTTATGTTTTCATCTTGCTTAATTATGACTAGTGGATCAACATAACCAACATCTTAATTTACTCAAGACTAAAACACAAACTTTTATAACGATTATTTATAAAATAACGAAGCATGCTAATGCAACTGAGCACAAAACTCCCATTTGCAATTTAAACGATATGTGCTAAAATTTAATATATATTAACGGTAGAGCTTACCGTTATCATATTACAGGATGGATTTAGTTTGACTTTTGGCTTCACATACATTACATGTTACATGTTTGTTTAACCTCGTACTATTCTACTTAATTAAGCATCCCCTAATTCCAGGACTTGTGTGGGCTAGTAGTAGAGGGAACCACCGGCTTATACTGACTTTCGAACTAGTTTATAGGGAGTGTCCGTTTCATTTATCGGCAAATCGGCGCCAGTGAGAATCGAACTCACGCTAGTAGGCTTACTATTTACACGCGCTAGCCACTACGCTGTGCCTCCCATAAAAGTAGATTTCTGTTTACCTCTGCAGATAGTATCTTAAATACACGTGTAGTACTACTATCCGAAATTATGCGTCTTTCCTCTAAATTACCCACATCCAAATGGTGAAATATTTAAGTTTAGGATTTTAAAATTAGGATTTAACTGGTAACGAGTATAAATGATCCATAAAAAATGTAATTAGGAAAATGCTTAAATTTAGCTATACTGAGTTTACATGTGTACCCAGGAACTTCAAGCGATCGCAAAAGCTAACTTTTCGTTCTCAAACTTTAATTTGGCTTGATGCCGGATAAACCCATAATATGGTGTGGGTCCCATTACTTTTTACCGATATATTCATGGTTTGGACTTTCTGGATTTGCTCTTGTTAAAAATATGATAAATTATTTGTTTGTTTGTTTGTTTAACCTCATACTAATCTACACTGTAAAAAGTAAACTGAATATTCAGTTACAAATGGATAGGAAGCTAGGAAGTTATAGTAGTACTTTAATTTTTGTTAAAAACTCACATTTCATGTCCGCCCTTAAATGTTAGAGTACGTGACTTTAAAACTACAGTGTTTTTAACAAAAATTAAAGTACATTTGTATAGCATCCTCCATAGGATCATAACTTCCTATCTAGTTGTAACTAAATATTCAGCTATTTGAACGAGTAGAAATTATTGACAAATAGACTACTTCCTTTCAAAGATTTAATACTGGTAAAACCATGAGAGAAAACGGTTTTCTGAAAACCTTATTATTATCTTTAGGCAGGTACACAATTTCCGATAACAATCAAATACTAAACCGTTTACCAGTATTATTAGACTTTTTAGATATAATTAGGTATAGGTACATATAAGTGTGTAGGTATTATACAGGGTGATTGATTTACCTGTTTACAAACTTTGACAACGAGAAGTAGATTTAATTTAATGAAGAAATGTTCATATAAACATAGGTCCTATCTTTCTTCGTTCATAAGTTACAGCGTTTTCTTTTAATTTTGAAGTTGAAAAAACGTAGTAACCATGATTTAGCAAAACAGAATTTAGTAGCTATAATTTTAAACAATCACCTGTCAAAAATTATTTGTTTCTGTCATGATTTGTTAACATTTTACCATGGCCACCTAGATCACCTGCGATTTTTATTTACGTGGTCACTTTAAGACACATTATGCCGTGAAAATAAATGATTATAATCAATTATTGCAGAGGATTCAAGATGCTGAAACCGATATTGGAAATTATATGAATTTACTACCTGTGCAAGAGAGTTTAGTTCGTCGTTGCCAGGAAAATTGACTAATTTTTGAACGTTTACTGTAGTTAAATTTTATTCATTAGCCTCTTTAAAATGTAATTTAAAATTTTATTTTTATTTAAAAACAGAATCATAATTATACTTTTGTCTCCCTCTGTAGAACTTCTCTCTTTATCTTATCTAAATGTCAATCGCCATGACATTAACAAACAATTTTTGACAGGTGATTATTTAAAATGTTAGTTACTGAATTTTGTTTTGCTAAATCATGACTACTACGTTTTTTCAACTTAAAATTTTTAAAAACGATATAACTTCTGAACGAAGAAAGATAGGACCATGTTAACATAGGAACCCTCTTTCTTCGTTATAAATTTATATGAACATTTCTTTATAAAATTAGATCTACTTTTCGTTCCTATTCTCTAGGCTTGGCCTGAAACATTTTCGAGGAATAATAAATATGATATGATCTTATAGAAATATGCAAAATTTATGACTTGGCAAGGTAGGTCATGGTTATTGATAAAATGACAAACTATTATAACTTTCCGTTAATGGTGTCAAATAAATCTCCCGACAAGGTATACAATAATATTTTATAAATGATATTCATAAATAAATAAAATTTTACGACAACTTATATTTATTTTAATATGCTTATAAATAGGCAGTTTAAAATTAAAATCACTTTAATAATTTTTCTATTTATTGTACAATTAAAAGTTACGCCCGTCATAAAAAATCGACTTCAAATTTAGAACTCTTAAATAAGACAACTTAAACTATCTTTTAGCATATATTCGACATTTTCAGCTCTTAAAATGTGGGCAGGGGGGCATGGGGGACATTTTTTTTAATGGAAAGGGGGGTCGTGTGATACATCATTTTAAAGCTTATAAAATTCTTTATTTAAACTAACATTTTTTAATTTTTTAAAAATGTTTTTTAAGGTTTTGATTTTTCAATTTTTTGTGCTAAAACATTCGATTTTTTAAGTTTTTTTTATAAATTTTTATTTGTCAACTTAAATTAGTTTAAAAGTATAATTAACATTTTTTATGATGAAATTAAGCATTTTTAAAAAATTATTTGTTTTTTTTAGAGGAATTTTGACATTAATACCCATTTTCAAACCCCTTTTAAACCCAAAAAAAATATAAATATAAATGGAGTTAAATTTAGAATTTAATAAGCTTTAAAATGATGTATTACACGACCCCCCTGTCCATTTAAAAAAATGTGCCCACATGCCCCCCTGCCTACATTTTAAGAACTGAAAGTATTAAATATATGCTAAAAGATAGTTTGTTGTCTTATTTAAAAGTTCTACATTTGAAGGTGATATCTCAACTAGTTTAAAAGTTAAGAGGGGGGGTGACTTTTGGACCGCTCTCTATGTAATATTGGGCTCCAAACCAAAATCGGTTTTTGGAATTTGATTTAAAAGTTAATATTTCAGGATTATCAGTTTTCTCACTAAAAGATTTTTCCAACTTTCTATCCAAGACTAAGATTTTCACGATGACTAAAAAAAAGGTATCAGCTCCAATTTTACCAATTCATCAGTGGATTTTTCCAACTGAAAAGTGGATTTTTACAACCTGATATTGGTTGATGGGAAAGAAGTTGCACCCCCGAACCATATGGCGTCGTCCCTGTTTTTGAGGTAAAAATTTATTTTATAATCATCAAATTCTAGTTTTGGTATATGGTTCAGTTTTGTTTATAATGTTTTATACCTCTTCAATATATTTATGTAACAAAATTTTAATTACCTCTTATACTATAAAATTTATAATGTAATTTTCAAGAAATTGATATTTTTGTTTATGCTCTTACAAAATTTGATTAGAATTCCTCTTTGTTATACCGAGTATCTCAGAAATTAGTTAAAAGCGAGGTTACCACTATCTATCAATCAGGGATAATTGATATTGACATAGCACAAAACAGTTCTAAGAATATTCTTAAAATAAATATTGGGAATGTTGCATGATTCTAAGAATATGCGCTGTTTTACGGAGAACATTCTTGGAAGGTTTTAAGACATTCAATGGATACGGATATGGTAAAACATTTGTTAGAATCAGCTGATTGTAGCGACATGTCTTTATTAATCCTCAACGCAGAGACTCTAGGCGTATTATAAGCCGCGTATAATACGCATCTCTTCCTTCTTCATATGAGAACAACTTGTAGCCTACTTTAGGTTTCCAATACAATTTCGTGATCCAAGGCAAATTTTAAGTTTGACAACAATGTCAATTTTTTAAGTATTTTTTTTTTGTCCAAACCTAAAATATTTTTGGAATTTTGATTGAGAATGGATAAAATCAAGAAGAGAATCTGTGGATATGGAGGTGGAGCTTGGCCAATTGGAAGAAGAGATTTGAAATTTTTATGTGATAAATATGAAACGTCAGAATTTAAATAATATTGTTTCTTTCAAAATTAATGGAGAGCCCCTAGCACAATATTTTTAAGAAATAAACTATGCCTATGCCTATTTAATATTGAGTAGAAAATTAATTATCTTTCTTTATTATTAAAAAAAAAGGAAAATAATGTTTTTGCTAATAAAAATATATCGATTTAGAAAAAGACAAGCCATAAATTAGATGCACTAAAGGAACGTTCAAGTATTATGTAACGCTCCTAGCGGGGGGGGGTCATTTTGGAGTGTTACACCCATGTTAATGGTATGGGAAAATAGCGTTACAGGGGGGGGATCCAAAATAATCAAAATTTGCGTTACGTAATACTTGAACGTTTCCTAAACAACATTTTCAATAAACATAAAAGAATGTCTTCTTTTAAAAAAAAACTATTTTTAAGTTTTTTAATAGTAATCCAAAATTTTAAATAATTCTGTAAGCAGCTAGCAAGATCATATTTAATTATATTCACAGTTTATTTAATTTATATGTAATATAAAACTTTGACATAATAATTATTAAATCAACAAGTAATTGATATTATTGGGTAGTTATGTAATACTGATACATATCTGATGTGCATTAGTTATAAACATATTATTATTTACTTCAAAGGATTTTAAAGAATAATTAGAATTAATACTTTAATTGTCTTTGAAGATCGTCCTTGATTTTTATATACATTTACATATACAAAGTATATCTACAAAGATTTATTTATTTTTTATTTAAATATTTAAAATCAATAAAAAACTAACTATGATCGATACATGCATGATAGATTAGTTTAAAAACAGTGATTTAAACGTGGAAAACTTCGTCAAAAAAAAAACAAACCTAAAATATTATATCCAAAAAAACCCACACAACAAAAAAAAAGTGCTTGCTTTGGGACATTATATAAATAAAAAACAATTGACCCCCCCCTTATTTTTCATATTGTGAACACCATTAGTTTTAAATTGAATGTAATTATTTATATATAAGAAAAATACCTATTACTAAACCCAAAAATTACTTATAAAAGTTATGTTTTCTACCTAAAACATTTTTCGTTTTGTTTTACAGCCTTGAGAAAGTTTATATACAATAAACGAAACCAGCCAGCAAACCATATTTTTTTTATACGTTTCCAACACCCAAGAACCGCAAAATTAAAACCAAAAAGTTTTTATTTTATGGAAATCATTTTCCGAAAACTATTTCCAAAGTTTATTTAAAAGAAAACAAAAAAAATTAAACATTATTTTTTTATACTTACTTAGTGCCTTTTAAGGTACTATTTTTCTATCAAATATATCTGTATACCATATTGTGCATGAAAAAGAAAATCATCTGTGCCAAGTTTCAGTTCAAAGCGCGGCTCAAACAAAAAAAATTGTACCTTCTTCGTTTGAAAAAAAAAATAACTAAAATAATTGTATTTTTCTAATCAAAAACAATATCATGTGCCAAATTTTAGCTTAAAACAATAAAATTAGCCTAATCCCAATTTATTTAAAAACTAAAAAATAAAAATAAACTTATTAATAGGTATTTAAATCGTTTAAATAAAAAATGTCAAATTTCATTTGTGTGAGCTAAATTTTGGCACCGATTTTTTTTGGATTTTGGATCACAAAATATGTCAGATATATTTATTAAAAACAAAGTCACACGTCGAATTGATAACCTCCTCCTTTTTGGAAGTCGGTTAAAAATAATCGTGAATTTTTAAAAAATAATTGTTATTTATTTTTTTCAATTGAAGTGGGGCGGGCGGACCGTTTTTTTTTTGGGCTGAAATTTTGAACAGAATTTTGTCATGTTCTTTTTACAACATGAGAAGGGATTTTTTTTAATTGTGTTTTTTCAAAATGGGCCCAATTAAACAAATAAGGTCTAAAACATTTTTCTGCGATCAGTCAGTACTACTGACAAGCTCTAAACTGCATTCTGCCAATATCAATCAGTACAAAATTTTTCTAATTTTTAACTTTAAAATACATTAAAAAAGTCCAAACGGTTAATAATTAACCCAATTAAGGGAGACACTGTATGCTTTAGAATTTTACATTTTTGCTTTAAAAGGTTATGTGTTTCCAATGAATATTACTCAAATAATATTTTGTTTGCTTATATGCCTGGCTGATGGTAATTGATTTACTTAAATTTTTAAACACAGTAGCTTTTAACGATATTATATTATTTGGCATTTGAAGAGCCAAGCTTCATAAGGGGCTAAAAGCCATTTTTGGAGATTTTTCGCATAAAATCGGTATTACACTGATAAAAAGGATTTATTTGGATATGGCCAATTAAATTATCTGGTTGTAACAAATTTTATTAGAGTCAAATAAATATTTAGTTCATGTAAACAAATATTTTAATTTCATAATGATTTATTAATGGGAACCAAATAGTTTATTTGACAAGCTTAACGACAATATTGCAGCTGGAAATTCTAAAATAGGGGGGCCTAATTTTTTACTTCATATTATATGGGCTGCTACACTTATATCGAAAAAGAGTGGAATGCAAAAATAAATCTGTAAGCCATTTTTTAATTTCTTCAGTGGTGTAAATTAAGTTTTTATAATGCAGGTTATAATAATTTGACAAACTAAGTCAATTTGAATTAGGGCCACTTGCACCAATTTTATTTTGATCAAGGTTTAATTAATCTACGTTTAAAAAATAATCTCTGGTTAAATATGTTTGCATTGCACCAATGAAAGTTAAACAAAGTTTAGTTAAACCGAGCACACATCTCTAATTTTAGTGTTATTTGAATGTAGCTAACTTCACATTATTTTGACGTTTGACGTTTATATAATTTGGTTTATTATATTTTCAAAAAAAGCTGTTAGTTATTGACAATAACTTATTGTGTTATGTGATATTGTGTTCTGTAAGCTAAAAAGTAGCAATGGATATGCCTAAAGAAAAAGATGAAAACAAAAAAAAAACGTTCGCCCAATTATACTATAAATGATAAAGCTTTGTTAATTAAAATTGTGGCACAATACAATAGTGTTATCGAAAACAAAAAAACGGACGAAATTGGGATATTCCAGTTGTTCTTCAATACGTACAAGAATATTGGCCACTGTTTCTTTATATAACCTAAATTTTTGAAAAAATGTTAGATCATCCATACTTTCAAAATAGTTTTGTCGCTCATGATAGGTACGGAAACCATCATCCAATATTTCCAATTCCAACAAGTCTTCATCTAATAAATCGGCTTCTGTCATCATTGCAGGTAATTTCGTAAAATCAAAGGAAAACACTCACGGGTACGAAATGACAGATAAAAACCTAAAGTTAGGTTATGTTTTGATATAACCCAGGTTTAAGTGACATAAACCATCAAACTCGAACGATTACATTTATTCTGAGATTAAGACTTGGTTTAAAAAATGGTGCAACAGCGAAACGTCAATTAACTCTTAAACCATTAACTTAATCCGAGTTTAAGCTTAAATCATGTTTGGTGCAAGTGGCCCTTAGGGCCATTTGCACCAAAGATGGTTTAACTTTAAACTTGGATTAAATTGACGGCCGACCAATCAGAACGCAGCATTTTTAACTTAAACTCGGTTTAGGTGAGATAATCCCAGCCCAAAAATTGGTGCAAGTGACCCTTAGTAAAATGAATAATATTTGACATAAACCTCAAAACAACGTTTTAATTATACAATTTAAACAAAACAATTTTAATTCTCCCACTTTTTTCTGAAAGAAGTGTAAGATATAATATTAAAGTAATAGTATATTATTTACCAAGTGAGAGATTTTAACATTTTTGACCTGCGTCAAATTGCGGGATGAGCGCGATAGCGTGAAGCCCGCAAGACGCGGTCTAAAATGTTAAATCTTCACTCACGTGGAAAATATAGTATTTTTTTCACTACCAGTACAATTAATTAGCTATTTGTTTATTTATTTTACTAAAATTTAATGAAAAAGCTTATAAATTTAAAATATCACGCTGGCCGTTTGCGGCCATTAAAAAAACAAATGAATAACTTGACATTTCTGGCAGAAATTTTCTGGTGATCTGCTGAAATTATTAAGTTAGAAAGTGTTTCCGTGTTAAGTGTAATAAAATATATGGAAATGGAAAGTGAAATACAAAGTGATGATTCTGGTACTCCCCCAGAAATAAGAGGACAGGTGAAACAGGGACGGAGAATCTATTGCCACAAAAATCAATATATGGGGGGTTGTACTTCTAGTAATCTATGATCCTTGAATATGATGGACCAATGATTTTCACTTTTCGAAGTGTTTTATGTAAAACATGTTTTATAGGTACTAATTTAGTTAATATTTTTTAATTTATCATGCAATAAATAAATTTGGTGCCTAAAGACACTTGTAAATAGCATTGTGATTTAATAATTAAGTGAAACGTCAGATGCCAAAACAGCTGATTAAAAATTCATTATTAACCATGGTGCAATTTCATTATTTTTAGAACCTCTGACGTCATAGGTAGAGAAATATTATTTCTACCAATGAACAGAACAGTAATAAAGATGTGCTTTTAGGCTGGTAGTGAAAAAAAGTACTTTTTAAAATATATCGTATTTAAATAAGCTTTTTTCTGTTCTATGTTTATATTATAATAATTATTAATATTCAGAGAGTTATCAAAAATAGTTATTTTTTAATTACGTCGGCCATACTGGATCCGAAAACCCCTTCAGTACCAATTTTTGTAAAAATAGCGCTAATTTTTAAAATTACATCGGCCATATTAGATCCGACATTTAGAATTTTAACAATTTTGACTCTACATTTTAAAGTTTTATAAAAAAAATCCTATTTCTTTATATTTGATGACCAAGTGCAAAAATTGGACCTTTATTGCTGGATCTTAAATTTTATACAGGATGTCCAGTAAATGATGTCATTGATTTTAAGGGGTGACTTTACATAGGAAAATATGAAAAAAATGTTCCTATAAAAATATGTCTAAAAATGTGTCGTAAGGGAGCTTGAATTTTTCTCAAAAACTGTTAATCTTACAGTATTAGAACAAGAGTACCTTTTTTATGTATTTTGACCTGAGGAATCATATTCTAAAAATAAAATTAGCAAAAAGTTACACAGAAAAAAGTTTGGGGCAAAAAACTAATAAGGCCCCACAGTTTCGCGCACCCCTGTTTAAATTACGTACATAAAGATAGCATACGAAGATGGGCCTTATTAAGATTAGTTTACTTTCTAAACATCGTTACTGTACCTCAAAGCGTTTCTGAGTTATTAAATAAAAACCGAATTTTTTAGACAAGTTCAAAGAGGCTTAGCTCCCTTATGACGGATTTTTAGACATATGTTTATAGGAACTTTTTCATATTTTCCTATGCAGAATCACCTCTTAAAATTAATGACATCATTTACTGGACATCCTGTATACCTACCGTATGTTAAAATTTCGGTCCCTCAAATAAAAACATTTGATTTCTCCTGAAAAATCAAGTCAGTGTCGCATAACCCCTCGTATAACCCCTTATGAAACTTAAAGTCTTCATTTATAAATAAATAAATATGCCTACGTGTATTTATTGATATTTATCAAAAGTGTTAATGGATATGTACGCGTAGCTGCCATCACCCCAGCCACACATTTTTCCCGGATCGGTTTGGAACTTGCACCACTGTTTTCATATTTATATCAATAAAAAAACAAGCCGTGAAAATATTTAATGCTACGCATTCCATTATTTACAGTAAATACGAAGACGGAAATTAACTTTGGGTGCTTGACTTAGTAAAATTTATTTAATTTTGTACAGTGTAAAATGTAAATATTAGTTAAGTGATAGATATCAGTTGAATGCAGTTGATCTCTAGTTTTAATTAAACTAGGTAAACTAATTTAGACCAAATAAAACAATAAACTCAAATAACACTAGTTTACAAGATATTTGTTTTCCTTACCCCCTGTTAAATTTTACATATTTTTTGGATAATCTGACAATTTTTTTGTCAAGTAGTTTACAAAATACCTACCTAATCAGCATTTCTATTTTATTTCAAAAAAATAATTTAAAATCATATCGAGACAAAATTTTACTTTTGAGTTCAGGGAAAGGCGATTTTTCAATAATAAAATTGATCTGACTATTTTGTGACAAGACAGAAAAAAAATAAATAAGAAATTATCAACATCTCCAAAACGGCCTGATAAAAAAATTGTATATTCGAATTCCGAATTTCAAATGATTTGAGTCAAATTATACCAAAAAAGGGTGGATATTATTTAGGCAACGAAGTATCACTTTAAATTAAAAAGTTATAAGGAAGTATTAAAAAGAATACCCTGTACACAGCTATAAGTGACGTGCAGTGCACTGACGCATCAAATGTTTAACCTACACATTTTTTCAAAAAATTTCAGTAGAAAATATTTTATTACTCAGGAAGTATATTTTTAAAATAAATTAAGTACCTACCTAGTAATATATTTTGGCAAAAATCTATTGTAATAGACTAATTAAATTTATTTTAAAACCTAATTTTGTCTAAAAATTGTAATTTGTTTTAAGCTAAGATAAAATATAGAACGATTAATTAAGAATATACCAAGTGGAATCTTTGGTTAAGTAACCTACGGTTTTTATCCCAGAGCGTTTTCAACTTATTTTGCTCAAAACTTGTCATTTGAAACAAGAAAAAAAACTATAATTTTATTAACGAAAGACTTTACCAGTTTTTATCCATTAGGATAGGGGAATTGGTACCCTGAAAAAAAAAGTCTCATTAAGGCAAACGAATTTCTTTACCAATTTTGCTCTTAATTTTAATAAAAATCCTCGAATTTCGCACAAAGAAACGATCAGGCCTGAATGCTACATTCTTTTGACGATTGGGTTTACCGACAACCCAAACTGTAACAAGAGTATGTTAATTTACAATATTTATAATGAGATATTACAGTATATTTGAAGGAAATTTTTTATTTTATACAAAAAAAAGTAGTATCAAGAGTAGTATTATCATATTTTTAAAATAAACATAAATTTTTGGAGTAATTTAAGCATTTTATTAACTGTTTTTTTTTCGTATCTAATGTAACATTACAGTATATTTAAACAAATTTTACATTAGCCGTCTGGTATTATCACATAAGATATAATAAAATATCACATCGCACGAGAAAACTTACCATACACTAACCCTAGTAACATTGATCTTGGACAAGTTTCTTGACTAGAGTACTTGACAAAGTTCTTTATAAAGAACTGGAAAATTCTTGAGCAAGAGAATTAATCAAGATTTTGTATCCAGACTTCGGCAAGACTTTACCAAGATTCTGTAAGCAGAGCGTTTAGCAATACTTTGTCAAATCTGTTCGTTAAGTCTTTAGCAAGAATTTGACAAGATTCTTGGTCAAGAATCTTGACCTACTCTTGCGCGAAAAACGCTAGAGTCCATGAGCGCGCACCTCTCCCTTCTTTCTCACTGTCAATGTAATGACATAATATGCATAATGCCATAACATATATTATATGTTTTTTCAGTGTATGGATTCATTTAATAATTTACCTTTTTGACCTTGATAACTAATTTATTGCAAAAGCTTAAATGAAATAACCCTAATTAATTGTTGATTAAAAATATTTTAATTTAAAAGAAGATTAAGTAAATCAATATTTTTCCATAAAAAATATTATTTATGATAACATATAATACGTATTTTATAACAATTTTAGCGAAGGGGGCAATCGCCCAAAACGGAAAAAACAAAATATCTAGTGGCATAGAGTAGCGTAGGGCACTGTTGATTTTTTTAAATATATTTTAATTTTTTTGTCGCAGTATTATTTACTGTTTTAAATACCGTAAAAATATATATTAGTATTTTTATTATAAGAAAAAGAAATTTAAAATATACTTACCCTAAGATATTATAGAAAAAGTAATAAAGAATATAAAGAACTTTCACTTTCGGGTTTAGATCGTGTTAATGGATTTTCACTTTCCGACGTTTCGTCTCTTACTACTAGAGACATCTTCAGGGATTAATCTGAAACTAAGTTTCGAATCAACTTGTCACTATTTATGACGAGTTGTGGTTATTAACCCGTGACGAGGTTTTTCCTATCAAAGAACCTCGTCACGGGTGAATAACTACAACTCGTCATAAATAGTGACACAAGTTGATTCGAAACTTAGTTTCAGATTAATCCCTGAAGATGTCTCTAGTAGTAAGAGACGAAACGTCGGAAAGTGAAAATCCATTAACACGGTCTAAACCCGAAAGTGAAAGTTCTTTATATCTTAATGGCCGTGAAAGCTTAAAATTTAAAATAGTAATAAAGAAATTAAACAAAAATATTCATAAACCAAAGTTTTAAAATAATTGTTTTAATAATAAAGTAACATTGTATATCAAGATTTTAAAACTTAAAAGTTGTTGAATCCAAATACTATTTAAATAATTATTATTACTGTGTGCATATCAATAAATTGATTAATATGACTAACTTTTGTCAAAACTATCAGTAAATATTCAATTCTTGCAATTTTATCTATTATTTATCGTTAATTGATTATTAATAATTACTAGATCATTATGACGAAATTTAAACAATAAATAGTCTTTACCACTTCTAAGTAAATCTTTTATCACACATGACAAGGCAAATCATAAACTGATTCCTAGAAAATCTACTTAATTACCGATTTTAAAGTACTGACAACTGGGTATACTTTGATCAAGCTAAATCAAAAAATAGGTCATGATCATAGTTTCCCCAGTTTACGGTAAAACCAAAAATTAAGTAGAATTTTGCTTTTTCTATGATGCAATTGAGAGTATCTATATAGATAGTATGTAATATTATATAGTTCTGTATTACCTATATAATTCTACAGTAAATCTAACCAGTAACTAAGGTGCTAATATAATTGTTTTTATAGAATTTTCATAATATATTATAATATATAATTATCGATATCCAAAAATTTCTCGAAAAATTTATACTAGCTGTTTTTTATTTATTACTTTAGCCCAATAGTAACCGAGATATTCTTAGTTAAAATTTATGAAACTCCTCAAAATTAAAATAGGTTATCTAAATAAACAATAGAAGGTCAAATGTAAGTGATCGGAGGGAGGGTTTACCCAAATTTTAATTAAAACATCAGGGAAGAGGGAGATACAAGGGAAATTACGAGGGAAATTATATCAGCATTAATATGTTATATTCCGTGCCAAAAAAAAATTATATTTGCCCATCAAAATTAATAAAATATCGAATAAAATAAAATTCAGTTTATCATTTAAAAGAATGCATACAATTTGTCATTATTTATAATTTGGTAAAAAAAATGAAAACCTACAGTAATTTTTTACTTGTCAGAGCTTTTAAAATAAATATATTTTTTAAATATATAATTTTTTCATTTTTTTTCATATATTATTCAAAACCAAATCCAAATGTCGATAAAAACCGCAGAGCTTTGATAACAAAATCATCGAACAAAAAAATCGAAACGTAGAAAATTAAAATTAAAGGCTTAAAATAAAAACAAAAACTTACCTTGAAAAAAAATATAAAAAAATACTATTACTAATCACTTAAAAGTTCTCACAGCCAACTACAATTACTGAATGAACTGGCAAAGCTCACTGTGATCTGACGAAGTAACTCCTGATCGTGAATTTCTCGCTGATTCAGATTGGTTTAACAATAAATACAGACGCAAGATAAAAAAATTGTGTATGTAAATTTTTATTAATATTAGGGTATTTCAAAAAAACAAGTTTTGTTTTTAACTTTAAGTTAAAACTAAACTAACTTAATTTTAATTAAGTAAATATTTAGTCTCTAGAGCTCTAGGGAACAAAATTGCATACATAGACAAGCTTTAAAAATAATAAAAACGTTTACGCGTAAAATCTGTGTCTAAAAAGATAAGATATAAAAAATCAACAGATTAAGATGAAACAAACCGTGAAGATATGTAATGCTAAGCATTCCATTATAATATAATACTATATTATACTATTTACAGTAAATGGTATATTGCATTTTCCCAAATAAGAACTTAAAAAAATTAAAAAAAAAAATCAAAAAAAAAATTCAAAAAAATAAAAAAAATAAAAATTTTTCAATAATTTTTTTTATTTTCTTTTTGCGAGAAACAAAATGTTTAAAAAAAAAATTCAAAAAAAAACAACAAATTTTACTTTCAAAATTGGTAAAATTTATCCTTATAATTATTGTAATTTTTCCTAAAACACTAACGTTAATCGAAATTTTCTTTCAGGTTTGGATTATACCAAAATTCATACACTTCATACCCCGATTCCCGCGTTATTAAAGGCTGTAGAGATTTTATATAGTGGTTACCCTATTTGGGGTAGCCGAAACATGAAATCTCTGCAACCTTTAATAACGCTAGAAGCGGGGTAAGAAGTGTATGAATTTTGGTACAATTTGCGTTACGTGACACGTTCCGTTATGTCATATAGAAAATTGTGGCATATAGGCGGCCAATACTCTTTTTCGTAGTATAAAAAATAAACATTTTATGAATTTAGTTGCACTGTAAATGAATATATAGTAATTTCACAGCAAATAAAGTAGGTCATATGTTACCAGCAAGGAAAGTGGTAAATTTAAATCAGTACTGTAAATACGCTGTTATCTGTAAAAATCTGAATTTTTACCTATGATTTCACAGTAATTTAAGCAACGAATTTAATGAGTATTTCAAGCAGTATTACGGGCTCTTGTAATTTTTGGGACTGTCTGTAAAAGTGCATGAATTTTAATGCAAAATTATTGCACCGACAGGAAAAGAGCTGAGATTTGACTAAACCGAGTAATATTGAGGCTAATTTAATAAATATTGTAAATTCACATTCTGAAATGTTGAATTTGCTTTAATTATTACAGTTAATACTACTGAAAGATTGACGGACAAATTTAGAGTGTGCCCTTAAAAACAGCAGATTTAGGCACTGGCCGGACACTCCCCTCATGTTAAGACGCTCCTGTGTGTAACTCGATTAAAATATGTTTGCGAAAGTGTACCCTCAGTCAATCCTGCAAACTTCTCAATAAAAGAGCCACTTTTATACCTAGTAAAACATTATCTGAAATAATCAATTATTATTTTTCACGTGCGTAAAATAACTACTTTTTTAATTGCAAAAATACTACAAATAAACTTAAATTTTACAGCAATAAAAATTAAATTATTTTCCCAATTATTTTATAGTTTGTCACTGCACAAAAATAATCATTGAAAAAATAATATACATGTACACAGGTACTACAAATTATTGATTTTTTTTAAATTTAATTAATAGTTATTTATATACCAAGGCGACTAAACTGGCTGTTTTAGTCCCGCTGCATGAGTGTTTCCTGATCAAGCGCAGCGAGCGAGGGAAATTGAAATTCAAGGGACTAAAACAGTCACGTTTAGTTCTGAGGTATATACACTATTTTTTGAACGACCAAACATAATTTAGGTAGGTAGATAAAATTAAAATTAAAAACCATGCGTCTAAAATCGGGTGTTTTATTTTCGTAATTTAATCAAGATGCCTTTGAATTGCGAAAAGTCAGTTTCACGGCTATCGTCATTCAATTGTTTTTTAATACGGTTGACACAAACGTCAGTTCGAAAAAATGGACGAAGACGATAAATTTTAAGTAATTTAAACAATGTTATTTTTTAAGGTTTTCTTTGTTAAAATCAAATAAATTTGTTTGAATCGCCAATTTATTTCAAAACTTTACCAAACCTAATTTTTGTACCAGTAGAGCATATAGTAAGTATAATATTTTAATATTATAATATATATGATATATCAAGGTTGCCGGGATTTTTATTCTCTTGGGACAAAAACGGCAAGTTTAGTCCCGAAAATGAAAGCGTAAAATTAAGTTTTAGTCTTGGTCGTGTAAAATTAAATATTTTTTTTTTACTTTTATATTTCTAGTGGGAATACTAAAAACGTTATGTCCAGAAACAATTTATTACCTGTTAGGAAGATGGGGGGCATGAAAAATATGATAATAATTTTATGTCATTTAGTTTTACCTTTTAGGTGGTTATATTCAAGTCGTGCTAAATGTTAATTCCAAACCACCGTGTGCAAGGGCGTAGATGAGGGGGGGGGGGGTAATGGGGGTAATTACTCCCCCCCATAGGCGTGGGCGCCAATTTTGTTTGCAGGGCGCCAAGTTTGGTAGAAACCGTCAGGGACACAGTTTTTTTTTTCTTGTTGGTACTTTTTTGGGCGCCAAGTTTAGTAGAAACCGTCAGGGACAAAGCTTTTGTCTTAGGGTATTTTTTTGGGCGCCGTCATTTTTTTTTGTAGGGGCGCCACGTTTGGTAGAAACCGTCAGGGATAAAGCTTTTTTTCTTGATGGCATTTTTTGGGGGGCAATTTTTTTTTGTAGGCGCACAAAGCTTTATTTTAGGGTGTTTTTTCTTTTGCTAGGGGCGCCAAATTTGAGGCTTGAAAGGCCGGCCCTAGGTATTACCCCCCCCCCCCATAGAAGAAAAAGATCTAGGCCCTTGACCGTGTGAGAAGAAAACTAAACGTTAGGGTGCATTTAACGCAAATTAATAAATATTAATAAATATTTACATGAACATCTGGATATAAAAAAGCTGGATTGTTTAAAATAAATAAATACGAACTGTCTGTATTTATCCTGCAAATAAGATTGTTTAAAAAACAAAGAATATCAATACTTAATAACACTAGTTCACTTTACAAAAATAAATTATACGCGCGCACCTAGACCCTCGCCAAGTTTCCATTTCATTTTCTTAAATATTTTTTGCCCATTTTTTCATGTTTTCTGCAATTCTTTTTAGTTGGCTCGTTTTTAAGATATCTGCTTCTAAAGTTTGAAATGACATGATAACATAATAATTTAATAGTAAAAAAACATTTTTAAGAACAAGCTTTTATTTAAGTGCAATAAAAAGAAGAAAACAAACTTTCAAGTAAACCAAACCCATCATTATGTTACATTATACATTTTTATATGATATAAAAGCTTGTCGCGAGATTTTTTATAAAAGAAATTTACACAGGAAAATTTCGCGACAAGCTTTTATATCATATAAAAATGTATAATGTAACAAAATGATGGGTTTAATTTACTTGAAAGTTTATTTTCTTCTTTTAAGTGCACTTAAATAAAAGCTTTTTCTTGAAAATGTTTTTTACTATTAATTTATTTTATTCTTTTTAGATCACTTAAATAAAAGCTTGTTCTTAAAAATGTTTTTTTACTATTAATTTATTAATTCACCTTAAACGCTTCTCCCCGATGACACAGTTTCAAAGTAAGCTCAAAGTCACCGTAGACTTCCCCCTAGAAGAATTAGGTATGAGCAATTATGCAGCAGAATCCGTTGCACCCTCCAAATACAACTTATACGCCATTTCAAATCACAGTGGTACCACGTATAGCGGACACTACACCGCCTATTGTAAACATCCCTATAATCATAGGTGGCACGAATACAACGACTCTAGGGTATCTTCAATTTCACCAACATACATCGTATCAGGGAATGCTTACATATTATTGTACGAACAAGAAAGTCAAAAATCATATACTTGAGTTTATTTATTTCTTTTTTTTTACTTATTTGTTACTTTTATTTGTTACTTGATTGTTAATTATTTTTTTTTAATTAATATGTATATTTCTATTAATTTTATTGTAAAATAAATCTGTACTTATTTATTATGTTATCATGTCATTTCAAACTTTAGAAGCAGATATCTTATATATCTTTTTTTTGTCGTTAAAATTTTTTAGGATACAAACTTTTTTTTAAATAGGGGCGCCGAACCAGAAGCTTGCTTCATGGCGCCAAAATACAAAGGCGTGGTAATCCCTACACGTATATTTGTTTATGATTGATTGACAGAAATTTTGATGATTAAAAAAAGGCCTTACATCTAAAAAGGGGTGGATGAAAAGGGGATTTTTTTTTATTTTAGGGATGGGGAGGTTAGGGGTAAATTTTATATAAAATTGTATTGTCATCAGAGATAAGCATGTGTACCGAATTTCAGCTCTCTACGTGCGTGAAACAGGAGGGGGGCAAAGTTAGCCTTATACGCGTATGGGGGGGTGATGGGGAGATAAGGGGGGATGTAAAAATTATTTTAAAATTTGATTATAGTATGTAACCTAATTTTAGTTTTAAATTATCTCATGTGGGTATAAATGGATTTTTTTTAATTTTAGGGGGTGGGGATTAGGGAGCAATTTTTATATAAAATTGTATATATAATTTCTATACGTATTTACTGGTATTGTGTTTATTTTTAAATAAGTATAGAGAAATAGTTTGGACCTCACTTCCTTCTTGTTTCCCTAGGGCTGCTTTTCTAAAGCAACTAGATACTAACCGGAGGTGGTTCAACAAAGTGCGCTTATTTTTTTATGTGCTTAAAGTAAAATAGCTATAGGGTTTATTCAAAAAGACAATATAAATAAAATAATTACGAAGGCCTAGAAGGGATATATCTTAATCAGGGGTGCTTCGATTTTATTGGGAGGGCGGACCGAATATTTCCCTACTTAAAATTCAGAAATTTTCCACTCTCAAAACTCTCAAAAAAAATCTTTACCCCTTACCAAAAAGTTTGATGGATGACTAAAAAAAAGGTCCACACGTCTGAAAAAATACTCAACTCTACTAATCCAATTTTCCCAACTGTACTGCAATTTGCCCAACTAGCGAAAAAAGCTTTACCCCTACCACAATTTACTGACTGATTTCCCAACTTTACCCCTCAAGTTTCTCAAAACATGACCCAACTTCGGAAATCTACCACTCAATTTACTCAATTTTAACACTGAACAGTGGATTTTCCCAACTCTAGCGTGATTGGGAGCACCTCTGATCCTAATCGTTGAGAATTTTTCGAGAAGAAAAAATTAAAAAGTTGACAATTTGTCTCTTAAGAAATTGTCAATTATCTTAAAACAAAAGACGCCACAAAATACCTTTTTTACAAGCTTTTATTTGTGATTAGTCTGTATGTATGTTTGTTTAGGGCAAATATTCCAAAGGTTTTTTTGACCATTTAGAATATACGCAGAAAGCTAAAATTTGGCATACATGCTTAACTCGGCTGACAATACAATTTTATATACAACTCCCCCCCCCCCCCCAAACCGCCCACCCCTAAAATTTATAAAATCAATTTTTTACCCACACAAGATAATTTAAAAATAAAATTAGGTTACATACTAGTTTAGTGATAATAAAATTTTACAATAAATTTTACATCCCTCTCGTCTCCCCATCACCCCTCATACGCGTATAAGGCTAACTTTTTACTTAGAAAACAAAAATTTAGTACACATGCTTAACTCGGTTTGGACTAAAAAGAAGAAAATAAACTTTTTCTACGACTGCTTTAGAATGTAAGCGAATACACACACTTTTCAAACACAGAATGAATCCATTCTAGCTCTAGATACGGTATGCATATTCCGTATCAAGTGTTAGAATGAGCACATGCAGTGCCATCTCTTGTTTATAAAAGTAAAGAAAACTGTAGCAAAATTAGCAAAAATATATTTATTTTACCATGAAATATTGAATAACTTAATGCAATTTAAAGTTTTGCGTTAAAATTACATAAAGTTTATTAGTTTTTCTTAATATTTGACCAGTTTTTCATCAATTTAGTTCAAAAAAATTAAAACTGCTACATCTATTGTTAAATATTTAAACCTGATATCTGTCACAACAATCTGACATAACCTTTAATTTTTGCATTATAATTTGTAAATATGTGCTAAAATTAAATAAAAAAGTACTGATTTGATAAAATTATTAAATAAAATTAATTGCTTTATTTAAAGATATGTGTTTTGTTGCATTTACAATGTCGAGTCACAAAAAACATTGTTTTCAACCTTGTCCGCAGTTTAAAGCCACACAGTGTTTCATATTTGCAGTTGAAGAAAAAGTATAGTCTACAACACGTATGGAATAGTCATTACGCGCTCGCGGGACCGTCATACTCGCCTGCCGGCTCGTATGACAAACTTTCCGCTCGCGCGGAATATTGTCTATTCCATACTAGTTATAGAATATACTATTCAAGTAAATCAAACCCATCGTTTTGTTACAATATAAAATTGTATAATGTAACAAAATGATAGGTTTGATTTACTTGAAAGTTTATTTTCTTCTTTTTAGTACACCTAAATAAAAGCTTGTTCTTTATTTTATATTAATTTATTTAGTCGCTAAAATATTTGGAGGGTCAGCAAACGTTGCGCTTATTACTTCACATGAAAACTAATTTTAAGCGGGATAAAAAAAAGATAAAAAAATACCCTGTGTATAACATATTTAATATTCCGTAACACCCTATATCACATTACAATACAGAGCGTGTCAAAAGTCCGACCCCCCCCCCCCCTTTAACTTTTGAACGGCTTAAGATATCAAGTTAAAATTTGAAAAACCTAAATCATTTTAAAGCTTATAAAATTCTCTATTTGTCCACATATTTTTTTGTTTTTTCGGAGATATTTTTGAGGTTTAAAATAGGCTTAAAAATAGTATTCTTTAAAAAAAAATAAACAATTTTTGAAAAGTGATTTATTTCAATATGCAAATACGTCAATTATACTTTTAAACTAATTTTAAATGATATAAATAAAATTTTGCAAAAAAAATCTTAAAAAATCGCATTTTTTAGCAAAAAAAAAATAAAAAATGAAAACCTTGAGAATAAATTTTTAAAAATTAAAAAATATATGGTAGAACAGAGAACTTTAAATGCTTTAAAATAATGTATCACAGGACCCCGTTTCCATTAAATAAAATGTTCCCGTTTGCCCCCTGTCTCCATTGTGCCCCTAAACATATCAAATATATACCAACAAAATATTTGGGTTAAGTTATTTACGTGTTCCAGATGTCAAGTTGAAATCTTAAGCCGTTCAAAAGTTAAAGGGGGCGGACTTTTGACATGCTGTGTATAATATACGTATACGTATAATATTACCAAAGGAGATTTTGATTATTACCAATTAAATTGATAAACAAAACATTCTGCATATGAAATACTAAACTTGGCACACATCTGCTACTATTTTTAAATACATATAAGTCATTATTAAATGTTTAGCTATGCCAAAAAAGGTCCTTGTTTTGGACGGTTTAGCATTTTGAGTGATAATGCTTCAAACTTTCTCATGTTTTTTTTTGAAATCGGTCTCAATGAGTTAATAAAAAACGGACTTACTGGGTCTCACTTATACTTAAAGATTTCCACTTTTAGGATTTTTGCTTAAAAGTAGATTTAATTTTATCGACCCCATAATAGGGGTTAATAATAATTATATTTTCTAAATTGCAACAGCCAATAAATGCCTTTTTCTTCAAGCGTACTAAAATGTTCATATTTTGTAACTGAACACACTAGTTAGAAGTGATCTATTTTTTTACAGTAAAAAAATGAGTTCATTGTTGTACGCCGTAAAAAAAATAGTTAGCAAAACCACCACTGGCGGCAGCACTCTTTGACTTTCTTGACAGCCATACTTCAAACTTTTTTGTTTATTATGTAAACAGGTGGTTGACCATATATGGTTTATACACCTACAAATCTCTCCGAAATTGCAAATGCTACATTAGACAAGTTACCATATAAATCGCGAAAAGTTTATTTCGAAAGGGTTTTATTGGCATATTTTAATAAAAAAAACTACTTTATTACTGAATAAATTAAATTCAAAAATTAATATTTAAAAAATATATATATAGGATGAAGAAAAAATAGTATGTTTCACTCAGAGGAAAAGTGCTTTTTTTTACTCGTCTGTAGTTTCCGGACTCCGCTTCGCGTCGTCTGTAAATTCTACAGATTAGTAAAAAAAAACTTCACTTTTCCTCTTAGTAAAACAATATACTATTTTTTACGAGCATACACATATTTTTTTAGTTCATATTTTAATTATTAATTATAAGAATTCTACCAAAATATTAGATTCATATAATCAAAAATTGGGTCTTTGCTTTTAGTGTCTATAGTTACAGAGATGCCCGGTTTACTGCTGCCGTCAAAAAAAGTTAAGAAAGAATGAAAAAAAAAATACAAAAAAAATCCAAGTGAAAAATTTAATTAAATTTAAATATATGTATACATACATCGAGATATATATTGGATATTTTTTTAAACGATAGTATACAGTTTTTAAAAGGAGACAATATATTGTCTCCTTTTAAAACTGCGAGTAAGAAAGCTAGCATAGCTACATCTCTTTGAAGTATTTATCTCAATTAAGTATACCTACCACCAGTATTTTTCAATCATCGTACAGAGTGACTGCAGTTTCGGGCTACTCTTGGTATTGAAGAGGGCGAGTAGCCCGAAACTGCAGTCTACCAATATCACGATGATTAAAAAATAGATTGATGGAATATTAAATTAATATTTTGATTAAAAATAAAAAATAAATTTCAAAAATATTAGTTCTTTCTAGAATTTTAGCAAATCAGATATATTTTAATAATATTTTTTTTTAAACTACATATCAAAAAATAAAAAATATGAATAATAATGGTTATACCTATGTGTGTCAATGTATTTTATTAATGTATATTGTACTATTATTCTTATTATTTTCTCTTAAGAAAAGCCGCTTATAATATAAAACAAGCCATGAAGCCATATAATGCTTTACTTTCCATGGTATACCTAGTGCTCTCTATCTAGACCTTTAGGTATACCTACCTATAATAGGTAGGCCTACTTGTGAATAGTTGAATAGGTTTCTTATTAAATACGTAGGTACCTATAATCCAATATTTTCTGCCAACATTGATGTCTGTCCATAACGCAGAGTCAGAAAAAGCATTTTTTGTATTTTTTTTTCTAATTTCTTTTTGGTAAAATTTTTTATCGTATTTTTTTTTGTTGAAATTTCAATTCCATTGGAGATTTCTCCCGTTAGATTAGACAGGGACAAAAGTTCTACCCAAAAAGGATAGAAGACATACATACACTCCCACTTCCACCCAACCAAACAAATTCTGTATTTGTTCTTTGTTGAACAAATACAATATTTACTTGGCCGGGCGAAATTAAAGAAATTACTGGCGCCATCTAAATTTTAGTAGAATTATCTTATTCTACAGATTCACATTAGCTATGTTCGTTCGTGCCGCTCACTGCTACACTCTCCGGCCAACCAAATAAATACTGTATTTGTTGTATGAAACACAAATACAGTATTTATTTGGTTGGCTGGAAAGTGTAGCACAAATGAGATAGAGATATGGTAGACGTCTTTTGTTTCATAATTCTAGTTGTAGAGAGCTCCATTATGGTTTTATGTTCTAGTATAAATTATAGCGTATTATATTAAGCTTTTACAAACATTACAGGCGCGCATACGTGTGACGTAGACGACTCTTCTGTTTGCGAAGTATAGGGTTCTTTACCTCCAAAAAAATACCTCGAACACCGTAGCCTCGAAAAATTTTACCTCGAAAGCCCATTACCTCGTACGAAAATTACCTCAAAAGGACGTAATACCTCGCATAAAAAAAATTACGTAACGATCTAGGGGAGGGGGTGGGGGTGTCTCGAAAACGTTACGCCGCGTTTCAGAGGGGAGGTGGATGTCATCAAAAGTGTTACGTAATACTTAAAAAATTATAAACTTATAAAATGTTTATTGGATCACGTTTTTAACAATGATCTAGGCCTAAGATACGGATTCGTTGCAAATTTTATTGCACACGGCGTTCACTAAATCTTCTAAACAAAAAAAATAGGGATAGAAAACCATAGGCAATAAGCGCTCTTCGGTTAACCGGTTGCGGAAATTACCTCAGACGGGTTTTTAAAACACGGAAGCAATAACCGGTTTAAACCTTAAAGCAAAATTTCCTTTCAATATCGTTACTTTTTGTGGAAAAAAATGTTACATAACAAATTGGAGAAGGGTGGGGGGTATTGAAAATGTTACGCCGTGTTACATGGGGGGTGGGGGTCAAAAATGGCCAAATTTTGCGTTACGTCATACTTGAACGTTCCCATAGAGTTAATTTTTATGCGAGGTAATGTCCGTGTAATTTAAAAGACATCACTTTTTAAAAATAATTAGAAAAAATGCCAACCAACCCAAAACAATACCACGAAATTAATTTTGGGTCAACTTTGCAGGAAATCAGCTACATTTTCAAAAAAAAAAAAATGAACAAAATTTGCGTTACGTAATACTTGAACGTTCCCTTATGGACCCCCCTGCATCCGAAAATGGTAATCGTTCTTTACGGAAATGTAACGTTTTTTTCTATATCGATTTTTTATGTATTTTTTGTTTTGGCAAAAAAACGTTATGGAAATCTGTTATCGTTAGAAATGAAGTATATTCTAGTTATTTGGGCCCCCCTGAATCCGAAAATGGTAATCGTTCTTTGCGGAAATGCACCATTTTTTTCTATGGACATTTTTTATATATTTTTTGTATTGGCAAAAAAACGTTATGGAAATCTGTTATCGTTAAAAATGAAGGTTATTACAGTTATTTTAGTTATCATTTTCGTTTGGACTTTGGTACAATAAGTACAATACTCTGGAATTACACTTTTCGAGGAAAAAGTCGTTCGAGATAAAATCTTTAGAGGTAATTTCCTTTCGAGGTAATGTCCACGCGTTGTATTGTCCGTGCGAGGTAAAATCTTGCGAGGTAACGTCCTTACGAGGTAATGTCCTTTCGAGGTAATACTTTTCAAGGTATTTTGCTTTCCCATTTTAAAAATTTTCAAAATTTCGGAAAGCCTTGTATTCGTGCAAAAATTTTCAAAATTTTTTTTTGTGTATTTTTGCGTTTTCTGACATTTTATGTCGATATAAATCAATTTCGAGCAAAAAAAAAATTGTCGGTCGGTCGGTCGGTCAGTCTGTCGGTCGGTCGGTCGGTCGGTTGGTCGGTCGATCGATCGGTCTGTCCGGGAAATCTTGTGGGCACGATAACTTAAGAACGCTTTAAGCTAGAGACTTGAAATTTGGGATACAGGAATGTTACCAAAAGTTCTCGCTCGGGATTGTTTTTGGTAAACATTGGGGTGCGGCAAGGGGGGCAAATGGGGAAAAATACATTTTTGAAAAATTTGAAAATTGCTATTTACAGCCTGTTCCAGAACTCACGTACAGAAATTTGAGGGTATATTAAAAACCCTGTGGAAAATATGAAAAAAATGTCTAAAAAAATCCATCTTCGTTGAATTCAAAAATAAGAACGCTTTAAGTTCTGATGTTAAATTACCTTTAAAAGTTGAATTTGTAGCTATGGAAGCAAATTTAATTATTGCAGGTACATATTCTGTAGGTATTAATAAAAAACCACCGCCGGATAGAGTGACCCTATAAAAATAGAATATTTGACAGCCTCTGTCGGTTTTGTCGAAAAATAAGAACCTAAAAAGATTCTAAAGTCTCAAAAATGCACGCGTCAACAATTAAAATGCAACCATAGCTACTAATAAGTAGGGAAAAACTAATTTGTAGGTAATTTAACATCAGCAACAGGATTGGTCAGATTAAATAGCTTCTTTTTTAATTAGTATTGAAGATGGATTTGTTTTGAAAATTTTTTCATATTTGCCAGAGGGTTTTTAATATACCCTCAAATTTCTGTACGCGAGTTCTGGAACAGGCTGTATGGGTTTTCAAGGTTGCTGAAATTGAATCTGATAAAAATAAAACTTTTCTAATTCCACCCCCGAGGGGGTAAGGGGGTAAATATTTTTCAATATTATTAATATTTTCTTCAAAATTGGTATATAGGGGTTTTTGGGGTCGACGAATATGAATCTGACAATACTTTTTTTCTAATTTCGTGAAAACTGGTGTATTGGGGTTTTTGAGGTTGCTGAAAGTGAATCTGATAATAACATTTTTCTAAACCACCCCCTGAGGAGTGGGGGGTAGTTTTCGTGAAAATTGTTATATTGGGGTTTTTAAAGTTGTTAAAAGTGAACCTGATTATAAAAAAATTCTAACTTTACCCCTAAAGGGGCAGAGGGTGGTTTTCGTGAAAACTGGTATATTAAGGTTTTTATGGTTGCTGAAAGTGAATCTGATAATAAAAAAACCATTTTACGGGGGGATGTGAAAAATGGAAAAGCTCTTTTCTTGGAAGTGTTTTTTTTTTTTTGAGGTAATTGCTTGCGAGGTAAATTTTTTCGATATAAAGACCGGCCCCCATTTGCTAATGCTATAATACTCTTCAACCTGTATGACTGCAAAGAGTATCATAAAGTAGGTGAATGACAAAGTTTGCTATCCGAGTAATTAAGAAATGTTTATTTGAATTAAAAAATTGATAAGAAAAATGATATCCACACTGCATTAAAAAATACAAATTAACTTTAACGTACCGTTTCGAACAATTAATTTGTCGTTCCCTATCGTCGTACAAACATTTTGCAAAACTCACCTTTGGTTAGAATGGTTAATTTTGCAAACTTATACTGTTCCATTGAAAATCTTGATAATATCAGATATGTTTTCTACTAGTCTAACGGCATTTAAGGAAAATCTCAAGATATTATTATATTATTCACAGCGCAAGCGCTAGAATAGTATTATACAGTAGTTTCCAATATTCCAAAATCGCCAAAAAACGTCCTAGACAAAAAATTCTTGGATAAAAATGTGTTTTATGAAAATATAAGAATCTTTAAAAATGTCCGTCTGTCCGTCCGTCTCTACGTCCGTCTGTGCGTCCGTGTGTCCGTCCGTCCGTCTGTCCGTCCGTCTGTCCTTCCGATATCACGTTTTTTGCAGGAAAAATCAATTTCTATGAGGATAATATCCCCATTGTTTTTGAAAGTAATCCCCCCAAAAAAAAAAAAGTGTTGAGGGGTTAAACTTAAAAAAAAATAAAGACCATAATTTTAAAAAAAATCCAATCATAAATATTAAAAAAAAATTGTTAAAATATTTTTTTTTATTTTTTCTTGTTCGGAAAAAAAGGTTCTATGAGGATAAGATCCCCATTGTTTTTGAAAGTAATCCCCCCAAAAACAAAAAAGTTATGGGGGTTAAACTTTTTAAAAAAATTAAAAACCATAATTTTGAAAAAAAAAATCCAAACATACCCCTACAGAAAAAAAAATGGCGCCCAAAAATATACCCTCAAGAAAAAAAATTTTGTCCGAGGCTTTGTCCCTGATGATTTCCACCAAACTTGACAACGCCCCTACAATTAAAAAATTGCCCCTAAAATTAAGAAATTGGCGCCTCAAAAAATACCCTACAGAAAAAGACCTTTGTCCCTGATGGTGACAGTTTCTACCAAACTTGACAGCCCTACAATTAAGAAATTGGCGCCAAACTTGGCGCCCCTACAATTAATACACATCACAAAAAAAGGTCCTCACTAACTACAAAAAATTGCCAAATGACTCAGAGTTGCCGACTGGAAAAACTTTGGGGGGGGGGGGTCACACCCCGCCAATACTCCCTTATGTCCGGCCCTGCATCCACTTACAATGCTGGCTAAGGGACTAAGTGAAAGCAAAAATAAAGTTACTATATTTATTATTACTTTTTATTTATAACTAGTTATCATACCCATAAAAATAACCTTCTTGGAAAGCTTTATACATATCTTCTGAATTTCTTCTAATCCGTCTGCCAATAGGTTCCAGATCTGGATAACATTTCGGAAATACTCTTTCTATGGCATCTATTGCATCTAATTTGGAAATATTTCTTACAGCTAAGACAGAACTCAATGCCTTACTTTTAACACAATCTTGATGTGCCTCTTTAATATTAAAAGGAGAAGCATCTCCATTAAGCCAAGCAGATATAAAGCTACAATGTGCAAGATTTGCTGCTCTTATTTCTGTACAAGCTAGGTGATCTATGTTTTTAAAATCAAGATTGTTTCGACAAAAATCAAACATATGTATAAACTCATGTGTTAATACTCCTTGGGTCATTCCCTCACTTGTTACAGTATTATGGCAAATAACAACTTGATTTAGAATAGGATCATAACCTCCTGATACATTAGGAGCGCATTCTTCACAGGATATATGCCTTCGTATATCGATAGGACATCCAGAGCTTTTCAGAGCTCCAAGCATAAGTTTAACTAGAGGACTCTTTTTTATACACTTATAGACATTTCTTTCGCATTTTATTTTATCTATATTATCTCTACCCTTACTGGAAAACAAGTTACTGATAGTGGACGTTGCTTCTTGCGGTGGTCTGCTTCTGTCTGGGTACAAATCATAGCCCCATTCGTTAGCAGATGATTGATTTTTATTTTTACTAGGTTCTGAATTGTTGTTATTCACATTTTTTTCGTTTTCTGTTGTTTTTTCTTGTGGTAAATCGATAAAAGTCATCAAAATGTTAAAAATTTCACGTTTTTACAAGTAAACAAATTTTTAGGTTATGTTACGTAAATGCGATGTTGCCAAATGTAATCATTTGAAAAAAATCCCTACAACTTGATGGCATCAAGCAAACCATTGATATGGGCACTCCCAGAGAAGGTTAAATATTTTACAATAAAACAAAATTTAATTGGTATGAATTTCTTACAAAGATATAAGGAAATGCATAGATTTTTTTCTGCTTTTGATGGAATAAGAAACTAATTAGGTATTACATAGTAGTGCAATATTACATTATTATTATTATTATGAAAAATTACATTATTATTATATAAATGATAAATTATCATTGATAATTTATCATAAATAATTAAAAAAATATATATTAAAACCGACTAGAAAATATTTATATAAACATTTCGCAACACTGTTAAACTAAAAATTTAAATTTTTGAACGCCTATGATCGGCAAACCTTAAAACAGATTTGTATTTAAAATTGCAGCTTCTGCTCTGAATTAGAAAATACTAATTCTCGGCAAAATTAAATTAAATTAAAGGCACGAAAGTAGATTTACATATAATTTAACGGTATTTCTAAATATCATTCCAAACTGCAAAGCATGGAATAAAAATAGAAGAAATATTATTTATAAAATATAGTGGCGTCATCTAGGGTATAAATCTTTTAAAACCTTCTTATTCTTGCTATGTCGCCATCTTGTGGTAACTAGTGAAAATACAAAAATAAAACAGGTAACTACGATTTGTAAATCCATAAAAAAATTCGACACGCTTGCGCGTAGTCGTCTATTGTTTAACATGGAAGTTGATCTGAACCGCCACATTTCTGGTGTAAAAGCGGTAATTTTCGGTGCGTGCATGTTATAACTGTGATTAATTATTGAAAATCCAAAGATTTTCATTCTTTATTGACCAAGTAAGTAATAAAAAAAGATATCTTTTTGTTATTTTCGGTATATCCTGAAATCTTCTTTTTTAATCTTTGACGCTCACATGTTTCTATGAAGGTAAAGTACCTATCGAGATTTCACCGAGTGTTTACTTTTGCTGTAACACCTACATTTTAATACCCGGTTTAATTTAATAAATACATATGCAATAATGACTTTAATTAACAAATAGTTATGCAATTTACGTTGTTTGCGTATTAAAATATATCTTATATTTTTGTTTCAGTTTACAGATTCAAAATGGCAAAAATAGCGGTAAACGGTAAGTTGATACATATTTTATTTTTTTGTAAAAATTAAAACCTAATATTTCTACCTGCACATATTGGGTATCATATCAATTGCGTAGTAAACCTTTGTTATGGCAACCTTTTTGGTTGTTCCACTTACACTGTACAGTGTGTTAAAATATACCTGCCCTGGGTCCTGCAGGACTTCTGCATAGGCGTAACTAGGGGCAGCTTGGGGAGCTTAGCCCCCCCCCAAATTTTTTCAAGCCCCATAAAATCAAACTATACATATACATATAAATATAGGGGCTCAAGCCCCCCAATTGACTTAATTACAGTTTTAAGGCGAAATTCCTATACTATACTGCCGGTCCATGAAAGACCCCCCGTATCTCCATTTGACACAGCAACGTTTTCACGTCAACTCGGTGTAATATTTTAACAAACGCTGGTATGCTACAAATAGAGATACGGGAGTCTTTCATAGGACGGCAGTATAGGTGGCGCCACATGTTATTTCATACCACTAACAAAACTTTTTAAATGAATAAAGTCGCGTTCTTGAAATACTGTCGTTATAACTTACTAGTCAGCTCGCTAGTCAGTTAATTCGATACACATTATCGGATTGGTATGAATCAAGATATCTGTAGACTTTTTCCTCACTTCCGGTTTCCTCACACGCGGTGTCCTAAAGTTGTTGAAAATGGATTTATGTAGGGGTTTACTCCTTGGGGGTCGATTTTTTTTTGTTATTATTTGGATTTCTATTCGCGTTTGCAAGATACAAGCAAAAATGTGTGTATGTGTGTTTAAAACCATTGATACAAGTCCATGTTAAAACAGATAAAAGTCGCATATGAAATTTCGTATAAATTCATTTAGAAAACGTATAGGTTTTTTATACAAATCTAGTTGAAATTTCGTATACATATATGAAATTTCAACTAGACTCGTTTAAAAAACGTACATACCTATATGAAATTTCGTTATAAATTCATTCAGAAAAATTATACGTAATATCGCACAAATGTGTTTCAATTCCATACTAAATCGTACCTATACGTTTTTTATACGAATCTAGTTGAAATTTCGTATACATATATGAAATTTTAACTAGACTCGTTTAAAAAACGTATACGAATTTCTATACGAATCCTAATTAATTACTTTTATATTTTTTAACGGGGATGGTAAAAAACGAAAAGTCTAAAAAAATTATTGTTTTCGTTTTATCCATACTTTGCAATATTGCATTAACCCAGGTAGCAAAATAACATGACATTCACGTGAAAGTCACGTTAATATGTGACATGTGATGTTAAGATTGTAGTCTCATTTAACAAGAATGTAGCATGGTGGGGATGTCCTAAGTCCGCCCCTAATAACATCACACAATGACATCCCGAAAATAACGTGTTTGTGACATCATAAATCCACATTCCTGTTATATCTAATATCTTATGGATGCCGTTACTGGTACTTTAATATTTAAATAATATTTTAGGACATTAGCTTTTTCTAAATTAAAACCATTAAAAACGCTATAACCCTATAAAAAAATCGGATTTAAAATCAATCAGTAATTGAAACAATCACAGATTGAAAAAGATTCTAAATACGAAATTGCAGATTAAGCGGAGAATATATTCCTTTAATCCGTGTCCGTGGTCTTGAGAAGCCCGGCAGAGCCATCCATTGGAAATCGTATAATGTGTGTACAATTTCCTTATAATAATTTACTCTATCAACATCATCTTATATCGATTTTTTTGCTTCGAATGTCGGTGAGAAGCAAAATAACATGACATTAACGTGAAAGCCACGTTAATATGTGACATGCTATATATTCACAGAGTTGCTAAATATTTGTTATTAAATAACATGGTTGTCACGTCACACGTGTTACGTTGCAAATTTGATGTTAAATACATGTTATTTTTCAATATTATGTGATGTTATGATTTAGTTTAAAAATACACCCAAAAGTGATGTTAATTTCTCTCATTCATTTTGTTTTAACCCTCTATTGCATGACTTTTTTATAATATTAAACTATGCCTTATTTTTTTATCTGAATTTCACTTATTTTAATTGCAGTTAATGGTTTCGCGGATTAAATATCAAAATTATAAATGTCTGGATAAATGTCACATAGTCAAAATTTTAAATTTTAACCAGGGTAAAATGCCTTTAGGATTTAAACATTAACCAATTATAACATACGGCTAAAGTAAAAGTACCATAAGTAGTATCAAAAGCGGCTATGAACTTTATTAAAAATAGAGAAAGGACAGAAATTTTTAATTTTAAACAAAATTATAAAAATATTAATTTTAAATTAATAATTTATTATTCCATCAATCTATTTTTTAATCATCGTACAGAGTGATATTGGTAGACTGACAGTTTACACGCTGATTAGGAAAACGTTTTTAGACTTTATTCGCAAAAGGAATATAGTCATTAGATTGATGTAGAGGGCCAGCAGCCCGAAACTGTCAGTCTACCAATATCACTGTACGATGATTAGAAATATACTGATGGAATAATAAAAATAGAGTAGTTCCATCTAGGAAATAGCTTGAAACCCTTAACCGCAGATTCTAATAAATCATTGTGATTTTAATTAAATTATAAATTAGGATTATTCCAAATGAAATTATTTATAATTTACATACAACTTATAAAACATTATTTGATCAATGTAATAAGAACAAAAATATTTTTAAAATTTTAGTATTTAAATTAAAATTGCATATAAAATTGGTGTGAGCTATGCCTCAAAAACAAAATCTAGTAGAAAACTTTTTTTTTTCACACTTATTATAATATAAGCAATAATAGCTTGTTGGGAGTACATTGCCTAACATAAATTTTTTCCGATAGCTTTAATAATAATGGCAAAAAAATATTGATCTGTCTTAGCTGGGACACCCGGTATACAGTATGATACCAATTGGTAACGGGATGCAATAGAGGTATACTTGCTGCTATTTTTATTGGATGTTCATATGAAAAAAAAATCACCTTTTGGGGTACATATTTTAATAAATTTTTTAATATAGCTAATTTTACACCGGAAAGAGTATGCTATATTTAAATAATATTAATAATAATAATTTAAATAAGGAGTAAATTTACTCCTCGGATTAAAATAGTCAAAGAAAAAAGTCCCCGCACCGAGCGACGTTTACATAAGGGAACGTTCAAGTATTACATAACACAAATTGTACCAAAATTCATACACTTCATACCCCGTTTCTCACGTTATTAAAGGCTGTAGAGATTTTATATTTTGGCTATTCGCTTAATAAAGTCTACATCCTGTAGACTATTGGTTGTAATCCAGGGGCGGATTTTTCATTTTAAGGGGGGGGCATCTATAAAGAAAAAAATTGCTGGGGGGGGGGGTGCATGCGCCCCCCCTAAATCCGCCCCTGATGTAAATGCGCTCAGTTACTAAAAAATAATAATAATAAAAATTATAATTTTTATAATAATTTTTTATTGATTTATATTTCCATTGTGTTATCTTGAGGTATTTGTGTTTTCGAACATTATCTTATGATAGCATATTACATATTGAGGGGTCTAAAATCAAAACCCGATATAATTTTTTTATGTAACTATAAGTGCAGGGGATTTTTGTTTTATAAGTATATGTGGCTCTTTGTTCATCTAAGTTACAAAGGGTTAACCTTAATTTACAAGAAAATTTCTTTTATCTCGATATAAACCCCTTCCCGTCCATTGTATCCATGTATGGATATTTTTAGGTACAGCAAAATTTACCATAATATCCACAGTTGGATATTCGTATACAGGATTTTCCATAAAAATTTTAGTCTGGTTTAAGTCCATATACCTCAAAAAAAAAAAAGACTGCTGGAGGGGTTAAGTTTGTAGATAGCGGTGCTTGAAAGCAAACTCCGGATATCAGGCTTTGAAAATAACAGGGATGGATTTTGCGTCCTTTAATCAATTAAAAAAAGTACAGTTGGCGGGTTTTGATTTTAGACCCCTCATATGTATGTAACATGCTATTTGCTCAAATATTCCGTTGTTAACGCGCTATTTAAATGTAATTTTAAACGATTATATCAACAGTTTTTAAACATTTTTTGATCGACGTCATGTTATGTTTATTTTTATTTCTACTGTTAATGGCTGTTAATATTTATCATTTATCAATGTATGTTTTATTGATACATAAATTATTGATATTATTTACCTTTTTTATCAGCAAATATGCTAAAATAGTACACAATTACCTTAATTTTTTAAGAAAAATGCTGTTTTTACTTTCCCCAAGGAAAATCTTACGTTAGTAAAAAAAATCGAATTTTTTGTATTGCTTTTTTTACGTTTCTGGGTGTTTTATATCCAAAAAATTTTATTTCCATCAAAAAAAAATCTGTCGGTCTGTGTGTCCGAGAAATTTGTGACCACGATAACTCAACAGCACTTCGGTTTAAATACTTCAAATTTGGACCATAGGTTCATTATCCAAAGTTCTAGGCTGGGATTGTTTTTGGTAAAAATCGGGTTGGGGTAAGCGGGTAATATGGGGTAAAAACAATTTTTTTCAAAAACATTTTTTTTTTCTTCAATTTATTTATCGTTTTACGAAAAAAGAAACCTTTTTTGAAAAAAGTCCAGCTAAAATCTTAAGAGGGTGGATAATTAGGCATTATAATGCATCTAGATTGGGACCCTGAGACCCCTAGATTTACCAGTTGGGAAACTATTTTATCATAAAGTCCACAAATAAATTATTCATGAAAAGTTCTCTGTTCTCACTAATTAGCGAGGAAAAGTGGCACTTTTTTACAAAAGTTTTCCTTTGTCCACTGCCAAGCTTATGTCAAACACTGGACAATGTCCATTGTTAAACAAACGAAAAAATTGTAATAAATTTGAATTTTTGTCAAACTTTAAACTGTAACACTGTTTTAAAATTAAAATAGTCTATCTAAAATAGTCTTTCTAAAACTTTTCTCCTAATGCCCTAGGATTTTTTTATTTTTCTATTCGAGTGTAAAATTCAAGCGTGAAATTTGAAAAAAAAATTATAGAGCTTTCTTATATTTTTATCAAATTTACTGTTTTAAAATTAAAACAAACCATCAAAGTTGTATAAAATTTCGCCTGCGGCGCCAGGCTTCTTGCGCCTTTTTAAAATTTTATTTAACTTATAAACAGTTTACACTTTATTTATTTATATTCCCCCCCTTCCCGAAACGATAAGGTCGCCACAACAAGCAAATATGCAGGGACTTTTTTAAATTCGTAAAAATTTTCGACTTCGGAGCTGGGGCTTCCTTTTTTTATTTAAGATTGTTAAACCTAAAAATAGTAAAAAAAATATTTTTCTAAAACTTTAAATTGTAACAATGTTTTATAATTAGGAATCAAATTTGTAATAATTTTCGCCTATGGCGCTAGAATTTTACGTTTTTAGGAGTTTATAAAACATATTTGTAAAAATTTTCACCTGCGGCGATAGAGCTTTCTTGCATTCTTATTAAATTTAAAATTGTAACAATGTTTTAAAATTAAAATAGAGCATTAAACGTGTAAAAAAATGCCTGCTGCGCTACGGTTTATTGAGTTTTTGCAAAGCATAAGTTTTTAAATATTGAATTTAAAAAGAATACGTCAGAACTTAACAGAATTCGTAAAAAAATCGCCTGCGGCGTTAACCATTTTTTAGCCGCTACGGCCCTGGACGAAAAAGTTATTTTTTTGGAAATATGAGGCCCAAAAAAAATTTTTTGGGGTTCCTAGCTGGCTCAGTCTGGCCCTGAATACAGTTAATTAAATACTAATTAATATGTTTTTGTATATTTTTTAAAGTAACACCCACGGTAACTTTCTAGTAACTTTTAGTTCGGCTATCTTGCAAGCAAATTCTTTGTTTTTTATCAAAAAAAAATAAAATACTGTAATTTTTGTTTAGTTACAACTATAATAAGTTTAAAATTTGATAATGGGGGGCCCCCAGAAATTATGCGGCCCAGGGCCCACTGCACTGTTAATCCGGCTCTGGGTGCCAAGACTAAAATAATACGAGGTACATTTCCGTCAACAGAAGGTAGATTAAAAAGAGAGGAGAGAACTGTTCTAGAAGTTCTCCGTGACCTGGAGCATATCGGTCGAGGCCTCTGCCGCCGCCGCGCCTGTCCTCTTCTGCCCTCAGAGACGACCTTCAGGCCGCCTAGGCGTTGCGTTCTTGCTGAAAAGCACATAGGCACAGTCTGTGCAGACGAATCGATATTATTTTGCTCTGCTCGAAGTACGCCAATGGACGTAATTTTTTTTCGTCGTAGATCCTGCAAAAGTTTGTCATCTGATGACTCATCAGCACGGGTCGGATCGAAGTACAAGCGCCTAAATGCAGCTCTCTGTGCAAGAGTTTGTTTTGGTTTTTTCTTGGTTTGGGCTTTTTTTTTAATGAGGGGGCCTTGGGTTACGTTAACGTTGGTTTGGCGTCTGTTTGGTGTTTTTTATTTTTGTAAAAAAATGTTTTATTTAAAATAACATTAAAAAAACAGCCAGCGCATGCGCAGTTTGTCAAAACGTTGCATAAAGAGCTGCACATAGGCGCTCCTATCGAAGTAGCCATTACCGGGGCAAAAATTAGAATCTTCTTCTTCTTCTTCCTTTATTTTGGCCTTTTCTCAGTGAGATAATTAGCCAGATCCCTCTTAGTTACTCAATTCACCAAGAGTGGTTCTTGTCTGGCTTTTCACCATGCCCACTCCTGTTTTGATTATATAAAATTTCCAGTCTTCTGTAAGACCTTCTTTTTCTTTTCCTTCTTCCCTTTTCGTGTTTACTGTTGGTTGTGTTAGCTGTTGCCAAGGCAGTTTTTTCTAATTTGTAATTATATTTGCGCATGCGCTAGTATATAAAAAAAGTTTTGTACGTATAAAAACTTCTTCACGTGTTAGTTGCTTCCAAATCAAAATTTATCAGCATTATAAATGATTAAAAAACATAAAATTCCCTTCTTACTCCAATATAATCACATGTTCGTCATTTTACTGCACATCTTCCATACAATCACTATAAAATATATAAAATCGAATCCGGGGCATATCTAAGATAGCAAATAAATAAATAAATAACTAATGCTAAAACACTTGATGCTAAAAATTAAACGCGCTTAACGTATTACTAATTCCTGCCAAAAGTACATATTACTCGTTTCACGGATGAAAAGCAACTGAATTAGAATGTTAAAAAAACTCTTTTTTGAAGTAAATAGACACTTTAACTATTGTTCACCAATCTGAATGCCATGTCGACGTTGTTAATACTCAGTGAGTCACTTGGTCATGGTCCATGACTCATGGAGAAGGACTTATTTTTGTTTTGTTTTTGGAAGTTGTTTCTCTTTTTAAAAAACGAATAGTTAATACAAAATTATGTTTTTTTTTATTAAATATACGTTTTTTAAAAAGAGAAACAATTTTCAAGCCCTCGAAATAGGGGCGTAAAGTTGATGCTGCTTGTTTTTTGTGTCATCGACTCGACCACTCGAGAAGCCCAAACTTACCAAAATTTTGAACTTACAATTTAAAAAATACAGCACGGCCCTGACACTATTATATATCTCAAACCATATTGAGATATTTAGACACTATGGCTTTTTAAAGATAGCTTAAGGCCTATCCAGATGCTTGCATAAGAACATAAAATATAAGAATGCTATATCGTGATTGGCTTACAAGATACATGGCGGCACATCAAGACAATCACGGCATCGCATTTTTATGTACTATGTTGTTATGCGAGCCTGTGGATATGCCCTTATTTAGTTGCGGTCTTTCTTCTACATGGGGCCATGTATCCAGACTCCTTTCTCTCATCACTAGTAAATTTATTCCCCCCCCTGGCTTTTCATATATTAATTATTCTGTTTGCTTTTTAAAAATTTAAACCTTTAGATTTCTAAAGCGGCGCTGAAAATAAATACCAATCCTAAGTCTATGGTAAAAATATTTTACAAATAATTTGCTTTGAAAATTCTGAGGTATTTGGCAAATGATAATAAAAGTTTTTGCAGCACTTACATAATTGCTGAAATACAAACAAATCGTTTATTACACTTCACAGCATGCAAGTGTCTTCAAACACTAACACTATTATCAATAATGAAGTCACATACCTGAAGTCACCAAAAAGCCTCCGCCTCTATGCGCGTCTGTCAAAAATTTTAATTAAAAGTTTTTTTATAAAATAATTATTATTTTACAAACACCTTAATAATAAGGTTTATTTTACAAACACCTTATTAACAAGGTGTAAACACAAACTTGTAAAATACGTGTTCTTGAAAATAGTAAAAAAATTCGCCTGCGGCGCTAAACTGGTACTGCCATTAAGGTGATACCACAATTTTATGTAATAGGTTTTTGAAATAATTTGCACACTTGTGTCTGGGAAATGCGAAATTTTAATATTACTAAAAAATTTGGCCGGCGGCGCTAAATTTTAAAACGTTTTCTCTGGCTATTTGAAGTTTTATAAAATAATTTTCTTTTTAAATTCTGAGGTAAATCTTAAAAATTTTGAATTGTATTAACTTGACTACCAGTATTGTGATAACACAATAAGATTTCTAAAAAAATTTGCCTGCGGAGCTAATTAGTAAGTTTTGAGCATTCGAAATGGTCTGAACTATTCTTATCCGTTATTGATCTAAAAAGAATATTGATTCTGTTTAATTTGACCCACATAAAATATTTGGATTTTAATAGTCACGCTTGATCTATTTTCAGGTGAACCTTATATATAGCTGGTTATATCGCAACATTAGGTTTATTGTCTGATCACGTTCTGGGACGGGTATAGTTGGCCCCAACAAAAAAAATAAAAGGAAAGACAACCCCTGTATTAGGGTGCCCAGTCAAAATTAAAAAATGGATTTTTTTAGGGTCCCATTCCCTATAAATGTTTATTTAGGTTCAAAAACCAACCCTCAATTTTTTTAAGATTTTTAAAAAAATATTTAGAGGTGGCGCCCGTCGGGTTTTTGAGAGAGAAAACATGTTAAGCCTTTTTATTATTATTTAAATATAAAAAGATTGAAATCCGGCGATTTTAGAAGGGGAACTTATTTTTGAATAATAAGGGAATATACAAAAAAAATACCCTTTTACATGAAAAAATGGCTTTACCAGGGTAAAAACATTTTAAAAATTGATGTATGAAGCTTAATTATGCTACAAAAAAGGTTACTTAGAAATTTTTCTCATAGGTCATTTTTATTTTAGAAATTCATGAATAGATACCAATTAACGCCCCATATTTATTTTTTCGAGAAAAAGAACAGGATGTCAAAAAAAAATCACCAATCCCATAAAATGTAAAAAAATCACTTTATTTTGATTAAAGAGATGATATTTGGGCCAAAGAGCATAATAATATGTACAAATTGCTTTGAAATGTATTTATTTTTATAACTGGGTGTTGCCGATTTTTTTTTCGGATTTTAAAAAATAAACGTCTTACATTTTTTTTGAAAAAAAAAATATTTAATGTGTTTTATTAGATAATTTAACATATTACAAGGCATTTTGAAAATATTTTTTATTTATTTTCTACAAAACTGACATTTTATTGCAATTTAATGCATTTTTTTAACTTTTATTGAGATATTTAATTATTTTTTGGACACCCTGTACTTTTTTTCAAAAAAGTAAGTATAAACCCTGAATTCAGACATATTGGAGAATACCCTAGAAAAAAATTACTCTTTGGAAAAAAATCTAAGTGCAGTTTTTTCTAGCCTTTATTAACCTCATTTGTCAATTTTTACCATTTTTACCTCATAAAAAATCCGTTTTATTTTTTTAGAGGGACATAAAAATTGAGAATATTCCTTTATTATCCAGAAACACTTTTTTGTTCCATAAACTTTCAATATCAAAGTTTTAATATCCTTAAAAAAATAAAATCCCTTCACATGACTTTCTATTTAAAAAAACGCCGTGCGGGACCTCCAAATATCTTTTTAAAAATCTAAAAAAAAATCAGGGTTGTTCTGTCATCTAAAGGAACAATTTTGAGAGGTGGGACCCCAATAATTCCGTAGGTCCTGGGCACCCTACACTGTATTTGCGGTCCCCTAACAAAAAACGTCACCAGATTTTCATAACAAAGTCGGTTCAGCACATATTTACAGATTCCTTTTATCTCCGGGCTCCCTCCACCTTTGGGCGTGATAAGGGGTCACATATTTAGGAGGGTGTTAAATTATTCCTTAATTTTGTGAAAAATAAATAATTATAACTTTTTTAGACCTTTTGATCCGAGGGGTAAACCACTGAAAAAATTTTTGTACACCTTTAGGAGGAAATCTTCAAAGATTTCCTTCAGCTTTAAAAAATTTTAATGAAAAGTCAAACCACCCGGGATTTTTTGATTTTAGGTTGTTTTTGGGACTTTTCCAGACAGTTTTTGACGAAAATTGAAATCGCTCACGAACCCTTTTTTCTTCTTCAAATTTTTTCTGATATCGCAATACGGAGTTTTTTTGATGACACACCCTTTAGCCTATGTACTACCCTTGATACTCAATATAATCACGACCATTCACACGCCTACTTTGTTAATATCCAAAATTACGGTCGTCTTATTTTGGACATTAATAAAGTAGGCGTGTAAATGGTCGTAATTATATTTACTATCATGTGTAGTACTAAATATAATCATATAATTAATGTAGGGCCAACCTTTCTCGAGAAAATATAATTTAAAGAGAAAACGTCAAGTTGTGAGTATCCAAAATAGGAACTAAAAAATGCGCCAATTAAATTTTCAATACTGCAGGGCGAGTTTACATTAGAAACTATGAAAAAAAGTTCAAATCGTTTTTAAGGGAGCTACTACTTTACCCTTTGGGGGGTCGTAGCTCCCTTATATATTGAGAAAATTTGAATATAATGATACGGAACACCTTGTATAAGCTTTTCATTATTCTGTCAATGTTTGCAGTTTTCGGGCAAGGTTCTGTGGCAAAATATCCTGGCGACAAAATATCTGGGGCCAATTTTTTTTGCGTTTCTGTTTTTGATTGAAAAGTTGTTATTATTATGTTTAATATTTCCTGGTAAAAGTTTTAAATTGTAAAGGAAACCACAAAATCCCACACGCAACAATCTAATATAAATCCAATGACGTATTTGTGAATGAATCACGTGAGTTACCCAAATGACTAAGAAAATTTGTTTCCATTTACAGTAATGACAAGTAGAACAACAAATATGTTATACAATGTTTTATTTGTTTATTAAAAGTTTATAATAATGACGCAAATGAAATCTACCTAAAAATAGGTTAATCAAAAATGTTATTATAAGAACAGTTAGATGATAAGGTCCCACTTTGGCAAAGTGACTTTGCTGTTAACTTAAAAAGTCCAAACTTTTCGTTCAGCTGAAGAAATATCAGCTTATCCCAGAAGCTTATCCCAAGTGATGACCAATAAATTAGAGTGAGAGAAACAAGATTCCACTAATCGTAAGATGTGACACTATGGTGGCAGGCATTTTGTTATCTGTCAGGGTTCAAATGTTTCACAGTAGGTGGTGGATTTGGTGACTTAGGAGTGCTTCTAGTACACGGAAAAAAAAATTATAGCTAGGAACGCTATAACACACATACCAAGCAAATTATAATCGCTTATTATATAAATACAAGGCTTTCTCTTACAATTATGGCAGTCAGTGTAAAAATTTATATGAAATACTTTAATTGTTTAGTGAATAATAAAATATAACAAATAGTATGGCATTTATAGCTTAAATAGATTTAATTATTGTCCGTGCTAATAATTTTTATAATATAATAAAATTTCTGTAAATTTATAATAGTGCCTGTAATAAATATAATCGTGTCTGTAATATATATAATCGTTTCCAATTTATTTTTAACATTATTAGTTATTGTGTCCCTTATAATCTATAGCTTAAATCACTATAATTTGCCACTGTTACCAAATATCTTATAATGTATAGCGCAGAGCCCACTAATTTCTTTCCGTGTAATACTGTTACAGGTCCTAGCAGCCGTGCAATCCATTGATGATTGGTTTGAATAATTTTATTGCTTAAGCTGGTCAGTTATCTTAGAAAAAAGGCAATTCCCACAGTTGCAATTACTTGTATTGGTTTTTTTATTACGTAGATAATTTTATACTTTATAAACAATTTTAAAATGACCGTCATTTACATTTGCTAATCCTGAGACAAAAACCTCTATTAATTTGACAAGTAACAAATGGCTGCTCTATATTTTCCAATTGCTCAGACAGCATTTCTGTTCCCCCGACTCTAATTCATTGGTAATGACAAAACAGCTCATCAGCACAATGTTTACCTACTTTTTCCTTAAATTTAAAACTTTTTTGATGTAGGTACCACTGGTTGGGAGGTGTATATCCGGGGTCAAAGATGGTATTTCTGTAAGATCAAAGGTGGTTATGTGTGGGATTGTAGTTTTGTGTCAGTTACTCTCTTCTTCTTCTCTTCATTAATTATGACCTTTTGGTCACTTATGGTGTTGAAGTGTCAGTTACAACGACTATTTAGAAATACTGATTCCTTACTACTAAACCATGAGCAAGTGGAACGTTTTCACGAGGTCAGAAACAAACAATACTTTTATAAACAATAGAAACGAATTTGTTATTGATTAGACTCAAAAATCAATAATAATTATGCACGTATTCAGATTATTGATAAAACATTGTTGAATCAATAATGTTCATAAATGCGTAAATGTCAAAAGTATTTATTGTTTAAATTATTACTTAATATCAAGATGGCTTAAAATATGTAATTTAAATATTCATTTTCTGATATGTTACTTTAGTGATATTTTTTCTAAATTAAGTGTTGAGCTTATTCAGTTAAATGTCTGTAAAATAATAGTACTTTACATATGGATCAGATTTTAGCACTTTTGCAAAATTTGATGATTAATGATCCTTGTCTTGTCATCCCATCATGATGGGATGACAAGACAAACTCAATAACGAATTATCCGATAGACTTTAAATTTTCGGGTAAAATCAAGTTCTATAAGGAGAAGACTCCTTTTGAAAGTTATCCCCCCAAAAACAAAAACGTTATGGGGGCTTAAACTTAAAAAAAAATCGAAAAAATATGAAAGATAATTCCGATTAACGTTACTGTTCCAGTAAAAATTAACAGTTCTACCAATTTTAAAAGAAATTCCCTCAAAAACAAAAAAAAATATGGGGGTTAAACTTTTTTAAATAATGAAAAAACTATAATTTTTAATTATTTTTTTTTTCAAAAACTTCATTTTTTGCAAAAATTAATTAAAAAAAATTGTCATTTTTTTTTCAAAATTTTTTCGTTTTTGAAAAAAAGATAAATAATTATTAAAAAGAAAAAATATTTTATTTTAACTGTGGATATATTTGGTTTTGAACGCGAGCTCATCAGTTGTATCTGTGCCTTACAAACAGTCACTATAAGTCACTATAAGCCGGTTGTCCACAGAAGGTAGAATGCACAGTGGGTTTTTGCCCCGTTCTATAAAACTTTAGCAATTTACCTTTAGGTACCTTTTCGCTTGGCCATATACGTATTTATTTTCTATTCAAATGCTTAGGTACATAGAAACAGGTTGTTTTCTTTCCATATATTATTTTTTTCGCCAGGTCGTCGCACTCTGTTAGAGGTAACCTTAGCCAGTTGGATCAGACGATCTCTTGTAAAAGCTTTTCGCCCGTGTATTCGATTGTTACTAATTATAAAAAATATTAAAATACATTTAATTTTAAATTGTATATTGATTCTAATCTTGCTTTTAAGAACACAGTGAAAAAACTCAAAATTATAAAGCCAACGTTTCGCCTCTTATTGTTGGGGCTTCTTCAGGGCAAATTTATTAAAACAATATTTATATAATAATAATTATATATAAAAACATAAAAAATAGTGTAAATGGTAAAAATATTAATAAATTCAATTTATATCAAAAAATAAAAAAAAAATATGACAGAATGTCAATCAAAAATGCCAAATTAAAATTTGAAAACTGTCACCCTTTAAATAAATGTGGCAAACTTGACATATAATTAATACATAACGATGCGATGCCGTGATTTGCTTTATGTGCCGTCATGTATCTTGTAAGCCAATCACCGCACTGCATTCTTATGTTTTATGTTCTTAAGTTTCTGGATATGCCTTAAATTATAAAGATGGACAACACTATGTAAACTCATATTTACATCCACACAATATTGCCCACACTCATTTCATTATGTTTAGATATGTATTGCTAAGATTTTGTGTATCAGTTCTGAAGTTTATTGTATTACCGTTAATCTTAATATGAACTATTTCTAATATATTTCTCTTTAATTTATTATTTTCTCTATCTAAATAATAAATAATATAATAATACATAAAGAACAAGAAAAAGAATTTAAATATTTTAAATCGTAAAAATATTTCTTTTTGCTGTATTATTACCTATCTAGTTATCCATGACAAACTGCTATCCAATCAAACCGCTAAAAAAAAATTGAATCGTTTCTTCTGTCTGCGGTTTAATATTCAAATTATCTTACTATTTCGATTAATTTGTTTTAAAATGTGTTTGTTATAAAAATATTAATACTTCTGAAACCGTTTTATAATTATATTTAAATATTATAAATATTGAAATTGATTTTACAATTGAAATTGTGTGTTTGTAATTTACGAGGTAATTTATTTTATTGAATGAATCCAGTTAAGCATGTTTTGAGGTTGTTTTATAGAAGAAAGTTTTATTTATATAAAATGATTATAATATCTTGTCAAAAAGAACATATATTTCAAGACCATAAGTGAACAAAATGTCATATTTATTTATAAATATTACAGTAAAGGTAAAGTATCTTATCTAAAAAAGCTTTATAATAACAAGTGTTAGTTAGCAGGCCAAAAAAACTTGTTCGCCCTAGGGGCCGGCCCGAGGGTAATAAACCTACGAAATCGAAATTTGACTTTTTGCCCGTGTAATATACATTTTTTTTATATTTTTTTGTATTCGATTGTTTCTAATTAAAATAAATTATTATAATTTACTTAATTTTAAATTTCAAAAAAGATTTCTTTTTACTGTCTTATTACTTATCTAGTTATCCATGACAAATTTCTATCCAATGAAATTGCTAAAAAAAACAATTGAATCGTTTCTTTTGCGTGCGGTTTCATTTTTAAATTAAAAAAAAAGCCATAGCTTAATAATTAATTTCTGTTAAAATGTGTCAGTTATGAAAATAATAATACTTCTGAAACCGTTCTATGAATATTATAAATATTGAAAGTGGTTTTAAAATTGAAATTTTGTGTTTTTAATTTATTTTAGTGGACGAATACAGATTAATCAATTAACATATATTTTGAGGTTATTTTCTAGAAGAATTTTTTATTTTGTATAAAATTATTATATTAACTGTATCTGTTCAAAAAGAACGGTTAGTTCAAAACCAAAAGTGACCAAAAGGTCATATTTCTTTTAAAATATTACAGTAATGGTAAAGACCACTTTACACGGAGCAATTTGTACGCAAGTTTGATGCTATGCAAGTTTGCTGCCAGATATAGCATGAGGACAATTGGACATTGATTTGCCTTTTCACGGAGCAAGTTGTACGCAAGTTTGGTGCTATATATTGCAAGGTAAACAGTTCTGCCAACCAGACAATTTTGACGTGTTTGTTGACAAAAACCTAACCTAGCATTAGCACTGATCTGAACTAACCTAGCATTTCGTTTCTTAAGGAAGTTTTTTAGTTATGGCTCGGCTTAGACAGACCGGCCTATTATTATTAACATGCGTTAATGCTACTATTTTAGCGAGAAGAAAAAGAAAGTAAAGAAAGCCAAAATCATATTGGGTGAAACCTTGGCTGGACAGAGAACTCGGAAATTTAAAGATTATTAACGTGTTTAGGGAGTGTAGTGATAGAAAAAGTTTCGCCCGCTTTGGTAAATTTTTTCCAGGTTGGTACCACGAAAATAACCATAAAACTTGCGTGAAAATCGCCGAAAAATAGAACACGTTCTAATAATTTGATAGCTGAAAATGGCCTCAAACTTGCCTGAAGGCATGCGCAGTGACTGAATCATTCTTGCAACAAACTTGCATAGCATCAAACTTGCACACAAATTGATCCGTGTAAAGTGGCTTTTAGAATGAATCGAATAAAAAAAATTGTAAAGATATAAGGATAACTCATTGAAATATATAAACTTACATTGTATAAAACTTGATACTTATATAAATTAAACACAAGGCCAAATTGATAATAACTAGGCGCATGTGACTTTTTTATAGGAAACAATTATATATTGATTGCTGATAGTAGTCCCCAAAAAAGGGCCTCTGTTTCGTTGGTTTAAATTAAAAAAAATAATACCGTAAAAATATCTTTAATATGTATAGGCATACCGGGTGAGTTTCATTCCCTGGACGTGGACATTACAAAATTAATCAAAAAATAAAAGAGTAACAGTAAAAGAGTTTTCCCATTTTTCACCTCCACGTAAAATGGATTTTTTATTTTCAGATTCACTTTTAGCAACCTTAAAAATATACCAGTTTTCATGATAACTTAGGGGGTGTAGTTAATCTGATTCTCTTTCAGCAACCTTAAAAAATCCGATATACCAATTTTCACAGAAACTGCCCCCCGCCCCTTTGGGGGTGGAGTAAGAATTTTTTTACAATTAGATTCACCTTCAAAAACCTCAAAAACCCCAATATACCAATTTTCACGAGAACTACCCCACACCCCTGAGGGGGTGAAATTAATATTTATCCTAAGACAAGAATTCTTTTACGGTTAAAAAATATTTTAAATTTCCTATGGACCATTTTTAATAATTTATTTCATACAACTTTTAGTTTCCGAAATTTTGGCAAATTAAAGGCATTGCCACCCATGTAGAAAGGGTTTCCGTGTCAGATTGTTTATTTTTGCAATGTCTGTATTAATATTTATTTTTAAATTTATTGGTTGGCAGTTGACACAATGTCACATGGTTAATTAGCGTTTGTTTTTGTTTTCATGTTTAAAATTTAAAAATTTACATTTTTAAATTAGATACAGTAATAATTAAGTAGGTAGGTATACAAAATTGAAGGGGAGATTCTAGAATCTAGATAAAATATAAACAGATCTAGACAAAAATATTAAATCAGAAATATAGGTCCTGAAATGAGAGCTATAAAGAGAGTTTTTTTTTACTTGGGAATTAAAATGAATGCATTTTTCTCCAATTATGTAAATTTTAGGCTGAAATAACAAAAATTATTTTAAAGTATATATCTTTTCTTAATTTATTTGAAACAAAAATCTCAGCGTAGGAATCCCAGTCAAGAAAGATTTTTTTTCATAAATTTAATTTAACCTTTTTGGGACGGGAAACGACCGGAGTTGCATAATTTTTTCACGGCTTGTTTATTATAAAATTAAATGAGCTTATAAAGTTTAATGAATATGAATATGAAAAAGCCAAATGAATGTTTATTTTATCAAGTTACATAAATGTTTTTGACAAGTCGCAAAAAATTATATATAGTAATAAGTATATAGAAACATATTATAGTATATTAAAGTTCTAGTTTCATAACATACGTTTTTAGCGTACGAGTACAAGTTTAGAAAACGAGCTGCTTGCGGCGAGTTTTCTAAAATACTAGTGCTCTAAAAACGTGTTATGAAACGAGTGCTTTATATAATTTTTTCTATTTTGCTCTAAAATTTAAAAAACTTACATTTAAATTGATCACTGATTTAGGGATTTTTGTTTTGGGTTGGCATTACAGTTTACACTATGATTAAAATTCTAAGAACAAATTATATTTTGATATATTTTACAGTCATCTCTTCTTTTTTCACTGCAATTAACCAGTCCACAATTTTAACATGGTAAAAAATAACCCAAACACAAAATTTTGTAAAAAAATAAACTTTAAATCGACAACAAATTTTCAAATTAACAGTTCAGAAACTCTTCTACGGAGTAAAAACAATGGTTTAAGTGCTCATGAAAAAGGAAGTTAGGTGCAAGGTAGATTATTGTGAACCTCCACAAGTGAGTAGAATGTATAATCACCCTGTATATGAGGAGATGACTTTTAAAGCGCAGTTTTTGACTTTGTGACATAGTAGCTTGTCAGTTAGTAAACAATTCAAATTGATTGTCAAGTAATTGAAAAGCTGCTATGTCACAAAGGCAAAAACTGCGTGTTGAAAATCACCTCCTCATATATTGTCTTTTATACCTATTTATTCTTAAATATATACCTATATACATAGGTATTTTAAAAATACCTATTGAGAGTCTTTTTCCGGAATGAAATATAAAGTGAAAGTAATCGATCAATTTCCGCTGCTTCAAATCTATAATTAAAAAAAAACTAATAATTTTATATATTTAAAAAGTGAAAATGTTAACTAAAACATGTTTTAGTTCACTTATCTACAAAAATTTAAAAAATATATAAGAAGAATAAATAACTCTAAACTAGTGTTAATGACTGGATAAACCATCTATTACATTTTATTTATTTTAACTACAATGAAAGTTTGAAAATGACAAAAATCCATCGTCGAAACGTCACACTAAAATTAGAAAACTTCCATTTGGATTCCATTCAAATTATTTTTTTGCAAAAAATGTAGGTATAGTTCTCCGCATGAAAGAAAGTCTCCGACGAAAGGGGGAGGAATCATTCGCGCTCTCTTCTTTCCGTCAAGAGCGTTATAAGGCGTGCGTGCCTACAACGGGCCTCCCACTTGCACACACATTCCAAACATATTTCCCGTAGCCACAGATCCGTGCGTCAAACTATAATAATTCAAATTTTAAATACAAATTCATATTTTAAAATTCATCGGTATGCAAGAAGTTGTCCACTATAGGAAGTGCTTGTAAGAATTCTTTAAAATTCTTTGAAAATCACAAAAATCCTGGTAATTTTCAAAGAATTTTCAGAGATCTTACCGAAAAGCTCATAGATTTTTATTTCGTCCTACACCTCGGACGTCCGTGTACAAAAGTTTTGTAGTCGTTCGCACCTCGTCGATATGTGAAGTAAAATATTTGTAACAGTTTCTTGCAGTTTTTTTTAAATATATTTAATATAATCAATTATACACAGATTTTTTTTTTAGTTGAGAGTTTTATACTTATGGGAACGTTCAAGTATTACGTAACGCTCCTAGGGGGGTGTGGGTCATTTTGAAGTGCTACACCCATGTTAATGGTATAGGGAATAGCAGCCGAGTAAAAAAGCACTCGATGTGCACTGAAATGGTTTGCGTCGAGATGCGTATACTATTTTTCCTACGACTTAACACCTAAACATAAAAAAAAGACGCAAAAATAATCTTAAAATTAGTTTGTCAATTTAAGGTTATGTGTTTGGCGTTTACTAATTTTTTGACAGCAGATATGTAAAATCAGCGGATCGTCACTTCCCAACCGTTGTCATAAGCAACGAGTGGGAAATAGGCACTAACTACTAACTAGGTCGTAGAAAAAAAATAAATTACTGAGGTCTGTTATAAATTACTGCTCAATAGTAATTATTGATTAAGTAATAATATTTATAAGTAATAAATTAATGAGGAATTACTAGCCATAAGTAATAAATTACTGAAATTCAGTAATAATTACTAAAAAAATCTATGAGGGAAATTGAATCATATTGTTAGTATAATTGAATGGAGGTATTTTCTACTCAACCAACCATGAGCATAGTAAATATTCAACAGGTCGCAGTTGGCAATTTAAACATACGTAAAAAGATAATTTCATTAATGAAAGATATAATAATTTTAAATAATTTCTTATTATACTTGGAGCCGAATTTACTCAAATTGCCACCCTAGGCAATAGATGCCGCCCCTCTTTTACAAAAAAGCCCTTAACATGATTTAACAAATAAGCTTAAAAATTGCACTATTTTCTGTCCTCACGCTTAGTTTGTTTTGAATGCGTGGTAATGGAGGAGATCTAATATGGCAAATTTGGTGCATTTGGTGCAAATACAATTGTACTTTTAAAAGTGTATTAATACACTTTTCTAATAGGTGCGTTTAAAAAATACGTCTAAAACGTTTGGACGCGTATTATGTATGTTTAAAAAGCGCAAAAAAGTGATGCCTGTCACAAATACCTGAGTGGTCGGCGTTCCGTACTTTTACATTAGGTTTTACAAGTGAGAATATTATTATTTTAATAAAAAGAAATTTTCAGGATATTTTCCCAAATCTCAAAGTTTTAGTTTAAATATTTGGCAGCTTTAGTAGAACCGAGAGTAGAACGTTTATCCTGAGAACGATAAATGGGGTTGCCACTTTGAATACCACAATTGAATCGGTAAGTCAAAAACCGATATTTAATAAATTGTTAAGTGCAAAAAAAAAGAATTTAAGTAAATACTTGTTTTGTGTTCGGTAACTGTTACTGCACACTTAACAAGTGTTTACTCAAACACCTAATTTTTTTGCACTTAGCACATTAATATTTAATAATTATTAAATATCGGTTTTTGACTTAAAGTGTTTTAGTAATAACCGATTCAATTAAAGTCGTCCAAACTTACTAACCGTGACATAAAAGAGTGGGACAAGAAGTTAGCAACGAACCCTACATATTTTCGATATTTTAACAATTTAAATTTGACTCTTAATATTGGGTTATGTCATGCTCGACAGTAATTTTGACGCAAAGAAAAAGTAAGGCTATCCTGTCTTAGATGTATAGTTCTCCGCATAAAACAAAGTCTCCGACGAAAGGGGGAGGAATCATTCACGCTCTCTTCTTTCCGTCAAAAGCGTTATAAGGCCTGCAACGGGCCTCCCACTTGCACACACATTCCAAACATATTTCCCGTAGCCACAGATCCATGGCTTTTTTATTTAATTGAAATTGAGGTGAGACGATTTTTTAAGAAAATAAATTTTTTGAGATTTACTTTTTTTTTGTCGTTTTCGTGCAACATTCCTCCACCTGGTTATTTTACCAGAAAAATTAACTTGACCTTGAATAGCACAACTACTTGGACAGCGCCCCTGATTGTTTTTCCTTTTCAAGAGTTCTAAAACCAAAAATACGTAGGATATTTTTATAAGGAATAATGTATATGCCTATCCTGACCTTTATTGAAAGGACGGGCAGGTTCAAGGAGGACTCAAATTAGTAAATGGCTGGGATTGCCTGGGGTGACAAAAAGGACCAGAAATGGCCTAGTTTTCCGGCTTTGGCCAACCCAAAAATTTACCACTACTATGTCTATGGCTTAAAAAAAGAGCAAAGTGGCAACCCTAACTATTAATTTTACTTTGTTATGTAAAATGGCTATTCTTAAAACGCAAGATATTTATAGAAATCGTTTCCTAGTTAAATAGGGTATGTGATACGGTGCGTTAATGACTTATAATAGTAAAGACTGGACATTAGGGTGGAGCGAAATACGAATTTCAGAATTTCAAAACGCCTGATAGCATAAAAGTTACTACTGTAAGGTTAAATAACCAATAAAGGGTTAATAATCACAATATTACCGGTTTTAAGGATTATATTCATCAAAAATACAAAACAATGATACACCGTGGCAATCACGTTCGCCATTCCCAAACAGTCTAACCGGGGATTCCCCTGCTTCCACATTTTCCGGCCGGCGACAGGGCCGCTCCTATACTTGAAATTCTTAGGTAAAATTGGGTCCTTACATTCGGCCTCTCCTGACGGTGGCAGTGTCCTCACGCCTCTACTAATCAGGATAACAGCTGTAAAATAAACCCACAATTAGTTTTCCCTTAATTTTACCTCTTAAGATTTTTCTTTTTCTGCCAAAGATTTATCAGGCTCCACCTATTCCTGAAATAAAAGTAACTTAAAATAAAACAGTGATAATTGGACATGGCCAGTGCCCAATTAAACAAAATAAAAAAAAATATATGTGTAACTGCAGTCATTAAATAAATAGCTATTATCCTTAATCTAGAAACTTAACTAAGGATCATAAAGTAATTTGACGATACGATTTACTACCTAAACAAAATAAACAACAGAATCCCATTAAAAGTAAGAGTTATTACTTTATGACCCCGATCAACGGTAAAATCTTTCCGCATACCGTGATCCACTTATAATATGGGACATTCACCACACGCAATCTTTCAGCGGGCAGCGGTGAATTCCCGCAATCACCCAGTGACATTTGGGCACCTCCCAAACACTTGTGATCCCAGGGGCCCCAGACTTAAAACTACGATCACCAACATTCCAGTGATCCCAGATCACCAACATTCCAGTGATCCCAGATTTTACTGAAACAGCTCCTGCAGCCGGTATCAACGCAATTGCGTCCGACGGAACTTCAGCAAAATCTACACCTACCTGATTCACCACCTTTCTTATACTTCATCGTAGTGAATCCAAGGCTTCATGTTCTCCACCCCAGCCACACTATGGTAATTTAACTGACAACGCTGTGACCCTGGTATGTCTGACACCTCATACCTGTCACTTCCTAGTGCTTTCACTACTCGGAAAGGACCTCGCCATTTGGGCAGTAATTTGTGACTGGTACCCGTAGCCGGGGTACTTGTTACTTTAGTTAGAACCAAATCACCTGCAGCATACAAGGGCGCTTTTGATCGACCTGCATCAAAGCGTCGCTTTTGATCAGCTTGACATTTGGCGATGTGTCCTTTCATTTTTTCTCGAACCTCGGTTACATTTACTTCCATGCGACCTTCAGGTTCCAATAAGCCTCAGTGACAGATATGTAACAGTTCTATCGTCCCAACCATAAAGGTATGCAAACTCGTCAATAGCCCCCAGCCATTCGTCAATATTCTGATTTATAGGGTTAAACTCTTCTATAATATTGTTAAACGATGCAACGCTTAACTGGGTCTGCTGTCTATTTTCGCTGTTTTGGTTGGTCTTTTTGACCAACTGGTCCATACCTTTTAACAGGGCCTCACTGATCTGTGACACTGAATCTGACCTAGGACTCCGGGAACCACCCCTCGTACGGGACCTTCGCGGGGACCTTCCAGAATGCCGGGTTCTATCACACCCACCACAACTTCCAGATCGCCTGGTGGATGACCTTCCACGTTCTCTTGATCTCCTTTTGTCGTAACTAGACATCGCGGATCACCAAGTGATATACCGTTTTTCACTTTTCACAGAACTATGTAGTAGATATCCTACTCGAGCACGTAGGTTTTATTATCCCACTTCTGATGTAAGGTTAAATAACCAATAAAGGGTTAATAATCACAATAATACCGGTTTTAAGGATTATATTCATCAAAAATACAAAACAATGATACACCGTGGCAATCACGTTCGCCATTCCCAAACAAACTGTCTAACCGGGGATTCCCCTGCTTCCACATTTTCCGGCCGGCGACAGGGCCGCTCCTATACTTGAAATTCTTAGGTAAAATTGGGTCCTTACACTACTTGTATTAACAAGTGTCCCACCAAAATTTGGGCCCGAAATATTTCATCTTCCTTTGCCAGTTTTTGCTTGAATTTAAAACTCCATGTCTGCAAATCACTATTTTAAAATTAATATTTTTTTTTCCTAGAGTATAAGGGTGGCCCAATTTTTTTTTGCTTTGAAACATTTTGTCATACTCTCTTTAAAAAGCCTCTAAAGCACGACCCTTGGGGGACTGATAATAATGATTAAAATGTTTTAAAAAATCTAGCCCACCACTAAGGAACAGGGCCCCCCTTTTAATTGTTCATATTTTTTTTGTAAATCGGGTTAGGGTTTTTTTTTACTCGCTAAATCTAAATTTATTATTTAAACAATTCTAGTCACGCCCACAAGCAGGGTTCCCAGCAATCCTGGAAAACCTTGAAAACCTGGAAAACGCATGGAATTTAGATTCCCACCTGGAATATCTGGAATTTGACATTTTTTCTTAAAAAACACGTTTTTTATCTAGAATTTTGTAATAGCACCTGGAATTTAACACAAAAATATATTTTTTTAAGAGAAATTAAATAGCCTTAGCACAAAAATTAAAGAATATAAAAAAACATCCTAAATTTTTAGGTGATTTAGAAAGTAACTTGGCGAAAAATGGTCGTAGAGCAATGATAAAATAGTATATTACGCACCGAGTACGCGAACCTAGTTTTTAGTGCACGAGAGTGCTTTTTTCTTACCAGATGCAGCCGAGTAATAAAAATACTTTTTTGGACCTTTGGAGTATCTAATTTTTTTATTTTTCATAATAACTTGTTCACAAAAAATGTGGCATACGGACAGTTAGATAGACAAACATTAAAGGTTGTTTAGAATTCAATAAAAAACATTTCTATTAAAAAAAAAACGATCTATGCTAATTTTTGACAATTTTGGAAATTTAAAAACCATCGTATAATAAACATAGGCCGCACTTTTGGTATTTATTAACCGAGAGCTCACAAATTTTTAAAAATACAGGGTTATTCAGAAAAAAGTTCGAGAATTTTAAGGGGTTTAACATTAAAAAATATAAAAAAAGATCCTATAAAAGTAGGTCCAGAAATAAGCCCTAAGGGAGTTACGACCCTCCTAAAGTTACATCTAAAAAGTGGTTTTTATTTAATATATCTGGAACACTATATTGTGCAAGCGACCTGCACCATTAATAATACTTTACACCAATATAAAATATCTATAAATATCTACCGAGTGTCCCAACTCTATTTACCCAGCGATTTTCTAAACTAAAAGAGATAATTAAGTTCTGAGAAAACCTTTATATAGGTACACTTATTTACTCATTTTATTTATTTATTATTTGTATTTAGATATAAATTTACTCCCATTTTCTTCTGGAAATTCCATAATGCTATCTTTATAAGAATGAGTCCAAACATTTTAGAGCCGATTAGTCTTTTTTTTTTTTTTTTTTTTTGTTTTTGCAATTTTCTTAATAACCTAATAATACCTAGTTTAAGAAATATAAATTAATAGCACCTAGTTTAGGAAATATTTTTGTATACCTTTTGTTCATGTTAGAAATAACGAAGGAGCAATAAATGAATTTGGAATTTGGAGAAAACCTTTTTAAATAAGACAACTTAAACTATCTTTTAGCATATATTTGAAACTTTCAGCTCTTGAATTGTGGGCAATGGGGCATAGAGGGACATTTTTTTAAATGGAAAGGGGGGTCGTGTGATACATTATTTTAAAGCTTATAAAATTCTCCATTTAAGTATATATTTTTTATTTTTTTAAATTTTTTTTTTTTTGGGTTTAAAATAGGGTTGGAAATGGGTATTTTTGTCAGAATTTCTCTAAAAAATCAAACAATTTTTTAAAAATTACTAATTTCATGATGAAAAAACCTAAATTATACTTTTAAACTAATTTTTGATTGACATAAATAAAAATGTACAAACAAACTTAAAAAATCGCATTTTTTATCACAAAAAATTAAAAAATCAAAACCTTAAAAAATTGTTTAAAAAATTAAAAAATATACAGTCCAATAAAGAATTTTATTTGCTTTAAAATGATGTATCACACGACCCCTCTTTTAATTTAAAAAAATTCCCCCCCATGCCCCCCTGCCCACATTTTAAAAGCTGAAAGTATGAAATATATGGTTAAAGATAGTTTAAGTTGTTTAATTTAAGATGGTTTTCGCAGAATTTGAATACCTCTTTTAGTTTTCAGGAAAATCGCTTGGTAAATAGAGTTGGGACACCCGGTATAGATACGTTACAATGTAAGATATAACGTCAACATGATGATGTAGTTAGTAAAATATCGTCTAAAGTGCCGATTTAATTAAAAATAATATTTTTACAATTCTAATTTTCTCGAGCCCCCGGCAAATGAATACTAAAAGTCCGGACTCTAATAATCAAGAAGTATAAACGAAATCCATTTTTTTTTTCTCAATCCCTGATCCGTTGATATTTTCATAGGAATTTTTTATGTCGGTACAAAAATAAAACGTTTAAAATAAATTTGCAATTTATTGTTTTTATTTATTTTTAATTTTATAAAAACGCAAGTCGTCCAGAGGCGTAACCAAGTTAATTTAGCTTGCACGATTCTGCTCCACTTGAATTGGAAAAAATATTGTTCGGGAAGTTTGTGACCACGATAACTCAGGAAAGGTATTTAATCGAATGAGTTCATGTGATTCCACGTTTATAAATCACCTACGTAGAGAAAAAATACACTGCCCAGTAAAAGACCTTTCCCATTTTACACCTCCGCGCGTAAAATGGATTTTTTTATTATCAGATTCACTTTCAGCAACCATAAAAACCTTAATATACCAATTTTCACGAAAACTACCCTCTGCCCCTTTGGGCGTGAAGTTAGAATTTTGTTATAATCAGATTCCCTTTCAACAACCTCAAAAACCCCAATATACCAATTTTCACGAAAACTACCCCTCACCCCTCAGGGGGTGGATTTAGAATATTTTTATTATCAGATTCACTTTCAGCAACCTCAAAAACCCCAATACTCCAGTTTTCACAAAAACTACTTCCCACCCCTCAGGGGTGAAATTAGGAAAAAAAAATGTGTTAATAAAAGTCAATTTCACGCGCGGAGGTGAAAAATGGAAAAGCTCTTTTACTGAGCAGTCTTTTATTATCATATTTAGTTTCAGCAACCTTGAAAACCCCTATATACCAACTTTCACAAAATCACCCCCACCCCCTGGGGGTAGGGGTAGAGTTAGACCATTTTTATTATCAGATTCATTTCCAGCAACCTCAAAAACGTCAATATACCAATTTTCACAAAAATCACTCCCCATCCCTAAGGGGGTGGGTTTTAAAAAATATATTTCAAGATTCATTTTTATCAACCTCAAAAACCCCTATCTACAAATTTTCACGAAAATTTGGAAAACATTTCAAAATATTTACCCTCTCACCCCCTCGGGGGTGAAGTTAGAGAAATTTTATTATCAGATTCAATTTCAACAACCTTAAAAACCTCTATATAGCAATTTTAATTTTTTTCTAAAAAAAATGTATTTTTCCCCATTTGCTCCCCTTGCCGCACGCCAATGTTCACCAAAAACAATCCCGAGCGAGAACTTTTGGTAACATACCTGTATGCCAAAATTCAAGTCTCTAGCTTAAAGCTTTCTTAAGTTATCGTGCTTACAAGATTTCCCGGACAGACCGATCGACCGACAATTTTTTTTTGCTTGAAATTGATTTATATCGACATAAAAAAATCAGCGCATTTTTGTGCATTTGAAAAAGGACTCCTAATTTCGGACATATCCGAAAAAAAATTTTCAAGAGTAGATCTGGATCCCATTGCTTATGTTTCTTGTTATTCCTTCACATTTAAGACGTAATTTAATCATTAAGCGATTTTCTACGAAATACTATAGGAACTATAATTTTAGATTCCCAATTTCGAATATCTTAGTATCTTAGGTAATTTTCGTTTTTTCAAAATTGTTTATCTTAGTTTGTTGTATCATTATAAAAAAAATAATTAATGGTTGGTTATCCTGAATAATAATTACCTTGCGGATATCCGAAATTGGGAATCAAATGCACAAAAATGGTCTATCCGAAATTAGGCAACTATCTGCTTTTTAGATTAGAAATTTGTAGAATGTTTACGTTTTCAAATTGCTTAATTATGAATAGTGGATCAACTTAACTAACATCATAACTTACCCAAGACAGAATCACGAACTTTTATAACGATTATTTATAAAATAAACAAGCATAATAATGCAACTGAGCACAAAACTGCCATTTGCAATATAAACGATTTGTGCTGCCATTTAAAGGGGAGAAGCTCTACCGTTATCATATTACAGGACGGATTTAGTTTGACTTTTGGCTTCACATAAAAGTAGGTTTCTGTTTACCTTTGCAGACAGTATCTTAAATACACTACTATCCGAAATTTGGAAACCATCCGAAATTAGGCGCATTTCCTCTATTATGTAAAACTATATTTTTTGCGGATTACATTATAAATTACGTGAATTATACATAATTACGCATTTTGCTTTCCCATTTTGAAAATTTTCAAAATTTCGGAAAGCATTGTAGGTATCGTGCAAAAATTTTCAATTTTTTTTTTGCGTATTTTTGCGTTTTATGACGATTTATGTCGATATAAATCAATTTCAAGCAAAAAAAAAATTGTCGATCGGTCGGTCAATCGTTCTGTCCGGAAAATCTTGTAAGCACGATAACTTAAGAACGCTTTAAGTTAGAGACTTGAAATTTGGCATACAGGTATGTTACCAAAAGTTCTCGCTCGGTATTGTTTTTGGTGAACATTGGAGTGCGGCAGGGGAGGCAAATTGGAAAAATACATTTTTTTACAAAAAATTGAAAAATGGTATATAGGGGTTTTAAAGTGGCTGAAGAAAAGGTAAATATTTTAAAATATTTTCAATATTTTTGTCAAAATTGGTATATAGGGGTATGGTTTTGGGGTCGACCAATATGAATCTGATAATAATTTTTTTCTAATTTCACCCCCTGAGGGGTGGGGGGTAGTTTTCGTAAATAAAAATATCTGTATTGGGGTTTTTGAGGTTGTTGAAAGTGAATCTGAATATAAAAAAATCTAACTCCACCTGCAAAGGGGCGGGGGTAGTTTTTGTGAAAATTGGTATATTGGGGTTTTTAAGGTTGCTGAAAGAGAATGTGATAATAAAAAAAATTCTAAATCCACCCCCTGGGGGGTGGGGGGTTGTTTTCCTAAATAAAAATTGGTGTATTGGGGTTTTTGAGGTTTTTGAAAGTGAATCTGATAATAAAAAATATTTAACTCCACCCCCTAAGAGGCGGGGGGGTAGTTTTCGTGAAAATTGGTATATTTTTAAAATTGCTGAAAGTGTATCTGATAATAAAAAAAAACATTTTACGCGCGGAGGTGAAAAATTGGAAAGCTCTTTTACTGGGCAGTGTATTTACATAAAGTTCTGCAGACTGTACTGTTTACAGTGATTTTTTCTGTATAGTCAAAACAGCTGCTTACGTCTGTCGAATGCCAATACACTTGAAATGTTTCATATAATCCAATTGATTTAAATTTACTAAATATTCTCGACATTAAAAATTGAATAGTCTAAAAGTAAGTGTATGAGAGGTATGTGATTTTTAATGTAATAAGTCATTGATTGGTCCAACCAAACTTTGCCTTCAAGGCTCTCGACCAAAATCCTTCTGCATTGTGATTTTTTTATTTCTAAAAATTAACAAAATACAGCTTTAACTTATTTAAAAAGTGTCACATATTAGTGACGTTTTAGTTTTCAAACTGTACAGAACCATTTATTTTATCTATGGACCGAACACATTAAAACCAAATCAATAAAACAGGTTGGTTGCAAAAACGTAATTTTTGGTGGAAATGCGTTATCCTAAATCACTGTCCTTTCTGTATTTAGATAAAAAAAATAACTTCTATTATAAATGTTTTAAAAAATAATTAAATAGGTTGTCTAAAAAGTTTTGTTAATAGAACCAGCTGAAGGGTTGCAAGCACCTTCTCAATCGGAACTAGGCACTAATTTGAAACGTTATGAAATAGGTTGTGTAAATAGGCAACCATTAATACACCTGCGTGTTGCATAATTTATTAAAGTTTGAAAGTCTTTATCTCCAAAACGTTATATTCTATCAAAAACTGTATGAAATTTTTTTTGTAGGGCTTAAAAACAGCTTTTATTTGAAATATAATTTTTTTACCCCCAAAATCTGATCAGCTCTTAGAAATATGATAAATAATAATATGCAAAAAACGCTTGTCGATATCTTTTTTAGAAATGGAGTAACCGAGTTTGCACAGACAGACGGACGCAAAAATTTTTTTCACTGATTTCGACTCAGAAAGGTCTAAAACGTCGAGAAATATGAAAAAGACCTCGAAAAAGACATGATCATAGATTTTGACTTTTCAGCGAAGATTTCAATACATCGGCACTCTTAGTAGTACTAATGGCCGATGCAAAATTTCAACTCCTTAACTGCTAGTATACTACAAGAATATTTTAAAGAATTAAATAAGATGATTCAAAAAGTTACGACAGTTTTTAAATCTCTCAGCTCTAAAACAGAAAATCCGTTCAATCTGATTAGTACAGATATATGTTTTTATATTTATTTATTTAAAGTTATTACAGAGTCGTGGAGAGCCCCAAATAAGCTTTAGGCTTGTTCTAGGGGCTTTCCACTAATTCTGAGAACAAATTATGGCAAAATAGAATTTTGATAATATTCACAGCAAATTTTGATACAAGTCTTCAAGTTCTTTGCTGTTTTCTCACAGTTCTTTACTTTGTACATTGAGCTCATATTATTCTTGTTATTTTTCAGACCATTTACAGTTATTTAACTTGAATTAGGTACTAAAAATTTGGATTTTGTACCGAATAATATGTTTATAAGCATTGAAATGCTTAGTGTAAAATATGAGTTAAAACCTAAAATAAATCTTTGCCATTTAAAAAATTATTCTTTTATAATGCGTATCAAAATTAGCACGTGTTCATTATTCTATTGATAATGACCTCATTTAATAATGTGAATATTAATTATTTTGTAGTGATTTGCGTAAATATGATTGTCCTTGGCAAAAAGGATTAAGGTAAACCTAGGAATGGTTTGCTAACAAATATATAATACGGTTTATTATACTTTTCGCATTTCTCATGGGCGTAGCGTCAGGGGGCTGAGGGCACAAGCTCCCTCAATTAAAAAAGTCGAAAAAATTGTCGCTGTAATGTTTGTTTAATACACAATAAATTTAAATTTTGGAGAGATTACATTTTTTCTATGGTTTGTTTAAATCAACTCCAATATGAGTAAGGATCAAGAATTTCTTAAATTGAAATTATTTTTGTTCTAGGTCACTCTACCAACGGCCTCACCAACGGCAAACACGCTGAAGACGTCGAGGATAATATGCACGGTCTGGAGGAGGAAGAAGAGGAGCCAGAACTTCGTCTGGAGTTCTTGGACGAGATTCACCAAGCAAACACCCTTTCAGCCCTCAATAAGATGCGAAAAAACCGGCACTTCTGCGATGTCATTCTACACGTATGTGCCTGACTGTACAAGCAACATATTTCGCAATCTTCACTCGATTTATGCACAAAATTTTAAAAAATTAAAAATTAATCTTCTTGAACTTAAAAAACAGATATTTTTGGATAAAAAAAGCAATTTCTACTGAAGAATGTTCAAATAGTTCTGTCAACAGTCAGATACACTACTGGGCAGAAAACTCGACAATTATAGAATTTAAATGACCAGTAGTGAGTAGCTTTTAAGTCATTTTTTAATACTTTAGAAGTAGTTTTTGAATCCATTTGGCTCTATGAATAATATTTATAGTCCAGTCAAATAATAAATGTAAATTGCAATAAATGTACACGGGCTGATATTTTAAAGGGTAGTAGTGGATGGTAACAGAACACTCCTGTTAGTTTTTCACCGGGTGATTTGCAAAAGGGGTGTCCGCTATCTTGGATTTTAGGGGTGAGTTCCTTATATTTATCTTTTGATAAAAATACATATAACCAATTTTGTTAAGGAGGAAACTTACTACAATTTTTGTTTGGATCATTTTTTTAATATATTAATAACAATCGAGTTAATTCAAAAATAGCCAGGTTGGAGGTGAATTTTTTTTTTCCATTATTCAGCCAAATTATTCATCGGACGATAAAAGTGGCTATGATCAAACTTGTAGCTCTTGAAATTCTCTACAAGTTTCATATATTATAAATTTTCATAGGTACTTTGGTACGGTTACAGAGGGCGAAACTCGACTTTCAGCGCCCACTGTAACCGTAACAAAATACGTATGAAAATGCATAATATATAAAACTTATAGAGAATTTCAAAAGCTACAAGTTTGATTATATCCTCCGATAAATCATTTGACTGAAAATGGAAAAAAACAATTTCACCCCCAACATGGTCGTTTTGAATATTTATAATTCGATTGTTATTAATATATTTAAAAAATGATTCAAACAAAAATTGTTGGATCTTATTTTCGTAACAAAATTGGTTATATGCATTTTTATCGTAAGATGCATATTTAGCGAGATAACAGCACTCACCCCTAAAATTCAAGACATCGGACACTCCTTACGCAAATCATCCGGTGAAAAACTAACAGAAGTGTTCTGTTACTATCCACTACTACCCTTTAAAATATCAGCCCTTGTAAATTTATTGCAATTTAACATAGGAATTTCTCTTTATTTGACTGGACTATTATTCCCGATACTTAAAATAGCATAACTCGAAAAACCTTTCAATGACTCGATTAAAATTTACAGTGGATGTGTAAATAACCCATTTAAAATACATTTGTCTATTTCTGCAATAGTCATACTAAGTGATAAGTAAACCGCAGTCTCGCGCGTCATATCTGTTCGTTGAATGAAAAATGTTTCAGACTGTATTTGTTCAAAAATAGAGTTTTTAAACTCACCTAAATATGGTAAAGGTTCCATAACGAATGACCTAGACATTAACACTCAAAATCCTGGGGATACAGGCCTAAATATTTCAAATTTATAAATGTTTTTTAACATTTTTTTTCTATGTAGAAAGAAAAAATATATCATTGTGAAATTTTGTAGGCATGTTTATTTATATTTAAAGAATACATTTTTTTTTATTTTTGAAGTGCCATTTTTTGGCCATATTTTTTTTAACATTAAAAAACGATGGTCGCCATGATTTCGGCCATTTGGATCTACTGAAAATAAAAAGGATATTATTTAGTATTGAAGTCGCTATATCCCGAACCAAAAGAAATTTTTTGGCCAAAAAAAATTCTTCTAGTTCGGGCTATATCGACTTCAGTACTGAATAATCCTGTTTTTTTTTTCTTTTTTAGTCTATCCAAACGACTGGAATCATGGCGACCACCGTTTTTTAATGTTTCTTTTTTTCAACAAAATTTTATGGCCAAAAAATGGCACTTTAAAAATCTAAAAAAAAAGAAATGTATTTTTTGATGATATGTTTTTTTTTCTATTTAAAAAAAATGTTTTAAAATATTTTTAAAATTTGAAGGTAGAAAGACTGCTTCAAATGAACATATTACTGTAAATTTTAGTTTAGTTTTGAGTTGAAATAAATTAAAATTTAGTTTATTCATAGGGTACCTAATAGATATAATATTTTCTTTACAGAAAGAAATAAATTTAGTCCAAAGTTAGGTAAAAACTTCATTAATTTTCTCTAAAATCTTCTACTAAATCTTTGTTTTATATTTTGTCAGTTCTTTGTTTTGATAAAAATCAAAGAACGTTTTAATTTTTTCTGTTTTACAGAACAGTACATGCAGGTTACGGTAATGGTAATCGCCTTTTTTATTATTTTTGTTTATCTTTATGTGAAAAATATTTTCAATTTTTGAAATTTCGAAAAGCCATCGCATTTGTTTCATTGTCGTTTTTATTTTCTGAATAGGTCGGCGATATAGAAGTGCACGCCCATCGCGCAGTGTTGGCCAGCGTTTCTCCATACCTTTTCGAGTTATTCTCAAATGACCAAGATCAAAAACGACTGGAAAATATTGTCACCTATACTTTAAATGGAGGTTTCGACCAGCATGCTCTCTCCATATTGGTGGAGTACGCGTACACTGCTAAATTGGATTGTCGATATAATCAGGTAAGGGAACGTTCAAGTATTACGTAACGCTAAATGTACCAAAATTCATAAACTTCATACCTCGGTTCTCGCGTTATTAAAGGATGTGAAGATTTCATATTTTGGCTACCCCTAATAGGGTATGTGTTAGGGGGTAGCCAAAAAATGAAATCTCCACATCCTTTAATAACGCGAGAAACGGGGTATGAAGTGTATGAATTTTGGTCAATTTGTGTGACGTATTTTATGGACGACCCCTAATATTCCGTAATCCTATTTAACAGGACAAATCTGGAAAGATTTACTTTACAGGGTATTGATTCACATTCCATATGATGTGATATTATTACATCACAGCACGTGATCTCCAGTAAATATCCTGATTGGTCCCTTTCACCGGTGATGCTACCACATCACAAAGAGTCCATTGCTTGCCAAATTTTAAAATGACACATTTTAGGCGTCTGAAAAGTACTTAGTTTTTTCTAGCAAAATAGTGTAATAAACTATGACTTTTTTTTATTCAGTTAAAAAAAATTGTATAGGATATTAACCCTTAACCGGCAAGTGACCTGCACCATTAATACGAGTATATCCTAGTTCAGTAATGTTTATAAGATCCATCGTGAATAAAATATTTAGTTTATTTTCATTTTTCTTTTTTATTTGCATCTAAAAATAAGTAGTCCCTCACACTACGCTAGACCGTTCACGTAACGATTATGGACCGGAACAGTTAAGGGTTAAATATATATATATTTTGTTTTAACGAGAAGTTTTATTTCTGAAAGCATAAAGTAAATAAACGTTGATTTATTGGCATTTTAATTTTTCGTTAAATTTGTTCCCGCGAACGAGAAACTACGTTTCGAACTTGTGTCTTAAACTACTATTAGGGAACGTTCAAGTATTACGTAAAGCAAAATGTACCAAAATTCATACACTTTATACCTCGGTTCTCGCGTTATTCAAGGCTGTAGAGATTTCATACTTTGGCTACCCCCCTAACACACCCCCTATTAAGGGGGGTAGCCAAAATATGAAATCTCTATAATCTATAATAACGCGAGAATCGGGGTATGATGTGTATGAATTTTGGTACAATTTGCGTTACCTAATACTTGAACGTTCCCTTATGGGATCCTAATGGACTATTATTTAGCGGAGCAGAAGTAAAAATAACTCCCATGTCCTTCTGGTCCATTGTGTTTTACTGCCCCACTTTATTCTTGATTGTATGTACTATTTTTTTTTTTGGGCCCCTAGAATTTTGGTTTAATGTTTTCTGAGAAGACGTACCAAGTCAAACCAAAATTCAGGTATCCTATTTTTTTTAGTATTGGACATTGTCCAATGGACAATGCGTTTTTTTGTTAGTTTTTATTAACAATTTTTGAAAATTTAGGTAAAACCAGTATTTCTGGCTGCAAATCGTTTAAAAATGGAAAGAGTAACCAGGATATGTGCTCAGCATTTGATGAAACACCTTTCAATCGAAAATTGCATTGAAATTAGATCTTTGCCAGGGATCAAGAGAAACAAGGAATTTTTCCAGCAAGTCGACTCGTTCATTTCAAAAGAGGTAATTTTCGGTTTTTTTAAGCTGTAGAAGGTAGATAAAATAGCATATGAAATTCGTGTCTTTTAGTTCACTCGAATGATTCGTCAATTAGGCCATCGCACCGAAGAACGACGTTAAACAGTATAAAAAAAGTTATTTTTTATTTTATTTTCGTGGAGATCTCTGTCTACACATGCACTGATAAAGCAAAAAGGTGTAACTAACTTCACCAGTGTTTATAAATTTAAAGATGGTGGAATATAAAATATAAAATTGTTAATAAAATAGGTAAAATTTGTGAATAAAATAGTCCAAACCTCGGCGGTAAATTTCATTTTTACTTCGGGAATTAGCTGACCGCGGGGCTACCGCCACTTGGTCAGCTAACTTTTCCTCAGGAAATGAAACATTTTCCACCTCAGTATGTAATATACTATTTCCACTCTGCAGGCGCACCGTGGAAAAACTTTCACTGTCATGTACTAAAAGCCAAGTCGAAAACTAATTTCATGTACACTATAGTAATATATTTTATCCACGGCCATGATTAATAGGCCTATTAATCACGGGTCTGTAAAAATAAACCGTTTAAACAAAACAGCCGTGGATAAAGTATATATACTATAGTATTCTACTCGTGTAAAATAGCTATTAATCATTCGGGTGCTTAGGCCACTCGCCGATCGGCTCGTGTCCCAAAATTCACCTTCATTGATTATTAGCAAATATTATACACTCTTTGAATAATATAATATTAATATTCCACTGTAATATTTTAGTTTCAAAGTGTGAGCAAAAACAACAGTTTGCTAAATCTGTATTGCGTCAGGATTGAAGTTTTAAACCAATCAAAAGAAGAGATGTCTTTGGTCAACCAAAGTTCGTTGTGCAGGCTAGTTTTGGAGTGGATTAAGAAGCAAGTCAATGAAAATTCTTTGAACACAGACTTGCTATCAGAAAAAACATTCATGCTCTACCTTGCTATCGATAATTCTCTTCAGGATTGTTCCAGCCTCCCATCAGGTTCGTGTCCTAACTAGGTATAACTAGTTTAAAAGAGTTTAAAAATTACAATAATTTTTTTACAAGTATATTTTTCTCCCTCTCCCATGTCCCCTCCCTCTCCCTCTCGCTTTGTAGCAACTCGTAAACCCTACCTATACCATTTTTTTAGAAAAATATAACATTCTACAAATTAAACAAAAAAAAAATACGTTAGGGGACCACAATTTTTATATGTAGTTTTTTTAATAGAATATTTTTTTTAGGTGACATCAGTGATACCGAAATCGTCCAAGATTACAAAAAGCTAATGTCTAAAAATCCGCAAGGCACTACTAAACAAAAACGAAAATGTCTAGGGCAACCCTCAAAACCTAGGGTTCTAATTTACACTAGAGAAATTGGCGAAGAACTTGAGTTTGAAGATGAGCCAGATTGGAGCTTGATTGCTTCCGAAACTGTTGGAGAACACGTCTTTTTAGCACTGGTTACCATTGGGGGCAAACTTTGTACACTTTCCATACAGTTAAGGTAAACAAAAACAGTCGGCAGAGCTGATCGATGGGGGAACACCCCCTATATTTATATTTATCGTATGGCACAATTAATATTAAAAATAATAATAAAAATTATAAGATAACGGTAAATATGTAAAAATAGTGTAAATCATAAACAAATGTCTAAGTTTCTTATCCATTCCAAAACATTTTCATTAAGGTGAAGTAGATCTTCAGAGTTTCCTTGATAAGCTCTTAGGGGGCAATTATTTATAATATGGGTAACGCTTTGTGAATCTGCACCACAATTACACCTAGCTGAGTCAGTCCAACCGCAGTGGTGCTTATATTCTGCAGAACGTCCATGTCCTGTTCCCCTTTCCCAACTACATAGCAAAAGTTAAATGAACATTTAAATAGGTGGTAATTTTTCAATCGAAATAAAAGTTTATCTCCATCCCGTTAATTTTTTTGCAATGAAGAGTTAAATATCGAAAAGATGTCTCATGCCAATATTTTTTCACTCGGTCAACGGCGGTTTTTTAACAACCGGCGTTTTTGGCATCAGCAAAACTGCTCTGTATGGAGTGTACCTATTTTTGGATTCAAATTTCCTACAAAAACTTATTTTTCTATCATAGCACTATAATTAGTATCTGAGATATAACAATTTCATTATATTGCCACCAGTCTTTAAAGGTTACCTGATTTAGCTTTTTTTCTTGTTTTAGACTGAACACACCCTCAACTCCATCCCCAGTACAAACTCCTGATATCAGCAGATCTGTCAGCGAAGAAAAGCCGGATCTTTACTGTGCGCTGGCTAATATGACATGCCAAAGATGTGCTGTTGGGTGTGCTAACTACAAGAACACGCTACTCGTGTGTGGTAAGAAAAATTAATTCTTAAGTGTTTGTTCTTTTATTTCCTTGGGTTTTAAATTGATCTTTACGTATTTAAAACAATGGGAACCTAAAGTCCAAAAAGTCTTTATTAATAAGTACAAACATTTTCCTTTAAAATGCCGCCTCGCGCGTTGAATTTGATGCTATGTGAGCCAAAATATCTTAAAGATGTTTCTTGGCATTCTCCAAGGATCAAACCTAAAGCCATTTGTGTTCCTCGTTTTAGTAGATGATTTGGTCTTTTGTTTTCAGGTGGTTATGATAGGACCGAGTGTCTTCGTTCAGTGGAACAGTACATTCCAGAATCCAATACATGGAAATCTCTACCTCAAATGAGAGAAAGCCGCGGTCGTTTTAAAATTGCCGTTATATCCGATAAAGTTTATGCGGTTGGTGGCAGTAACGGTACTACAGAGTTGGATTCGGTTGAAATGCTCGACATGGACGTTGGAAAATGGGTAAAAATGCCTAAACTACCTCTTGCCAGAAGTAACATGGGTGTATGTGAAATTGATGGGTTGTTATACTGTGTTGGTGGATGGAATGGACAGTTTGGTATCAAACAGTGTGACGTTTTTGATCCTGAGACTTCCGAGTGGTCATCCATTGCTCCGTTAAATACAGGTACTTTTTTGAAAATTTACTTATTTTAGCATCTAACTGTGTTTTATCTGTTTAACTTTCCCCAAGGAAAGTCTTGCGTTAGTAAAAAAAATCGAAAATTTTTTATTGCTTTTTTACGTTTCTGGACGTTTTAATCAAAAAATATGATTTCCGTCAAAAAAAAATCTGTCTGTCGGACTGTGTGTCCGGGAAATATTTGACCACGATAACTCCAAACGCTTCGAGCTTAAGAATTCAAATTTGGACCACAGGTTGATTATCCAAAATTCTAGGCTGGAATTGTTTTTCATAAAAATCGGTTTTTTACCTAACCCGATTTTTATGAAAAACAATCCCAGCCTAGAGTTTTGGATAATCAACCTGTGGTAAAAAAAAAAATTCAAAAACATATTTTTTTCAATTTATTTTTCGTTTTACGAAAAAATAAACTTGTTGAAAATTATTTTTTTAAATTTTGAATTCTTTTTTTTTTATTTTTTTTTGTTTTTGATTTTAATGAACCTAGGCCTAGAAGTATTATTTTGTTGGCAGCTGTATTTGTTTTCTTACATACCGGATGTAACAAGATTGTTACACCCGGTATTATACCGCAAACACCGTGTATAATAAACGATGTTTGCGGTCTTTTGGCATTAAATAAAGGAGATGATTGTACCTCACAAAAAATGAAACACCAGCATAGGACAAAGGTCTGGAAAAGAACCCTGAGAGTTACGACCCTTTAAAATTGTACTAAAAATAAGGTAATAACTCTGGTACCCTTTGAGCTAGAACGACAAGGTTTTGCATGTATACTAGTATCAGTAAGAGCAATTAGTTTGTTATTTTCTTTTTTCTAATGCAGAGGCGTGCCTAGACGGACAGCTTAACACATTTTTGCTCCAAAATTTTTTATGTGTATTTTTTTGAATTTTTTTCTAAAAATATTCCTTGAGTAAAATTTCATAAAAAATGTCATACTATAGTGTAACACTGTAGGAGCAACCGTTTAAAAAAAATGCAATTACTGGAAGGAACATTTTATGCCACCAAAAATCTTACTTTTTAAAAGGCTATTACTCCTTTAATGTTAAATTTAGGTGTTTGGGTGAAGAATACTTTTTTGCTTAGTTTTAAATGAAGAATTGTCCTGCAGAAATTAAAATTTTATTGGTGCTTGTTTTGTTCCCTCCTTAGGGTTTATTTCCCGACATACGTTAGTTTTTCATGTTTTGTGATGTAGAATCATCCCCTTTATTTTAAAAACTGAAAAAACCGTGTATATCTATGATTTTATTTGTGCTTATAGGACGTTATCAAGCTGGCGTTACATCTTACAACAAACAAATATATGCCATTGGTGGATGTGACGCGTGGAACTGTCTCAACTCTGTCGAAGTGTATGACCCAGAAAAAGATGCATGGTCAAGTTCCAAGCCCATAATAACTCCTCGTAGAGGTTGCGGAATCTCCGTTTTCAACAACAAACTCTACGTAGTGGGTGGTTCAGACGGAACACATTCTTTAAGCTCAACAGAGATTTTCGATGATGAAACACAGACCTGGGTGGTCGGGCCCAGTATGACAACACCTAGAGCTAATGCGGAAGTCGCAGTGGTGGGTGATAAGTTGTATGCTGTTGGTGGATTTTCCGGGAAAACATTCTTGAATACGATCGAGTATCTTGATGCCAAATCCAACGAATGGACTACATTTGTTCCGAAAGGTTCCTGTGATATTTTGTTGTTGAGGAGAAAACCACGAAGCAGAAAGAATTCGAGAAAAAGCATATCCGAAGACAAAAATAAAACTATTGCTTCTCCTACAACAGAGGAAATAAAAGAAGTTATAACTAAAGAAGTTCTAAAGAGAGAAAATGAAGTTATAAAGACAGAAAATGAAGAATTAAACACAAAAGATAATGAAATAAAAACAGAAGATAAGAAGCGAGTTGCATTTACAGAAGAAAATAAAGATATAATAGAAGTTGGGGCCACAGAGAGTTTGTAACCAATAAATCTAAAATAAACCTATTTATCAAGTATATTTAAGGTATTCTATACTTTAGATTATAAAAAAAAGTATTATATTTATGTGCAAAAACTTTGCACTTAATTTCATTCATTAATTCATCGTTATATTTGTTACTTTAAAGAAAAATTAAATAGAATTTATGTAATGTTTGTGTGAAAGCATGGGATTTAGGAAATTTTTGCACTTTTAAACTAAAGTAATTTCAAGATATTGTGTTGATCGCATGTCATTAAATTTTTCTTGGTTTAAAATTGTAAAACCAATAAATACAATAAAGTTGTTGTATTTATGTTTAATGGTAATTTTAAAACTTGGTAACATATTATAGTAATTAATTACATTGAACCACAAAAAAAGTATTGCTCAGACTAAACATATATCATCTAAGAAACTTTGACCTGCTCAATACAAAAATTGTGTCCATATTCTTTCATCGTGTCGATTTTCTTTCCTACATGGGGTAAAAAAACCCTATAAGTCCTCTTTTTTTTTTCAATTTTTTTTGTTTTTTGCATTTTTAATTTTTTTAGAAAATAAAAACATTTTTTTTCGGCACATTTGTGTTCTAATGTAAATATATAGCATAGCACATAGGAGGTCTAATATTTAAGGGCCGGCCCCTAAATATTCGGAAAAAGACAAAATTTTAGACTTTTATTTAAAAAAATTGTAACTTCTGAACGGATTGAGATATCAACCTCTATGTAAAAACAGGGTTAAATGCGAAAAAAAATGAACTGTAATTATGGACCAGCGCTAGATAAAGAAATATTACCTTATTCCTTTGAAAGCTCTTCCGAATAGTTCTAGTATTTCTTCTCTGGAATACTGTATATACAACTTCACCCTAGTGAATGCGCGATATCATTTTGGGAGAGCAGTTTGGCTTGTAGAAAGTTCATAGCTTTGATTTGTGATTTTTGTGCGGTAAACACACACCGTACGTGTTGTAGAGCAATTGAATACTAATTACTGACTGAAGCCGGTGCACTGACCTGTATCTTGTGTCGGTGAATACAGTTTCAAACGAGGTCAAGCACCAAAAGAGCAAATTACCCACGTTTGGCCTTTTTACCCCTTTAAACAAAACAGATTACGTAATAGGAGAAGATGGATATCATTTTCGAATTCAGCAGGCCAAAGTTTATTAGGAATATGTCTAGTAGGGTGCCCAGGACTTACAGGATTGTTTGGTTCCCGCCCCTAAAAATTGTTCCTTTAGGTGAAAAAACAATCCTGATTTTTTTTAGATTTTTAAAAAAAATTTAGAGGTTCCGTCCGGCGCTTTTTTAAATAAAAAATCATGTAAAGGATTTTTATTTTTTTAAGAATATACAACCTTTCATATTGGGCGTTTATGGAACAAAAAAGTGTTTCTGGATAATAAAGGAATATTCTCAATTTTTATGCCTCTACAAAAATAAAACTGATTTTTTATGGGGTAAAAATACTAAAAATTGACCCTAAAGTTAATAAAGGCTAGAAAAAAATTCACTTAAGTGCATTTTTTAGAATTCTTTTTTTCTAGGGTATTCTTCAATAGGTCCGAATTCAGGGTTTATATTTACTTTTTTGAAAAAAGGTACAGGGTGTCCAAAAAATAATTAAATATCTCAATAAAAGTTAAAAAAGTTGCAATAAAATATCAATTTTGTAGCAAATAAATAAAAAATGTTTTCAAAATGCCTTGTAGTATATTATATTATGTAATTAAACACGTTATATATTTTTTTATACAAAAAATTGTAGGACGTTTATTTTTAAAAATCTGAAAAAAAATCGCAACACATTTCAAAGCAATTTGTATATAATATATACAAATATTATTATGCTTTTTACCCTAATGTCTAGTATGATCAATATTTTTTGTGGTATCTTATTTTTGCTCATTTCAGTACTAAATCATTTTTTATATGTATATTGAAAAGAAAAATATATTTTAAATACTCTTTTTCACAAATGCAATAAACAATATAAAATTTTCTGAAATATATTTAAGTATTATAAAGTTGTATAATATACAAAATTAAATATTATGTATATAAGTATATGATAGAGGTTCAAGAAAAAAAATATATATCTACCTAAAATTCTGAATTTTTATTGTAATACTGAAAGCCATATTAGATATTTAGGAGGCTACTATGTGTTAATCTTTTAATTTCTTTTTTAAATTATTTCTGATTAATTTTTAATTTGCCATTTTTATTTATAATTATAATGGAAAATGGATCTAATTAAATTCAAAATTTTATTTACAAGTGTATTTTATTTTATTTCCAACCCCCCACCCAGGGGCGGATTTAGGGGGGGCCATGTCGCATTAAAAGTTAGCGTTCAAAATGGCGGATTCAATATGCCGAGTTAGATTTTTTAAAGTTGCTCGGATTTGCTTGAAACTTGGTACCCGGGGGTTTTCGGGGTCGCTGATTACGAATCTGGTGCCAGTTTTCCAAAATTAAAATAGCGGATCCAATATGGCGGATTAAATTCTCCGAGAAACTTTAAAAATCTAATCCACCATATTGGATCCGCTATTTTGAATTTTGGAAAACTGGCACCAGATTCGTAATCAGCGACTCCAAAAACCCAGTGGTGTTACAAAATCATGGAAAATAAAATAATGGTAAACTGATAATTTTAGATGCTGCTACCCAGGTAGCAAGGGATGTTATATTACAAGAAATTAACATCACTTTTGGGTGTATTTTTAAACTAAATCATAACATCACATAATATTGAAAAATAACATGTATTTAACATCATATTTGCAACGTAACACGTGTGACGTGACAACCATGTTATTTAATAACAAATATTTAGCAACGCTGTGAATATATCGCATGTCATATATCAACGTGGCTTTTCACATGAATGTCATGTTATTTTGCTTCTCACCGACGTTCTAAGCAAAAAAATCGATATAAGATGATGTTGATAGAGTTAATTATTATAAGGAAATTGTATACACATTATACGATTTCCAATTGATAGGAGGCTCTGCCGGGCTTCTCAAGACCACGGACACGGATTAAAGGAATATATTCTCCGCTTAATCAGCAATTTCGTATTTAGAATCTATCTGTTTCAATCTGTGATTGTTTCAATTACTGATTAGGTTCGTTTTGGTTCTCGAAAATCGTGGTTCTGAACTGGTGCGAAACTGGCGCAGTTGCGACTGAGCATTGCCCAGTTGCAACTACGCCGGTTCCGAATCAGTTCAGAACTGCGATTTTTGAGAACCAAAACAAACCTATTGATTTTAGATCCGATTTTTTTTTATGGGGTTATAGCGTTTTTAATGGTTTTATTTAGAAAAAGCTAATATCCTAGGATTATATATAAACATTAAAGACCAGTAACGGCATCCATAAGATATTAGATATAACAGGAATGTGGATTTATGATGTCACAAACACGTTATTTTCGGGATGTCATTGTGTGATGTTATTAGGGGCGGACTTAGGACATCCCCACCATGCTACATTCTTGTTAAATGAGACTACAATCTTAACATCACATGTCACATATTAACGTGGCTTTCACGTGAATGTCATGTTATTTTGCTACCTGGGTATAGCGGTCATACACATTAATGGCACGAACTTTTTTTGCCTCTATAGAGGTCAATCACTGCGCAGGGGTTAATACGTTTTCTTGGCCAAAAAAACGTCAAATATCGCCTTAATTTGACGTCTTCTAGAAAACAGCTGACATAGAAAAGTCGCGACGTATCAACCACGCGTCGTATCAAGTTTACAAACATCACGATGTGATGTCCATATTTTAAATCATCATACTCAAAAATAGGTACTAAAGCCTAAACTTAGTGGCACACAACTCAAAACCTATTTTAATCCATGAAGGTGCTGATTTAGTTAGAGTTGTAAATTAAAAAAAAAACATTTGTTTAAAAAAAAAAACCGTTTTAAAACAAAGCTAGACTTTATAAAAAAAAACAAATTTGTTTTTTATTAAAAAAAAACACAGTTATAAAAAGTTTCTTTTTGAATTTTTTTTTTTTTAATTTTTATTCGTTCGTAGTTTTTTTTTTGTTTTACAAAACATGCATTTCACTTTCGGAACTTTTCCGTTAGTTTGTGTGTATAAAAAGATTTGATACGTTGCTTTTTTTGCGGCCAGTCATCATAAACAGACTTCATAAATTTGACACGTTAGAAAAGTGAGGTTATGTGACTGAGTTTCAACTCCTAAACTCTTTAACAGGGCGTATAATCTATATATTTTATTATTTCACGAAGAATAAAGTATTTCGAAATAAAAACTATTGAAAACAGTCTCTAATTGATCCTAAATTACAAAAGTTGTCATTTTTTGAATATTTTCACAAAAAAAAAAAACACAAATAAAACTTAAAAAAAAACAAGCCTTAAAAAAAACCGTTTTTTTACAACTCTAGATTTAGTCGGTTTTTAAATTCAATTTATAAAAGATCCTGACGTGATATGAAAAAATTTTTTGAACCCAAACAAGTAGTTTGAAACAACTTTTAATAAGCTCGAAACTTATAAGTATTTTGCAGGCCTGTGTAAATATTATATTGTGCATGACGTCAACATCATTTTATTGAGCAAACCTCTTTAAAATATACCTTGGATTTTTGCTTTAAAGAACTGTCAAATGTGATCAAATTATGGCCAACCATTATGAAGTTCCAAATTGGTAAATATAGCTATTTCTACAAATTTTCCTTCATAAGCATATTGTTTAATAAATAAATTTGCTTTACTTATAAATAATAATTAAATACCCAAGCCATAAGTTCGTTTTGCAAGTTAAATGTTGTTTGAGGTTATGTTTATTGTTGTTATTTTTACTAGGGCTGGAAAACCTCCGGTTGGGCTTCATTTGGATGTACTCAAGGGCGATAAGTTAATACAAAAACTAATGATAGACGAGAAACGTTGTTATTTATTTGGTAGAAACACACAAATGAATGATTTCTGCATAGATCATGCATCTTGTTCTCGAGTACATGCAGCCCTTGTGTGGCACAAGCATTTAGACAGAGCGTTTCTTGTTGACCTAGGAAGCAGTAAGTAACGAAATATATAATATAGTTTTTTCAAATCTTATAAAAATTATTGTAGCACATGGTACTTTTATCGGCACACTTCGTTTGGATGGATATAAGCCTACACAACTGCCTATTGACTCCAATTTTCATTTTGGAGCCAGTACAAGAAATTACATTATTAGAGAACGGCCTCAGACTGGTATGAGACCTATTATTGATGAAATTGAGAAATCTGGTGAGGAATTGGATGGAGGTTTACTTGGTTTGCCAGAAACAGAAACAGAGTTAGATGTAAGGCTTTTTATTTCTAAAATAAAATAATATTATTAGCCCTTTTTTCAATTTTAGAATTTGACTGAGTTTAATACAGCTCACAATAGAAGAATTTCAATGTTAGGAATAACTGATGATGCAGAAAAAAGAAATAGTCGTAAAAGGAAACGTCAGTTTGTTTCATTCAATGAAGATGAAGAAGTTATTAATCCAGAAGATATAGATCCAAGTATTGGACGTTTTAGAAACCTTATCCAAACCACAATAGTCCCTGCATCTGCAAAACGAGCAAAACTTGTTGAAAGTATAGGAATTCCAATGTCTGACTTTAAAGTACCAAAAGTTCATCATACTGCTCCAGATTTGTATAATGATTTGCCCCCTGAATCACATAACACAAGTGGTAGTAACTTGAATATTTATAGTTCATTAAGTTCCAGATTAGGTATTGTTTTGCCTAATCCAGCTCCTGATGTAGATATAGGACAAAGTTTTCCAACTGGTACTCCTTTCGTACCTCAACAGGCGAAGGGAGGAGATTCATTGGAGCCTAAAAAGAAGAAATATGCTAAAGAAGCCTGGCCAGGAAAAAAACCTGTTCAAACCTTGCTTGTTTAAGTTTTTTAAATTCTGTGTTGAAATTCTGTGTTTCAAATTAAGGTAAGAAATAAAGTAATAATTTTACATATTGATACTGTAAATGTTCAATAATAGGAAACTAAATGAAAAGTGGTAATTTTTTAAATCTTAGAATGATCAATTTTAAATATTTTCTTTTTTTTAATTAGACTATATACATAATTAAAAAATATAATCATTATAAACTTAAGTAGTATACAAATTAATTGTTGCATTACTTAAGTAATATAAAAGTTACTTTTTAAATTATATAAAATTTAATATAACGGTGTTTTTTTGAATATCAAAATTTTAAAAACTTCTATTGTCTCTGTATATTCATTTATTTTGATTAGTACACACTGTACTGTCAACTGGGGTGACTTCGGACGGTGTGGGCGACTTCGGACGCTTTTTCGCAAAACCTTCTGAACCAAAGTGCGTGTGCACACGTTGTAGGGTTTGATTCCACAACTTGTGTATACATACTTTGGTTCAGAGGGTTTTAAGAAAAAGTGTCCAAAGTGACCCACACCGTCCGAAGGCACCCCAGTTGACGGTATATATGTTTTATTTTTTTTTTGATAATGTTATATTAATGACCTAACAAATTTAAAATTATGACAGTGGTACTAATGAAAAACAAAAAAAAAATGAAAAATTTTGAAATTTCTTTTTCGTTTTTTTGGCAAAAAGAAAATTAAAAAAAAAATTGAAAAAGTTTTTTTTTTGATTTTTTTTTTTTTTAATTTTCTTTTTGCGAAAAAAAAATAAAAACAAAAAAATTGAAATTTATACTTTTTTTCTTTTTTTAAAGTTTAACCCCCCATAACTTTTTTGTTTTTGGGGGATTACTTTTAAAAACAATAGGGATTTTCCCCTCGTAGAACTTGATTTTTCCTAAAATTTCGATCGGATTATTCGTTCTAGAGTTATCGTGTTCACAAAAATCGTGACATCGGACAGACAGACGGACGGACATTTCAAAAAAAAGTTGCTTATTTTTTCATGAAACAAATTTATATCCAAGAATTTTTTGTCTACCCTATTGAAAATGGCGGGTCTGCGCGGGTATTACTGTTGCATAGACCGGACTTGAGCGGGTGAATTTCATCCGCTCAAGTCCGGTTTATGCACCATTTATACCCGCCCAGACCCGTCATTTTCAGCAGGGTAGGACGATTTTTTTTTTTTTTTATTCGAAACTACCGTATAATATTCTAGCGCAGGCGCTGAGAATAATATAATAACCCTTGTGTTATAGCTAGAATCGACAAAGTGTGTGTGTGTATAAATTTAGGTTAAAAGTACCTTTATTATAACACAAGTTTCGCAATTATTAATTATTTATTTAATTAAAAAATAGCACTTACTGCTTTTTAGCTTAGTATCTCGTAGTCAAAATTTTTAGCAACGCTAAACTAAAAAGCAGTATGTGATAAGTTAAAGAGAAAACAACCCAAAAATATCCGTTGATGCTTTTTTGGGAAGAGGGTTGAAATTAATAATACTCAAACTATTTCCTTAAATCGTAACGTTTCGAGGGTGGTTTCCCTCGTCCTCAGACCTTTAATATAATTTAATATTAAAGGTCTGAGGACGAGGGAAACCACCCTCGAAACGTTACGATTTAAGGAAATAGTTTGAGTATTATTAATTTCAACCCTCTTCCCAAAAAAACATCAACGAATAGAAAAAACCGGGGTAAAAAACACTAAGACAACCCAAAAATATAAAAAAAATTATTTTTAAATTTCCCTTTAAAAATAAATTTTACTTTAACCTTGTTCCGTTAGTAAAAAAAACTGAAATATTTTTATTGCGACGTTTTATATCCAAAAAAGACGATTTCCCTGTCTGTCTGTCTATTTGTCCGGAAAATTTGTGACCGCAATAACTCGAAAACGCTTTGAGCTAAAGACTTCAAATTTTGGTCATAGGTTTATTATCCAAAGTTCTAGGCTGAGATTGTTTTTGGTAAAAATTGGTGTGGGGTAAGGGGATAAAATAGGGTTAAAACAAGTTTTTTAAAAAATATTTATTTTTTTTTATTTTTCTTTTGTTTTTCGAAAAAAAAAACTTTTTTTGAAAAAAAAATTGATTATTTTTACTGATTTTTTTTAAATGTTTTTTTTTCAAATTTTTTTCGTTTTCCAAAAAAATAGTTTTAATGAACCAAGACTTACAGAGGAAAGTATTATTTTGTTGGAAGCAGTTTTTTTTGGTTATTTCTGGAAAACTTAGCGTCATACAAAAACTATAATAATGCAAAAAGAAACTGTTTTATTTATGCTTTACACCCTTCTTATTTCATTCAAATATGTTTAGTAATAAAAAACTTATGTGGAGTTACTGCTTTTTAGCTTAGTAACAGTCCCTTATTTTGGAAATACTTCAATTTTCATGTCTATAACTGAATAAATAAAGCTGTTTACCTAAATTTGATTGGTTCAATAAATAACGCAAGGAAATGCACAACTAAGTGTAAGGTTAATGAAAAATCTAGAAAAATAGGAGTTGCGGCTTTTTAGCTTAGTGGGGCAGTATATATATATACTCTATATATAGAGTATATTTTAAATGAAAAAAAAATTAAGACTGGAGAGACCCTCCAGCGCCCCCTTATTGCGCCCACGCGTTTATTATTTGCCGATAATACTTCAAAAGTGTTTTTAAATAACTGAAGGTCTTTTATACTTTTTTACCGAGTTTAAAAACACTCATTAAAAATAATTATTTATGATAAATCATTATCTAAATAATAAGTTTTTTGTTCATGTATATGAATGACTAACGAGCACATAGCAATTCAAAGTTTAAAACTTAATACATATCGCATATCGCGCATAAATAAAAAAGATTATCAGCTGTACTAGTTTATTGTTAACGCACTTTATCTATAGGAAGGACTCTTCCACAAAACTGTAAATCATTGTTTTTAAATCTAAGTGTATTTGTGAAAATGAGGGAAATATCAGGTTTAGATCATCAAGAAAATGAGCGACAATTACAAACCGTATCATCTTCAAGGTAACAAAAAAAAACTAAATGAAGCGTGTACTTTCAAAACTCACTTTATGACATCAAAAATTAAGTTATTGTAGCTGTTTTATTTAAATTTTTATAAGGAATCTAATGTTGCCTTTCTTAAGTAGTCAACATTTATTGGATATATCAAAAATTGCCCACTAAATAGGTAAAAAGTATTTACCTACTATGATTATAGACTTCAAACATTCACTGTATAATAATTTTTGACTTTTTAATTTTTTTTTAAAGTGTTTTTTTTTATTTTCCTTCATACCATTTAAAATTTGTTTAAAAGTATAATTTACGTTTTTGTATCACGAAATTAATTAAAATAATAATAATAATAATACGAAATTAATTATTAAAAATAAATGGTTTTATTTATTTTTTTAACTTTGACGAAAATTTGCATTTTCAACACTTTTTGTTAAAAAAGTGTTGAAATGGGCTAAAAAAATATTAAAGATATAACAAATATATGATCGAATAAAGAATTTTATGAGCTTCAAAGTGATGTATCACACTATCCCCCTCTCCATTAAAAAAAATTTCCCTTTGCCCCAAGCATATCAAATATACACCAAAAAATTATTTGGGTTATTATTAACCCTCCGGCGGGCGCGCCGGCGCACAGTGGTAAAATTGAATACATTTTAGGGCATGTCCACAGGCTCGTATAACAACATAGTACATAACAATGCGATGCTGTGATTGGCTTGATGTGCCGCCATGTATCTTGTAAGCCAATCACGGCATCGCATTCTTATGTTTTATGTCCTTATGCAAGCTTCTGTATAGGCCTTAGATAATTCGATCAATTTTAATTTAAAAAAATGGAAAGTACTCGTAAGTAAGGACACTAGATTTTTGGCGCAGGAAACTGGACTAGAGTTTACAGATTAATCTAAATTTAGTGTCCTTACTTTATGTTTTAGAGTAATGCTGTGGCAAAGTAGCTTTGCGTTAATGGGGGTTTTTGGTGCATTTCACCTTTTTTTTAAAGATTTTTTTTTCGTAGAAAAAATATATTTTATTGTAGGCCTTTCTTCTACATAAAATATATAGTTAGAACTTTACAAAAAAAACTTTTTTTAAAATGGCGGCGTAAACTTTTTGCTGGCGCAGGTGATTTCTCGTTCTAGGTAATCTCAAACCAAACAACGAAATGGATTCTTTTTAATTATGTTACTGGTTATCGCAGGAACTAGAATTATATATTTTTTTAAACAATTATAAAAGTTATAAACAATTAGAGTTGAAAAAATAGGTCAAAAAATTCTAAAGTCCGCCATTTTGTATTTTTTTTTTCATAAAATTATATTATCAAAACGGATATATCCTATTTATAAATAGGTATCAAAATCTGGAAAACTTTTTTCGCCATGCTTCTCCGTGCCATGCTATAAATAAAAACAGCATTTTCTCATCTGTGGAAATAAGATAACTCTTTACCCTCAGAACCTAAAAGGCCTCTTAAACTTTTACTCATAAAGGAGAATTTCTTTCTTTTTTGGTTTTATCTGAAAAATTACATCTGAAGGTTTCAGTCACTCGATTTTAGTGGTAAAAAAAATTAAACAGTTTCTAGGCCAAACAAAAAAATTATATTTTTTTACCTGCTTTTAGAAAAAAAAAATCGGAAGTTGAGTTTGACAAAAGTGTTTTTTTTTTTTATTTTTTTAACAGTAACTTTGACTGAAATTATTCTCCTAATTTTTTATTTAATTTTAATCGTTTGGAAGCCCTTCCTAGGAAGTCTTTCCGCTTATCCGAGAAAGATATTTTGTATGTATCGTTTTGTATATAAACGCTTCAAGTTAAACCTGTAATCGTCTTTAACATGCAAAAAAGAATGTTTATAAGTCTGTTTTTAAAAATAATGATGCCCCCATTGAATTTTATATCGAGTACGTATCTGCAGTTCGTAGTGTTTATCTTTAGGTAAGATAATTTTGTAAAAATTACATAATTTAACCTCACCTGACAGCTACATAACCTAAAAAATTTTTGTTTTAATCCATTTTTTTTGGTTTTCTCCTCAGTTGGTTAAATCCCAGTTGGATAAAATGGAATAAGTTTTCAGAAGGAATGTTAAGAACATTGGAAAAGAAAATTTTAAGTAGTAAGTATCAATAATACTTTTAAAAAGTTAAAAATAATGTCAAGTTTTATATCATACAGGTATCTAATGTGTTTTACATTTAAGTTCCTTGTCCTTTTATTAATATCATTTATTTTGGTATATAGGTATATTTAAATACGTTAGGTTTCTAGTTAAAAAGTATTAGATTTTAATTTTATTTTCAATATCGTAGAAATACAATGTCAACTGATTAGAAGAAATAGTAGATAAATATCAATATGATGCAATGAAACCCAAAATCATATCTTCTACTAATTATATTAATCTTAAATTGTAAATTTGTAGTTGTCAGAACAGCACACAGAGGTTTTTATGTAGATATCGGGCCTATTGTTGGTCCCACAGATAAAATATGGACAATATCATTAAATACAGACTCTCAAAAAACCCCACTGGTACTCTTACATGGTCTGGGAGCTGGGGTAGCCTTATGGTGCTTAAATTTAGATGCTTTTGCTAGTCGAAGACCAGTATATGCTTTCGATTTATTAGGTAAGTTACAAAAAAAAGAGTGTTATTCTGGTTTACAATTTCAAACAAATTAACATGCTAGCGACCAGTGTATTAACAAAAAGTGGAGTTTTTGGGACTGGAACATATGTAAGTTAATGTAATGTGACACCAGATTGTCCTGGGGCAAATCTATGTGTGACAACCCTTAAACCTTACCCAGTCATTGATGTTTTAATAGAAAAAACATCAATATACCAGGTTTCATTTATGTCCACACCCAAAATTAAGATTAATCTTTATTCAATAAAAACAAAACTTGGGTGATTTATATAATTTTTCGTTGGCTTTAAAATGGTGGATTCAATTTTTTTGTTTCACTTCCGGTTTCGCCGGAAGTGGCATAAATGTGTTTTTTTAGATTTTTGAATTCAGCCAATAATTTTATGTATAAAAATTGGATCAGTGACAGCGAATTAGAGCTAAAAAAAAAATGTTTTTTTGCCCTGAACTCCTTTTTTTATGTCCCTGCAAAACTTTATTTGTAAAGTATTTTTTCGCAATTTTTCTTATACCAAATTTATGATTTACTTTGAAGATTAAGTAAAAAAAAGGTAAATTAAAAAAAAAGTAAAAAAAAGTCCAAAATGATCAAAATTTGCGTATTCGTAATACTTGAACGTTCCCTTCCGGCGAAACCGGAAGAAACAAAAAAATTGAATCCGCCATTTTATAGCCAATTTAAAATTATATAAATCACCAAAGTTTTGATTTTATTGAATGAAGATTAATCTTAATTTTAGGGGTGGACATAAATAAAACTCACCCGGTATATTTTTTCAGGTTTTGGAAGGTCATCAAGGCCAAATTTCAGCACAGATGCACTAGAAGCTGAAAAGCAGATGATAAGAGCAGTAGAAGAGTGGAGAAAAGAAATGAAAATAAATGAAATGATACTACTAGGACACAGTATGGGTGGATTTTTGGCTGCTGCATATTCTTTATCTTATCCCAACCATGTTAAACACTTAATTTTGGCTGATCCATGGGGATTTCCTGAACGCCCTACTGGCTCCAAAGATGTTCCAATTTGGATAAGGACTCTTACCACAATGTTGCAACCTTTTAACCCACTAGCTGGAATCAGGGTAGCTGGACCTTTTGGTAAGTAAAAAACTGAATTTAGACCATAGGTTACATACTTATTATTATATTTTTTCATCTAGAAAATTATTATAATTATACAGTCGGTCAAGTAAGAGCGTGTCTCCCATTGTTTATTTAAGAATATATTTATACTATTTATTTAAATTTACTCAATATGGGAGATTAGCAGTCTAAGGCATCAATATAGCATTGACACTGAGCTAATGATCGTGAGTTCAAACCTCACTGGCGCCGATTGCCTTTTGCAGTTAATTAATAATTGAAATTTGGCGAAGGCGTACTCCCTAGATATATTGGTTCGAAAGTCAATTAAAGCCGGTGGTTCCCTCTACTACTAGCCCACACAAGTCCTGGATTTAGGGGATGCTTAATTAAGTAGAATAGTACGAGGTTAAAAATAAACATAAATAAAAAAAAATCAATAGATCAATGCAAATAAGTTAGTAACTTGTCCAGTCTCCATTTGCGTCAGTGATCGCCTGGCATCGTCAGGGCATACTTTGAACGAGATTTTTTGCGTGATAGCTGCTTTAATGTGTATACCTTTTTCCCGCGAAGCTTGTGCTTAATGAATGACCACACATTCTCAATGGGGTTTGCGTCGGGCGATTGGGACAAACATTTTTCTGAGAGACACCCCCAAACATAAATCTTTACAGGATGTTTCACGGTTTGCTGGACCAATCGGTTGGTGGAGGATGTCCAGGTCCGGGGGGTGTTAATGTAACCCCAAAAGAGCCTGAAAGTGAGTACGAGTTGTTTCATATGATATATCCAAACCTTTCTGCGTCAGTTTTTTTGCCCCTTGGCGCAGGGTTTATTGAGGATTCTGCAGATTCTACAGAAGGCGGTTTGTTTTAACATATTTAGCATAACGGAACATAAATAATTGAAAAATAATCGGGAGTAAACCTGTTATTTGGGGCTCCCCATGACTAGTAATTTCTTTCAATTATAAATATAGTTAAATCATTATTTCAATTTTTAGGTCCATGGTTTATCAACAAAATAAGACCAGATATTTCAAAGAAATATGCCTTGGCTTTGGAAGATCCAAGTATTATTCCTGAATACATTTATCAGTGCAACTCACAGAACCCTAGGTAAATTTATATTTTTTAAATAACCCCTGTATATGCATTATAACTGGTAAAAATACTAGAGATTTTTTTTAAAGAATATAAAAATGAACAAAAAAATTATTATTATAATTGATTTGCAATTGTCAAAATAAGTTTTGTGAATGTGCAAACGGTTTTGCGTGTACGAGGGTAAGTCAAAAAGTAATTACTGTTTCGTTTTAGTGGAGAAGGGGCTTTTCATACTATGATGTCGGGTTTTGGATGGGCAAAACACCCAATGGATAATAGAATTGACAAATTGGACCAAAACATACCCATTACATTATTATATGGTTCCAGATCTTGGGTTGATCATTCTGCAGAAGAAATTATAAAGGAAAAACGCTATAATTCATATTTTAAATTACAGGTACCTACCCTTTTTTACTATTTTTTAAAGGTTTTTATTGACATATTTTTGGTTGACCCCCAAGAAGATATTCATTGAAAAATTTGAGACCAAAAACGTTTTTTTTTTTCACAATTTTTCCTTTTTCGAAAAAAAAAGTAAACGCGTGTGATTTACTAAATTTATGTCTTTTAGGTGATTCAAGGTGCTGGTCACCATGTGTATGCAGACAAACCGGAAGCTTTTAATCAAATCGTCCTAGACGCTTGTCGATACACAGACAGTCAAAAGCCCAATAATAATCTAAGAATAATGCCACCAGAAAACTAGAAAAAATTTGAAAACATAGAATATTGACATTCCAGAATAAAAACAGAAAAAGAAACACTTAGTTCTACAAAGAATGGAGTTTATGGGCAAGGCAAACTAATTCTGCAGAATTTGGGTACATATTAAAATTAAGAAAAATTAATAATCATTTTCTAATAATTAAAATTTTATTTCTTACAAATGATTCTTGATTTTTCTTAATTAAAGATTCTTCGATTTTAACGTTATTACGTTAAGAGAAACACTACATTTTTTTAGCCAAAGTATTTAAATATTAAAATATTTTATTTATTTATTGAAATAGTATTTATATACACTGTGTAAATATATTTATTAAATTATTTTAAAGTAATAGTTCTATTTCAGGGCCAGTTGATAAACAAAAACCAATTTAAAACGTAATATATTAATTTTATCTGATATTGCGTATTTTTCGCATATTATATACAAAATAACTATAAATACTTACATGTTGTGATATAGGATTGGTAAAAACAATGTTTTATACATTTTTTGACTCGCAAGTCTACTACAAGTGTATACTGCACTAGTAAGCTAAAAAGCCGTAACTCTAGTTTTTGTGGATTTTTTATTAACCTTGCTCTTAGTTGACTTTTAATGGGCTATTTATTGAACCAATCAAATTTGAGTAAATAGTTTTATTTATTCAGTTATAAACTTATGTAAATTTCAGTATCTCCAAAAAAAAGGGACTGTTTTTGAGCTAAAAAGTCCAAATAAGTCTTTCATTACGTAATACCGATATTAAAATTAAATTATTAAAACTGTGTAAAGCATTAATAAAACAGTTTCTTTTTGTACTATTATAGTTTTTGTATGACGCTAGGTTTTCCGGAAATAGCCAAAAAAATGCTGCCAACAAAATAATACTTTTCTCTGTAAGTCATTGTTCATTAAATATTTTTTTTGGAAAACGAAAAAATTTTGAAAAAAAAATTGAAGTTTTTCAAAAAAAGTTTTTTTTCGAAAAGCGAAAAAAAAAATAAAAAATAAATGGTTTTGAACAAACTTTTTTTACCCCCTTACTCCACATCGATTTTTGCTAAAAACATGACAAGCAAGTTAACATAATATACCATTCCATTAAAAAAAATTAAGTCAGATGTTACCCACCCTAGGAGGGCCATCCTGTATATTTCAAAATATTTTTAGAATGTGCCTTTTTTAAGACCATACAACTTTTCCCTTTAAAGTTTTTCTCTAAAGTGGATACTTTACTATATATCGACCGAGTCGGCTTCGATGAGACACCCCATAACTTATTTGTTGTTATGGGATTACTTTCAAAATTGGTAGAATTGATCCTTATAATAAAGTATTTTTTTTCTGAAAAAGTTACGTTAATCAAAATTTTCTTTCAGCTATTTTCGATTTTTTTTAAAAGTTTAACCCCCTAACTTTTTTGTTTTTGGGGGGATTACTTTCAAAAACAATAGGGATCTTCCCCTCGTAAAACTTGATTTTTTCTGAAAATTTCAAGTCGATCGGATTGTTCGTTCTTGAGTTATCGTGTAAACAAAAACGTGACGTCAGACGGACTTTTGCAAATTTTGTCATGAAACAAATTTATATCCAAGAATTTTTTATCTAGGACGATTTTTGATTTTTTTTTGAAAATTCGAAACTACCATATAATATTCTAGCGCAGGCGCTGAGAATAATATAATAACATATTATTCAGTAAATAACAACTTACCGATGTTTTCAAACATTTCTACCTTGGTACAAGGGCGGATTTAGGATGAGGGGCCATGCCAGGATAATAGGTAATTATTTTCTTGATATCAGTAAAAAACACTGAATTGTTTTTGTTAAAAATAAAATTATGTTTATTATTTTAAAAACGGTTATAATAAAAAAATATATATATATTTTTTTACTATTCTATCACATTTCATTCCATCATCAATTAATTTAAATACTTTAATTTTAATTATTTTGCTTACATTTTAATGTAAAGTTTTTCCACATTAAAATTGGTTTTCAAACAGTATAACAGTGGCTTGGATCAAAAATTTAGTGCGACTTTCTAATAGAAAGTTTCTGTCAGTCCATTTTACATAATAAACATTTTGAGGCCAAATTTTAAAACAACATTTATTGGATCTTTGTTTTTTACAGACTAGTAAAATAATAAAAATTTTATTTAAATAAATAAATACCGGATAAGTTTCAGTCCATGGACACCCCCTAAAATTAGGTTGTTTTCAGTCCGATCAAAGCAATTTTTTATAGCTTACATTTATCAACAATGGCATACAAAATTATTTTTTTGTACTTCCGGTTTCGTCGGATACTAAGTTATTTTTTTTTTAATTACCCCCTGCATATTTTTGCATTTTTGGATCCAGAAAACAAATTTATATTTAAAGAAAATTATTTAAACGCTTTTTATTTTTTAGTACGTTGTTTTTATTCTTTATTAACATAAAAAAAATATTTTTTTATAAATAAGATCTAATTTATTTGCTAAAGCTGGGAAAAATACATATTTCATGTAAAAACCAAACTTTAGTAATTTTTTTGTACTTCATTGTAAGGGCTACAAAATTGCCTACCTTTTTTCTGTTACTCCTGGAATTTAAGTAAATTAATTATTTATTTTTTTTTAGATGTAAAATTTTTTTCATAATTCAAAAAAATATATACAGGGGATGTCATTATAAAAAATTAAATAACCGTAGTTTCCGGCGAAACCGGAAGTGCAAAAAAATTGTACTCCATTTTGTAGCCCTTAGTAAGAAATATAAGTTACAAAAATTACTTTGATCGGATTGAAAACAATTCCATTTTAGGGGGTGTCCATGAACCGACTCTATGTGGCCTTAAAATGATCGTTGTCAAGACCGGCGGGAGAGAAATATATTGAAGTGGTACAGCAGGGTTGTGAAAAAGTACAATTTTTTTGAAATTGTCCAGGCCTGTGGACAAAACCGGACAAAACTGGACAAAATTGGACAAAATCAAAAATTATCCCTTATAATATCACATGGTCACGGAAAAAATATTTCAACTTCCAACTGGGGTCTGACTAGTCTAGTCTAGTCGACTAGAGGTGTGCGTGTGCGCCGCCGCCGGCATATATAGTGCCCCGCCGCCAAATTTACGGCGCGGCGCAGAACACCGCCTGGAAATAACTAAAATTATTCATTTGGTGAAGCTTTAAAATTATTTTAACATTTTTCCTAAATTTCCGTAATTTTTTTTTGGCTGGTGCGCCGCCGCTCCAGGCTAAAATTGACAAAAACACCGCCGCCGCGAAAATTTTCGCGGCGCACACCTCTAGGTCTGATATATCCTATCCTATACTATTCTTATACACTTTGGAGCGCTGAATCCTAATCTGGCTTCAGGCTTTATACTCAGGATTTTAAGAAAAATGGGCCTGAAAATATTAAAAATTAGTATTCTTAGCCTTTTACTTTGATTTACCTTGGACCCCAGTCCAGATAAAATAAAAATGGTGCCAATGAATTCAGTAGCTTAAAGTTAAGCCCGTGTTGGATTTTGAAAACAAAATATGTGCTACTTTGAGTTTGTTGTTGTGTCTATTCGTGCTGTATAACTAACTATAAATTATAAGTTATGGAAACCACGCAACGAATTTAAGAAAAAAAAATCAATTTTTAAAATTTATAAATGAGAATTATTTTCAATATATTTCAAACAGAACTTTTAGATTTTATTTTATTTTGATTTTGTCCATTTAAAAAAAAACGCATTTATTATTTATATAAAATTTAATATTTAATTTTATTTAGATTTTGTCCAGAATTTGTGGACAAAATCATTTTTTTTTTATTTTGTCCAGTCCGCCAAAATTTGATTACTTCCGTCCAGTTTTGTCCACCTGGACAAAATCAAACAACTCGGAGCACAAAAAAAAAACTTCAAATCAAAAAAATTAACCAATTCAACTCGCAATGAAAATTATAAAATCCCAACTTGTCAACTTCCAAGTTGGTGACTAAAAACACAATTAAAGTAATTATGTTTTCTATTTAATAAATTATATCGTCAGTTTTAAGTTACAAAGTTGTAACCTGATATACAAAAAAAAACTAGGCCCTTAAAAAAACAACTCGGGATCATGGGCCCTTGCTTTGCGAATCCCTGATCGTTTTGACGCATATAAACAAGTAATTTTATCCAACCAACCGTGATATTTGTTTTTATTTAAAATTTCCTATTTAACTTATTTCATATCTAAATGTGCATTATGACGTATGTTTTCAATTTTTTCGTCTGTAATGTCGGGACTTTCATTATCCTCCTCTTCATAATTTTCTTTTTTATCTGTTTCTGGGAAATCGGATCGTATGTCTAGTTCCAAATCGGAAATTGAGCATGCTTCGACCACCATTTTGTTAAATGATTCGGGCTCATCTGCGTGGAGATGGTGCCCTGCCCCATCAACAATCTAAAAATAAAAAGTCCTGAAGAAAACAGGTTAACTTCACCACATAATGCTTTGAATTCTATTTGGGCTTTCTTTATTTTTTGCTTCTTGGTCTGCTTCTGTCCAAGACCAAGAACTTAAGAAAACAGAAAGCCTAGATAAGGGAACCTAGAGCACTAGATAGGGGTAGGTTTGTTATGGTGGTAGGTTTGTTATAGGTGGGTTTATTATAGAGTGGTTCCGTAGTAGTGTGTAAACTATCTATCTAGCCTAACAAAGCTGCCTATCCAGTGCTCTTAAGTGACCTATGTATACTTTTTGTAGTTTATCACGGACTTTTTCTTCGTAGTTTTTAAGTGGCGCCAATAATTTTTTTTGTAGGATTTTTTTGCAGTACATTTATATAAAGGTATTTTTTTCTAAACATTTTAAATTGATATTCTGAAAACAGAAAACAATAAGTTGTTTCTTGAAACTTAAATTTTCCTGAAATACAATAAAAACGCGACACTCGCACATGTGGATGTTTTAAAAGTTGATTTGAAAAAGTTCTTATTAAGATAAAAGTGCTAAGAATTTGTATTGTTTTATTTATTTTTGACGTCATAGTCCCGATATTTTTTAACAAGAACTTACCTTTAATTCTACATAAGAATCTTCTCTAATTTCTCTTATTTTAATTCCTGATTTTTTATCAATCCACGACTCTTCTCCATAGATAACTGTCATTGGCACATCTTGTCTTAGATCTTTAACTCTATGAACCATGGGATTTTTTGCCCAACCAAAACCTTTTACCATTGTATGGAAGGCTGACTCTCCTCTAAAATATATTTTTTAACATTAAAAGTATTAAACAAAAAGTAATTCTACGCTCACTTTTAAACAGACATATACACAAAATCCGAGGTTGTTAAATTACGATTTGATTAAACATTTTTGACTTTTTAAAAGTGTTTTTTTTTAAGTGGCCTTTTTGCATTTTTTTAATTTTAAAACGACCTGTTTTAAGAACAAATGGTATCTCGTTGTTAATGACTTACGATGGTTTTTGAGAGTTGCACTGGTAGATATATTCCGATATTACTTCTCTATCTTCTATCCTAACTGCATATTTTTCTGCTAAGTCGGATCTAGTCTTTTTTACAAGCCAAGGTCCTAAAATATACAAAATATTATTAATTGTGAATTGGTGGGCGTTTTTATGTAAAAATTTAAGTTTTGTTTAAAACAAATACAAAATACTGTCTTAACTATGGTCTGTTTCATCAAGCAAGATAGTAAATCAAAGATCGCACAGTAAATATTTTCAAAACAGATTCGAATATTGGATGTGCGAATATACTGTGTAGTTTATTTTATAAAACATAACTATATTCTATACACAAACATATACTATTCAAACCTGTTGTAAAAATATTTACTGTGCGATTTTTAATTTACTATCTTGCTTGATGAAACAGACCATAGTAGTACTATTCAAGAAAAACTTATAAAATTATTGTTACAAATGCCTCAAAAAAAAAGACATACATACAGCCTGTTCCAGAACTCGCGTACAGAAATTTGAGGGTATATTAAAAACCCTCTGGAAAATAAGAAAAAAAATTCAAAAAAAATCCCTCTTCAATACTAATTAAAAAGGAAGCTATTTAATGTGACCAATCCTGTTGTTGATGTTAAATTACCTACAAATTAGTTTTTCTATACTTATTAGTAACTATGATTGCATTTTAATTGTTGACGCGTGCATTGTTTGAGACTTTCAACTTTAGAATCTTTTTAGGTTATTATATTTTGACAAAACCGACAGAGGCTATCAAATATTCCATTTTTATAGGGTCATTCCATCCGGCGGTGGTTTTTTGACATTAATAAATATTTATGTCACATTAATCACCATATCAACCTACAGAATATGTACCTGCAATAATTAAATTTGCTTCCATAGCTACAAATTCAACTTTTAAAGGTAATATAACATCACTACAACAGTATTGGTCCACTTAAAGCGTTCTTTTTTTTTAATTGAACGAAGATGGATTTTTTTTTACATTTTTTCATATTTTCCAGAGGGTTTTTACTATACCGTTAAATTTCTGTACGCGAGTTCTGGAACAGGCTGTATGTCCGATTTGGCTTCTAAACATAATTAAGGAAAAGATAACTTTATCCAATACATACAGATAATAACAAAATTACTACCTTTATTTTAAATAAACTCAATAATAACCCACGCGTGGCTTTTACTTTACATATTGTACAATTATTTATTTTACCCAGTCAACTGTCACTTGTAAAATACTTAATTTTCTTGTAAATGTCATTAAAATTTTTGATGAAAGCACCCTGAAGCAAGCCTTGGACTTGGCGGCCCTAGCAAAAAAAAATAATTTGCGCACTGAAAAAAATTAACCCATTAACTATTATTTTCTCTTTAACAAATATTTTCTTATTCTTACCTATGGGTCCGGCAGCTCTGACTGTTGCGAGCGGGTTAAAAAACTTGAACGGGTAAAAAATCACAGCCAACGTTTTTATAAATAACGGTGGGTTATAATCTGGCGGTCTCTCGTTAAACCCCCACGGGTCAGCTAGAATAAGGTGCTTGATATGGTCCGGGTATTTTATTGCGTAACTGGTGGCCAAATAACCACCGAAACTGTGACCCAAAAGGATGAATCTTTCCAAATTTATTTTTTTTCGCCACTCTTCGATTGATGCTACCAGTTCAATTTCCGCTTGCTCTGCATTATTGCTAAAGTTTGGCCTTGATGAACGCCCAAAACCTTAAAGAGAAATATGAAAATGTTAAAAATAATTTTTTTATTAGGCTCATAATTTAGGAGAGTTATCATGGAAACTATCAGGTGCTTAAATAATTACTTTTATCCACGGCCGTGATTAATAGGCCTATTAATCACGGGTCTGTAAAAATAAACCGTTTTAAATTTTAAACGACCGTGGATAAAGTATAGAATTCTACTCGCTTATAATAGCTATTAATCATTCGGGTGATCAGGTCACTCGCCTTTCGGCTCGTATCCCAAAATTAACCCCCATTGATTAATAGCAATTATTATACGCTCGTTGAATAATATATTATTAATATACTATTATCCACGGCCGTGATTAATAGGCCTATTAATCACGGGTCTGTAAAAATAAACCGTAAAAAATTTAAAACGACCGTGGATAAAGTATAGTATTCTACTCGCGTATAATAGCTATTAATCATTCGGGTGATTAGGTCACTCGCCTATCGGCTTCACCCTCATTGATTAATACCAATTATTACACGCTCATTGAATAATATACTATTAATGCTTAAATCATTTATTTCAGTTTAAATTTCAGTTGTGGACAGCCCCAAATAAGCTTTTGGATTGTGATATGGGCTCTCTATAATTTTAATAAGAGGTTCCATATGTGTGTAGGTTTTAATTGCAAATAATTTCAGACTGAAATTTTCAGTCTTTAAACTCCGCCTTTTCTCCATTTGAAAGTCTCTATTTCCAAATTTTGTAACATTCTGAATTTTGAATTTAAAATTTTTTGCTTATAAGCATTGATGTAAGTCCTTAACTTTGACAATGAGCAACTTTAGATATTGCTTTTCTAATGCATTAGGGAAAACATCATGAGTGTTATATAACACTATTATTCAGTTATATCATCGCGAAATTCACAATGTTTCAAAACTACCTATACTGGAAATTCAATAAAACCTGCAGTGACTCAGTTGCGAATGTGTGGTAAAAGGCGAAGATCATATCAGTTCGGGTGCGACTCGCTTAATTTCGTCGAAGCTTCGCAAAGGCGGACCCCTTATACGAAAGTAGCAGAGGCATGAGTCACTGCAGGTTTAATTGAATTTCCAGTATAGGTGCAGTTATGATAATATCATAATATTATTATGTATTATACAGAGCGGTCCAAAAGTCACCCCCCCCCCTCTTAACTTTTGAACCAGTTGAGATATCGACTTCAAATTTGGAACTTTTAAATAAGACAACTTAAACTATCTTTTAGCATATATTTAATACTTTCAGCTCTTAAAATGTGGGCAGGGGGGCATGGGGGCACTTTTTTTAAATGGAATACATGTAATACATCTATTTAAAGCTTATAAAATTCTCCATTTAACTACATATTTTTAAATTAAAAAATAAAAACTGGGTTTAAAATGGGGTTGAAAATGGGTATTAATGTCAAAATTCCTTTAAAAAAAACAAATAATTTTTTAAAAATGCCTAATATCATCATAAAAAAATGTTAATTATACTTTTAAACTAATTTTAGTTGACATAAATAAAAATTTATAAAAAAAAACTTAAAAAATCGAATGTTTTAGCACAAAAAATTGAAAAATCAAAACCTTAAAAAAAAATTTTAAAAAAATTAAAAATATTAGTTTAAATAGAGAATTTTATAAGCTTTAAATTGATGTATCACACGACCCCCCTTTCCATTTAAAAAAATGTTCCCCCATGCCCCCCTACCCACATTTTAAGAGCTGAAAATATCAAATTTATGCTAAAAGATAGTTTAAGTTGTCTTATTTAAGAGTTCTAAATTTGAAGTCGATATCTCAACTCGTTCAAAAGTTAAAAGGGGGGGGGGGGTGACTTTTGGACCGCACTGTATATTATGTATATATTATTATGTATTCTTTTTGATTACCTAAAATATCTATGGCATAAACTGGTCGATCCTTGGCTAATGCGTCAAAATTTAAGCACCAAAATCCAAGTCCTGCTCCGAATCCGTGAAGTAAAACGAGAGGAGTGTTTTTTGAATCGTCATTCAATGATATTGTCCATATTTTATGTTCTTCACTTTCATTTTTCGTGTCAATAGGTACAAACCAGCCTTTATAAGCTGTTTTAACAACTGAAAATTTAAATAAAATGTGAAATTCATTCGGAATAAAAATGGTGGAGCTTTGGTAATAAGAAATATTTTTTTGATGTTTAAACATTTTTTAACGTCGCATACGTTTTTATGTTTCGCTCTACATTTTTTTTAGGTGCTAATTGACACCGTTTCGCGCCGCAACGCCTTGTTTTTTAGCGTTTGAGCAAATCGTGAATTCACGTATTAATATGCAAAGCTGGGGTTATATCCTCAGGATATTATCCTAGAGCAAATATACGTAAAGTTGTAGAAAATAATAATTTTGCTACAAAAAAAAATCCGCTGCAAAGAAAATATATTACCCATAAAAAAATTATCTTCAAATTTTTATGAGCTTTAAAATACCATAAAAAAAGGCAAATTATATTGTTTTATAGGACAATGAAATAAAAAAACATATATTTTCGTCCTATGGGGGGTAATTACCCCCATTACCCCTCATCTACGCTGTTGATGCAAGCACGTGTATAGCGCTTTATTTATTAAAATTATGGCGAATGCGCTTGTTTCACAGATGTGAAATCTGTGGCTTGTTCATGTAATTTTAAATAGGTTCACCTTGAAATTATGTATTAATATAATAAATTATTAATAATAAGTATATCAATAAATTGACCTTCGCTACAAAGGTTTTGTACCTTAAAAAATTACTCTAGGTAGTTTAATAACGAAAAAATAACTTACCTTCCAAAATTTTTTTTTCCAAAGATATTAATTTGCTTTCTGAAAACTTATTCCACGAATATTTTTCACATTTTCCACTGTTCGACATTATTTTCGTGTAAAAAATAAAATTTTATAATTTAATACTTAATAATACCACTCTACACTGCAATTTTATTTATTTTTTCAATGTGAGACGTATAACTTGCAGTGTCACGCATGACTATTATTTTATTATCTAAATTGATGGCATTATTTTTAGCTTAGATGTTATGCTTAATAATAAAGACAGAAATTTAATTTGACATGATTCTGACAACAAAAGACGTCATTGCATAATGTATTCGCTCGATTTCAATGATTTAGAGTTGGGGATAAGGTTTCAATTTTGCGCGAGTGACTAACACAGGTGGCATCCATTTTGAATTCTCTTTGTTGCGCAGATTGGGATTGGATATATTACCAACTGTAACAAAAGTCCATAGAAATTACAAATTTTTGAAGATTTTACGAATTAAAAATAGCGTTAACGGATGGCGCATGAAACAGATATATACACGGTTTATTTGAAATAGGGTCCGAAATTTTAAGGGGCGATTCTACATCATAAAATATGACAAAAAGTTCCATGTCTAAAAATACGTCGTTAATTTTTCTCGAAAACGATTAATCCTACATTATTACAACAAGAGTATCATGTTTATGTATTTTTACCTGAGGAATCATTTTCCAAAAATTAAATTACCTGGTTAAAATAAGTACATGAAAATAACATACGAAGATGGGCCTTATTAAGTATAGTTTACGTGCAAAACCTCGTTGCTATATCTCAAAGTGTTCCTGAGTTAAACAAAAACCGAATTGTTTAGCCACTTTCAAAAGGACTTAGCTCCATTATGACGAACTTTTAGACGTATGTTTATAGAAACTTTTTTTTATATTTTCTGATGTAGAATCGCCCCTTATAATTTCGGACCCTATTTCAAAAACATCCTGTATAGCATTATAATAATTGTTGTGAGAAAAATAATAATGGCTGCCATCAGGATAAACAAAAAAATTTTATGCGCAGAAAGCCAATGCGCTATCCTTTTCTTTAAATCATCGCTCGATTCCGATAATGCCAAGGTCGTAGTACCAGAGGCCACCAAGGTTGTCTCGTAAAGATATTGTTGTTTTTATACTCTTTACAGCTTCTTAGATCGGAGCCCCTATTAACTTTTGAACGTGTGGAGACAAAGCCTTCAAATTTGGAACACGTAAATAACACAACTTGTATCTGATATTTGTAAGTCTTAAAATGTGGTCACGGGGAATTTTTTTAAGGGAAAAGGGGGTGTGTGATACATGATTTTAAAGCCATATGGATACCGCGTTCTAGAAGGAACTAAGCGACATTTTTAACGAAATGGGCATGGGAATAGGTTGTACTAAGCCTAAAGAACCTATTCCCATGCCTAACAAAATTTCGTTAAATAGGTCGCTTGGTTCATTTTCGTTAAGGGTAATGGTAACTGTCGTTACAGCCGCAGAAAAAATGACTTAAATATTTTAATATATTATTAAAAATTGTTCGTCTATTATTATTAAAGAAGGTTTGTTAAAAAATAATAATATAATAAATTATTGGAAAGAAAGTGCCATTTTTTCTGCGGCTGTAGGTCAGTTACCATGGATTTGCCCATAAGCGGTATCCATATATTTCTAATTTTTTTTTGGACATTTTTTTCGAGGGTTTAAAATGAAATTTTTCAGAAAACCTAACAGGTCGGCATAAATACAAAGATATCTGCATCACATGCTATGACTTTTTTTCCGTGCGGCGAGAACAAACACGCCAAAGCGAGAGAACGCGTAAAAAACGTTTGATGCAGATATATCTTGTATACCGTAAAACGTGAAAAGGTATTAAAATAAAATTTATATAGGCATTCATCCAATTTATTATAATACAGCTCCAAACAAACAATATGCGTAGGCTACGCAGCGTAGCAATAACACATCAGTCTTACATTTACATATAAGCAATTAATAGCAATATAACATACCATAAATTGGGGAAAGTTCAAACTTAAATTCCATTCGATTTATATGAACCAACGAATTTTGGATATACCGGGTAAGTTTTATTTATGTCCACTGACAAAATTAAGATTAATCTTCATTCGATAAAAACGAAACTTTGTTGATTTATATAATTTTAAATTGGCCATAAAATGGCGGCATAAATGTGTTTTTTTATAAAAACGAGATTTACCTTGTTTTTACTTACTTAAAAAAAAATATATAAATAAAAATTTGATCAGTGACAGCGAATTCGAGATAAAAAACGGTTTTTTCTTCTAAATTCCTATTTTTTAATGTCCATGTAAACTTAATTTGTATTTTCCGCTATTTTCACACGGCGAAACCGGAAGTGAAAAAAAAATTAAATCTGCCATTTTATAGCCAATGTAAAATTATATAAATCACCAGTTTCCTTTTTATTGAATGAAGATTAATCTTAATTTTTGGGGTGGACATAAATAAAAATCACCCGCTAGACCCACTAATAAAAGTGGGGTTAATGAGTAGAATTTTGAGTGATTTTGAACTTTCCTTGATCATAGCAACTAACTTTCTTTGATGCTCTCGAATGTTTTTTTTATTCAGAAACACCTCATAAAAAAACATTCTCAAGCATAAAAATATAATTTCACTCACCAGGAACACAAATAATCTACTACCATTGTCCACATACTTTTTTAAGTTGCTAACGATTTTTTCACAACAGTAGATAAAATCTTCTGTGTAACTCGTGCCCGAAATGCCATTCAAATAATTTTATTTTCGTGAAATAAAATGCTGGCTACGATCTTGCCTTTTATGGTATTTTTCTGGCTTATACTTAAAGATTATACAAGATATATAAGAAATATTTTTAACCAATTTTTGGTCTGCTCAAAAACAGACAAACATTACAATAATAAATATTAATAGACATATATAAGCAATCAAACGATTTTTATTGTTTAAAAATATTTAAATATTTGCTCCAGAAAAAGTGTAAAAATTACAATAATTTACTATTTTTTTACATAAATTTTAAAATTATTTATTAAGAATGGCATATTTAATGCACATTTAAAATAAATACATTTAGTGTTTGATAAATTACAAAAAGTGTAAACAAAATACAGCAGTTATTGTAATTTTTACAATAAATGGTAAGTTTTACTACATCTGGTGCAGTATATTTAAATTTTTGTAAGCAATTTAAATAAAATAATCTCATAAGCAACTGTTTCTTAATGTCTAATATGCATACGCCTAAAATTGTGTTTCTTTTTTTTTGGTTTAAGAAAAATTAACATTTCAACTTTAATAAATGTTGAATGCACATAATAAATTTTGGAAATATGAGTATTCATTTGTAGTAGATATATTTTTTAATATATTTAATACAAATAAAAATATAATTTAGGTTTTCTTTTTCTTCATGTGTTTCGATAGATTCAAATATTGGTTTTATAAAAAATCGTTTTTTTTTGGTAAAAAAATTAAGCCTTGTAATGTTTGATATGCATTAAAAAATAGCAATTTTAGCAAAAATACATTAATATAAGATAAATATTTCAAAACTACTTATTTGTCCCATTCATAAAAATCTAAACTAAGCATGAAAAAATAGGTATTTTTAATTATAAAATGCTATCTATTAGTTATCTTTTTTGGTCTGATACACATGGATATGTGTTTTTTTGATTGAAAAAATGTCTTAAAAATTAAATATAAAATTAAAGCCGGTTCATTTTTACGAAAATTTGACAATTTGAATTAAACTATATATTTTAAACGCGTTCGCCAGGGTGTATTTGGGTCCGAAATTTTAAGGGGGTGATTATACATCATAAAATAGGACAAACAGTTCCTATTAACTAACATATGTCTAAAAATTCGTCGTAAGGGAGCTAAGGCCCTTTGAAAGTGGCTAAAAAATTCGGTTTTTATTTAATAAAAAAGCCCAATATCAAATACACCCTGTATGTGACCCTGCACAAACAAATCCACCTAGTGAGTCAAATTTTCGTATTTATTTTTTCTTTTTTTTTTCGGATTGTTATGTAAAAAACTTTTTACATAAGAATCCGAAAAAAAAAAGAAAAACGAAAATTTGACACACTAGATAGGTATCTTTGTGCAAGGTCATATATTATGAAAACACGTTTGGACTTTTTCCACCTTCATTCTAAAATACGCGATTAAAAAATGTAGTAGCAATTTATCATATTTTCTAGAAAATTACCTTAAGCTATATCAAAAATTACCCACAAAAAAATATTATAATTTTCAAGATAGCACCAGTTAAAAATTACACAAATTAACATTCAAATCCATAAACTACAATAAATGACACAAACAGTAATAATAGTAAATTAATAAAAAATCATTGGTCGCATGAAAACTCCAAAGAAATAAAGGGGCTTTCAAAATTAAACACAATCTGTCACAAAATGCGTATTATACCATTTAAAATGCTCGCAAAACCAAAAAATAGATAAAAATAAAATTTCCAGCAAACAGTTCGCAAAAAGATCTAATTAACATAATGCAATTTTTTTTTTTGTATAAAATGGTGTCAGTAAGAAGGTATTTTAATATTTTTTATGGATTTTGCAGCGTTTTTCTTACGTACGTAAACCAAACGGAGTCGAGACAGATTTATTTATTTTCTTTATAGTAACTAAAAGGTTTATTTTTTCTTAACACGTTCGCGACGAAGGTGTTTTCGGTAAAACTCAACTATACAATTGTTTGTATTTTATTAATATAGTATATAATCCATATTTTCGGCCGAATGCGAAAACCCTGGTACACCGATGTATATACATTATATGTATAGTCTTAAAATCAATATCGTAAGTATAACTGACAAGCAGTGGATTTAAAAGCGTATAGAAACTAACTTAAACCGTGTACCGCCGGTGGCGCACGTCGTCGCGAACGTGTTAAAATTTCGACTTTTTTTTTTAATTTTTAAGTTACATATTTTAATAATTTTCTTTGGAGTATAGACTTTTGTAACTTATCACTAAATCTCTTAAAAATAAAATAACACAGCTCGGTAAATATGGTCGGTTGTGATACTTTCGAGAGATCTGTCTTGGTAAAAAAATAATAATTGCAAAGATAATAAAAATAACATAAAATAAAAGCTGAGAGTTTTTCTTAATAAAATTCTTACTCTGTAAGAATTCAACTGGAATTCTCTTTTTCCTTTTCGGAATCACCAGCCGAATCACCGTTGGTGATAACTTCATCCTTTTTCTCCTCTTTTTCCTTGTTCTCTTCCTTATCTTCTTTCTTTTCCTCCGAGTCCTTTTTTTCTTCAGAAGATTGTTTCTTCTTGTCTTTTCCCTTTGCTGGGGTTGCTGGTTTAGGTTTTGGCTCCATACTGGGGTCCAAAATTATTTTACCAACGTTTTTGCGGTCGTGCATCTTTTGCATTGCTTCAGCAACCTTAAAAAAAATAGTAAAGTTAAATTTTTTCTAAGAAAAACAAATCTATCCCGAGATCCTGAGAAGTTTAAACTTATTAAATTACCTTAAAAAAAACTTAGATATAAGTACTTACATCTTCTAAAGCCCAAGTAGAGTCCAACAAAGGCTTGATTTTTCCGGCTTGGAAAAGCTCGAACACTTTTTGCACGGTTTTTTGAACATAGGCAGCCCCATTTTGAGAGTACATCAAACGTCTTAGGTTAAAACCGGATAGAGTACGGTTTTCATCGAAAAGTTTCAATGGAGAGACCTTGTCAACCTGCCACCACTGAAAAAGAAACATTTGATGAGAATATATACGTTTATTGAATTTTTTACGTATTTTTTTACTTCAACTACCCCTTAATATATTTTTTATATTAGCGTAAAGGTTAGAATAAGAGGGTACTTTCTGGAACTGAAATTACTTGTAAAATTTGTATAAAATAGTCCATCAAACTGGGAGACGTCGTTTGGAGCGCAAAAAATAGCGCAGTAAAAAGACGTAAACAAATATAGAGCAGGTAGTTTTTAGCCCAAAACTAAAACGTAGACGTAGGTAACTATCCTGTATTTAAATAAAATTGTCCATTTTTAACCAATCATTGGCATGGTTGTGCATGATTTCATGGACAGTCATGGACATTAAATGTCTAAATAAATTTCTAATAAATATTATTGTCCATCATTGTACACTGATGTCTCTACGACATTTTTCCTACTTACCGAACGGGCAGCGCTGAAGAAGCTCTTAGTTTCCCCAGTAACCACATTCGACGATCCATATAGGATATATTTGCCCATGGGTTTCAAAACGTTGTACCCTTTGTTACATTCCTCTCCGCAGAGGCAATCCAGCACTATGTCCACTCCATCAGCAGACACTTTGCGGATTTCGCTGATGTAGTCGCTGCCACGTTCCAGCATATGGTCGATCGGGGAGTTGGCGGTCTTCAGAGCCTCGTGCTTTGATTTGGAGCAAACGCCGAAGATGGTTACGTCTGGGACGGTCTTGGCAAGTTGGACAACTGCTTGGCCCTGCAATAAAAAATAAATGTTGAGCTAATTTTTTAAGAAATTAATTTAATTCATACTCTTAGAGCTAATTTTTCTCTCTCTCTTTATTTTTGGCCTTTCCCTTCCGGATAATTAGCCAGTAGAGCTAATTTTATTTAATACTGTAGTTTATTTTTTTACTTTACCGTTATTTCGCGTATTTAATATCTCCAGTTGTACCAACATAATAACTTCTGTTTCATTCATATTTAACTATACAAAGTTGGTATCCCATGGGGTACCTGCTTTGTATAGTTCGATAATAAATGAAACAGCAAGTATTATGAATGAATGTAGAGGAAATGCGCCTAATTTCGGATGGTTTCCAAATTTCGGATAGTAGTGTATTTAAGATACTGTCTGCAAAGGTAAACAGAAACCTACTTTTATGTGAAGCCAAAAGTCAAACTAAATCCGTCCTGTAATATGATAACGGTAGAGCTTCTCCCCTTTAAATGGCAGCACAAATCGTTTATATTGCAAATGGCAGTTTTGTGCTCAGTTGCATTATTATGCTTGTTTATTTTATAAATAATCGTTATAAAAGTTCGTGATTCTGTCTTGGGTAAGTTATGATGTTAGTTAAGTTGATCCACTATTCATAATTAAGCAATTTGAAAACGTAAACATTCTACAAATTTCTAATCTAAAAAGCAGAAAGTTGCCTAATTTCGGATAGACCATTTTTGTGCATTTGATTCCCAATTTCGGATATCCGCAAGGTAATTATTATTCAGGATAACCAACCATTAATTTTTTTTTTTTATAATGATACAACAAACTAAGATAAACAATTTTGAAAAAACGAAAATTACCTAAGATACTAAGATATTCGAAATTGGGAATCTAAAATTATAGTTCCTATAGTATTTCGTAGAAAATCGCTTAATGATTAAATTACGTCTTAAATGTGAAGGAATAACAAGAAACATAAGCAATGGGATCCAGATCTACTCTTGAAAAAATTTTTTCGGATATGTCCGAAATTAGGAGCCCTTTTTCAAATGCACAAAAATGCGCTGATTTTTTTTAACCGTGTTTTTTGGAAAAAATAAACTGTAATAAAATTGCTTTTATAATAAATCATGGTTCGCTATAATAAGTTGTATCTGGTTATATAAAAAAAATATCAAAAAGTAATACCGAGTATTAAATATTGAATACATTGTAAATGGTATCCGAAATTAGGCGACTTTCCTCTATGTTGGTACAACTGGTAAAGTTAAATAACCGTATCGAACAAAATCAAACTATACTTTTCGGTCCAACAACGTAAAATGTTTTTTCTTCGATCTAGCCAAAAAATTAACTTTTCAGCCCAGGCTAAAACGTAAAATAGTCGACTTTAATTGATTGATTGATGTCATCAATACAAATTATTGAAATTATTACAGTTGAGCAAAAAACATTGTATGATACACGAACGAAAACTGTTAGGATGATTACGGCTGCCAACCTCGATCTGGGAGCTCGACTGACAATCTCCGTAATCGTCCTAAAAACCTTATTTTTCGTTGTTATATCAATTACACAGACACACAAAAAGAAATAAATGTGCGGAGCCAAAAAAGCGACCTATATCCTATATAGCATTGTAGTATTTTTATTCAGCATAGTCGAAATCTGCACTGATTGGAATTTTCTGCCTACCAGTTTTTTTTTTCGAGTTTGAATTTTTAGTTTAGGTCAAATTTTTCAAGTAGGCCACCAAAAATCGAAAGTCGTTTTTTTTGCTGTAAAATAAAAATTTTATTAATTCTTATGTTTGAACAGATTTCCCCAATTTTTGGTTAAAAAAAAAAATTGTTTGCAAAAGTTATTAACAATGTTACAGCAAATCAACATTTTTCTCGTGAACGACTAGACGGATTTTGACGATTCTTACGTTAAAATTTTTGTTTGAAAGGGTAACTACAATCAAGAAACCTTTTTTTCGAATATAACAAAAAACATTAAACTATTTATTTAAAAAAAAAATATTTACATTAATTAAACTTCCATTGTTAATAAGTTTTGCAAAAAAAAAAAAAATTTTAACCAAAACCTGGGGAAATCTTTTTGAACATAAGAGCTATTAAAAAATTAATTTTACAAAAAAAACGACTTTTGATTTTTGGTGGCAGATTTGGAAAAAATTGTTCTAAAATTGGTTTCTTGTGACTAGGTAAAAAATTAAATGCATTAGCCAAATTCAGTAAGAAAACTCGAATAGCTACAAATGTTAAACTTTCTTCTGCAGCTTTAGGAAACGGTTGCCGTTGAATGTCAGTTTTTTATTTAAACTGCTTTTGGTGTAATAATTTTATTATTGACTTTTATTTAATTAATTATTTATTTATTTATTAAGATACATCACCTAACAGCCGAAGCCAATTACAGGGTGAGGATAATACAATTATCAGAATATACAATAATATAAAAACATACATAAATTTAAAATTTCGGGTCGCATAATATAAGATACATGATTACATTATTTTTAGGAAATATATATATACAATTTAATAAAATTTGATAAAATTAGACAAACGGAATGTAATACATATTAGCTCACGACAGCGAACTTATGATTTTTTATTTTCTTTGTAGAGCAATTGATAATATCTAAGTTATCCTGAAGTGCGTTGTAAGTTTTACATACAAAATGTAAAGACCACTTTACACGGAGCAATTTGTACGCAAGTTTGATGCTATGCAAGTTTGCTGCCAGATATAGCATGAGGACAATTGGACATTGATTTGCCTTTTCACGGAGCAAGTTGTACGCAAGTTTGGTGCTATATATTGCAAGGTAAACAGTGCTGCCAACCAGACAATTTTGATGTGTCTCTGCGTTTTTCAACAAAAACATAACCTAGCATTTGCTTTTTTAAGGAAATTTTTTAGTTAGACAGACCGACCTATTCTTAACAATAATTATTATTTGTTTGTTTGTTTGTTTAACCTCGTACTATTCTACTTAATTAAGCATCCCCTAAGTCCAGGACTTGTGTGGGCTAGTAGTAGAGGGAACCACCGGCTAATACTGACTTTCGAACCAGTTTCTAGGGAGTGTCCGTTTCACTTATCGCCTTCGCCAAATTTCAATTATTAATTAACTCAAAAAGGCAAATCGGCGACAGTGAGAATCGAACTCACGATAGTAGACTTATTGGTCCAGAGCCCATAATCCCTGTATCTGTCGCTTTTAAAACAGCTCTCATTAATCAAGAAACCCACATAAAACACACCCGTAATTGGATTACGAGAAACGACTGTAAACATGCAAGAGCAGCCCTTCCCACTCCGTGTGAAAAGACAGCACGCTTTTGTATGCAACTAAAAAGGGATAACCTAAGACAGTTTGCAAGCATCGTAACAGGTCACTGCAAACTAAATAAGCATCTTAACATCATGGGGAAGCCAGTCGACCCCATCTGTAGAGGATGCTACATGGAAGAGGAAACAATGGAACATGTGTTATGTCACTGTCCAGCGTTAGCCTTAATAAGAGGGTCCATGCTAGACGAGTACTGGCTCGACATGGCCGGTATAAGCAGCATCACTCCCAGACATCTTCTTAGATATATTCAAACAATTGGATGGCTGAGAGGTTAAATTGCTGCGACCAAAGGGAGGTAGTACAATGGGCCCAGCTAAGTGGCCTAAGTGCGTGTAGATAGCTACCCTCCACCCTAATAACCATAACCATAACCAGTAGACTTGCTATACATACGCGCTAGCCACTACGCTATAGCGCATATATATGGCGCATATATGCCTCCCACATGTGCAGTTGTTACTATATTAGTAAAATGAAATCGATTTGGTAACTTTTTTTCCACGCTGGTACCACCAAAATAACCATAAAACTTGCGTGAAAATCGCCGAAAAATAGAACATGGTCTAAATAATTTGATGGCACGAAAATGGCCTCAAACTTGCCTGAAGGCATGCGCAGTGACTGAATCATTCTTGCAACAACCTTGCATAGCATCAAACTTCCGTACAAATTGCTCCGTGTAAAGTGGCTTTAAGGAAGAAAACTTTAAAGCATTCGTTCTTGGTCTGTCTAAATAAAAAAATGATGAATTACGGATACCAGGCCTTGGAAGGTGGAATGTTATTTTGTCTAATATGCTTGGGCAGTTTATTAATGTTTAGAATTACTTCAAAAATATGTGTTTTCTTAACAGGATGTTATACCAAGTTCATATTATTATCAGCCATATGTTTGCAGTAAAATTCTATATTAATCTAATAAGCATGTTTAAAGTAGGTATGCAAAAAGTATTTATTCGAAACCAGCTGAACAGTTGCAAGCACCTTATCAAAACATCGGCACTAGGCACTAATTTGAAACGTAATGAAAAGGAAAGTTGTGTGATCACGTGAATAGGCAACCATTAATACACCTGCATAATTTATTAAAGTTCGAAAGTATGTATCTCCAAAACGTTATATTCTAGTAAAAAAACTGTATATAAATTTTTTAAAAAGGGCCTAAAATCGCTTTCATTAAAAATTAATTATTATTTAAAATCGGGTTATAAATAAGTGAGATATTCTAAAAAAAAACGTTTTACTGCTTTAAACAACATTATATCGACAACAGTGCATTTTGGGAAAAAATAGTTCGTAACATTTTTTGACCAATTTAAAATTATCTTTCATATAAATGCCAAATTAATAAAATACAATACTAATTGCCTTAATTATAACCAAAAAACGATAAAAATAGGAGTTTTACCCCATTCTTATCCTCAAAAACTAATCTTCAAAATACGATAAGAAACAATATGCAAAGACCGCTTGTCGATATCTTATTTTTAAATGGAGTTATCGAGTTTACAGACAGACAGACAGACAGACAGAAGGACGGACGAAAAAATGTTGTTTTACTGATTTCGACTCGGAAAGGTCTAAAACGTCGAGAAATGTGAAAAAAACATGGTCATAGATTTTGACTTCCGCAATGATTTCAATACATCGACACCCTTAGTATCACTAAGTGCCGATGTAATTAAAGCGTCTTCAAAGCATAGGTAGATAACTTAATAATAATAAAAAACTTTTTTAAAAAGCTGCAAAAATACAAGTTTGGAGGATAGGAATGCTTCACATTGGAAAGTATATTAGTCGGCTGTTCAACAATTGAAGGGGCGGCCATAATACAAAGTTCAAAAAAAAATTACGAGATGACACTACTGGCATAATAATTTCGTAATATATTTTAAAACAGTTGTTAAACATTAAAACAGGACAATTTAATCTTTGATAATAATAAACAACCCGTGAAGATATGTACGCTACGCATTTATCAAAATATTAAAGAATAATAATTTTCAAAAAAAAAAAATAAATTTTTTTTTTAAAGATCTTTTTTTGAAAAACGAAAAATTAAAAAAGAAACTCATTTTTTTTAATTACTGAAAAAAAAATAAAAAAAAAATAAATTAAAAAAATAAAAATTATGTTTTTTAAGTTTAACCCTCCATACCTTTTTTGTTTTGGGGAGGGATTACTTTTAAAATTGGTAGACTTGATCCTTATAATAAAATTAATTGATCCTAAAAAATTATACGAATTTTTTTTTCAGCTTTTTTCGATTTTTTATAGAACTTTGTTTTTTTCTGAAAATTTCAATACGATTCCAATCGTACTTGAGTTATCGTGTCTACAAAAATCGTGACATCGGACGGACATTGAAAAAGAAAGTTGCTTATTTTTCCATGAAACAAATTTATATCCAAGAATTTTTTGTCTAGGACGATTTTTAATTTTTTTTGACAATTCGAAACTACCGTAGTTCTATTCTAGCGCAGGCGCTGTGAATAGTATAAAAAGTACTCTTCAAACTGTAAGCGTGCAAAGAGTGTAATAATAGGCACTTCCTGCTCACAGATCCTCGACTAGACACTGTAAAACGCAGGTATTGATCGTGGTACACGCAGTAATAAAATCAGAGGCGTTCGTGCTGAAAGGATTATTTCATTCTGAAACTTTCAGGAAGAATAGAACAATAATTGAACAGTGTAAGTTCTAAAGGGTATATGTGACAAAATTAGATATTTTGAGATATATACATGTATACATGATCATGTATAAAGGGTCCTAGTACCATGCGCAATCATATTATAAAGGTTTACCGATTTGATATTTTTGGCACATAGACCCTTTAGAACTCTTGAATTGTCAATGCATTGTATTATTATGAGAAATACACTGCCCAGTAAAAGACCTGTCCCATTTTTCACCTCCGCGCGTGAAATGGATTTTTTTCTTACCAGATTCACTTTTAAAAAATATTACCACCCCACCCGTGGGTGTGGAGAAATTTTTAATAATCAGATTTAATTTTAGTAACCTTAAAAACTCCCATACAGCGATTTTCAATTTTTTTTTTTTTTTTTTGAAAAAATATTGTAATTTCCCCATTTGCCTTCCTTGCCCCACCTTAATGTTTACCAAAAACAATCCCGAGAGAGAAATTTTGGTAACATACCTGTATGCCAAATTTCAAGTCTCTAGCTTAAAGCATCCTTCAGTTCACAAGTTTCCCCGGACAGAACGACAATTTTTTTTGCTCGAAATTGATTTCTACCGACGTAGAACGTGATAAAACACAAATTATGCAAAAAAAATGAAAATTTTTGCACTTGCACTTTTGCTTTCCCAAAATTTTAAACATTTTTTAAATGAGAAAGCAAAAGTAAAATATTTTGAGGTAATCGAGCATAGCAAAAAAAAAACCTTTCTTTTCTCATAAAACACAAAAATAAGTAAACAGAATTGCTGCCAACAAAATAATAAAAAACATTGTTTTTTGCAGGAAAAAAATGAAAAATAAAAAAATGTTTTTTTTAATTTTCAACTTTTTAACGTTTGGACTTTTTGAAACGCAAAAAAATTGAGTAACAAATTAAAAAAATTTTAACCGCTTACTCCAACCCCATTTTTACCATAACCAATCCCAACCGTGAACTATGGACAAGGAATCTATGTTCCAAATTTGAAGTCCTTAGCCGAAATCTTTCGCAAGTTATCGGCCACAAACGAACCGAACGAAAGACTTTCTTTCGCCTATAAAACGTCGAGAAACGTAAAAAAATCAATATAAAATTTTTAATTTGTTTTACACAGAACTTTTCTACGGGTAAGTAAAAATGAATTCAAGCATTTTATTCGCTTTTTTTTAAAGCAACAAGTGTGAAATTCAGGAGAAGTAAATGATCAGCTTCTGAGAATAGTTTTCATTATAAAATTTAAAAAGCTCGGATAATCATCCTTTCTTGTTACCCTGGGTTATTTGAAGGCTACTGCGAGTTGTCACGTGCGAATAACTCTGAAAACGTTCTATATTCACGACACGTTTCGAACCCCCGACAGGGGGACATATTACTCGAAAATAGCCACAGGGTTTGTTTATTGAATATCATAGACTGACTAGCAATGTTAGCAGAAGTGCTCCGAGGCATTTTATTTCAACGGGCAGTACAACTAAAGATTAAGACATTTGCCAACAAAAAAAACTAAGCTTTACCATTAGGGGTGCTCCGAGGCATTTTATTTGAATGGGGGGGGGCAGTACAATTAAAGAATAAGACATTTACCAACAAAAAAAGCTCCTTACCCCTGAAAAAAGGTTTACATTACAATTAATTAACGGACAAAAAAAACTGTTTATTTTTTTTATGAGGAAGTATTCCCGCTCATTTGAAACGGCTGGTTATTATACTATTCACAGCGCGTAGCGTCTATCTGTCTGTCTGATGTCACGTTTTTTTGTAAACACGATAACTCAAGCACGAATAATCCGATTGACTCCAATTTTTTAGGAAAAATCAAGTTCTATGAGGGGAAGATCCCTATTATTTTTCAAAATAATCCCCCCCAAAAACAAAAAAGTTATGGGTCTGGACTTTTTTCGATTTTTTTTTAAAAATGTATTAAAATAAAAATACAATTTTTTTTATTTTTTTTTTGAAAATATATTTTTTTCAGTATGTACTTGAGAAAATGCAATATACCATTAACTATTACTTTCTTTACTGTGGATTTGACGTGTATACCGTGAATGTATAATGAAAAAACTGTGATTCTTTGTATATCGGTATAATTGTAATGAATAAGATCAGCCGAGCGCTTTCGCTTCAATCATTGAAGCATCTTCAGGGCGGGCCCTGCAAGAAAGGTGAAAAAACGTTTGTGAAAGATTATAAAAAAATATAAAAAGGAAGAAAAATTTTTTGTTGTTTTTGTTTTTCAACTTACTTGTCAGGTTTTTATAGACTGTGGGCACTTTAGAATACATACATTTAAACATATAGACAATGAATTAAGACGGTTACATTTAAAATTTAAAATAAAATAATTTAGGTTAAAAGACACATTTTGGCAGATGACAGAAGAACAATGAATCGGCATAGTTCTTGATGGGTGTTAAGTTAGCCTATAAGGTAAAAGCGCGGCAATTTTGAAAAAAGCTGAGGGATGGTCAAATAAGACTTTTAAATATGGGGGTGAAATTTCTGTTGGAATTAATTTGGGAGTTTAAGCAAAGGTCTTGTCTGTCTTTTATGGCTCTCGAAATCTCCAAGTCTGGGTCTCATGGAGGACTTGGAGATTTCGAGAGCCATAAAAGACAGACAAGACCTTTGCTTAAACTCCCAAATTAATTCCAACAGAAATTTCACCCCCATATTTAAAAGTCTTATTTGACCATCCCTCAGCTTTTTTCAAAATTGCCGCGCTTTTACCTTGTAGGCTAACTTAACACCCATCAAGAACTATGCCGATTCATTGTTCTTCTGTCATCTGCCAAAATGTGTCTTTTAACCTAAATTATTTTATTTTAAATTTTAAATGTAACCGTCTTAATTCATTGTCTATATGTTTAAATGTATGTATTCTAAAGTGCCCACAGTCTATAAAAACCTGACAAGTTGAAAAACAAAAACAACAAAAAATTTTTCTTCCTTTTTATATTTTTTATAATCTTTCACAAACGTTTTTTCACCTTTCTTGCAGGGCCCGCCCTGAAGATGCTTCAATGATTGAAGCGAAAGCGCTCGGCTGATCTTATTCATTACAATTATACCGATATACAAAGAATCACAGTTTTTTCATTACTTTCTTTGCTAATTCAAGGCTAGGGGAATACAAAATTCAATTTTAATTTAGATCATTGACTTAACAAATATTGTGGTACACGTATTCTACCCCTAAAAAAAACACTCAACTTTGTTTACTCGATCCAAGAATAAACCAAACCATTATAGAAAATGATGGAATTGAATAAACAAACGTAATGAAGGGATAGTCCAGTGAAATCGTCGGAAAAATGGACTAAAACAAAAATTAAAACAGTTGGTGGTCTAAAGAAGCCCGCAAGCCGTGGCAAAGCATCCTATCCATTGAACATCGGATAATGTGCATACAATTTCCTTTCGGTAATTTACTTTTTGATGATGTCATCTAGATAAGCTTATATCGACTTTTTTATTGCAAATGTCGGTGAGAACCAATTTAAAATTTTAATAAGCATTTGAGAATTAAAACTGATTAAAAATATTTTAATTTTAATCTGTTTGAATCCGAATCAATTTGCAAATGCTAATTGAAAATGACTTTTTAATTCGCAAAAACGGATTCAAACAGGTTCAAACGAATTAAATCAGATACACATTTGGAAATAGTTGCTAATTGAAAATGATATTCTGCATATACGAATAGAAACGAATTAAAACATGTTCCGCATTAAAAATGATTTTTCGCATATGCAAATAGAAACGAATTAAATCGGATACGCATTTGCAAATAGTATCTAATTAAAAGTTATATTCTGCATATGCGAATAGAAACGAATTAAAATATGTTACGCATTTGCGAATAGAAACGAATTAAAACATGATATTTCACATATGCAAATTAAAACGAATTAAATTTAAATAGAAAAAGCAAATTTTAACAGGTTAACTAATTGAAACGAATTGAAACGGATTAATATTGACAATTTTCTGCAAATAGAAATAATTCAAACTAATTCAAACGGGTTAAAAATTTAAATTAAATTTATTTTTAATCCGTTTAAATCTGAATGTTTTTATAGGGTAGAAACATAAAAGTAGGTTACAGTAAATTGTTTTTGAACAAAAATCCCTTTTAGTAAACAAAATCTTATTAACTTTACATAAGTTGTCAACACTGGTTCTCCACAGCATAACAACTTTTTTGCGAAAAAACTTGGCAGAGTTAGATAAATTTAGTCATCTTGTATATTTTGTTTTCCCATTTTGAAAATTATCAAAATTTCGGACAGCCTTGTATTCGTGCAAAAAATTTCAATTTTTTTTTTGTGTATTTTTGCGTTTTATGACTTTTTATGTCGATATAGATCAATTTCGAGCAAAAAAAAAAATGTCGCTCGGTCGGTCGATCGGTCTGTCCGGGAAATCTTGTGGGCACGATAACTTAAGAACGCTTTAAGCTAAAGACTTGAAATTTGGCATACAGGTATGTTACCAAAAGTTCTCGCTCGGGATTGTTTTTGGTAAACATTGGGGTGCGGCAAGGGGAGAAAATACATTTTTTTTTTAGAAAAATTTGAAAATTGCTATATATGGGTTTTCAAGGTTGCTGAAATTGAATCTGATAAAAAAAACTTTTCTAATTCCTCCACCGAGGGGGCGAGAGCGTAAATATTTTTAGATATTATTATTTTCTTCAAAATTGGTAAATAGGGGTTTTTGGGGTGGACGAATAAAAATCTGATAGTACTTTTTTTTTCTAATTTCACCCCCTGAGGGGTGGGGGTACTTTTCGTGAAAACTGGTGTATTGGGGTTTTTGTGATTGCTGAAAGTGAATCTGATCTCTACATACAGAAATTCGTATTTATATTGACTTACCATATGTACAATGTACCTTAATGGCTTAATAAATATTATTATTATTATTATATTATTATTAATACAATTTTTCTAAATCCACCCCCTGAGGAGTGGGGGGTAGTTTTCGTGAAAATTGTTATATTGGGGTTTTTGAGGTTGTTGATAGTGAATCTGATTATAAAAAAATTCTTCTACCCTCTGCCACTTTACCCCTAAAGTGGCAGAGGGTAGTTTTCGTGAAAATTTGTATATTAAGGTTGCTGAAAGTGAATCTGATAATAAAAAATCCATTTTACGGGCGGAGGTGAAAAATGGGAAAGCTCTTTTACTGGGCAGTGTATATTTCTTCAAACGTCAAACAGTTACGAGTGAGGTGGCCGAATATCTAAGATAGAAGAAATCGATAACAGCGTAGGTACTTTAATTCCTAGACACTGCGAATATTCTTAAAAAAAATAAAATAGGTACATTAAAAAACTTCAATTTTTTTGGGAGCGAATTCGTTATTTCAAGTACCTATTCACTGGACTTAAAGGGTTTGATTGGGTACCCGTATCGCATTGAAACAGAAAGGCACCCCTCAAAAAAAACCTTTGTAAACGATCAATTAGCCTCCGTACCGCCAGAGTGGTCTGAAAATATCCTGCCGCCTTCAACCGCGTTTTTCCTTTCTTAATGTTTTCCGTCACATTTATTCACCAAACGCGTTCCTTCGAAAGGCCATTGATAGAGGAGATAAATTTGACGAATGGTTATGGAAAAGGTGCCGGGAAGTACAGCTGTTGAAGAACTTTTTATTCTGCAAAATTATCTAGAGATTTCGTCTTAAACTTCTTTGACTACCCACAGAAAAATGTATTCAAATTTAAAATTATTATATGGAATTTTTATTTGTGGGAAGTAAAGCACTGTATATAGCGGGTGTTTCAGGAAGGTGGTTCACTCCCCTTAACTTTTTTAAGTAGAATCTTGAAATTTTCAGAAGCTTTATTATGTATAATTTAAGATTTTTTGACATAGTAGAATTTTTTTGGCACTTTCGGTTTCGCCGGAAATTAATCATACGTTCTATTTTTAAATGGAACACACTGTATATTTATACATATTTTGATTCAGAAATCAATTCTGAGAACAAGCATGTGTCACTTGTCAAATTTTGACAAGTCATGTCATTTTTTAGTTAAATCTTCAATTTAAATCTTTTGTGTTTTAATGCCAAGTTCTTCCAAATAAACTATTCATGTGTGGTATCAAAATGTTTGCAAGTCTCTTCCATTTTAACCTAATGAGCCACCCTCTTTCCCTTTGAAAAAAATGACTTATAGACCAAAGTATGATTTTCGAACTTTTAAGAGCCCACGTCATTTAGAGTTTTGGAAAAAAAAATCAAAATAGTATTTTTCTGAAGATACTAGACCAACAATAAGCTAATTTAAGGTACTCTAGATTTAAAATAAAAATTTAAATAAAAAAATGACATAACCTGTCAAAAATTGATAAGTGTTCTCAGAATTGATTTCTGAATCAAAATATGTAAAAATATACAGGTTGTTCCATTTAAAAATTGAAAGTTCGATTCATTTCCGGTGAAACCGGAAGTTCCAAAAAATATCTAAACATGTCAAAAAATCCTAAATTATACATAATATAGCTTCTGAAAAAGTCCAAACGATCCTACATAAAAAAGTAAAAAATTTAATTGTCACCCCTTCCTGAAACACCTGGTATGGCCTCCTAGACTAGGAAAAATCATTCATTCTGAACTCCAGTATCTCTTCCAACCTTTTAAGGCACCTTTTAATAAATTAAAATAGTTATAGCTATAACAATTTTAAATCTTTGAAATGTTGAAAAGTTTCAGGTATACCCAAGTAAAAAGTTCTATAACTTTGGAATAAGATAAACCTAGATTAAACTTCATAGAGCACAGAATTTTCATTTCTGTAATTAATTTGGCGGACTAGTAGTCAACTAATTAAGATTCTGCCTGTCTTGTACACAGAAAAAAAAACATTTTAATAGCCATAGTAAGATAACAGAATAAACCTTTTTTTAAGTGTAAAAAAATAATTTTCATTGAGCTTGAAAATTAACAAGATAGGAGTGTTTTCCCCAGTCCCTAATTTCTTAAGTACAGATGAAACGGTCTCGTGTATTCTAAAAGGAATAAATATTTATGGGGGTAGTCAAAGGCGTATCTAGGATTTTTCTTTTCGGCCAAATAAGTAAAAACATTCGGAAAATAGAAAGAATGTCATATTTTGAACTAAGTATAATAAAATTAAATTACATTTTTTATTAGCAGCTTTAGTGCCACTTTATTTTTATTCCTGAATTACCTACAAAAAAATTTAATGTTTTAATTTTCAGAAAAACATATATTTTTAACCCAAAAAGAAAGAGGTTCTCATTTCGGCTCCAATTTTCAAATCTCAATCTTATTGACGTTTAAGATTTTCCTGGATTTCACTCAAGAGTCAAATCCAGGGGATATTTTAAGGCATTTTTACTGGAGGAGAGGGGGTGATGACTTAAAAAAGTACCTTAATTTATTGGCCTTTGGGGGCACTAGTGCTCCCCACTTTATCTTCTTTTCAAGTTCGTATAAACTCATTTTAGACAGAAGCATTTTAATAATCTTTTGAATTCATGAAGATGCCAGTCTAAAGAATGTCTCTAAAAATTAACGTTAAATAGGATGTTCCCTATGGTATTATTTAAATTTTGTAGTGCAGTCATTGACATTATTCGTTCAAAGAATTTCATTAATAATTCTTTATACGGGTTTGCATTCAGTGTAACCCACAGTCTGTGGGCCACAGAAATTAAGCACTATTCTAAAACCTACAACATAACCTGCATTTACAAAACGGAATGCAATTTGCAATTTTAAGGATTAAAATTTAATAAAAACTCTATAAAAGATTTAATTCTAAACGGTTTTACGTGACCATAATCTTTGTAATATGTTCCTGCAGTGTTTATGTAAACTTTTTGCCCCTTTTGGTCCCCTTACCCAATACACTTCTCTATAATTTTTTTTTAAAAGCCAGTGTCAAGTAATAATAATAATAATAATAATAATAATAATAATAGGTAATATGTAATAATAATAATAATAATAATAATAATAATAATAGTTAAGAGAACGTTCAAGTATTACGTAACGCAAATTGTACCAAAATTCATACACTTCATACCCCGTATCTCGCGTTATTATAGATTATAGAAATTTTATATTTTGGCTACCCCCCCTAATGGGTTAGGGGGGGTAGCCAAAATATGAAATCTCTACAGCTTTAAATAAGGCGAGAACCGGGGTATGAAGTGTATGAATTTTGGTACAATTTGCGTTACGTAATACTTGAACGTTCCCTAATATGTAATTTTTTTTTCATAATTTTAACTCTCATAGTTTCTGAAATAGAGGGGATATACAAAAAAAATACAGTATTTTGAAAATTTCATGGCCATTTTTTTATATCTTTATATACATTTTTGAGATTATATGATACCCAACTCGATAGGGTTCTCTAAAAAAATTCTAGAATACCCTAACCGTGACTTTGATCAATATTACGTACACTGTGAGTAACCGCTTGTTTACAATACAAAACAGAGTGCACCAAAAGGAATTTACAAAGATGCTTGTAGAAAAAATAACTCAAATTCTAGTCCTACTGGTCATAATTTATATTTGACTGGTGTTATTTTCGGGCTTTCATCTATGGATATAAATTTTCTATTGAAATTTTCAAAATTAACATAAATATTCCCCCAGACGGCATTGTGTGTAAAGCTGTTATCATTTCTCTATTATAGTCAACGTAATACAGTAACGTAACGTTTAATCTAAACTATTGAGCTCGACAAACATAATAGAGACGGTTTTGAGCAAACATAGAAAAGCGGTTTTAAATGGATGGGATCACCATTTATGCCCACAGACCAGGGGACGCCTATCGAGCATCGGCGCCGTAGAATCTAGACGCGATATTAGGCTGGACATGAAAAAAAACATACAAAAGCTTTTTAAAAGGATAATTCTTAACTAGAATATTAAATATAAGGGATTATCAACTGCCTTGTCCTCAAGTTCAATTAAGTTTAAAAAAAATTGCAAAAAAAGTCAAACAACAGTCGAATAAAAAAAACCGCTTTTGGGAGAAAATGTTAACTCCATTGAAGATGATCATCATTTACATTAATGTGGCTAATAGAACACTATTCGGGTGCATTTCGACTAGGGATGGGTGGTGACATCACTGTCGGTGATTTTGTAATGGCTGCTAGAGTCTACCAGTTAGGGTTCCGTCTAGACAGAACCGGAATCTTAAAAAAATGTAAATTATTTTTTAATTTTTTGTTTTTTAGCAAAAAGAAAATTGAAAAATTTTTATATATTTTTTTTATTTTTCGTTTTTCAAAAAAAGTTCTTTCTTTTATTTTTTTTAATTATATTTTTTGGGAAAATGCAATATACCATTTACTGTGAATAGTATATGCTGGAATGCGTAGCATATTTTCACGGCTTGTTTTATTCATATAATTTTTCTTTTTTCTTTCATCCTAAATCGACGCTAAGCAGGACACCCACTACTTGTTGCGTTACGTCCTGCTGTTACCACCAAGGGGCTAAGGACCTCACATAGTTGAGAAGACAACGTGCAGGATACTTTGCAATTTAACTTACTGAAACGGATTTATAATGCCGACATCACCATATTATGGCCCTTAAAGGGCTTTTATTAATTCGATGTTATATTTTCGAAATGATTTTTTATTTTTTGACGCCTTGCCCTCCACAATTTTTTAGTTTTTGAATATTTTTTAAGTGAATATTTCGGACTGTTTTTAGTCGCAGCGTGGTCTTTGTAAGGAACGGATGTGATCGCTTTGGCGGATTTACTCCAGCATCAGCCTGCTATCGTAGATATGCACAGGACTTATTTTATTTTATGTTGTTTCGTGAAAATATTACTTTAATAGTAAAGTTTTAAGTGAATCGTGAATATTTATATTTTTTTATTTTGTGATGTTAAAAAAAGTCCAAACGTGGAATTGTTGAACATGTAAAGTCAATTTTTTTTTTAATTTTAAAGATAATTATTTTTATAAGTTGGCGTCTGCACAAACTACAGAGTGAGACGGTTTTGCGTAGGCCGAAAATTATACTAGATCGAGCTGGAGAACTAGGGAAAAGGGAACGTTCAAGTATTACGTAACGCAAATTGTACCAAAATTCATACACTTCATATCCCGTTTCTCGCGTTATTATATATTATAGAGATTTCATATTTTGGCTACCCCCCCTAATAGGGGGTGTGTTAGGGGGGGTAGAAAAAATATGAAATCTCTACAGCCTTAAATAACGCGAGAACCGAGGTATAAAGTGTATGAATTTTGGTACAATTTGCGTTACGTAATACTTGAACGTACCCAAAGCCATACTGGAATTGGATTGAGTTTTGCACTTTTTCTTCTGGACATGCCGACAAAAGAAGTCACGACATACAGGGTGATTCAGAAATAAGTTACAAAATTTTAAAGGGTGATTCTAGGTCCAAAAATATGAAAAAAAAAGTTCATGTCAAAAAAATCTATGTAAAAAAAGTATGGGGCAAAAAAGTGATATCGCCCCCTATATTGAACGCCCCTGGTTAAAATTACCAAATAAAAATTACATAAAAGGATAGCCTTTATCAATGTTAAGGCATGTGCAAAAAATCGTTACTGTAAGGGAGGGTGGGTCACCATGAGACTTTTCAGTTGTTATTAAACATATATCGGTCAAATAAATTTTGAGTAATTATGTTACCTTAAATAAACAATAAAAAAGTACCGAAGTCCAATATCTCTTTCTCAATTCTAACGTTAAATTTCTACTAGGGTTATTCATATTATGTCGGCAGGGCAGAATAATGATAATAACTTTACTTACTGCAACAATTGTACAAATTGTAATTGAATAAGTTTTGAGAAACGTGTTGCTGTGTTTAATACATATTTCTTAAGTTGTAGCAAGAGTCTTAAACATGTATAAGACACAAATAAATCTCCGTAAGGGCGATCACAAAAAGTTTCCACCGTGTATCAGACACTATTTTTGATACGATTGTAATCAATCCAATTCCAATAATGGCATTTTCCTATAGGATAGTTTACCAGCTCTATCTACTATTATTTAAGGCCTACACAAAACCGTCTCACTTTGTAGTGATGTTTGCGCAGGCGCCAACTTATAAAACATATTTGAAATTCATAAAAAAATATCCACGTGTACAACGAAATACATTGAATTTAACTTTAACATCACATATTAATAATCACGACTCACTTAAAACTTTACAATTAAACGAACACTTTCACTATATAAAATAAAAAATAAAATTAATCAAGTCCTGTGCATATCAATGATTGCAATGCTGATGCTGGAGTAAATCCGCCAAAGCGGTCACACCCGTCCCTTACAAAGACCACGCTGCGACTCTGATACGATTGTAATATAAATAAAATTGTATTTTTTACAAGATCTGACGTTTGAGTTCAAATGTAAATAGTAACTTTTTTCGCATTTTTATTCATAATTTCAAATTAGCCAATCAAACAACTCTTTAACTAAACAAAGGTAAAAATCCCATATCTTTATTATTACCGAAAATTTTCACATTAAAATGTGGTCTGCAAAGGCGAAATTTGTTATAATATAAAATATCTATAAAAAATGTTTCAAAGGGACCTTTAAATACATAGTGTAAGTTATTTGTCGGATTTTTCCTCGGATTTTTCTCGGTGAAATTTTCGTACAACTATTCTGAAAGTGATACCAACAATCCCTCACATCTGGTCATGAATTCATCGATCGTGCAGCGATTCTATCAAAGACCCACGTCCGAAAAGGGTGTACGCTTCAGACATCTGGAAAGAGCGGCTTCCAAATATTTCGATTCTTCTCGTTCCAGTCTGGAACGCCGAGACACGTCCCTTTTAAGAAGGATCCACACGCGAGGCCAGTGCTCCGAACAAACAAAAAAATCGGAAGAAAAATGGTAGTCTCTCGAGACTTTAAGCTGTCCTGTCCAATTTAAATTATTATTAACAATTTCCCTTGATTGAAATAAACCGCTGAGCAATTAAAGCGGCCATCCCTCGATCTAGTGGTTGATCTAAAAAATCTAATGAAATTTTAAATTCATTTGATATGAAATTTGGCATACAGGTATGTTACCAAAAGTTCTCGCTCGGGATTGTTTTTGGTAAACATTGGGATGGGGCAAGGGGGGCAAATGGGGAAAATACAATGTTTTTTCACAAAAATTTAAAAATTGCTATATAGGGGTTTTTTACCCCCGCGGGTAAGTATTTTAAAATGTTTTCAATATTTTTAGTTTTTGTGAAAACTGATATATTTGGGTTTTTAAGGTCGCTAAAACTGAATCTTAGAATAATTTTTTTCTAAATCCACACCTGAGGGGCGAGAGGTAGTTTTCATAAAAATTGGTATATTGGGGTTTTTGAGGTTGCTGAAAGTGAATCTGATAATAAAAAATCATTTCACGCGCGAAGGTGAAAAACGGGAAAGTGTATTTTGTATAACTTTATACCAAATCAAATTTTGTTAGGGTTTTTTTTAACTACGTTATCATTTGTGAGTATTTTGTTGTCTGAATTATTCCATTCTTTTTCGTTGCCGAAATATAGCATTTTGACTTTTTTCTGTGTAGAAAGCTTGATTTAGGAGTTTCTTACTCTGTGAACCATTTGATATGCAGACAACTTTTGTCTGTGACATGTCACTTTTGAATTTTCCGCCTGTCCGCACATAGTTTCCCGACTTTTCAGAAATTAAAATGGAAAACACTCGATGATATGGGGTACAAAAGTGAAAAAGTTTCCGGTCGATTTGAAATTCAATTAAATACTATTCAGAATGAAATTTAATACGTCCTAAATCAGGATTACTAAGAATTAATTAAATTAACACTGATCTAGCACGAAGTTGTTCCAGAACTTGTGAGTTTAATTTATATAAAATTTATATATTATATACCAGCACGGTATTTAAAATACGTAGAGCTAACGGGAGGAACGTATTCCGCTATCTGCGCATGTGCTAGCAGAAATCAACATAAGAAAGCCCATAAGAAAGTAAACCAACGACCCCATTAAAAAAAAAAAAAAAACACCAAAGCAACCAAAAAATCAACGTAAACCAACGTTAATGTAAACCAACGCTTTCCATTAAAAAAAAAACACCAAACCAGCACAAAACCAAGCGCATGCGTAGATCGCGGAATACGTTCCTCCCGTTAGCTCCTTCTATTTAAATACCGGGCTGTCCAAAAGTCACCCCCCCTTAACTTTTGAACGATTTGAGATATATACTTCAATTTTGAAACACTTAAATAAGACAATTCGAACTATCTTTTTGAATTTATTATTCCATCAATCTATTTTCTAATCATCGTACAGAGTGATATTGGTAGACTGACAGTTTCGGGCTGCTGGCCCTCTTCAGTACCAAGAGTCAACTCTGCACGCTGATTAAGAAAATGTTTTTAGACTTTACTCGCAAAAGGAATATAGCCATTAGATTGATGTAGACTTGTGCGCCATCTATTTCTAGATGTAGACAACTACTCATACCTCTCCTAATCTGGAGACTTTGAATGGTAGCAAGTTGAAGACTTGTGTGTCTCAAGCACATAGTACCACTAACGGGTGGTTAGACGTAAAATTAGTAAGGACAGAAATTTTTAATTTTAAACAAAATTATAAAAATATTAATTTATTATTCCATCAATCTATTTTCTAATCATCGTACAGAGTGATATTGGTAGACTGACAGTTTCGGGCTGCTGGCCCTCTTCAGTACCAAGAGTCAACTCTGCACGCTGATTAAGAAAATGTTTTTAGACTTTACTCGCAAAGGGAATATAGCCATATATTCCTTTTGCGAGTAAAATCTAAAAACATTTTCTTAATCAGCGTGCAGAGTTGACTCTTGGTACTGAAGAGGGCCAGCAGCCCGAAACTGTCAGTCTACCAATATCACTCTGTACGATGATTAGAAAATAGATTGATGGAATAATAAATTAATATTTTTATAATTTTGTTTAAAATTAAAAATTTCTGTCCTTATCTTTTTGAAATTATAAATCAGGTTTCAAAGAATTCGTTTAAATCACCCGAGTGACACTGGCTATATAAAATTTAACCGCTATATAGAAAAAGTCCAAAACGCTATATATACATATATAGTTGTTTTTTTTAATATAAAATAAAACTGAGGTGAATGGAAACTTTTTGCGTTTTACGGGAACAATAAATTTTATTTTTTTTTCGTCATCTTTCACTTTAATAGAGCAGTTTTAGCCAAAAATATAAATATAAATTTATAATTAAAAGTAGTGTTAAAAAATTAATAGCCACTGCATGGGTTGTTAAGTGTAAGCAAAAAGCAGATGTACTTTAAAATTCCGCTGAGCTAAATTAATTATTTGAACTCATAAAATAAAACATGTTGAAAGAAGAGATAAAAATAATTACTCCGTTTATAATTTTTATATAATGAACCATAGCGGTAAAAAATGGTCACATTAAACTAACTTTTCCACAAGAATGTGTTGAACTACCGAGCCCCTAAGGGGATTTATAAGAAAAAGTACGTTTTTTCCCTCTAATAATATTGATAAAAAATATGGGTCTTTTGTCTTTGATTTTGTTTCCAAGAACTCTAAAAGTTTGAAACTTATCGAAAAAAATTTCCTAAAGATTGGCCACTCTCGAGATTTTGTAAGCCTACTTTGGCTAGTTTGACGTACTTTTTACATTGTAATATAGTTTGACGCACGGATCTGTGGCTACGGGATTTTTTTTACATTTTTACATTTTGTTTAACCCCGTACTATTCTACTTAATTAAGCATCCCCTAAGTCCAGGACTTGTGTGGGCTAGTAGTAGAGGGAACCATCGGCTTTAATCGACTTTCGAACCAATTTATATGTTTGGAATGTGTGTGCAAGAGGGAGGCCCGTTGTAAGCACGCACGCACTTATAACGCTCTTGACGGAAAGAAGAGAGCGCGAATGATCCCTCCCCCTTCCGTCGGAGACTTTCTTTCATGCGGAGAACTATACAAGTAAGATACTTTTAATAAGTAACCAACCATTTTTAACTTTATTTTTGTTTTCAAGTCGATTTCTACGACTAGTTTTCTACTACTGTTTTCGTCTTGACTCCCAACGCTGATTTGTTTATGTACTTTTGTTTGACTCACGTTTCCAACTCCTGAATCCTACTGCAGATAAGTTCTCTCGATTAATCCGAAAACGACTAAAGATTCTTCCGAGCCGTGTAATATTTTATTTTTGTACAAGACAGTCATTGGAAAATTTGAGACCCTCTCTAGTTATTTAACATTCCAGACACGAGGAATAAATAATGGAATATACACTGGAAATTGATTGATTTTGAAATGACTAATACTAAATTCATGGTTATTTCATACAAAAGGGGTGGCTTAAACTCAAATCGGTATTCGAAATGCATGCACCTACTCTGTAATTTTAACTGTTTGCATAAAAATACATTCCCCAGATTTCGGTCTTTCACAGTAATATATATTACTGTGAAAGACCGAAATCTGGGGAATGTCCACTTTCTTTGAGATATTCGCCCCTTAGATGAAAAATAAAAATATTTTTTTACGGTCCTCCTGCTCCTGATTAAAAAGTACATTTTTCTCGAAAACGCTTCATTTTATCGAATTTTGCGTAGAGTACTTTATTTTATCAAAATTGCTCACAGAATATTAAAAAGTAATTAAATTTGTAACCCTAAAAAACTTAGGGGTTTGGAACCATAACGGAAGTCCGCCCCTGGCTTTTCTGATAACTTTTGAAACTTACGTTAAAATCATTCGATGTGCATTAATTTTCTTAAAAAACCATAAAAAAATATTATAAAATATTAAAAAGTAAAAAATTTATCAAAAAAAGTTTGATTTTTCTAAAAATATCTCAGAGTAGGGGGGGCCGTAGCCAAAAATTTTATATGAACTTATGGCATTATTTTGACGAGACTGATCACCCCTAAGAGATTTTGGAAGCATTCTGGGAAACCCTGTATATTTAAAGGAGACACATTTTATACTCTTTACTCCTTAGTTATTTTAAAATTTCACTTTTAGTATACGCGTATGAAGAAAAAAATAAACCAAAAAAAAAGCTCAAATAGTTATATAAAAAAAGATCATATGCATTTTTGAGCCACCACTAGAACTCCTTGAGAAATAGGCACAAAAAAGTAAAAAAATATTTAGAAATAGTTATTTATGGTACTAGTGGGTAAAGTAAGATATTGCCCATGAGAAAATTAACCTGCGAGGCGTCAGCCAAGCAGGTTAATTTTCGAGAGGGCAATATCGGTTCACCCATGAGTGCCATACAAGGTTTTATCCAATAAATAGCTTAGAAATTAATATTTTTATTAAAAATTTTAATGACATTTAGAAGAAAATAATTTGACAAGTGACAGTGGAGTGGGTAAAATAAATAATTATCCACTCAATAAAGTAAAAGCCACGCGGGGGTTATTATTGAGTTTATCTATTTAAAATAAAGCTGGTAATTGTCTCATTATATGTATGTATTGGATAAATATTTTTTATTTAGAATAGTGAATAGGTACGCGAGCTCGCGTATCTATTCACACAATTTTTAAAATTAAAATATCACTTTAGGATCTTAAGGCATATTCACAAGCTCGCATAACAACAGTACATAAGAATGCGGTACCGTGATTGGCTTACAAGATACATGGCGGAACATCAAGCCAATCACGGCATCGCATTCTTATGTACTATGTTGTTATGCGAGCCTGTGGATATGCCCTTATACGTGCAATGCTGAAATATCAGCAAGTAAATTACAATTTAATTATAAATGCTTTTAAAATAGATTTTAAAAATGATGTTTACTCTTTGAAGAAAAGGAAATTAATACCAAAATTGAATAATTGCATTATCAAGGGAATATCTTTGGGAGTTAAAAGCAATTTTATTTTCTACAGAGGTCAAACAAAGAACGTGAACTCTTTTATACAGTAGACACTAAAGAACAGAAATTTTGTATTTTCCTACAAACAGGCTGCTGGGCATCTAATGGCCCTTTCTTGGCCGGTAACGGGCCGTTAAAGGCCATTACAGGCCCAGCATCCTGTTTGTAGGGATATTATGACGAATAGGTGTAGTTGGGTCACATTATCTGGAGGTAGCGAATGAGGTTATCTAGGGACTTTTAACTACTTGTGACTTCATTCCTGGAGTGGCCCCAATAGTTGGGTTCAACCTTGGTCACTAACTTTTGTGAAGCTACATAATGCTGGTAATAATAACAATACCTTTATTGCCCAACAGAAAAACCGATTGCAGGACAATATTATTTGAAAAATAACAAAATTAAAGTTTACAAAATTAAAGTTTAAAGTTAATCAACAATGTAATAAAATATCATATTATAATAAATACAAATATAATATACCACTGAAATGGTAGAAATTAAAATCAACATTTTGGCCAATACTCTATAACTTAATAATATAATAATAATACAATTAATTATTCTACTCACTGAATCAAAGAGGACATCGCAACTCCTACAATATTTATTATAACAAAACATCATATTGAAAATTGGTTCAGTGCGTAGAGTATTCGTTTTGGAAATTTGATTATAAAAAGTGGTAGAAGTTCTTGTACAATTAACTGGAACGCAAAAATTTAGCTTGGATAAAATAAATGGTGAGTCCATTCTACCATTCAATACGTAGCATAGCATTTTAACACTGGTTATTGTTCTGCGGAGTTCTAGGGATTGATACTCAAATTGAGACAGTAGGACGTCATAATCATAACCTCTGGCAGGATATATACCAAATACTTTAAAATATAAACACTTAAGAAACTTTTTTTGCACTTTCTCTACCTGGTAAGCGTGATACATGGTTTTACTCAAGAACCGATATAAAATGAGGAAAAAATAATTATAATACTTTGGCTAACAATACTTGAAAAATTGTCCGAGAGTTTTTGGCATTTTCCCCTTCCGAGAAATTGCTCTGGAACCGTCCTTGGTTTACTATCTTTACTTAAATGTAGTATTTATTACTAAAAATCTATTCGAGAATCTGTTGTTATTAATGTTCTTAATACGACGGGACCGACAGCTTGTATTACGTGCCCTGCGAAAGACTAAACACACTAAAATGTGTTTTTCTATTTTGCGACTCTTATAAGCTCATAATCACACATTTTGCGTGTTCTTATAGGCCCATGAGAGGTCTCTACTTTTTTTTCTTTTGGGTTGGCATCAGACAAAAGCCTATCGCTTGACGTTTTCCGTGCAAATGTTAAAGTCGCTTTAAAGTTTAATTTTCTACAAATTTTTTTGTTTAGGTTATTTTTTACCGTGTTAAAATTGTGGCTTGGTTACTTGCAGTGAAAAAGAGAATGACTATAAAATATATCAAAATAATATGTTCCTAGACTTTTAAACATGGCGAAAACTGTAACGCCAACCCGAAACAAAAATCCCTAAATCAGTCATCAATTTAAATGTAGGTTTTTTAATATTTTAGAGCAAAATAGAAAAAATTGTATAAAGCACTCGTTTCATAACACGTTTTTAGCACACGAGTACATATATTAATTTTTTACTTACCACTCCACCTCCAACGCTGTGCACCAAAATGGACTTTCCGGGCGTAAGTCCAGCGAGTTCGAAGAGCAGAATGTAGGCTACTGTATAATTCATTGTAATGGTGACGGCGTCTAAGTGGCTTAAGTCTTTTGGCAATTTGTAGACGTATTTGGCGGGAACGGACACCAGTTCGGACCATGCTCTGTATTCAGGTAGAGCTACAACCTGATCACCAACCTGCAAAAAATAGAAACCCTGATCATAACTGATTTAAAGACAAAAAAAAACTTAAATGGGTACTTTTTGGACTGGTGGCAATATTTTTAAATAGCTATCGGAAACCAATAGTCCTGTATTAAAAATTAATCGAACTTATTTGTAGGAAATTTTAAAATATTTTTAACTGTGCAAAAATTGTTTTCACACTATGGATAATAAGCGAGTTTTATCCAAAATCCACAGCATGCAAGTGTGTGACAAACGCGTGAAGAAAATAAAGGCTTACCCAATAATAAAAACTACAGAATATAACCAATGAAATAAAATGGCAAATAAAACATTTCATTGGTCAAATGTTTTGTTAGTTTAGTGTTAATTACACTAGGCAACACGGTTTCTTGCCCTGATTGGAGTAATATGTTTTTTAACTAATTTTGGGTCGCTGAAACCGAATCTGGCTTCAGAATATTTCTATTACCTAAGTTTTCTGAGAAAAATGAGATAAAAATGTTAAAAAATCATTATTTTATCCCTCTTTTGTTCTAAAATCATGGGAGATAAAAATATTCCAAGGACAAATTTAGATTCGGCGACTCAGTATTAGTTAAAAAATACCCAACTTAAAACATGGAAACTTTAAATTCATAGGTAGAATAAATAGGAATATTATAAAAAAAAATATTTAAAAAAAATATGGATAATGTGACAAAACTAAGTAGGGGTGGGGGGTAAGGAGAAGGGTGAATAAGGGGACAAGCTTATCCCCACTTACTCATGCTAAAAATTGTCAAAAATCATTACTAGGGGTCAAAAATTAACTAAAAAAATGTTACGTAATATGGTTCTTATGTAATAAAGTAACATTTTTATGATGTAGAACCATTAAAAAAACAAACAAAAATACACAATATTTTGTTTTATAAATTATTTTTAAATTGGCATAATTGCCTGTACTAAAATTTAAAAAATAAGACCTGCTGGATTTTTTTTAAGGTCAAATTTGGATTCTGCGCCTTAAAATTAATAAGAAAAATATATTTTTTGGGCTTGGAAAAAAAGTTTACACTATGTACTTTAATTTTCATTCTTTTTCATTTATTTACTTTTTACGGACAAACAAAGCAAAATAAAAAAATATTTGTATAAATATTTTTGTAGAGAATTTTATAATCTACAAATTAAGTCCTATAAAATTTTTATACAGATTTGATAGTTTTGCCACAAAAGAGCAATTAAGTAAACTCTGCACTTTCATTTTAAGCTTTTTATTTTTTTTTTCGCGTACTTACTCTGACAGTAGGTCCTTGGCATATATATTTTTGAGTTCCTCGTATTTTTTTTCATATACCCTAAAATTTTCAAAATCCCACTCTTTTCTTTTAAGATTTTGAAAAAAAAACGTCTTTATTTCCTGGACTTATATCTCAAAAATTTTAGGTTATGAAATTTTTCTAAGGCCAGATTCGGTTTCTACGCCCTCGAATTAGTAAGAAAAATTTACTTTCCGATCGGGGCAAAAAAAAAAGTTGAGATTTGTTGCCTAGTGTTATTGAATCAACCAATTTCAAAGGTTAGTCTATCGAATAATTAACAATAAACTAACTAAGATTTAAGCAATGAAATGAAATGTAACAAATAAATTTAACATTTCATTGGTCGAATTCTTAGTTTAGTGTTAATTATTGCATAAACTAACTTTAAGAAAATTTAACTAATACTGTATTTAATTTAATAAATTCTGTGCATCGGAGTTGGAGTACCGTCAACTGGGGTGACTTCGGAAGGTGTGGGTAACTTCGGACACTCTCTGAACCAAAGCACGTATGCAAAAGTTGTGGGGTTATGTGCACAAGTTGTGGAACTGGAACCCACAACTTGTGCACACGTGCTTAGGTTGGGAGTTTTTCAAAAAAGTGTACGAAGTCACCCACACCGCCCAAAGTCACCCCAGTTGACGGTGCTGTAAATGTTTATTTGCTGGCGAGGGGAAATCTCTTCAATGTTAGAAATTTTAAAGAATGGTTAATTTAAAGATTTTAAGGTATTTTAAAATGATTTTAATGTTATTTTAGAAGGATTTTAATGTTATTTTAGAAGGATTTTAATGTTATTTTAGAAGGATTTTAATTGAGATTTTAAAGGTTTTAGGAACTTTTACCGAGATTTTACAAAGCCCGTACACATATTCTCCCTCGTTTGCTGGAGATAAAGCCTTAAATAATTTAATCACGATAACTATAGTTATCGTAACTAAATTAACTATATTAATTGATTTCGTTTGATCTATTATTTTTACAATTTTATTTTAATTCTAAATGCATTCCTGTTTGCTAAAGAAAATGCAAGAAAAATATTATGAAATGTGATTGTTTATCTGCGAGTTTGTATATTTGATATTTATAGGATGACTTGTTTTGTATAAGAAAATTAATTAAAGATAAGTTGAGAATAACAGAATGCGCAACACGACATTCCTTGACTTAGGATATCTTTAACATAATTTACATTGATATGCAATGTATATTAATGAGCAATAATAGTCAGTGTGCTAAATTAATTAAATTAATAATAAAAAATATGGGTTAAATTTACTTATTATTCACTGAATGAGCGAATATAGACAGTGAGGATAATAATGAGGATAATGCGTTATGGCTACAACCACACAAAAAAAATTGTCAAATCAAAATTTTAAAGTCTCTCTTATTGCCACAGTTTTAACGAATATTTTCTTTTTTTATTTTTTTATATTTTTACTTCTGGTTTAAGAGATATCAGGATTTTCCTGAAAGTTGTAATTTTTTCATTTAACTCAAAAAGTACTAAATAAGCAGAGTTGCTATTTTTTATTTGAAGCTCATGTCTTTTACTTCTTCTTCAACAGTTTCTTCATCCCGGGGTAACTTTCTATTGCCGTCTGACGGAGGCTTAACGGTGATTTCGCAGGACTGCTGCGGGATGGAGTGACCCTAGTTTATAAAAGTCATTTTATGTTTTTGATAAACTTGATTAGAAGGAAAACGTAACTCAGTTAAGCTTCAAATTTAAAGCACAGCATCAATATAATTCATGTGGTACTTTTTGAGTTAACTGAAAAATAAAATGACAGACATCTCCTAAACCAGAGGTAAAAATATAAAAAAATAAAAAAGAAAATATTTATTAAAAATGCGGCAATAAGAGACACTTTAACAATTTGATAAAGAGTTGCAGTGGCGTACCATGCAAGTCCCAGAAGATGGGGCAAAAAAACATAGTGGTATATTATTTGTTGCTGTTATTACCAAAAATACTCTTTTTAATAATTCTAAATAAAAACAAAAGTAAAGAATGTTTAAGCTTTAAAACACAAAAAGAATTAGTCAAATCCATTAAGTAGTTTCCGAAATACAGGGTGATCAGTAACTGTCATGCCAAAATTTAAGAGGTGAATCTACATCCAAAAATATGAAAAAAAGTTTCTATAAAGGGTGGTCCGGAAATGAGCCCTAAGGGAGCTACGGCCCTTCGAAGATGACATATTGAATGGGGAACAAATAAGAGCATCAATAAAATTTTAATGCACGTTTCTTCATTTAAAACTGAGAAAAAAAGTATTCTTCGCCAAAACACCTAAATTTAATATTAAAGGAGTAATGGCCTTTTAAAAAGTAACGTTTTTGGTGGCACAAAATGTTACTACCTCTTAATTGCATTTTTTTTGAAAAAGGTTGCTCCTACAGTGTTACACTATATGACATTTTTTATGTATTTTTACTCAAGAAATCTATATTTTTTACAAAAAATCCAAAAAAAAACTACACATGAAAAGTTTGGGGCAAAAATGTGTTAAGCCTCACATATTTTGTCGGTCTAGACAAGCCTCTGGATAAATTCAAAAAAATAAATTAACATAAACTTGCCATTATTAATATTAGTATACATGCAAAAGCTCGTCGCTCTAGCCTAAAGGGTACCAGAGTTATTAATTTAAAACCTTATTTTGATTACAATTTTAAAGGGCCGAGCTCCCTTAGGACCATTTCCGGACCAACCTTTATAGGAACTTTTTTTTGATATGTATGGATATAGAATCACCTCTTAAATTTTGGCATGCCAGTTATTGATCACCCTGTATATGAATTTAAAAAAAGGCAATTTTTTAGGTGCCACGAATTTAAAGTCCGTCAGTGTAAATAATGCTATTTATGCAGTTATGGTAACAACGTTGTAAACAAAGTTTTCTATAAATAACATTGTTTTTAAGTTAAGTGTAAATAGTGCAAAAATTAAATATGTTAATGAACACTATTACAAATTAAACAATGTACTGCTGCCAAGAACAAAATTTTAAAAAAAATCAACAATGACTTTCTAAAAAAAATTATTGCAATATCACACAAAAATATATATTTTTTCCAATTTTTTCTATTACTGGTTTAAAATGTAGGTAAATACACACACTTTTCAAACATAGATTCGGTATGACTGTACCATATCAAGTGTTAAAATAAGCACATGTGGTGTAAATTACTTTGAGACTAGAATTAAGTTTGAACTTGACCGATTGAATAAAAAAACAATAAAATTAAGAAATTTTGCAGTCGACTAAAAAGTATAGTCTGAAACATGTTCCAAATACATATTCTACACTCGTGCAACCGTCACACTCGTCTGCACGTAGCTGCGGCTTGTGTCAAGATGTTCACTCGTGAAGCATATCGTCGGCTTAGAGTGTTAACCCGCTAACTCCTTTTGACCAAACTTTACAGGAGACAAAAAAAACTTTATAATTATTTCTATAATTACTGTATACCAAAATGAAAAATCCGGTTTCTTTATTGGCGTGTTTTGGAGGTTTTAACAACTATCAACTACAAAAAAAAATAATATGGGCTTGATTTTTATTGAATTAAAAAGAAGATGGCAGGTTTTCTACCTTTGAGACAAATCTCCATCAATGAGTGGGCAGGTTTTAGGTAAAGTTTTTTTAAAAAATAAAGCAATTATTGCAAAGGTTTTTATTTTATAAAATAAAAGTACAAAATACTGTCTTCAACATCAAAAAGTAATCATTTAAAAAAAACCTTTGCAATAATTGCTGGAAGTGGCGGAGTTAGCAGCTTTTCGACTAGCATCACGGAAAAAGTTATATTTGATAAAAGGTTCGAGTTGCCTGTTTTGTCGCAGATGGTGTAACTAAGCGTCCTCTTTTGAACGGTATCAAAAACGACAATTCGTCCGAAAGTGGAGTTAGCAGGTTAATACTCTAAGCCGACAATATGGGTTATTTCAAACCTATTACAGAATATTCTATATTTTTATAAACCCCTTAATTCAACCCCGGTTTTTATCAAAAAAAATCCCAGATTAGAACTTTCACAAAAAACCTATAGACATTCTAATGCATAAGCATGAGCTCGTAAATTGTTGACTGATGAAAATTATACACGGTGTTTTCAGTCTTATATCACATATTAAAGGAGATGATTCTACATCAAAAAACTTGAAAAACCACTATAGGAACATAGGTCCGGAAACGAATCGAAACGACAACGAGGGAGTTACGACCCTTTAAAATTGTAATAAAAATAAGGTATTTAATTAATAACTCTGCTAAACTTTGAGATAGAGCGACGAGGTTTTGCATGTGAACTAACCTTAATAAGGCCCATATTCGTATGTTATTTTCATGTACTTATTTTAACCAATCCTAAGGGAGCTATGGTCTCCTAAAAATGCACCATTTTTAAAGAGCCATAGTACTACTATGGCTCTTTGATACTACTTTGGCTATTATGATAGTAGCTTTAAGACCAATTTTTCACCCTACATGTGTAAAAACTTTTTTTCCCAGTTTTTGATGTAGAATCAACCAGTATCATTGAAATTTTGGTTTTCAACATTTTAGTATCTATTTAATTTTATCATAACTAGTTTATCTATGTCATTATATAAGTATACTTGTCAAATTCCAAGTTATTATTTCTTCAAAAATACAGTAAAAAAGAATCTTTAAATTAAAACAATGCTGGAAGATAGAGGAAGATTAAGGAATTATATGAAAATGAAGCTAATTCCGTCGATGTATTTTAACTGAAGATTTTTTGAAAATTTGAAGTATTAATTGTCAACCTTGTAATTATTTGGACTATTTTTTTTCTCAAAATTAATGGAGTGCCCCTAGCACAAGCCAGAAGCTTATTTGGGGCTCTCCATGACACTGTATAAAATTCTAAAACAAATAAATAAAAAAAAAAAAATAATAAAAAATTTTTAGTCCTCGAAACGTGAAATTTTACCTTCAAATGATTTTTTCTCGAAAACGATTAATCCTACAGTATTACAACAAGAATACCTTTTTTATGTATTTTGACCTAAGGAATCATGTTCCAATAACAAAATTACAAAAAAGTTACACAGAAAAAAATTTGGGACAAAAAACTGAGAAGGCCCCCCGTTTTGTAAGCCTCTGGTTAAATCAAGTACATGAAAATAACATACGAAGATGTGCCTTATTAAGGTTAGTTCACATGCAAAACCTCGCTAGGATACCAGAGTTATTAATTATAAACCTTATTTTTATTACAATATTAAATGGTCGTAACTCCTTTAGAGTTCGTTTCCGGACATACGTACTGGTTTTTCATGTTTTTTGATGTAGAATCATCTATAATATGTAACATAAGACTGGAAACACCGTGTATGTAAGTATTCTTATTGCAATAAGTATATATTTATATTATACTGAAAATCCATAAATTTAGTATACACTTAAAAGTATAACTCGTATCCCCTGCAGATATTTTTCTCCACTCTCGCGACAGGTTCCCTTAACGCAGAATGATTGTTCCCGATTTTATCAGAGAGTAGAGCAGCACGCGTGCACGTCCGTAAGAGAATAAAAATTCTACTGAAGTGTATACTAAACGGATAGACAATCTGTATATTTCGTTAAAAGATAAACATTTTATTGAAGCATATTAAAAAATGCAATAATAAAAGTGTAGGATGTAATTTGAGAAATATTTGGTTCAAGTTTATGACCCATTAAGAATTCATGGGTCTAAGCCGAAATCGAAATTTAAGTTTAGAAGTAAACAGGATCCTCATAACTAAACTTTAAGATCTTGTAATATTTTATTATGGCGGAAAAAGTTACGAAAAAAATAGGGTTGTGGTACATTAAAAGCATCATTTCTATGAAGAATATCATATTCTGAATATGAACAATACAAATGCAAAACTAAGTGGATAAAGCGCGGGACAGACCAAATTTTACCTTATTTTTACAGGGTAATAAACTTTGATGACTAAAAAAAGAGACGTTCCCAATACTGCTAAAATTACATTTATTCCTTAGACGAAAACGTTGATGACTAAAAAAAAAACGTTTCTATTACTGCTAAAATTACAACTTTTATATTTTTAACCATGAAATTTAATTTCAATATAGGCTGGTAATTCTTTAATCGAACGAAAAAAATTTGGTTTTTCATAAGCTGGAAAACCTGTGATTTATCCACCCTTGATAAATTACCTTCGCCATGGCTCTGGATGGTTCGTAATATATTTTCTAAAATATATTTCATTCAAGAAAATATTTTTACGAAACATCGTGATGCATCGCAAGGGATGGTTTATAAAATTTAATTTAAAAATATAGTCTTTTAGACTTTATCTGGGATGAAATTTTGCCGAAAAACACCCTATTTTCCTCGATACGCATTACTGCTGTTACTAGGCGAGTTCGACAAAGAACAGGGACATCTCCGAAGGTAAGGAAAAGTCGTAAAACCACCCCCGGTTTCCGTGGTACGTTTTTTCGCAATCTCAGTCCAGGCACCGAGAATTATTGAGAAACAACGTGGGAATTAAGGCTCCTTTCGAATAAAAATAATTTTTTGATAAAGTAGGTTTTTAGAAGCCGAGGGCTCCCGGCCCGAGGGTAATAAACCTACGATATCAAAATTTAACTTTTCGCCCGTGTATTTTACAGTACTTTTTATTCGATTGTTACTAATTATAATAAATTATTAAAATATATTTAATTTTAAATTTCAAAAAATATTTCTTTTTAATGTCTTATATCCATGACAAATTATCTTATTTAATTTTAAATTTCAAAAAATATTTCTTTTTACTGTCTTACACTCATAACAAATTGTTATCCAATCAAATAGCCAAAAAAATAATTGTATCGTTTTTTCAGCGTACGGTTTTTTTTTCCAAATTAGCTTAGTGTTTTGATTAATTTGTGTTAAAATGTGTTTGTTATGAAAATATTAATACTTCTGAAACCGTTCTATAAATATTATAAATATTGAAATTGATTTTACAATTGAAATTGTGTGTGATTTATTTTATTGGACGAATCCAGATTAATCGGTTAACCATATGTTTTGAGGTTATGTTATAGAAGAAAATTTTATTTATATGAAATAATTATAATACGGATCCTGGGGTTGTGGGTTCGAGCCCCACACAGAGCATAGATGTATAGGGGTGTAAATAGTCGGTAGATGGAACTACGATGAATAACTGTAATGTGGGTTGCAGGTGAAACTGTAAACACATTTTAGGGTGGATGCGAGTTCTGTTGAGGACCGTGCTTCGGAGGGCACGTAAAAATGGCGGTCCCGTCAATTAGGCCATAGCAGCGAAAAACGACGTTAAACATTAAAAACAAACAACAAATAATTATAATAATTGTATCTTGTCAAAAAGAACATATAGTTTAAGACCAAAAGGTCACATTTCTCAATAAATATTACAGTAAAGATAAAGCATCTTATTTAAAAAAAAAGCTTAAAAATAATAAGTTTTAGTTAGCGGGCCAGAGATCATAGGTAAAATTAATTTCAATTAATTTTTCTTTTAATAAATTTCTGATAATGGTGCGGCCAGAAAAATAATCCGATAAAGCTACAAAGAAAAAACAAAAGGATGCGTCCAAAAATACAGGAAAACTGAAGGAAATTTGATATCTTAATTTATAAACTTCCTCATTTTTCCACCCGTGTAGAAAAGGTACCCGTTTCATATTTTTATCTTTTTTAGTATTTTTCATGAAATCCGAGTAAAATTTACGGTGCCTGGTTCGCAAAAGTTTTTCTTATATAGCAAGGCCACCATCTCGTTGCGTATGAATGATTTAGGAAGTATAAAAAATATCTCTTTCGATCTACCTTCCGCTCTCTAGATGACTTTTCAACTTAATTTTCCTATTTTTCCAGAGATACTACACGAAATAACATCCGATTAATTTTTAATGGAAATGTATAAAAAATACGTTTTTTTTTCCGGTTAATCTTTGATGGAAATGTATAAAAAATACGTTTTTTTTTAGTAACTAAAATTAATATTTAATTAGGTAGGTACTCGGACAGGTCAACTGAAGGCACATCCAGAGGCTCGCATAACAAGCATAATACATAATAATGCGATACCGTGAGGGAACGTTCAAGTATTACGTAACGCAAATTTAGATCATTTTGGACCCTCCCCTGTAACGCCTATAACCTATACCATTAACATGGGCGTAACACTCCAAAATGACCCCCCTCCAGGAGCGTTACGTAATACTTGAACGTTCCCTGATTGGCTTACAAGATACATGACGGCACATCAAGCCAATCACGGCATTCTTATGTACTATGCATGTTATGCGAGCCTGTGGATGTGCCCTTATATTTTGAATATACATCATTAGGATTTTAAATATGACCGTTATATGGTATTTTTTCTAAAAAATATAATTTTTAGAGTTATCAAATTTATATTGTCAAATGAGTTTAATAGTACATTACGCGAAGTGCACTGAAATAGGTTTGCGTCGAGGAGCCTATACTATTTTTCCTACGACCTAAAACATAAACATTAAAAAAACGCAAAAATTGTCTTAAAATGAATTTTAATAATTTGACGTTTTATGTTTGACGTTCACTTGTTATCTGACAGCAGATATGTAAAATGGCAACGGGTGGAAAATAAGCACTAACTACTAACTAGGTCGTAGGAAACCCTAATTTTCTTCTGTCAAGAAAATTAGATTACATTTTAATATAATCTTCAACCGAAAACAAAATCAATTTTCCACCATTATTTTTATAAAATAAACCCATATAAAAAAAAACACGTATTCGAACAAGATTAATACCCATTTTATCTCGATAAATTGAGTTTAAAGACTTTAAATGTCTGGAAAAAGTTATTTGGAAAAACTTGACTAAAACTTTTAAAAATGCTTTTGGGTTAAGTGATTTAGTCTACGACATTTTTATTGGATTGGAATTTAATAGACAACGTTAGTTTTCTAAAAATTTTCATAAAAATAGTTACTTTTTTCTAAAAAACATAAGTTTTAACATTTTAAGGGAAGATTCTAAATAAAAAATACAGTGCGTGTCAAAAGTCCGCCTTCCCTTCAAGTTCTGAACGGCTTAGGATATCAATTTGAAATTTGATACACTTAAATAACATAACCGCAATTACTTGTATATATTTAATATGGGGCACAATGGAGGCAGGGGGCAAGGGGGAACAAATATTTTTAAAAGTCCGCCTTCCCTTCAAGTTCTGAACGGCTTAGGATATCAATTTGAAATTTGATACACTTAAATAACATAACCGCAATTACTTGTATATATTTAATATGGGGCACAATGGAGGCAGGGGGCAAGGGGGAACAAATATTTTTAAATGGAAAGAGGGGTCGTGTAATACATCGTTTTAAATCTCATAAACTTCTCTATTTTACCATATATTTTTTAATTTTTCAAAAATATTTTGAGGGGGTTAAAAAAGTTTTGAAATGGATATAGAATCACCTCTTAAATTTGGGCATGGCAGATAGTGATCACCCTGTATGTATGTATACATACATTTTCTTTATTTATCAGAATAATGATTAAAATACTTAGAATTATGTTATGTGTAAATTCTCAAATTACCTACATCAAGAAACTTTATATTGGTAAATGTATAAATTCGTTCAGAATGTTTTATTCATATCAACTTACATTTTTGCATTTATCCTTCATCAGTACAAATAGATAATACATAATTTACACATATTTGTTTATCCGCATTACATTTATGTAAATATTGTAAATCATCATTATTACACATTTTATACCCTAGTAGTTTATGGTTAAAATAACATTTTTACAACGTTAAAATCTGATTTTCTACTAGTTTTGCATTTTTTTGCATTATTAGTTTTAAGTTATAGAGGGTGATTCATAAATATGGTACAAAATTTTAAGGGGTGATTTTAGGTCCAAAAATATGAAAACAAGTTCCTATAAAGGTTGGTCTGAAAACGAGAGCTATAGGTCTGCCTTATAAGGGAGCTACGACCCTCCTAAGTCTGAAAAGGAGTTTTTATTTAATATTTCTGGAACCCTGGGAACTAACTGCATTACACGGCGTTAGGGAACGTTCAAGTATTACGTAACGCAAATGTTACCAAAATTCATACACTTCATACCCCGGTTCTCGCGTTATTATAGATTATAGAGATTTCATATTTTGGCTACCCCCCTAATACCCCGTGTTAGGGGGGTAGCCAAAATATGAAATCTTTACAGCCTTGAATAACGCGAGAACCGAGGTATGAAGTGTATGAATTTTGGTACATTTTGCGTTACGTGATACTTGAAGGTTTCCTTACAGTTGGGGAGTCGAAATTTTGCGTTACGTAACGTTCCCCTTAGGGCTCATTTTTGCAAGTCTTTGAAACTCAAAGACTCAACCAAGAGGAACTAAGAGATCTCCCCTGGGCCAATATCCTGACCTTTATTGAAAGGACGGGCAGGTTCAAGGAGGACTCAAATTAGTAAATGGCTGGGATTGCCTGGGGTGACAAAAAGGGCCAGAAATTGCCTAGTTGTCCGGCTTTGGCCAACTCAAAAATTTACTACTACTAGGGCTCATTTACGGAGCAACCTTTATAGGAAAATGTTTATTTTAATGACAGTTAAAAAGAAGTATCAACTTAGGAATCACCCTGTATAAAATGGCGCCACATGTTCTAAGTTTTAGTCATATCGTTACCTCAGTTCTAAACTGTTACATCTCAAAAAATGCGAAAATGAGATTCTTACATCCAATAATTAAGGATCGTATGTATTTTAATTTTCACAAAAAAAATCCAAAAATTTCACATTTTTACTTTTTACACTCTGTTAAAATATGAACTTTTTTCAGTTCTAAACTATTGCATCATTGAGATGCAACAGTTTGGAACTAAGACAATGCCTCAAACTGAAAATGAACAAATGTTGCAGCTTGCTAACAGTGAATCTGATTTAGATTCACTTTCAGCAACCTCAAAACAACAATTTTCTATTTTTTGTAAAAAAAAAATATTTTTTCCATTTGCCCCCCTTGCCTCACCCCAATGTTCACCAAAAACAATCCCAAGCAAGCACTTTTGGTAACATACCTGTATGCCAAATTTAAAGTCTCTAGCTTCAAGTGTTGTCGTAAAGAGATGCAACCTTTATTCACTTTCAGTTTGAGACATTTTCTTAGTTCTAAACTGTAACATCTGATCCGTATAATTTTAAAATTTTATTTTAATATACATATCCTATAAGATCTAATTCTTAAAAGTAAGCATGAGTAACGTCGGATATTTTCGGGTTTTGTTCGGACCCCTCTAAGTAAAAATCGTTGAACTTTGGTAGTGGGGAATTTAGATATTCTTGCCCGGACCACACCCAGAAACATTAGCGTGTGTGACCTAAATATGCCTCATTTTAATTTATGGGTTTATCAAGAGAATAAATAGAGCTCCAAATTTTAGAGGTAATCATTCTTGAATAGTTTTTTGTCTTGTTAATTAAAAAGTATCCAGTAGGGTCAAAAGTGAAAATGTATTTTCTGTGAGAAATAATTTTTGAGAATTATTCTTGAATTAAAAATAGTTTTTAAACTTTGAAAAATTTTGAGACTTTTTATCAGACATAAAAATAATTTTGGACACTTATAAATATTGTTAGCATGAACACTGATAGAAATTTTGACGAATATTAATTAACTTTGAAAAATATTTTGTAAAATAATTTGAATGACTTATACGAACCAATTCTAATATTTACACTAAGAAAAATGTGGACAATAATTTGGGATTTGAAAATGATTGCGAATGGTTGGGATTTCAAACATAGAATGTTTTAATTTAGAAGTATTTAATGGAAAACTAATATATAATGGAAATTAGAATTTAAGGGCTTTGCATAGAAATAGGACTTAGAAGTAAGAATTGATCTTTCATGTTCTTGAAGAATTTATTCACATTTATTTAATATATTATTCTTAAGTTAAGAAGAAATCGTTTTATCTGTTTCTAAAGCGCCGTCTCCTAGAATACCCGCTCCCGAATAAAGTGATAAGTGGTTAAGTATATTCTCCGCTCGGGTATACTTTAAATACGATAGAAGATTGTATGGCCAACCTAACTGAGTAAGTTATAATAAAAGTTATAATTAACTGCTCGGCTATAACCGAATTATATACCACAACACTAAATTAGTGATAGAATTTTGACTTCACAACATTAGTGAAGAATTCGACATCACAACATTAATGAGAGAATTTATAACTTTACAACATTAATAGTGAAATATTTATTAGTAAAAAAATCCACTTCACTACACATCTCTCAACTGTCCCTATTTATCTATTTTATAAATATATAAAAACATATAGTGATTTGTTTTTATGATAAACTTATAGCCTGATAAATAATTAAACAATATTTGTTAAAAAACCAAAAGTATTTTTTACATTTGTGATCTATAATTAAACAAATCTTAAAAAGTTTAAAATCGCTTTTTCTCAAAACTTACTTTTCAGAGATGTAACAGTTCAGAACTGAGGTACCGATATGGTTTAAATATTTTCTAGTAAACGTAGTATAATGAGCAAAGCGTAAATCCAAGTTTGTTTATGTTTTTTATTACTAATAAACGTTTTATTAAGTTAAACAAATTGCACCACATTCAGCTACTCGTAGATTTAATGCGAAACATTATCACCACTATTAATTTTAATTTTATAAATGTTTTCGTTACGGAAGTATATACTTAATAGAATTTATGAATCAGGTAGGTACGCACGGTGAGCTTTGATCAACTTTTACCCTCCGTTAACCAGGTGGAAAAAAATAACGTTATTAACCACGTGGGGTTTATTAAATCTGAATATAAAATACACAAAAAAAATAACAAACGTTTGTTTCAATAAAAATGTTTCTATGATAATTAAATATGTAATAAACTTTACTTAAGTAGATAATTATAAAAAAAAAACAAAAAATTTTTTTGAACATTCTGAGGAACTTTATTAAAAACGTTACCAAAAAATGCAACTTCAAATGTCATTGCGAAAAAAAATTGTTGGTATTATATTCATTCAAACATAAGCAGTTTTGACATAAACCTTTCAAGTAATCCATCAAATGTCTCAGTCAAAAAAATTACCCCCAGGGAGTTTCCAGGGAGCTCCCACAATAAGCTTCCATGGGATGTCCCATATTCAGCCCCTGGGAGCTTTCAGGGAATGCGAAATGTCTGCATTAGCCTTAAAGAGGTTTTGGGTCGCTAGTCTCATAATGTACCTTTAAGACTCCCATAACATGTCTATAAAACTCCCATAATATATCAATAGGCCTCCCTTTGCTGGATTTACCCCCAAATGAATAAATAATATTAGTCAGCCAGCAACAAATATTTTTCTGGCTGAAATAAGTTTCAGCCAGCAAAATATGTATAAAATAGTAACTTATTAATAAGTTATAATCAATATCTAGCATATTTTAACTTAAAAAAAATTGTAAAATATTAAAATAAATTTGGGACGCCATTAACCACAGACTTTTACTCACTTAAACTCACTCCTATTTCGCATCGGGTTTTCTCAGAACTGAGGTCAATACAATGAGCCTTTGAAGAGCTTTAGGAAGATAGACGAGCGGACGTGCCCATAGTATTAGACTAAATATGTTTTTTGTTTAAACTCTTCAGGAACGAATTTTTTGTTTAAATTAATTTAGTAGCAAAAGTTAAAAATAATTTTTATTGTCAAAACAAGTAAACAACTGAAGATATGCCAATCTTGGCCATTGGATGTCGCTTGTGATTTGAAACATAGCAAATGGCAACACTGAGCAATAAGGAATTTCATTTTGCCGAATTTATTTTTAAACGTACACATATGTGCCTATGTCCCTGAAGAGGTTAAAATAAACTCATTGGGATGGTTAACGGAAGGTTTAAACAAAAGTCCTTGCACTGATGGGATTTTTTCATAAATATCTTCTACGATGTCTAACGAGTATTTACTGTCAATATGAAAATAATCGGTAGAGGGATTCGTGCGATAAATCGAATTTCATTTGTTTTTATATTTTATTAAGTTTACATGGACATAAAAAATGTGATTTCAGGACAAAAAAAAGGTTTTTTTAGCTCTAATTCGCTGTCACTGATCAAATTTTTATTTTTATATTAGTTGTAATTTTTTTTAAGGTTTTAGCAACTAAAAATAAGGTAAATTATGTTATCTCGTTTTTGTAGGATAACAATTAAAACGAAGAAAGAGTAAAAAAAAAACAATTTTTTATACATATAATTATCAGCTGAATTTAAAATTGTAAAAAATTGCAGGGTGTTCCATTAAAAAAAAGCATTTATGCCACTTCCGGCAAAACTGGGAGTGTAACAAAAAAAAATTAAATCCGTCATTTTATAGTCAATATAAAATTATATAAATCGCCCAAGTTTCGTTTTTATCGAATAAAGAATAATCTTAATTTTGGGGGTGGACACAAATAAAACTCACCCGGTATGTCCGATCTTTCTCGATGTAACTTAATACAATTTTCATGGCTTGTTTAGTATTTAATTAATTTAATTCTCATGAATATCATGACATGATACTACACGGATGCTTTATATGTCGGTATATCTGTCTGTGACACTCTCCAGTTAATTTATTGTGTTCGACGTGATAAACATTAATTGAGACCTACTGAATCGAATGAAATATACACATAGAGCCATTAAACGAAATATTTCAACGATGCCTCTCACATATTTTAAGTTAAATTACATACTTGATTTACGCGGATTTGAGAATAGTCATACAGAGCGGTCCAAAAGTCACCCCCCCCCCTCTTAACTTTTGAACGAGTTTAGATATCGACTTCAAATTTAGAACTCTTAAATAAGACAACTCAAACTATCTTTAAGCATATATTTGATACTTTTAGCTCTTAAAATGTGGGCAGGGGGGCATGGGGAGACATTTTTTTAAATGGAAATGTGGGTCGTGTGATACATGATTTTAAAGCTTATAAAATTCTCCATTTAACTGTATATTTTTTATTTTTTTTAAACATTTTTTGGGTTTAAAATAGGGTTGAAAATGGGTATTTTTGTCAAAATTTCTCTAAAAAATCCAAACAATTTTTCAAAAATGCCTAATTTCATAATGAAAAAAAGTAAATTATACTTTTAAACTGATTTTAGTTGACATAAATAAAAATTAACAAAAAAAAAACTTAAAAATTTATTTTTTTAGCACAAAAAACTGAAAAATCCAAACCTTAAAAAACATGTTTAAAAATTTTAAAAATGTATGGTTATATAGAGAATTTTAAAGGCTTTAAAATTATGTATCACACGACCCCCCTTTCCATTTAAAAAAGTTTCCCCCCATGCCCCCCTGCTCACATTTTAAGAGATAAAAGTATCAAATATATGCTTAAAGATAGTTGTCTTATTTAAGAGTTCTAAATTTGAAATCGATATCTCAACTCGTTCAAAAGTTAAGAGGGGGGGGGGGGGTGACTTTTGGACCGCACTGTATGTAATACAACAACAGAGAGGTATATTTTCGATATATCCGAAATTTTCACGAAATGAAAATGTCGGATTTATCGAAAACTCGATCGAAAATATACCGAATCTGGAGGTGTATTGGCAGGACTATTTTTTGAAACATTTTTTTAACAATTTAAATATTCAAAAGTAATTTGAATAAATAATAATAATTTGATTTTAATTTAATTTGACACAATAAATGCATGTTTGACATTTCTAATTTTTGGAATAAAAAAGATCTAGATTCGTTAAATTTTATTAATATTGAATAACAATAAGCTAATAAGACATAAATATTGCCTTAATTTTGCATTTTATTTGATATTTGTTATAATATTACATTACACTACCCGACAAGGTTTTTATACATTTAACAAAATATATCATTTCTAGACCAGTTTTCTCTGCTGATTAAAATTAAAATCTACAGTGCCATTTTTAATATACAGGGTGATTTAGGAAAAAAAAAACATTTTTTTCAAAAAATTGTAGATCCGACATTTTTTAATACATTTTTTTTTGAAAATTGGTATGAAGTTTAGAAAATTCTTTCTTTTTAATGCCATCTATGATTTACATGCAAAACATTTTTCAATTATTTTTCACACGAACAAAATTTTTTTGATTGTCAAATTTTTGAAAAACGGTAGCAAATTTAACCTAAAAAATATAAGGGAACCATTTTTAAAATGTTGCTAAAAATTGGTTTTTATTAAGATTTATTTTACTTACTTTTTATATCTTATACTTGCTACTTTTTTAAGATTAAAGGGTGTTTTCCTATCTATTTTTTTCTTCTGAATCCAAATCTTGCGTCAATTTACCTACCGACTCCCCATCGGTAAGTAATTTGCTTACCGATCAGCAATTTGTAAACATAACCTACTGCTGTCATAATTAGGCTAGTAAACACGTCAAATTACCCGATCGTGCAAAAAGTAATATTTCGTAAAGAGGAGAATGAAAATAACTATTTTTTTACGACTGCTTTAGAATGTAAGCAAATACACACACTTTTCAAACACAGAATGAATCCATTCTAGCTCTAGATACGGTATGAATATTCCATCATGAATGAGCACATGTAGTGCCATCTCTTCTTTATAAAAGTAAAGAAAACTGTAGCAACATTAGCAAAAATATATTTATTTTAATTTAATTTTGAATAATTTAATGCAATTTAAAGTTTTGCGTTAAAATTACATAAAGTTTATTAGTTTTTCTTAATATTTGACCAGTTTTTTATCAATTTAGTTCAAAAAATTAAAACTGCTCCATCTATTGTTAAATATTTAAACCTGAAATCTGTCACAACAATCTGACATAACCTTTAATTTTTGCATTATAATTTGTAAATATGTGCTAAAATTAAATAAAAATCTTTTCTAACTACTGATTTAATAAAATTATTAAATAACATTAATTGCTTTATTTAAAAATATGTGTTTTGTTGCATTTACAATGTCACAAAAAACATTGTTTTTGACCTTGTCCGCAGTTTAAAGCTATACAGTGTTTCATATTTGCAGTCGAAGAAAAAGTATAGTCTACAAAACGTACAGAATAGTTATTCCGCGCTCGCGGGACCGTCATACTCGCCTGCCGGCTCGTATGACAAACTTTCCGCTCGCGCGGAATATTGTCTATTCTATACTAGTTATAGAATATACTATTCTTGGTGTTCACTTTTTATGAATTACGCGTAGATAACAGTAAGTGTCTATTCACAGGCTCGCATTCTTATGTTTTTTATGTTCTTATGCAAGCTTCTGGATAGGCCTTAAATGTTGTTGTTCTGTCGCGTTCGATTTAATCAGTTTTATATAAAAGAATTTTCCATTATTACACTATTCGCAATTCTGTAAATAGAAGAGCATTATACAATTTCAAAATTATTAAAGAACAAGCCGTGAAGATATATAATGCTACACATTCCATCATATATTATTCATAGTAAATAGTATATTGCATTTTCCCAAATACTTAAAAAAAATATTTTCAAAAAAAAAAATAATATTTTTTTAATTTTTCTTGAAAAAATAAAAAAAAACTATTTTTTTTTTTCAAAAAAAAAAATAAATAAAAAAAAATCAAAAATTTTCAATTTTTTTTAATTTTCTTTTTGCGAAAAACAAAAAAAAAATAAAAAAAATTGAAATTTATAGGTTTTTTTTTATTTTTTAAAAAGTTTAAACCCCCATAACTTTTTGCTTTTGGGGGGGTTTACTTTCACAATTGGTAGAATTAATCCTTATAATAAAATAAATTTTTCCTGAAAAAGTTACGCTAATCGGATTTTTGTCAGCTTTTTTAGATTTTTTTAAAAATTTAACGCCCCGTATCTTTTTTGTTTTTGGGGGGATTACTTTTAAAATTGGCAGAATTGATCCTTACAATAACAATATTTTTTTTCCTGAAAAAGTTACGTTACTCGGAGTTTTCTTTCAGCTTTTTTCGATTTTTTTAAAAATTTAACCATAACTTTTTTGTTTTGGGAGGGATTACTTTCAATCTTCCCCTCGTAGAACTTGATTTTTCCTGAAAATTTCAAGTGGATCGGATTATTCTATCTTGAGTTATCGTGTTCCCAAAAATCGTGACATCGGACAGACGGACAAAAGTTATGGGGTGTTAAACTTTTAAAAAAATTAAAAAAACTTCATTTTCATTTTTTTTTTATTTTTCGTTTTTTGTAAAAAGAAAATAAAAATAAAAGTAAAAAACAAAAAATTTTGAATTTTTTATTTTTTTTTTTTTTTTAAATAAGAGTTTTATACCATAAAATGCGAAGTATTACATTATATGTAATTTATACATGTATATATGTATATCTTCGGCATAAAAATAAATATACAGGTTTATGTTCATTTTTTTGTTATAAAAATCAATATTGTTTGTTTATGTATGTGTAGATAATATTAGGATAATTTACAATTTATTGTACGTTAGCCATCCGTTTAGTATACACTTAGAAGTAAATTTTGTATCGCGGTCAAATGTTCTGCGTTAATGACGTCATGACTTTAAATCAAATCAAATCTAAAGTCATGACTTTAGATCAAATTTTATATATGAAAGAAAAAAAATTACAAGTTAGAGCTTTTAACGCAGTTAAAGGCCTATCCAGAAGCTTGCATAAGAACATAAAACATAAGAATGCGATGCCGTGATTGGATTACAAGATACATGGCGGCACATCAAGCCAATCACCGCATCGCATTGTTATGTTTTATGATCTTATGCGAGGCTATGAATATACACTAGGAGTCCCCCGCGGAGTAGATTAAGAAATCACATTTTATACCCATTAACGAATTATGCCGCCATCTTGGATTAAAGAGGTGTGTGCGGTTACCTCGCTAAATATGCGTCTTACGATAAAAATGCATATTGCCAATTTTGTTGAAGTAAATTTCCAACAATGTTTATTGTGATCATTTTTTTATTGTATTAGTAACAGACAAGTTATATTCAAAAATAGCCATGTTGGAGGTGAAATGGTTTTTTTAATTTTTCGGCCAAATTATTTATCGGAGGGAGGATAAAAGTGGTTGTAGCTAATGAATTTTCATTTGGATGTATTTTTGTACGGTTACGGAGGGCGCAACTCGACTTTCAGCGCCCACTGTAACCGTACCAAAATACTTAAGAAAATTCATATATAAAACTTATACAGAATTTCAAGAGCTACAAGTTTGCTCATAATCACTTTTATCCTCCGACGAATGATTTGGCTGAAAAATCGGAAAAAACAATTTCACCCTCAACATGGCAATTTTTGAATATTTATAACTTAGTTAACAATCTAGTCTAGATTAAAATTACCCAAACATAAATTGTTTGAAATTTCCTTCTTAACAAAACTGGTAATATGCATTTTTATCGTACCGCACTCACCCCTTTAATCCAAGATGGCGGACAGTTCACATAATTAGATAATGGGCAAGAATGTGAATAAATTAATCTCATAAAACAATCTAAAATGATTGGGCTATTTAGAACGCCACGGCGACTGTAATTCAGTTGAGCAAAAAGTATGCAGGGGATAAGAATTATTTTTCAAGTGTATACTAAATCGATGGATTATCTATATTTTTTATAAAAAAATGTAAATTTATATATAGCGAACCATATTTTAATCAAATAACCTATATTTCCAAAATATAATATACATATTGTTTATCTAAAAACAAAATTTAAAATATTTGTTTGCGTAAAAACTTCAAATTTCATAGAAAATACAAACCATAGAAAAAAATTTATCTCTCCAAAATATAAATTTATTGTCTATTAAACAAACAGCGACAATGGTGATTTCTCCCGTTAGATTAGACAGGGACAAAAGTTCTACCCAAAAAGGATAGAAGACATACATACACTCCCACTTCCACCCAACCAAACAAATTCTGTATTTGTTTTTTGTTGAACAAATACAATATTTACTTGGCCAGGCGAAAAGTGTAACAATATTATTTTTATTAAAGAAATTACTGGCGCCATCTAAATTTTAGTAGAATTATCTTATTCTACAGATTCACATTAGCTATGTTCGTTCGTGCCGCTCAGTGCTACACTTTCCGGCCAACCAAATAAATACTGTATTTGTTGTATGAAAAACAAAATTTGTATCTAATACAATATTTATTTGGTTGACAAATGAGATAGAGATAGGGTAGACGTCTTTTGTTTCATAATTCTAGTTGTAGAGAGCTCCATTGTTTCGACTTTTTTAGCATAAAGTCATTTTCAAGTTTTTAAATATATAAACAAATTAACTTGAGTACATATTATTAGAAAACCTTAACTCAGCTAAGATTTTTTTTCAATTTTTTTTGTTGATTTTTTTTTCAAATTCTTCTGTATTTGGGAAAATGCAATATACCATTTACTGTGAATAGTATATAATGGAATGCGTAGCATTACATATTTTCACGGCTTGTTAACTATTGTATTTATGTGAATCAATAAGAGAGTAAACTTACCGCTAGATCTTCGACACCTTCTCCAATTTGTTCAATCTCTCCGGCGCATTCAAATCCCAAGATGAAAGGGCATTTTGGGGGCGAATCGATGGCTCCTTGCCTAACCATAAGGTCTTGGAAGTTCAAACCGCTGAAAAGGGAAACAAACATAAATGAAAAACACGACCGTTAAATATTGTAAATCTTATAAGAGAAAATATGCAATATGTGTATTTCACTTTTTTTAGGATTCTTATGTAAAAAAAACTTTAAACGCGTTTTCTGAAAAAAGTAGTTTTAACACACTAGGTGTGTTCTTTGTACATGGGTCACATATTTCACAAGATCTAGAAACGGAACTTATCTTGATTTTCGAAAATTTCGATTGAGAGATCTTGGCTTTTTTTACGAATAACCCGTCTTATCTTACGAGAGTTTTGATTTCCAAGACTTTAGGCTGTGTTTATTGATGATGATGATTACTTATTTACATAATTTGCGTGAGGATTTGTTTAAAAATTTTAGGTGGTAGGTGAACAAAAAATACAAAAATCAAGAGTCTTGATTTTCTTGATTAATAGTCTGGACTATAGACTACGTGACTCTAGTCTTGTCTTGCTTTTTTTATTAACGCTATTGTCTTAATTTTTCTTGAAATGGAGACAAGACAAGAAATCTTAATTTACCCTATAACTTGTATGTTACAAGCTAAGTCACTAAAAAAAAAATAAAAAAACAGCTTAAATACATGTAAAATATACACTGTTTTTTTTTTGTGTTAGATTAATTTAAATTAAAATCAGTCCAGCCCTCTTGGCTGATATCTCTATAACCCTTACCCTCCAGGGTGTCACAATTGTGGCTTTACTACTTTATTTTTTCCTTAAGGCAATTATAATCCAAAATACTTTAACGTCTTCAGGGCCGATTTTTTTGTTTAAATTAATTTAGTAGCAAAAGTTAAAAATGCTTTTTATTGTCAAAAAAAGTAAACAACTGAAGATGTGCGAATCTTGGCCATTGGATGTCGCTTGTGGTTGGAAACAAAGCAAATGGCAACAGCTATAGCCACTGAGCAATAAGGAATTTGGTGATTTTCATTTTGCGGAGGTTAGAGGAAATGCGCCTAATTTCGGATGGTTTCCAAATTTCGGATAGTAGTGTATTTAAGATACTGCCTGCAAAGGTAAACAGAAACCTACTTTTATGTGAAGCCAAAAGTCAAACTAAATCCGTCCTGTAATATGATAACGATAGAGCTTCTCCCCTTTAAATGGCAGCACAAATCGTTTATATTGCAAATGGCAGTTTTGTGCTCAGTTGCATTATTATGCTTGTTTATTTTATAAATAATCGTTATAAAAGTTCGTGATTCTATCTTGGGTAAGTTATGATGTTAGTTAAGTTGATCCACTATTCATAATTAAGCAATTTGAAAACGTAAACATTCTACAAATTTCTAATCTAAAAAGCAGAAAGTTGCCTAATTTCGGATAGACCATTTTTGTGCATTTGATTCCCAATTTCGGATATCCGCAAGGTAATTATTATTCAGGATAACCAACCATTAATTATTATTTTTATAATGATACAACAAACTAAGATAAACAATTTTGAAAAAACGAAAATTACCTAAGATACTAAGATATTCGAAATTGGGAATCTAAAATTATAGTTCCTATAGTATTTCGTAGAAAATCGCTTAATGATTAAATTACGTCTTAAATGTGAAGGAATAACAAGAAACATAAGCAATGGGATCCAGATCTACTCTTGAAAACATTTTTTCGGATATGTCCGAAATTAGGAGCCCTTTTTCAAATGCACAAAAATGCGCTGATTTTTTTTAACCGTGTTTTTTGGAAAAAATAAACTGTAATAAAATTGCTTTTATAATAAATCATGGTTCGCTATAATAAGTTGTATCTGGTTATATAAAAAAAATATCAAAAAGTAATACCGAGTATTAAATATTGAATACATTGTAAATGGTATCCGAAATTAGGCGACTTTCCTCTAATAGACTTTCTATGTATGCAAACAAATATGCAAATTTAATTCAGTATAATAATAATAACTTTTATTTGTTTTTCAAAAAAAAAGATCTTTAAAAGAAATGGTATTTTTTTTAATAGTTGATTGTGGTTAATTTATTTTTAGCTTGTACCGATACTTAAAAGACATCTTATAGACATCATAATCAGATATCTTTTAAACATCCCTAAAAAGAAGTCCATAAGATATCCTTTTTATGTCTTTAGGAGTCCAAACATAATTAACATATAAAAAAGACGTCTTTAAAATATCATGTGCTGTCTGGGCTAGTTTTAACATAGTCGGATAAAAACAAACAGAAAAAAAAAATTGCCTGGGATAAATAAATGAAAATTGCCGCAAGCAATGAGAGTGACAATTTAAGTGAATTACAGTACCAATTATTAAACAAAAGAGAACATAGGACAGTAAGAAAACAAACAAATAGCGGTTACTTGGAAATTAATTTGTTTTTTTTTGTGTGATTAATGCTCTAAGGGGTCGTCCATAAAATACTTCACACTTTTTAAGGTGATTTTAGATACTGGTGCTGCCATCTTATATTCAACTTTTATCGCGAAATATAACACTGAGAATTCACAATTTTGGTGTGACGTCACACTCGACCAGCTTAAAGCTTATTTGGCGCTCTCTACGCCTCTGTATTAAAAACTACAAGATAAATAAACAAGCCGTGAAGATATATAATGCTACGCATTCCATTATATATTATTCACAGTAAATGGTATATTGCATTTTCCCAAATATTAAAAAAAATATATAAAAATTTAAAAAAAAAATCAAAAATTTTTAATATTTTTTTTATTTTCTTTTAAAAACGAAAACAAAAATATATATTTTTTTTTTGAAAATTATAGTTTTTATTTTAAAAAAAGTTTAACCCCCAATAACTTTTTTGTTTTTAGGGGGCTTAATTTTAAAAACAATAGGGATCTTCCCCTCATAGAACTTGATTTTTCCTAAAAATTTTGAGTCGATCGGATTCGTTCTGGAGTTATCGTGTCTACAAAAATCCTGACATCGGACAGACGGACGGACATTTTCAAAGTTTTTTATTTTTTGTATCCAACTGCACACCGAAAATTTCGTTGGATTTTTAATACTGAATGTTATTTGTTAATACATATTTCTTATTTATCGCCACCATTGGTATTTAATACTTTACTTTTGATATTAAATACTGCAATATGTGTATTGTATAAAAAATCCCCACGCAACATACTAGCATGTTATAGTAAAAATTACTGTAACATTTGGTAAAGCATATCACACTTATAGTATGGTATACTTTGGGTTGTTAAGTTGTTTAAAGTATGTTAAAGTTGTTTTGCAAGCGACTTGCATCTTTACACGAACTATACAGAGTTTAAATTTTCATTAGAATGTAATAAATTTAATAAAACATACAAAATAACAGTTTCAAACCACAGCAAGCAAAGAGTTGAAGTTATTTATGTGATAGTTTTGACTAAATTTTATAAAATGAACAAGCCGCTTGAGGCAGATGAAGATATTGTTGGATCAAGTCAAACTTGGCAGGCTTATTATTGGCCCGAACGGTCAACTTTTCCTCACTATTGGAATATAAAATTTCCATAAAAAAAAATCACCTCTAAGGTTCGTTCCACCCTAATCTATATACTTAATTCAACGAACTTTCTCATCAATTATTTACAAAGTAATAGTATCCAGTCTCAAGTGGATAATAACCACAATTTGTTTCTGGATTATATCCAATAATGTGTAACAAGTTGTTTATACTGAATTTGATCTTTTGTCCGGATGAATATGACTAACAACGAATTAATTTCTCTTCGCAAGAACGATTTTCGTCCAAATTATAACAGGGTAGAATGGAATTAATTTTGCCGGTCAAACGTTTCCTAATTAATTTTTATACACACGTAAAAACAATATCTTGAACTAAATAAAAAGTCCAGTTAAATAATAAAAGTAAATTGCAAAAATGCACACAGGCTGATATTTTAAAGGGTAGTAGTGGATGGGAACAGAATACTCCTGTTAGTTTTTCACCGGGTAATTTGCGTAAGGGGTGTCCGCTAATATTATACAGTAGTTTCGTTTATCCCTCTGTCCCTCCGTCTGATGTCACGTTTTTGTGTGCACGAATACTCAAGAACGAATAATCCGATCGACTTAAAATTTTCAGGAAAAATCAAGCTCTACAAGGGGAAGATCCCTATTGTTTTTATCCCCCCAAAACAAAAAAAAGTTATAGGGGTTAAACTTTTTAAAAAATCTAATAAAGCTGAAAGAAAATAACTTTTTCAGGAAAAATAACTTTTATTATAAGGATCAATTCTACCAATTTTAAAAGCTGAAACAAATTTCCGATTAACGTAACTTTTTCAGGAAAAATTACTTTTATTATAAAGATCAATTCTAACAATTTTGAAATTAATCCCCCAACAACAAAAAAGTTATGGGGGGTTAAACTTTTTTAAAAAATATAAAAAAAACTATCATTTAAAAAAAATCTTTTTTTTTTCCTTTTTTACAAAATAACAGTTTCAAACCACAGCAAGCAAAGAGTTGAAGTTATTTATGTGATAGTTTTGACTAAATTTTATAAAATGAACAAGCCGCTTGAGGCAGATGAAGATATTGTTGGATCAAGTCAAACTTGGCAGGCTTATTATTGGCCCGAACGGTCAACTTTTCCTCACTATTGGAATATAAAATTTCCATAAAAAAAAATCACCTCTAAGGTTCGTTCCACCCTAATCTATATACTTAATTCAACGAACTTTCTCATCAATTATTTACAAAGTAATAGTATCCAGTCTCAAGTGGATAATAACCACAATTTGTTTCTGGATTATATCCAATAATGTGTAACAAGTTGTTTATACTGAATTTGATCTTTTGTCCGGATGAATATGACTAACAACGAATTAATTTCTCTTCGCAAGAACGATTTTCGTCCAAATTATAACAGGGTAGAATGGAATTAATTTTGCCGGTCAAACGTTTCCTAATTAATTTTTATACACACGTAAAAACAATATCTTGAACTAAATAAAAAGTCCAGTTAAATAATAAAAGTAAATTGCAAAAATGCACACAGGCTGATATTTTAAAGGGTAGTAGTGGATGGGAACAGAATACTCCTGTTAGTTTTTCACCGGGTAATTTGCGTAAGGGGTGTCCGCTAATATTATACAGTAGTTTCGTTTATCCCTCTGTCCCTCCGTCTGATGTCACGTTTTTGTGTGCACGAATACTCAAGAACGAATAATCCGATCGACTTAAAATTTTCAGGAAAAATCAAGCTCTACAAGGGGAAGATCCCTATTGTTTTTATCCCCCCCAAAACAAAAAAAAGTTATAGGGGTTAAACTTTTTAAAAAATCTAATAAAGCTGAAAGAAAATAACTTTTTCAGGAAAAATAACTTTTATTATAAGGATCAATTCTACCAATTTTAAAAGCTGAAACAAATTTCCGATTAACGTAACTTTTTCAGGAAAAATTACTTTTATTATAAAGATCAATTCTAACAATTTTGAAATTAATCCCCCAACAACAAAAAAGTTATGGGGGGTTAAACTTTTTTAAAAAATATAAAAAAAAAACTATCATTTAAAAAAAATCTTTTTTTTTTCCTTTTTTGCAAAAAAAAATAAACAATTTTTTTTTGTTTTAAAAGAAAGACCTCATTAAAAAAAATTGTTAAACATTTTTTTTTTAATATATTTTTTTCGCAGAAAGGAAAAAATTGTTAAAAAGTTTTAAAGTATTTGAGAAAATGCAATATAGGGGAAAGTGTTGTACCTTGGTACAATTTTCCTGATAAAATTTTTTTCTCAAAAAAAAATTTACAACATTAAACTTTTAAAACTTCACTTCAAAGATAATTTATTTTGCTTTCTTTTAAAGTATTTACGAAAGACTAATTACTTTTTTTTAAATTATGTTTGTATATATTCTAGAGATGTACAAATCGTACCAAGGTACAACCATGTCTTGTACCTTAGGACAGTAGTTATTGTACCTTGGGACTATAAAGATTTATATAAAAACAAATGAACAAGCTTAGTTAAACATATATTTTAATATCGAATTTATAATATTTATGTAAATATGTATATTATAGTTAAAATAATATCCATTATTACATATTGTAAGATGCAAAATCTAAAGAAAAAAATAACTGGTCCATTCTGCGCTCTGATCCTCCAACTACTTGGGGCTTAGGAAGTTTTCTTTTTATATCCACATAAAAAATTATGTAAATTTTGTCATCCTTGACAAATTTATTATTAAAAACTTTTTTCAGATATGCAACCTCAAAATTTCCGTCTTCTAAACACTTTTTTATTTCGGCTACATAATGGCGCACAGACTTTTTCCCCTTTATTTCGACAAGTACGAAGTCTCCTTCAATTAATGAACTGTTTTCTAGCTCTTCTTCAATCCCTATTTCTAAATTAGACTCTTCAATTATAGTTTTTAAATAGTTTTCATCCTCACTGCTATCTTGAATGTCCATCTTAAAATATTCGTCTTCGGAACTGTCATCTTCAATACTTAAATTTTTAACTTTAGCTTTAGTTTTAAGTTTTTTTCCCTTTCTTTTTGAATCTTTAATGACATTTTTACCAGGTGAATTTATTTCTTGTAAAACTTTTCTATTACCACTTTTTGTTTTGGTTTTATATTTTCTGTTTAATTCTTCCTGTTCTATTTCCAACTTTTCAGGAGTTGATGTTAAAATTCTGCTCTTTCCTTTTTTTCTGCCACCAGTGGTTTTTCTTTCTCCAGCTTTTGGAAATGGACGTATCATTTCTGGAGTAACTGGAGTAACCATTACATTTTCAGTAAAATTAGATGGTCCGGGTTCATTTAAGTTAGATAATATTTGCACTTGCTCTGCTTCACTTTTTTCTTGATTCGATTCTCCTGTTTCTTTAATAATCGGACGATCAGTAACAAACGCACTTAAAAATTCATCTTCACGAAATACATTAGAGTTTAAAGGATAAATTCCACTAACAGAAAACCCAGTGGTAATATTTTGCTGGGTAAAAGATTTTGAGTAGGCTTTTCCTACTAATTCTGCTACTTGGTAAAGAGTTATTGGTATCCCGGGGTTTTGAAGCATCCATTCATTACTGGCTTTATTATAAAACGTTTTATAGGGCCCAAATACAGTTCTGTCTAGAGGTTGCAACTTGTGTGACGTATGGGGCGGAAAAGTTAATAAAACAATCCCATTTGATTTAGCGAGATCAATTAAGGATACGGATATATGGCTTTCGTGGTTATCGTATATCAATAAAACTGGTTTTTCTTTGGTTGGTTTTACATGATTAATAAAATGTTCCATATATTGCATAAATATATGGTCATTTGACCACCCTGAAGGATTTGCGGTTCCTATAGATCCTGCGGGGGCACCGTTAAGCATGTGCTGTTTAAAATGTACACGTGGAAAAATCAACATTGGCGGCACATGATTTCCGGTGGCACTTATGCCAGCAATCATTGTAATATTGATCCCTCGTTCTCCAGAAGTTACACTGCCCAGCTGTTTTACGCCTTTTGGAGCTATAATGCGTGGTGGCACATGTACATTTGTGTTTCCTGTCTCATCCACGTTATAAATGTTATTTGGAGTGAATTTGTATTTTTCTTGTACTTCTTTTAAATTTTTAAAAAATGCGCTAACATTAGCGCGATTAAAACTTGTTGCTCTAGACAGACTGGTTGCCTCTGGTTTCCTTAGGGTTAGTTTATTATTGCGTCTTAGAAACCAGCGCAACCATTCCTTCCCGGCTTTTTTTTCTCTTTCCCAGCTGTCTGGTATTTTTTTATTATTTTTTATTGCATATTCGTACGCTAAAATGCGTACTTCTTCCTTTGTTAAACCGTAGTGAAGTCTAGCTGAAAAGTCTAAATATTGTGCGAGTTGGGTCTCCTCTTCTTTAGTAAAAATTTTTTTAATATCATTATTCGCTTTGTATTCATATGTTTCATTGTTGCTTTCGCGGTGGTTTTTAACATGCCTAGCGACAGTTGTCTTTTTAACACTATGTAAATTAGCCGCATCTCTTATGCTCATCTTATTAATTACTACTTCATGTACTGCTTGCTGCAAGGCATCAACGTTAACTGCATCTCTTTTTTTTCCAGTTTTACTTCGAGGCATTTTTCTAAGATAATAAGAAAAAACATTAAATAATAAAGTTTTACAATCCTAGTATGCTTGTACCTTGGGACAGTCCCAAGGTACATGCAAACTGCTGTCCCGAGGTACATATTTTACAAGTTTCGAAACATTTTCTTTTACTTTTTTTAGGTTAGAAATTATAAGATTCACATATAACCATTAAAATCAGAAAAAAATTAATTATTTATCTCTATGATTAGATCAAATTAATGTTTTATTTTTGTTCTCTAACACACTTACCTTTATATATGGAAAAATAACTTTTATGGTCACAATTATAGTATTAACCACCTTAACTTGTATCGCATTTGAATTTTAAGTAAACTGAAGTTCTCTATACCGTTACGCTAGTGGTTATTTTAGTAACAAAGTATTTCAGCTTTTTACTCATAGATGGCAGATATATTGAACATGTCCCGAGGTACATGCGTACCAAGGTACAACACTTTCCCCTACCATTTACAGTGAATAATATATAGTGAAAGGCATTACATATCTTCACGGCCTGTTATAATTATACAAAATAAAATTTAAATAATACAAAAATTTTAGATATTGTTTCTCTGGGTGTGGAATTAAATTAGTTTTGCCGGACAGACGTTTCCGAATTAGCTTTTTTTATATTCCGCCATATAACAATAACATTGAGCCATGGTACATTTATTTTACTATGTATATCACCTGTGTGACAATAAAACAATGCATTATTTTTGCAAAACAATGAAAGTGGAAAAATACAGTAAGTTTGAAGTTTTACCACATAGGTAGAGAATTTATAGAGGAAATAAACGTTTGCGCAGGGTTCTGCGCTGCGTAATAACAATAGATAGAAAATTGACATCTAAACGGTAAAAATGGCGGTTCTACGTTGTCAACACCATTTCAACCGTATAATTTTTAATTTTAAAAACCAATAAAGACCAATAACCAAACAAGATGTTAAATAAATTGGTTAATAGAAAGCTGACTAGTCATTTTCCCGGGAACCGTGAGCTGTAAGTCCATATATTCTAATACAATCCACTACTGAGTTATTTCCTGTTTATCTCCCAGAAGTGCGTCAAAAACAGTGATACAATGTATAATACATTGATAAAAAACTATAAATATACAAGAGTATATGGTATGGTTTATTTCAATGGTAAACATCAGTGTTAAGTTACAAACTCGAAGTTAAACTTAGCTAAAGCCCTTTACACAAAAATAAATTCCCTAAATTTTCAATAAACGCGAACTAAAATAATTTACTCTAGGCAACTTAATTTTGATATTACTGTACTGGTTAAGGAAAATTTTAAATTAAAATTCCCTAACTTTTCCAGCATTTCAATAAAGATATACAAAAATATCAGAAACAAGATTTACTTGTAAGACACAAACAATACATATCTCAAAAAAAGTCAGTCGTGATAACTTGCCCTGCTTTTTTTCAAACTCCCAAAATACTAAACACTTTTTGTGTAACTCTTACGGTTCATGAGATAATGATTAATGTTAAAGTCACCATTTTGAAGAAAAAAAACATGATCTCATGAACCGTAAGAGTTATACAAAAAGTGCTTAATTTTTGGGAGTTTTAAAACAAGCAGGGAAAGTTATTAAGAGTGGCTTTTTTTAAGATAAGGGAACGTTCAAGTATTAGGTAACGCAAATTTTGATAATTTTGGACCCCACCCCCCCTTGTAACGCTATTTTCCTATACCATTAACATGGGCGTAACACTCCAAAATGACCCCCAGGTTACCTACAAAAAAATACGTACTGCCCTGCTAATGCTTATTTAGTCACGGCTAATTTTTAAAAACCAACTAAGCATTTTTGCCGTTACACTTACCCCACTCACCTTATTAAAAAAAAAAAAATATATATATATATATATATATATATATATTCTTTTTAAGTCGCCATTTTGAAGAAAAAAAACATTCGCTCATGAACCGTAAGAGTTATACAAAAAGTGCTTAAGTGTTTTGGGAGTTTGAAAACAAGCAGGGGTAGTTATCAGGAGTGACTTTTTTTGAGATGTCAAAAATAAAAAATAAATCCTCTTTGTAAATCCATCCGGGGACATACTGTATATTTCAAGATATAAGGCTTGTGGTAGGATTAATTATAAAATAATCTAGAAAACGTAAAATTTTAGGCAAATTCCTTGGCTTTTCCAGGTATTACAGACCGCTATAGCCACCCTGACCCTGATAAATTGAAAAAGTAGAGCCTACTTACTAATTTATTTGTACTTTTTATTATAAAACCAAATTCAAAATCTTCTATAAAGCGTGTTTGGTTTGGATGTAGAAGCGAGCCAGAATAAGGATTTTCATTTGTTTCAATAAAAAAATAAGAAAAATAAGAAGATTTGACAGATGATTTTTTTGATAATTTTACTCTAAAATGACTGGTAAGTGAATAATAGTCATGAAAATCAAATAAATAAATAAATTTATCACATTTAATATCTTTTGAAAACATATTTCAAAAAAGTGTTAACATTCTTCTCTAATTGAAGGCATATCCAGAAGCTTGCATAAGAACATAAAACATAAGAATGCGATGCCGTGATTGACTTACAAGATACATGGCGGCACATCAAGACAATCAAGGCATCGCGTTGTTATGTATTATGATCTTATGCCAGCCTGTGAATAGGCACTCAAGTAGTCAACATTTTTGGATATTTTTGAGTTTTTTAATTAATATTTTTTGACGTTTTCAACATTGTTTTAAATTTAGGAGCGCCTATGTGCAGCTCGTTATGCAAGGTTTTGATAAACTCCGCATGCTCACGCGTATGCGCTGACCGTTTTTTTAATATGTTATTTTAAATAAAAAACATTTTTTACAAAAAAAAAACACCAAACAGACGCCAAACCAACGTTAACGTAAACCAAGGCCCCCTCATTAAAAAAAAGTCGAAACCAAGAAAAAACCAAAACAAACTGCAAAAGCTGCATTTAGGCGCTTGTTTAAATTTACAGATAGAGTTTTAATAAAAGAAATATGTTTTATTTCATAAATTCTTGTATCAGTCCGCGAAGGGTTAAATATTATTTATTTAAGAATGCACAAATGATAAAAATCACCCCATTTGTAATGTTCGTAGATGTGATTAGAAATTCCCAGCGTAATAATACGGTCTAGCAGACGTGGTGGATGGACATTAGCAATTTTCATCGCAGCAAATGGGTTAAACAGGCTAGAAAGACGCTTCGGTGGCGCCTAGCAATACCGGAAGTACATTTACCTCCCCCTGGGCGATTGTTCTACAACAAATGCAAATTATGCACGTATATAGACTGCTCTTTCTCATTAGAGTTTGTTTTAAAGTATTTAAAGTTTAAAAACCGATTTCATGGTGTCTAGCCAAAGTTTAAAATAAAATTCCCTGAATATTTCCTCGTTATCCAGAAAGACATTTCCAGAAACGAATGGTTACCACAACAAAACATTGGTACACAGACTTAAAAGATTTTTGTAGATATCACTTTCGAATTTTCGAAATAAAAATCTAAGATTTTTGAATTTTTCGGTAAGATTTCTGAGATTTAAAAAAATTGCATCCCTCGAAAAAAATAATAAATTCCAGACAACTTTTTCGAATAGTATATGTTTGTGTATAGAATATAGTTAGAGTATGTATTACTCGTCAAATGTTTCGATTTAGTGACCTTTATAAAAATTTCCCTCATAATTCGACAAAATTATTCCGTAAGCTTATGTTTCTGTGTTTATTTTCAACGTTGATGAGTCATAACTGAGTTTACGCCGACTACTGAACATCATATTGTGTGAAGTTTAATATCACTTTATTCAGGGACCCTAGTAAACATAGCTTTCTTGTTCTGCGGTGGCTTATTTTATTAAAAATAATATAGAAAATGTTTTTCATTTTCTTGTAATAGTTATTATATAAAACAAGCCTTGAAGATTGCAATGCTTAGTACTTCATAGTATACCTACTTAGTATAACTCAGTAGTATAAACAGGGCGCCAAATTTGCACCAAACCAAATGGATGAGGTGAGCTTTTTTTTAGTCGTCAAAATTTTGACAGAGCGCCAAATCAGGGTTTCGCCGATACTCGGGTACTCGAGTACAGGACCGGCCTTTGTTTGCATTTCGGCGTCCTGAAGCAAGCGTCTGGTTTGGCGACCCTGATACACCTTCGGTAGACTACCTTTACGTTTTTCCTTCTTAACATAAAAGCACCAGGTGCTTATACTGCCTTCCTAAGCTGAAAGGTCCTATCTGTGTATGTTAAATATATGTAGATAGGACCTTTCAGCTTAGAATGGCAGTATAGGTGCTATAAGTTTTTGGACTTTGAACTTTTTTCACTGAACTCGACTTTTCCTAAAATATTCATATATGGAACAGTGTTCCATTGGAACACCTCGCAACTTAAATTATTGAATAGTTGTTACCATAAAAATAACAGATGTTATATTTTACTATAACAACTTTTATTCAATAGCTGAAGTATTTTATTCAATAACTAAAGTTACCAGGGGTTCCAAACAGCTTTTTTTTAACATATACACTGTGTTTTCAAATAGATACGCAGGCCTGACAAAGCGACAGCAAAAGAGGGCATTATGAGTATAAAAATGGCTTTTGAGTGTAAAAAGGGCCTTTTTTTACCGAAAAAGTAAAAATCTTTAAAAAGTGCTCAAATCAAAAAATGTGAAACAGGTACCGTTTCTAGACGGGTGGAAAATGTGGAAGTTTATAAAATAAGATATCTAATGGAGCTCTCTACAACTAGAATTATGAAACAAAAGACGTCTACCCTATCTCTATCTCATTTCTGCTACACTTTCCAGCCATCCAAATAAATACTGTATTTGTTTTTTATACAACAAATACACTATTTATTTGGTTGGCCGGAAAGTGAAGCACTGAGCGGCACGAACGAACATAGCTAATGTGAATCTGTAGAATAAGATAATTCTGCTAAAATTTAGATGGCGCCAGTAATTTCTTTAATAAAATTAATATAGTTACACTTTTCGCCCGGCCAAGTAAATATTGTATTTGTTCAACAAAGAACAAATACAGAATTTGTTTGCTTGGGTGGAAGTGGGAGTGTATGTATGTCTTCTATCCTTTTTGGGTAGAACTTTTGTGCCTGTCTAATCTAACGGGAGAAATCGCCATTGACTTTTCCTGTATTTTTGGACCATATCCTTTTGTTTTTTCTTTGTAGCTTGTCGGACTGTTTTTTGGCCACACCAGTATCAGAAATTTATTAAAAGAAAAATTAATTGAAATTAATCACCTATGATTGAAATTTTACCATAGCCGTCGCAATTACTATAGGCTATTGTGCCTCTCACTTGCACGCATCCTGCCTTAAAGCGTAAAGTTGATAGCACGCTGGCCTATAGTAAAAATTATTACTATAATGTCAAAATTTCTAAATATCTAATTAAACATGTTAAAATACATATATCAACATTTATTAAAATGTCTATATCTCGGAAACTAATAGTCCTACGATAAAAATGATCACATATGTTTTTGTATGGAATTAAACATTATTTTAGTTTATGCTACTATATATAAATAATATATAAATGAGATATCGCTAAAAATTATATATAGGTTTTGTCCATTTTGACCCCGTTGCTCTATGCTAATGTTAACCATATTTGATGTGACGCAAACAGAAAAGGTCCTAAATCGTTTTGTAAAAGAATTTTTCAAATCGGACATTCCGTTCAAAAGTTATAAGGTTTACATACAGACCGACAGACATATATTTTTTTAACACCCACTTTTTTCACATTTTCTCGGCGTTTCATGAAATTCTCAAGCCTAAAAAGCAAAACAAAAATTAGATTTTTTCGGCCTAATAACGGGTGTTTCCACCCGTAAAAATCGTTCAGTATTTATTACGGTAACAAGTTCTTAGTGTACTCTTCTAAATACACGACTGTGTAGAGTATAATAAATGAAACGGATAAGAACTGCAACAAAAGAAAAGATTATGGAGAAAATACACGAAAACGCACTAATACTGTGTAACCTTCGAGATAAGAATTCTTTTCACGTTTAAATCCCATTCTTATAAAGAATAAAAGAATATGAATCCAATTTATAATAGTATTCTAACAAACAAGGTAGGTACGCCTCGATGTATGTATAAAAATATGATAAATTTGTAATATAACATTTTATGTTCTATACATAATATCGTCGGCTTACAAGTAAAGAGCACTAAGTCCAAAAACATGGTTTTGAGATATTGACAAATTTAACTTTCACTGTTGTTTTTTAATTTTTGTAATAATTGTTACAAAAATGAAAGTTTCGCCAAACAAACACTAAGTCGCTTAGTTCAGAAACATTTGAAATAATCTACAAGTAAAACGCACTAAGTGCACTAAGTGACTTAGTGCCTATTGCCAGAAAAAATTTTAATCAAAATCAAATTGGTGCGTTGTGTATAGTGGGTAACTCTCTTGGCAGTCCACCTAGAAGTTAGTTCGGTTTACCTGTACATAGATCATCAAAAATGAACTACAGTGCCATTAAAATCCCATTTTTGCAAAAAAGTGACTTAGTGCCTTTTACTTGTAAGCCGACGATATTTCTATTCGTCTTTTTGATTAATACTATTAACATCATAAGTTATTATTTTCCTCATATAATTTAATCCAATGACAGCGATTAAACTGAAGCTAGCTTTAGCTAAAAATTTAACAGCGATTTAACCGAAGCCAGCTTTAATAAAAAGAATTAAATTAAGTTTATTTAGGAAATAATAATAGGTTATATCCCGAGACCTAAGGATTTAACCGGCTAAACTGCAAGTAGCTGTGTTTTTTGTTAATGTTTGAAACTTACGTTACCTGCGGTCTCGAGCTTTTTATAATAAATTATTAAAAACATTTGCAAAATTACCAAAAATACAGCTGCTTGTAGTTTGGGTGGTTTAAATCATTTGGTGGAAGGGTATATTTTAAGATTATTTCCTGAAAAAAATGTAGCTAATGATTTAAACCACCTAAACTACACTTCCCTGCTAAGCACTTACTTTTCTATCAAAAAGAGATGATGTAATAACAATCGATGAATATTTTTATCATATTATTAAACGATTTAATTATTTTTTTCATAATTAAATTACTCTATTAAAGCTGCCGTATCTCCTTTAAAGTTGTCAATGGAGAATTCTCCCATTAGATTAGACAGGGACAAAAGTTCTACCCAAAAAGGATAGAAGACATACATACACTCCCACTTCCACCCAACCAAACAAATTCTGTATTTGTTCTTTGTTGAACAAATACAATATTTAATTGGCCGGGCGAAAAGTGCATTATTAAAGAAATTACTGGCGCCATCTAAATTTTAGTAGAATTATCTTATTCTACAAATTCGCATTACCTATGTTCGTACGTGCCGCTGCTACACTTTCCGGCCAACCAAATAAATACTGTATTTGTTGTATGAAAAACAAATACAGTATTTATTTGGTTGGCTGGAAAGTGTAGCACAAATGAGATAGAGATGGGGTAGACGTCTTTTGTTTCATAATTCTAGTTGTAGAGAGCTCCATTACTAAGACAATTTGCCGTATCTATCGTAACTTAAGAAGGTACGATATAATCAAGGAAATAATCTTAGGGGCTGTCCATATATTACGTAACGCGCCTAGGGGGGGGGTCTGAGAAATTGTTATAGTTTGTGACAGGGGGGAGGGGGGGTCTAGGTAAACGTTACGTAACGGATTTTAATAAATTTAATGTTTATTTCCTAAGTTTGGCAGATGTATTGTTATTTCAACATAAATTACTATTTAGTGGCCCATAATTCCCTTTTTCACACAAAAATTGACGAAACTATGCATATTTAAATAATGTTGTAATCAGTAAAAAAACTGTTGACATTGATATTAAAAAAATCTTACGGCCCTGTTCTTGCGTGATCTTGCAGATGAATCATCAGCGATGATACATTTTCGCGCGGAATGTGTACTCACAGTACACCAATGTGTGTACTATTTTGTGTACCTGTGCATAAACAATATACGTGTTATATGTGACACTCAATGTAAAAAGAGGTACCTAGTATTTTTTCCCTGTGTGATATTGATTGAGAATATTTTTTTGAAAAATTGCGTTACATAATATATGGACAGCCCCTTAACATAAATCCCTGTATTTTTTCAAATGTTTGCTTAAAAGACTTGTCGTGGACTTGAATTATTAATTTAAAAAAAAGTTAGTTAAAGTCCCAAACATTTTTACGTAGCTATGTACTAGTTCACCCGGTAAAATTCATAGCTCTCGAAATAAAAAGTATGTACGTAGTTTATACACGCACAGAAAATTAGCTGAAACCGAAATCTGGTTTTTACATCCGGAACTATGGTTGCGCCAATCATTCATCTAGCTGTCCCAACCATATTTTTCTAGTTGTTCCCTATTTTACTATTTGATAAAGTTAGTAAAACCAAAAATATGGTTTGTACAACCAGAAATCTGGTTACGAATACTATTACACTTGTTGCTTAATTCAGCCTGATAGTGTTTGTAACAAAATTCGTAAATTTTAGTGATACGGACAACTTTGGTGGATTTTCGGCACGGTTAGCATTTTTTAATCATTTTTAAATTTGGCACATAATTTTGTATGCTTAAAAGAAAAAAAATAAGATTTCAAACCCTTTAAATTTTTCACTTATAGAAATAACAGATCATTTTCAAAATTTTTTTATGATTTATGGGTAATTTACGATTAGGGGCCCAATTAGGACCTTTAAAGAAGTTTGATCACTCACAAATTTTCAGAATTTTCTAGTTAACACCTAAATGAAAATTTTAAGATAATAAAAAAATATAAGGTCCACCCTAATATTATATAGTGTGAATTATGGCTTCCGGTCACGACACTTTCAATTGTTATCCAAACAAAGAACATTAGCGGCTAAATATCCAAAATTTATTAGTTAAAATGACTACAATAAAACGTGCCGACTAGATTATATATATTTTATATATTTTGTATAAAATTTTGTAAATAAAATTGCCAACAAAAAATACTTTCCCCCAAATGAAAAAATTGTTCAAATACCTTAAAAGATGGTACTGAAACATAACATCGGTTATATTTCAGATTCAGGAGGGAGCCTTATTCGAAAAATTTACAGCAAAAAAAAATATCGCGAAAATATTTCCGCGAAAAAAATATCGCGAAAATATTTCCGCGAAAAAATTACCACAAAAATATATAGCGGGGTGGCCACAGAATTTTATTTGGAAAAGTCCCTGACATTTCCCTGACTTTTTCCTGATTTTGAAAAATTTTCCCTGACAAATTTTCATATTTTACCCCGATATTTCCCTGACTTTTTTTGGCTTTAAGTTAAAAAATTTATGAAAAAAAAGGACTAAAACAAAAAATAAAATTCCAGGTTTTTCAATAAAATTCCCTGATTTTTCATTTTTTTTCAATAACATTCCCTGAGATTTCACTGATATTTCCCGGACACATTAAATTCCCTGACATTTCCCTGATATCCCTGACATGTGGCCACCCTGATATAGCGAAAATAGCAGCCGCCAAAATATTTAACGCGCAAAGCAAATTCTGCGCCTAATTTTAAATCATAAAAATATTTTTTTTTTCATAAAACTTTTTTGTTTGCTATAGCAAGATGTTAAAAATATAAATACAACTAAATGAAAATAAAATTATGATTATAAAATAAGCGTTTCATTCAAAAAATTATAATATTTTATGGTTATTTTTTTTTAATTAAAATTTAAGCGCGACTATATTATTGCGCGGAAAAAGTATACGATATTATATTATTGTAAGGTAAAAGTATGTGCGATTTTTATTGTCGCGATAATTTTCGCAGTAAATGTTTTCGTGGTGAACCTTTTCGCAGTTAAATCATTACGCGGTAAATGTTTTCGCGGTAAAAGTTTCTCGGTGATTTTTTCGGCTAAATCTCCTAGATCCGTTTCAGGAGCATTGCATATAGATCTCGTTACGTTCCTGTAAGCAGCGCCCAAAAATACAGTCTGGTCAACTGAACTATTTTTTTTGTGGGCCGGTGTTATAAGAACCGTTAAAAATCATTTATATATAATTGATCTTAACGGCTAGAAAATAAATATAATTTACAAATGATATTTTAATAACTCAATTTTTGAGTCTCAATGCAGGTATATTATATTTTAAACATGCTGGTCCATTGTTATAATGTATATTGATATTAAAACTTATTACTGATAATCGTATGTATAGAATATAAAATATTTAAATATGAATATAGACATCAAAATCAGTGAAAACTGAATAATAATTAATATTTAAAACAGGAAGGGGAATTTATACAGATGATTAATCGATTTAGTATACACTTAAAAGTAGATTTCGTATATCGCATATATTTTACGGTGAGTTTTCACATGATATTAAGTCACAACCAATGATTTAGGAAAGGATTGCGCAATGCGCATTGGCCTTCTGCCATACAAATTTTAAAATTAATATGTTTTAGCTGGAACCGTTACGAAAAAGTGTCCCAAATTATGTGACGGCATAGGCCATAGGGGGTAGGGGGCTGGAACTGTTTCGAAAAAGTGTCCCAAACCGTATTTTGTAACTAAAGGCTTAAAACATATTGTTATCGCAGTTTTGCTTTACTTGTACAGTAGAACGTCTTTTTATCTAATTTTGGTTTGACCCTGTCAGCCATTATCTTTTTTCTTCCTCACACTCACTATGCTGTCACTGACACCTGCGTCATTTTGTACGCTATTTTTAAATCGTAAAACCGTCAAAATTAGTAATTTCTGGGGACTTTTTATTATAGTTGGTAAATATATCCAATCCCAATCTGGCAATTTAAATTTAGCGCAAGAAATAGGACTCAAATGGATGTTAGACAGGAGGGCCCCAAAAGTGGGGGGCCCCGTAAGATTTGTGAGATTTATCTCACTATCTCACCTCTCCAGTCCGACACTACTAACTATATTAGTCACCTGAGCATAATTGAAGTCTTATCCTTTTTTCATTTTTACTTTTATCGTCAGTGTACCTTTACTCGAATTGATTCAAGTAGCGACTGGCGCCCTAAAAGAACGATTTAACCAGAGTTCATCCGAGAGCAGAGCAGCATGGCCATAAGGGGATACAAACTATACTTTGAAGTGTATACTAAACGGATGGATAATCTGTATGTTGTATATAATATTCCCCTACAGCACAACTTTTTTACATAAATAGCTACAATATAGATACAAATGTTTGATTTAAATTTAATAGGAATTAAATTTAAATTTTTGCAAATATTGTTTATTTTTTTGTAATTACATTATTTAAAACAAAATGTTTTGTTTTAAACAATACAACCGATGTTATTTATTTTACAACCTAATTACTATAAATAAATTCAGGAAAATTTGAATAAAATGTTGATAAAAATTATTAAACAAATGTTTTGCTTTACATCGAAACAGTTGCAAACAACTGGTTAAATAAATAATAAAAAAAACATATTTATGCCACTTCCGGCGAAACTGGAAGTGAAACAAAAAAATTAAATCCGCCATTTTATAGCCAATGTAAAATTATATAAATCACCAAGGTTTTGTTTTTATTGAATGAAGATAAATCTTAACTTAATTTTGGGGGTGGACATAAATAAAACTTACCCGGTATGTGACACTGGTTTAAATTGGTGTTAGTATGTGACACATGTGACAATCAGCGCTTAACATAATAATTTTATAGACAGATATTACCCTTAAATTTTAGACACAGTAGTACCGTCGAGTGGGGTGACTTCGGACGGTGTGGGTGACTTCGGACGGTGTGGGTGACTTCGGACTCTTTTTCGCAAAACCCTTTGAACCAAAGCAGGTGTGCACAAGTTGTGGGGTTCAATTCCACAACTTTTGCACACATTCCCACAACTTTTGTACACGTGCTTTGGTTCTGAGGGCTTTGCCAAAAAACATCCGAAGTCACCCACACCATCCGAAGTCACCCTACTTGGCGGTACTAATGCAATTTAAAAAATTAATTATTTTAATGGTGTTCTTTAATTAATAAGACAAATATTCATTTGTGAAAATGTTATTTCAGAATAGTTTCATTAAGAGAGACTGTTCTTAATTGTATTCGGCTTCTCAATTACAATTTAAAATAAAAAACACCCTTATCATGCTCACCATAATTTATATAAATTAAGAGTCCGTCACCCCAGCCGGTCATTTTTCTCCGATTCATTTCAAATTTTCACAAATCAGTGTATATTAAATATATAAAATGTATGTAAATAATACTATTTAGTAAATAGTTGCCTGTAATATTTGTAACACCTCTTCCTCCCCCTATTTTATTTGGCAAGTTCGGCTGGGGATAACGTCACTCAGTCGGTCAATTTTTTATTTTAGATTTTTTCGCGGAAAATTCCAGAATAAAATAAAGAACTTTTTAGTCACTGTGGTTATTTCTGAGGAATAAAGTTCATTATCTTCCAAAACTAAACAGCTCAGATTTTACTGTTACTAATATTTACTGTTGGATCACCGTATGGTCCAAATATGCTAATAAACATTTAAAAAAAAAATCGTAACTATCAGCAAAAATATAAAAATTTAAGGGGAAGATTTTGTTCGTAATTTAATAAGCTTTATTTCTGATAATTACCTTCTAAAAAAAACTGCGACAACGGCCTGATTTTTTAAATTGACATATGGTTTCTGAGGGTCTTGAACTTTTAATTTTTAAAAGATAGATCACCCTTTCAAGCACCCTGGATAACCCCTAAAATCTCAAACCTTCTTCAAGTACTATAGACTGACTGGACTTGATTTTCGTCGACTAGGCAGGGTGGTCCAAACCAAATATTTTATTTACTTAATATTTTCTTTGTGTCGTGGTTAGAACGCCCTAAGAGTAAAAATTTAGGGCCCTTAAAACCCTAAAACCACGGAAATGTCAATAAAATTCGTATAAAACCAGCCCTAGTATTTGTAATTTTATAAAATTTAAATACCTTGATATTTTTTTTGATATTTTTTCTGTTTGAGTATCAAAATAAGCCTGCAAAAACTTTGCCTGATCAAAAGTTTCTAACCACTGCCAACAAGGCCCCGAAGTTGCTCCCAAATTCTGAAAAAGTGCATTTTCTTTTAATTTGTGCTACTGACGAATTATAAATATTAAATAAAAAAGTTTTTATGCCACTTTTTTTTTCTACGTAAACCTATTTTAGTTATTTTAAAATATTACGTTAATCTACGCAACGAGTATGGGGTCTAAGCGCCATTTAACATCAATATTTTAACAAAAATCGCATCAAAATGTTGATGTTAAATGGCGCTTAGACCCCATACTCGTTGCGTAGATTATCGTAATATTTTAAAATAAGTAAAACAGGTTTATGTAGAAAAAAATTTGACATACCGTCGGCTTTGAGTGTTAACCTGCTAACTCCACTTTTGGACCAATCTTCGTTTTTGATACCGTTCAAAAGAGGGCACTTAGTTACAGCATCTAAAAAAAAACAGGCAACTCCAACCTTTTCCCAAATATAACTTTTTCCATGATGCTAGTCGAAAAGCTGCTAACTCCGCCACTTCCAGCAATTATTGCAAACGTTTTTATTTTTAAAATTATTGCTTTTTTATGTTGAAGACAGTATTTTGTACTTTCATTTTCTAATATAAAAACCTTTGCAATAATTGCTTTATTTTTTGAAAAAACTTTATCTAAAACCCGCCAACTCCTTGATGGAGATTTTTCAAAGGTAGAAAACCTGCCATCTCCTTTTTAATTCAATAAAAATCAAGCCTAAATTATTTTTGTTGTATTTGATAGTTGCTAAAACCTCCAAACACGTTAATAAAGAAACAGGATTTTTATTTTGTTATACAATAATTATAAGGTTTTTTTTATCGTCTCCTGTGTTTGCCGACGATATAAACTTTTTTATTTAATATTTATAATTCGTCAGTAGCACAAATTAATAGAAAATGCACTTTTTCGGAATTTAGGGGCAATTTCGGAGCCTTGTTGGCACTGGTTAAAAACTTTTGATCAGGCTAAAATTTTGCAGACTTTTTTATACTCAAAAATAAAAAAATATATATAGATATTAAGGCTTTTAAATTTTATAAAATTACAAATACTAGGGCTGGTTTTATACGAATTTTATCAATATTTGCATGATTTTAGTGTTATTAGGGCCCCAAAAGTACCCCTTAGGTTTGTCTATATAAATTTTTATTCTAAGGATGTTCGAACCACGACAAATAAAAAAGACTAAGTAAATATTTATTTTTGAAGATTAGTAAAAATTGTAAATAAATCGGAGAAAAAATACCGGCTGGGGTGACGGACTCATAAATTGTTTTAATTAAAACAATGTCTTGTTTCATTCATTTATCTTAATGCTTTTTAGAATAAATAAATATGTTTAACAGTATTTGTGCAAATTAATAATATTGTTTTGTCCTTCACTATTTTCATAGATAAGAATAATCTAAATTAGTCACAATTTGAAATGCAAAAATAAAAACCTCATTAAAAAAAATCGGGTCTAATTTTAGGGGGACATCTTGTCCCAAGGAGGGTATAACCTTTCAGAAAAAGGGGCTAATCGTACCTAAAAGGCCAACTTATGGCCTGAAACTGCGCCTGATTGGGTTAAGGAATTTGACCAACACGGCCTTTTTTTACCATAAATTATGTGAGAGAAAAATACTTTTTATACAAAAAAAATATTTTTTTTTATATAAAACAATTAAAAAAAATAAAAACGTTTTGAGCCTCTTTGACCCCACCCCGATTTACACCAAGAACAATCCCATCCGAGAACTTTGGATAAGAAACCTATGTTCTAAATTCGAATTCTTTGGCTCAAAGCGTTTCTGAGTTATCGTGGTTACAAATTTTGACAGAAAAACCGACCGATCAATTTTTTGTTTTTAGAAAATCAGCTTTTTTCCATATAAAACGTAAAAAAAAAATCGGTCAAAATTTTTTACTAACGCAATTTCGGAAGTTGAAATTGTTTTAAACGCTTTATTTAATGAATGAAACCCTTATAATTTTAACCACATACAAATACATTTACGTTTTTGCCAGCCATATGGACGCAAAATGAGGGTGGATCCCTAAAAATTCCTCACCAATTTCAAAATACAGATGTTTATTATTTTTATTCAAGCAAATGCATTTAAATGGTAGGTATGCAAAAGATAAAGCGACCTTGTTAATTTTTAACACGAAACAAAAAAAAAAACATAAATAATGGTTTACAAAACAACAAAAAAAAATAATAAAATTATAGACTCACCATGCTTTTACACGAATTAAAACCTCGCCTTCGTTGAGTGTGGGTTCAGGTTTTTTGAGGATCTTGACAGATTTCAGACCTCCAAATCCTGTTAAAACGACAGCCCTCATTTCTTTCGGGGGTTCTTTTTCCTCGACGGCAACAGGTTCGGCATCGCCAGTGCCATTTTCCTTCACTTCTTTTGTTTCGGTGCCATTTTCCATTGGTTTTTCCTCGGTAGGAGCAACGACTTCTTGTTCAGACATTTTACTGGTGATTTTACAAGTTTTTTTCAGACAACACACGAAATATTACAAGCTTCGACGACTACTAGTTATTTACCGGCCGGCTTTCGATCGGACAATGAAGAAAATGTAACAGGTGCTCGGATGGCTTGGGGCGCGTCACTTGCGGGCGCATGCGCACACAATAAAATAAAAACAAAACTACCCCATGCGCGCGAGAAATTGTTGTATGATGTGTTCTATTGGAAATGGGTCATATAATATGATTCATATTCACAGTTCTCAGATATGTATGAGATCTGTGCTCATATTACAAAATATTTCTATAGGATGAAAAATCCAAAAAACTTTAAAACAAAATATCGGAATATTTAAAAAAAAAACAAAAAAGTTAAAAAAAAAGTTTTCATTTGACCTGACTACTTCACGCCGATTTTTACCAAAACTGAATAATAAATCTATGTTCCAAGTTTAAAGTCTCTAGCTTAAAGCGTTCTCGAGTTATCGTGGTCACAACGTGGACACAATATTTTCAATTTTTTTAACCGATCTAGTGTCTTTAAGGGGCGATTGCCAATAAAACAGGACTGCGGAGAAAAAATCCGTACCCGAGGTTGGTGACAAACATTTTTTAAGATAGCCGTTTTTTTTTGGGGAGGGGTGAACTTCCTTGACGCGAACCTGTAAAATAAATAATTTCCCAGCAAACATTGGTTCATTGGCCAAACATTGGTGTAACAATGTTTCCTACATTGGACCAATATTGGCAAACCCACATTGGGCCTACATGCTGAGGAGACATCATCCGCCCTAAGGCCGCATACGACGGGCCAATGGTGGCAGAACTGCATTGGTCGCCCGAAGGCCAACGAAACTTTTTTCAATTTTCAAGTTGAAATGGCCAACGTACGTTGGTCTATAAGACGGTGGCCTTAGATTGGCCAATATACGATTTTACGAACAAAATTATCGTTGGCTTTAAAGCGGCCTTCGGGCGGCCAATGTCTCGTAGTATTTAGGCCCAATTTCGGTTTGCCAAAGAACCAATGTTTGATGGGTTATAATAGTTACACAGGCACATAAAAAAAAGGTCTGATTTCCAGACGAGACAAATATTTCTATATGTTTTTGGGGTCGCTGAATCCGAATCTGAGGATTGGTTTGAGTCGGTCAGGTCGCAATTTCGTTGCTAATTGAAGCTGAAACATTTCATCACTTTTTTGGAGTTAACAACGAACTGCGACCTGACCGAGTCAAACCGACCCCAGATTTGGATTCAGCGACCCCAAAAACATAAAAATGTTTGTCTCGTCTGGGGAATCAGACCTTTTTTTGTGTGCCTGTGTTATTATTGTCAATAGTTTACTGCGTTTTCGCAGGGAACACTTCATAACCATTGTGAATAGGCCATCAGATTCATTCTTCTCGTGGGCATGTTCAAGAATTATTTAATTTATTGTGCCTTTAATTATACAGGGTGTCTCACAATCAGGTGTCAAATTTGCGAAGGATCCCTCGATGGAGGCACTATTACAAAATTACATTTGATAAAAATGAACATTAAAAAAACTTAATATTTAAACTGGGCATTTTTTGCTACTGAAAATTGTTTTTACACAATATAATCATAAAAAATCGGGTTTTGCAACAAAAAATTAAATTTTTTTAATCATTCAAAAAAAGAAAAATTTTATTATTTATTTTTTTTCTAAATAAATTGCTTAACGGCAAGAAATATCAAAATAAGCAAAGAAAAAATGATACATACAATAGAAAAAAAATTAAAACCACACAAAAGGTAAATAAAAATTACACAAAAAATGTTAAATGTTAATATTATAATTTTTTCCATGACCCCCTCTGCCCCCTAAAATTTAAGAAAGAAAAAATTACTTAATTATTCACAATGGAAGAAAAGTTTGAAAAGCATCTAAAAAGTTAAAAAAATTCACAAAAAAATATTATAATTGTTTTTCATTGCGAGATGGGGAGGGAGCCCCAAAATGTAAAAAATTGTTTACCTTGATATCCACAGAAAATAAAATCACGAAGATTATTCATGAATCAACATCAATAGGGATTAATTTTGGTTTTTGATGAGAAAGTACTCTCGCTCGCTTTTGTGTCAAAATCTACATAACTTTTTATTTATTATAAAAAAAGTTTGCTTTTGCGAACAATTCACAACGCGTAGCGCTAGAATAGTACCTATTATAGACAAGCCAGTTTATTATTATTTTTTTTGGGGTACATGTAATTATTTTACGTACTTTATATTTTAATAGCCTATTAACAAAGTAGTTTGGCACATTTCCCCAATTTTTATTTTTATATCGCTTCTAAACTTTTTTTTTATTGAACAAAGAAGTCTAAAATCTTAGTCAAGTCACCCAAGATGACGGTACTTAATTTAACAAGCCGTGAAGATATATAATACTAGGCATTCCATTATTTACTATAAATAAAATATTGCTGCCAACAAAAGAATACTTACTATGTTCAAAACAAAAGAATAAGTTAAAAAAAAATTATTAAAGAATAAAAGTTTTGTATTTTAAAAAATTTTAAAATAAACATTTTTTTAAATATTACTTTTTTGCAAAACAAGAAATTGTTAAATAAAATATTTTTTTTTTGTCGATCTGATAATTCGTTCTTGGATTATTGTGTAACAAAAAAACGTGACATCGGACGGATGGACAATGGACATTTTCAAAACTTTTTATTTTTTCATGAAACACATTAGTCCCAGCAACGAAGTACAAAAATCAACGTTTGCCACAAAAAATCCAAAAATAAGTTATGATAAAAAAGAAAGCTTATAAAATTCTCTACAAAATACGTGGTAAAAACTTTTTTATATCTTACTTAGTTTTTGAGAAAAGGGGGCAAATTGTGGAGATATCTTGATTTTAAGGTAAACTTTTGGATTTGGATGTCTACCTGATACTCGAGAAATCACATAAAATGAAAATTCTACATCTAGTTTGAACCAATATTGGAATTTATATTATCTATATCAAGTTATCTAGGAAAAAGTACGCTATCGTTTTTGTCGAGGTTTTTGTAGAGAATTTCATAAGCATTATTTTTTATCATAACTTTTTTTTTAATTATTAGCCGTTAAGAAGATATTTGCAAAAAACTAGAAAAGTGTTTCTTAAAATCAAGATATTGCCACAAGTTTTGAAAATTTTCTCATTTTTTCAAAAAAGTTAGAAGAAAGTTTTAACCAAATATTTCGTAGAAAACTTGTAAGCTTTCTTTTTTCTAATAACTTATTTTTTAAAAAATTGACTGTTTAGAAATTATTTGCAAAAAACTGCAAAAAACAGTTGAAATAAAAATTTGAAAGTAACTTTCCTCAGAAAGTGCTCTACCAAAAATGTTGGTTTTGTCCATGGGCCCATTAGAAACGCTCCATACTAAAAAAATTATTCAATAAAAAACGGCGAATAAAAATAGTATATATAATACATAGAGGAAAATAAAGAAAACTATCCCTTTAAGTAATGTACACTATTTTTCCTACGGAAGTAGAACTTGTAGAAAAAAGTTTTTAAAATAGTTTTAGATATGGATTTTTTATACTATATACATATATTATGTTTAGGTCCAATAAAAAGTACAGACATTTACCTAACCAGTGAAACTGCTTTCTTATTGGGTAATAAAAATCATGTTATTTGTTTTATTACATAATTTACAAGTGTAGGGCGTCACAAAGGACTCAAGAACGTTTTTTATTGGTTTGTTTTTTTTTACGGAAGCCTACCTGAACACTTTAAGTACCTATCTGTTTTCTAAGAAAAGGGTAGGTATTTTATACTAAGGGACTAATACAATTTTTAATTTCCATTGATTCTTTTAGGATAATAAATTACTATATTTTAAAATGTTGTCTTACACTGATGCAACATATCCTGTTTCCGCATTTTTAAATTTTCTATCTGATTAGTACTTGAACAAGCCGTGGAGATATGTAATGCTTCGCATTCCATAGTATACTCTGCACAGTGGATTGTAATCGCGTTTTCTCTCGATGTGCTCACTTCCTAATACAATAATACAATTTGTTTTCACAAAAATTGCTACATAGGGGTTTTTGAGGTTGCTGAAATTAAATCTAACAATAAAAATGCTCCACCCTCACGGGGGTGAGGGGGAAGTATTTTTAAATGTTTTCAATATTTTCGTTAAAATTGGTATATTGAAGTTTTTGAGATTGCTTAAAGTAAATCTGATAATAAAAAAATTAAAACCACCCCTTGAGGGGGGTAGTTTTCCTGAAAAATTATATATTGGGGGTTTTGGAGTAGCTAAAACTGAATCTTAAAATATTTTTTTTTTCTAAATCCAGCCCCTGACGGTCGGGGGGCAGTTTTCGTGAAAATTGGTATATTGGGGTTTTTGAGGTTGCTTAAAGTGAATATAATAATAAAAAAAATTATAACTCCACCCCCTAAGGGATAGTTTTCGTAAAAATTGGTGTATTGGGGTTTTTCAGTTATCTAAAAGTGAATTTGATAATAAAAAAATTCTGCGAACGAATAATCCCCTCAATTCCAAATTTTCAGGAAAAATCAAGTTCTATGAGGGGAAGATCCCTATTGTTTTTCAAAGTAATCCCCCCAAAAACAAAAAAGTTATGGGTGGTTAAACTTAAAAAATAAATAAAATCAGTTTCAAACTTTTTTGCTTACAATTTATTCGTTTTTCTCAAAAACAAAATAAAAATAAATTGAAGTATTTCGAAAAAAAATTTTTTAATTTTTTTTATTTTTGTTTTTCAGATTTTTTGAAAAAAATGTACTTTCTTAATTTTTTTGTTTGAAAATATTTATTTTGGAAAAATGCAATATACTATTTACTGTGAGTAGTAGGTATATAATGGAATTTGTAGCATTAAATATCTTCACGGCTTGTTTTTTCATGAAACACATTTGTATCCAATAATTTTTTGTCTATGACGTTGTTTGCCATTTTTGGACTTTCTTCTAAACTATCGTATTATACCTAGGTACTCTTCTAGCGCTTACGACTGCGAATAGTATAATAAAGTATTTAAAGAATGTTTAAAACATCAAGTTAATTTGTTTTCAGCCGGATATTGAGTATTATCTTTACAAAATATTTAATATTGTTTACCAAACTAGCCGTTAGCCCAATTATTGAACGGGCTTTATTACATTCCCTTATCATAAAACGGAAAGTCCTGCGTTATAATGAAAAAAAAAATAAACATTTGATAACTTGAGGACGCGTTGAGAATAAGGCTGGGCGAGAAACCCATGGTTTAACTTTTGATCTAGATTTCTTATTATACTATACACAGCGCCTGCGCTAGAATAGTATTATACGGTAGTTTCGAATTTTCAAAAATCGCCCTATGGGAATGTTCAAGTATTACGTAACGCAAATTGCACCAAAATTCATGCACTTCATACCTCGATTCTCGCGTTATTCAAGGCTGTGGAGATTTCATCTTTTGACTACCCCCCCAATCCCAATGCAAAAAAAATACTAAAAATGTGTTTTTTTTTTAATTTTTTTTATTATTTGTGCGTTTATTGGTTAATGGAGATTTCTCCCGTTAGATTAAACAGGGACAAAAGTTCTACCCAAAAAGGATAGAAGACATACATACACTCCCACTTCCACCCAACCAAACAAATTCTGTATTTGTTCTTTGTTGAACAAATACAATATTTACTTGGCCGGGCGAAAAGTGTAAAGAAATTACTGGCGCCATCTAAATTTTAGTAGAATTATCTTTTTATACAGATTCACATTAGCTATGTTCGTTCGTGCCGCTCACTGCTACACCTTCCGGCCAACCAAATAAATACTGTATTTGTTGTGTGAAAAACAAATACAGTATTTGGTTGGCTGGAAAGTGTAGCACAAATTAGATAGAGATAGGGTAGACGTCTTTTGTTTCATAATTCTAGTTGTAAAGAGCTCCATTGAATTTAATATGTAATGAGTTTTATATGTTTAAATCATAACATCAATTTTATAAATGCTTTTATTTTAAAAAAGTAGAGGGAATATATCAAAAAATCGTCTAGTCGATTCTAGACTCTAAAGTACGCCTCACAGACGCAGGGAAAAGGGACAAACTCACTTTAGGTATGTTTATCATTAAAACTGTTTAATTTTTTAGTTAAAAGCGAGAAATTTTAGTGCAAGTTTGAATGACAAAACAATAATAACTCATTCCTGTAAACTTGTAATTTATGAGATACATACATACATAGATTCATACAAATCAGTCGAATTTTTGTTAAGAATAAGTTTTTCCTATTTAGAAATATAGAATAGTATAACCTAAACCGGTATTTAAAAAAAGATAAATAATAGGATAGATATTTATTAAAATCAAGTTAAAAATATCAATAACACTTTGCCCATTATTATAATTATTTATAATATTATTAGTAATAAAACATTTCCCTATTGGCTAATTCTCTTTATAAAAAGTATTAAAATAAAGTAGGTACTAATAAAAAGCGTGATTAAAATAAAGATAAATCAAAAAAAAAATCAAATTTTACATAATAAATAAAACAAATACCAATTCTGAAGTTTTTGTACAATTTGGTAAATCAACATAGTATACATTATCTCTAGGGGCACTAGATGTAGGTCTTGCTAACTTAAGACATAGATCTAGTGTCCCTAAATATCTCCCTTAAAAAATTAATTACGGCATGGACAGGGACTAAAACAATATTTTACGTATTGAGTCGACAAATTAATTTTGTCAAATAGCTTGGAACCTTTTTTCGAATGTCTAATTAATTAAAAACAAGTAGTATAAAACCAAAGTAAATTAAATTTTCGCAAGCCAGATTGCCTAATTTCGGCGAAAACTCAAAACAAATATTAAAAAAAAAACTTCGAAAATAAGGTCTTTCATTTGTACATTTGTCTTTTCTTAAAAAGCAACCCGAATTATTTTATTACACATTAATTTTCATGATTAATTTGGAAAATTTTGTTCAGTAATAAAAAAACATTCCTTCTCGAAAACTACAATATGTTGTTTTCTTTTTACTTTGAAAAAGACAACAGATTTTATAAACTAAAAAAAAAATATTACTGAGGCCAAATATTGGTATATTATTTATTTTGCAATAAAAATATCCAGTCATATAAAAAATATTTTATACACCGCGGAAGTAAATGCTATTTTAGTCACCATTCATGCCGGGTTTTGCTCATTAATGAATAGCTAACTATATTTTTTTATGGTGATATTAACACTTGAGAGAGTTTAAAACTAAAGGCCGATCCCAGAACTGATTTAAAAACCACCGCTAGGTGGAGTAACTCTACATTCCCAGATTTACATACAAAGCGATACCTATATTTATGAGATCCACTTATATTTTCAAAAAATCTTAAATTTGATGTGACCCATTCATAAAGCGCAAATTTGAATTGACACTGCACCGATAAATCGTTTGTATCAATGTGTAAAAAGAATACATGTTGATGTGTAATTAAAATTTTCTTTTATAAATGAAAATTTTTTAAACACCATTCAACGAGAGAATGCGACTCTGACGTCACAGCGCGTAAGTTAAAAAGCACTCTGTAGTGTAACTGAACCTTATTTATTAGGACTTAATACATAATTAATATATAGAAAATGTATATATACAAAAATCATTTATTAAATCTTAAGAAATAAGTTTCAGTTACCCTACAGAGTAAGTGAAGACTGCCCTCAACGCTTGGGTGGAAAGTCAGCTTAAAGAACACTGGACCGAGCTTAGCGGTTGCAGGCAGGCAAAGGAATTCCTGACCAGGCCAAGCAAAGCTAGGTCGGTCTGGCTACTAGGAAGGGGCCGAGCAACCATAAGCCTCCTTACAGGGGTCCTTACGGGCCACTGTGGGCTTATGCGACACCTAAGCCTCATGCGGACGGTAAACGATCCGACCTGCCCTGGGTGTGGGATGGACGAGGAAACGCCCTACCACTTCATAGGGGAGTGTGAGGCTCTGGGCAGGCTCAGACAAGACGTCTTCGGAGTGGTAACACTAGCGAAGGAAGAGATGAGCCTCCTAGCCTGGTCAGATGTTATGAACTTCATCAAAGGGTCTGGCAGATTCAGGAAGAGGGAGGATAGGCAGCAGGTTGGGTAGGTAATCTTGGGGCAGACAAAAAGGGCCATTGGGCCTACTTGTTAGGCGTCGGAGCCTACCCACCTTTTACTACTACTACTACTACTACCCTACAGAGTGCTATTTAGTTTACGCCCTGTGACGTCAGAGTCGCATTCTCTCGTTAAATGGATATTATAAAATTACATATTCCATACCGTAAAATTAGATTCCGGTCTATATGTTGGTTAATTTGTAACCCATATTTATACCAGAATATTATCTTCCGAACTGAATGTTTTCCATTTTCCATAAGTAGAATGTGTATCTACGACTTCTACTTTTAAATCGATCTGTATATTATTTCAATAAGCATAATGTTTTTTTTTTCGGTGTAAATTTACTACAAATTACCCATTATTGCGTACCGGAATCCTTTTATCAGTGTAGATCTGTAACGCGACAAATTTGAAATTAAAATATTTATCAAAAATATTGGTTAAAACCCAAGAAAACCAGAAAGTACGTGAAGTGTTGCTTCCTGTTTGTTTTAAAGGATTTAAGAATAAAGATAAATATATTTTGAGATATGGATTTAAAACTAAACAAGGCCTTAGGGTCTTCTTTTAAAATTAAATTTGTGCAGGGGCATCTTAGCTTTTATTATTATTTTTTTAAAATTATATGAAATCCAACTTGACCCATCAGAATTTCCTTATTGTTATAATTTTCTATTTCCCTGAAATGTTTAAAAGTTTAAAATATACTTGCTTTAGTAATAAAATCTATATCTCAAAAAAATCAAGATTTTTCGAAAATATACAAGTTGAAAGCCAAATTTCTGTAAAAATGGGATATCCAGTCTACACTGGAAATAACATTTTGAGAACAAAAAAAAATAAATCGATTTAAACAAAAAGAATCAATTTTGAGGTATGTACACAAATTTCTTAGAATTATTAAGAAAATAGTCTTTAATCACAATAAACAAGTACATATAAATTTATAATTAATATTATTTAATTAATGTGCCTATATGCATGATTTTTTTTTTAAAGTACATTGCTTAAATCTTATTAAATGTAATATATTACATTGTAGAATAAACAAACAGAACAAAAGAAAGCATGGACGCTAACAAGAGTATAATTCGTGACCAATTATCCCTGATTTCCGCCCCGAATTGCCCCCTTACAATTTAAAATATTATATTCAAAATTATCCCAAATTGGTGTTTAAATCTGGTCACCAACGATCAAAGTAAATTATTCTATATATTTTTTGTGTAGTGTAAACAACAGTTATCTACAATGGAATTAATTTTAATTTAATAAGAAAAAAATGTCAACAATTAATTTTAAGAAACACAAAATTATTATATATTATATATCAGGGTCAATTTTAAAAAGGAGCCATCCCTTATTTTTTAAAAAATTATCCATGTTAGGATTAACTATAATTTCGCCATTCTTTTACACGATTTTTGTCTTTGGAAATTTCTGTTTTTTTTTGTGGGTTCCTACATGCAAGTCAATCCTATTGCCAATTTTTTTTCTTGATCGGGCCCCAAACTCGCCCCCCAGCTACCAAAACATCATACCTTGTCAGAAAAGCCCCAATTTCTTAATATTCTTGTTCAAATTTGTTATTATAAAATATACTGATTTAAAATTTAGGCAACTGCACGTATGCCATTTTCCCTGTGCTTTTGGGGTAAATTTGGTAGATTGTAGTCTTATACAAAACAAATCGTCGCATTTTGGATAGACATTTAACTTAATTTTGGAACTTTTATAATGTGGGATGAAAAAGTGATTTTTTTTTCTAATTTTGAATAAAAAAGCAGTTTTTGCTATTTTCTCGTTAACGGTGAGATATAATGAAAATTCAAAAAATACAACTTAAAACTTAACGTTTACTAAAAAAAGGTTTCTTTGTCAAAAATGAGCTAAGGGCCAAAATTGTGCCGAAAAATATTTTTTTGGTAACTAAGCAATTTTTATTAAAGGTACATAAAAAGCCATTTTTTACAACTTTGTGTTTTTTTAAGTTTTTTTTACTTCATTTGTTTTTAAGTTATAACACATCAAAGTTGCAGAACTGCAAAAATACCCATATTTTATAATGACAAATTGTCATTGACAATGTTATATAAGAATTAAGAAAATATGCCTTTTCTGACAAGGTATGATGTTTTGGTACTTGGGGGCTAAATCTGGGGCCCGATTAAGGAAAAAAAATGGGAATAAGGTTAACTTGCATGCAGGAACGCACAAAAAAATTCTGTTGCAAAAAAACGTGTGAAAGAACCGCGAAATTATAGATAAAATCAAAAGGTTAAAATAAATGGCCTGATAAAAACACCCTGTATCTATTAAATGACACCTCACACTATTCGGTATTCGGGACCATGGTTCCGGTATCAGTGGACCATGGACTATGATACCAGTGGATTTAACTGAAATTTTAGAATTTTGCTTGACTTCTCAAAAGAAGTTGTTTTAATCATTTTGATTTTTTTTAAACAAACATATATTTTTCTAGCAATATTCTTCATCGATAAAATACTTTTTTTAACAAGCTAAAAAACTAAAATTTAAACTTAGTTAAATCCTCTGCCCCCGAATTTCCATATAAAAAGTGAGAGGTCCTTTAATACACATATCGCCAAAATTCTTGGCCCCAATTAATTTAAAACGCAAACAAAAATTATTCTAACAAATATGTGGGTTCAATTTTACATTTTATTGAAATACTTTATCACTTGTAAGGTTATTTTCATGCAACGAGTACATGGTCAGGAATTAAATTTAAAAATTGTATCAATTAATTTTTATTAAAAAAAATCACACTCGTCTCGAAATGCGAGACACAAAGATGTCAATAACCAGTATGTCTTCCCCTGTTCTCAAAAATAACAATTACCCACAAAATATTATTCAACCATTATCCTTCCATTGCGAAACGAAATTGGAGATAATTTTATTTTTATGGACGATAACGCCACTCCCCACCGCACAAGAAGGGTTACCAATTTTCTAAAGCAAGGGAATGTTCAAAGTTAACTTACCTGACATGAATCCTTATGAGAACGTGCGGGAGATGCTAAAAGGGCCATTTTGAATAGAGATAACCTCCGCGCACCCTTTAGGAGATAATTGTTGCTACTCAAGAAGAATGAAACAACATATCGCAGGAAGCTATTAAGAACCTTTTTATTAGCATGTATAGACGTGTTAATGTTTTGCTTGAGACAGGAGGGCATACTAGTCATTGGCATATTTGTTTCTCACATTTTGTACGACTTTGATTTTTTAACATTAATACTAATTATGTTTAAGACGAAGGGTAGAGGGCTGAAACCGCTACGAAAAAAAAACCGTTACGAAAAAGTGTCCCAAAATATGTAACGCTCGCATTGAGTTCTCGGCTGGGATCATTGTTGTCATGTGACGCAAAAGTGTCCCAAAATTATGTGACGATCCCATCCTAGAACCTTAAATTTAAGTGGCGCTTACCATATTAAGAAATATGCAAGTAAAGAAAACCGTGTCTCGTAACTGGAGGCTTAAAACACATTAATGGTATCACGGTTTTGCTTTACGTGTACACTAGTACGTATTTAACAATGATCCCAGCCGAGAGCCCAATGATCCCATCCGAGAACTCAATGATCCCATCCGATACCTTTTTCAATAAAAATGATACAATTTTTTTAATTCAATTCCAATTCCATGAAAATAACCTTACATGTGATAAAGCATTTCAATAAAATGTAGAATTGAACATACCGTTTTCTTAGAATGATTTTTGTTTACGTTTCAAATTAATTGGGGGAAAATCATTTCGGCGATGTGTGTACTTATATACAATAAATATTACTCTGTATTTTGACTTTTTCTTTCCTCGACAAGCGACTGTATTTTTCGGTTTGAAATGCGTTTACTGGCGGGGTTGCTCAAGTCCCCGTCAACTAGTAAACGTTTACCACTTACCCCATTGCTGTTAATCGCCCTATTTATGTCCTTTAAATCCTGGAAAAACAGAAAATGTTTATAGTAAAACAAGTTTTTGTCATTTCGAAAAGAAAAAATTAATTTTGGAAAAAAAATTAAAATTAAAAATATTTTTTATTTTAATTTAAAATCTGTTTAATTTAAGACTTAGGGCACTAGATTGGTAGAAAGTAAACTAGATTTAACTGATCTAGTGTACTTACCTAAAACCCCTGTAGGTTTTGGAGCCGATTCCATTTTTTAAAAGAAAAAAAATACACATTAACTTCCCAAAACTCCCCTTATATTAGTGGCGCCGTGTACTTTTATAATTTTATAATTCACGTCGAGATATTCATGCTCTGGTAAAAATTTAAAGCTTTTAGGTCATAAAATGGTCACATGTCATTAACTATGAATTTTGAGAAAAAAAAATAGTTTTTTGATTTTTAATTGCATGAAGGATTCCTACATTTTGTTTGTCCGAAAAAGTCAACACAATTTAGAAACCCTATTAAAATAAAGATACAGTTGGACCCACAAAAAATTCAAGTTTTAAATATGCCTAAATGTCAATTTTATTATTTTATAGTTTAAGTAAGATTTTAAGAAAGAGGTTAGAATATCTTGACATATTGTCGGTTTTTCTTTTAAGTTTATTAGTAGTCTCTAATAAGTTATTACAGATAAGGCGTGAATGCGAAAAATGTTAAATAACAGTAACTGCTGTTATATGAAGCTGGAAGAAATAGAAAACTAGCAAATATAGAGGTTCCAGATCTGCAGAAGTAAGAAGTGCCCCCAAGATGGTTATTTTTATGTTAATATTCATGTATTTAATGTTAAAAAAGAATCGAGAACTTGCTCTTCTAAAAAATTACGTTTTTGTGACATGGTGTCGTTTACCTCCGGGGTCCAGATATAATCAATAACAAACTAAAAAAACATTTAGAATATTTAATCATATAAAACATTTAAACACAATATTTAGTAAATCTTATGGGAAATAAAACTTTGGACTTCTTAGTAATGAAATATATAATTTATGAAAATTATGATTTTCGTTTAAAAAAGGTTTTTTTGCTGCATACAAATTTCCAATCTTGGAACTAATGATGCGGCGGCGGGCGGAGGTTTTCGACACAGCAAAATTTTTTTCGTTTATAGCCTACACCGCGTCTCGTAAAGGGTGTTCTCTTAAATAATTAAGTAAATTTTAACTTCCTTCTTCCCGAACCTGCGCGCCTTTTAACCGTTTCCTCCTGTATCCATTTTTTCTTCAATCTTAACAAAATTCTCCGAATCATTAAACTTTGCCACTTGCTCACATCATGCTTCAAATAATCCAATAGCTTCAGCTTTCTTAGTGATTTAATTGATGCATTTATAATTATGTACTTAATTAAATTAAATCCTTTATTGATTATGAACTTTTTTTTAATTATAAATAATTTTGACAAATATTGTCAATTTTTGTAAACAATTATTCAATTTTCTATCTTGTTTTTTTTTCGGATCCAACTGTACAGAATCTGATGTCTGGTTTTGAAGTGTCAAAACGTCGTAATTACACGTCAGATTTAAAAAATCAACAAATGAGCAAGTATAGATACATTTAAATCATACTCAGATAAAAGATGAAGAGAGACCATTTGGATCTTATTATTTTCGGATAAACCATTGCATTTATTAAAGAGTTCAAATAGTTATTTGTTAGTAAAGTCATGTTTGATCTAGCAGATACGTTTAAAACCATGCCATTTTTTACCCGTTACTGGATGGCCTCAACTATTACCATAAGTCTTCTAGTCAGATTTGGTCTCATATCACCCATAGACGTAATATTACTTTATGAACCTTTGAAGCGGTTTCAAATATGGAGGTTAATAACTTCTGTACTGATCTATCCATTAAATTCGCAAACTGCTTTTCATTACACAATTAACTTGTACGTTTTATACAATTATTCTGGAAGACTGGAAGAAACCACTTATAATGAAAGACCAGGAGATTTTTGCTTCATGTTAGTGTTTAACTGGATATTGTGTGTTAACATTGGATTGGCATTTGAAATGCTTCTTCTTATGGATCCAATGGTGTTGTCAGTATTACACGTCTGGTGCCAGTTAAATAAAGAAACAATTATCGACTTTTGGCGTGGAGTTCGTTTTAAGGCAGTATATCTTTCATGGCTTGTAGTGGGTTTTAACGTAATTTTTTACCAAGGAATTATTATGGAGTTGGTAGGAATCATTATTGGGCATGTGTATTTCTTTTTTAAATTTAAGTATCCGCTAGAAATGGGTGGGAAATCTTTTTTGGAAACTCCTGTTGTTTTTAAAATATTTTTCCCTGAGAAATCTGGTGGTATTATAGTAACTTAATCAGGGCTTTAAACATATGTTCAAGTATGTATGTTCAAGATATTATGAACTAAACTGAGAAAAATGCATAAATATGCGAAACTATTTTTCGAATTTGTGAGAAATAAGTTTTAAGTAAAATAAAAAAGTTTAAATATTCAAACTCTGTATTGCAAAATTATAAAAAAAAATAAAATTAAGAATTTTTCGCAAGTAATTATTACTAGGAGGCCATATGTAACTCAAAATGTTGCAATTTTAAACCCTCCCTTTCCCTGTAATGAATTGTTCGTAACGCTAAGACTAACCCCTCGATGGAGGATCCAGGGGAGGCTCCCGATACAAAAATTTGAGTGAAAAACAAACCGTTCTTGTTTCTTTAAAAATAATGCCCCACGTTCCCATTTAAGATTTTCGAACTGGTAGCTCCTGAGTGGTTGGGGTAGTTACGTCAATTATTGGTTACATGTCAAAAGATGTCCCCCTTAAATTAAAAATTAACCTGTTTTTTAGAAAAGTCATTAGTTTCGATTTTATCCAAAGTTAAAAATTTTTGTTGGATCTCCCCAGGAATCCGTAGATAATAAACTAAATATACAAGGTTTGCAGTCTTATGTCACATATTAAAGTTACGACCCTTTAAATTTGCAAGAAAAATAAGGTTTTTAATTAATAACCCTGGCACCTTTTGAGATAGAGCGACGAGGTTTTGCATGTGAACTAACCTTAATAAGGCTCACCTTAGTATGTTATTTTCATGTACTTATTTTAACCAGGGGCGTGCAAAACGGGGGGGTCCTTATCAATTTTTTGCCCCAAACTTTTTTCTGTGTAACTTTTTTGTAATTTTATTATTGAAACATGATTCCTCAGGTCAAAATAAAAAATAAGTAAATGAAAATAACATACGAAAATGGGTCTTATTAGTTCACATGCAAATCCTCGTCGCTCTATCTATAAGGGCACCAAAGTTATTAATGAAAAATCTTATTTTTATTACAATTTTAAAGGGTCGTAACTACCTTAGGCCTAAGGAAGTTACGACCCTATAGGGTTTGTTTCAGGACCTACGTTTCTGTAGTGGTTTTTCATGTTTTTTGATGTAGAATCATCTTTAATATGTGGCATAAGACTGTAAACACCTTGTATAAATATTATTACTTCTGTAATTTACAGTACCCGGCGTACTTCCATAGTCCAGTCTTCAAGTTAATAAAAGAGGCTTTAAGTGGAAATAATTTAGGGAGTTTAGATTTTTGGTTTATTAGGTAGGGTTTAAGGCCGCAAATAAATAATTTTGCGGTATTGAACTCGATTTGGAACTGTCATTTTTTTAACTTATTTTTCACAAAAAAACAGACTTTAAAATATCTCAAGATCGGTGCATCCTAGAACAAAAAACTTTTGATATGGAAATAAAGAGGACCAAATCTCCAAAATTTTTTGTGTCATATATTTTTTTGTACGACTAATTTACGGCACCGCCTTAAACGTTACACTGTAGGGTTTTAGATTTTTCTTTATGACTCGGTTAGGAAGGTTTTTTATGCTTAATACAATGGTGATTCAATCGAAAATCTGTTAAATTCAATTAAAAATCTAAAAACACGTTCAAAAAATAACAGTTTCAAATCGAGTTCAACGTCGCAAAATTGTTTTTTTTTATTTGCGGTCTTAAACCCTACCCAATAAACCGAAAATCAAAACTTCCTGAATTATTTCCAGGTAAAGCCTGAAGACTGGCGTACAACTGGAAATACGCCGGCTACTGGTAATTTAATCTTACCTTTGAAGGGCTTCTGTTAAAAAAGTAATGCTTTGACGGAAACATATTTACACAAGATGTATCCAAAGGCTTAACAAAAACATTACCAACTATTTGTACAACTGGGGACACCAAGGACCTCCTTGTTGCAGGCAATGGACTTAGAATCAAATTCGACATCTAAAGAAAAAATATATTTTAGTATTTTTTTTAATCAAAAATATTAAAAAATGCACTCACGTTAGAATTTGCGAATTTTTGAGCGGCATTCTTCATCAAATTAACATAGACAGTGTTGTAAAAACTGATCAAGTCTCCTCGTTTTTCTAAAGTTTCTCTTGATACGCCATCTATAAAGAAAAATATAGTTTTATATAGACAAAAAACTTTATATGGAACCCCCTCCTAATTTTGTTTATCTGAAGAGACATAACAGCTAAGTATTCGCTGAGGGGGAAACCTCCCCTTCAATATGTGCACAAGAATTTTTAGAATAAAAAAAATGTAAGAGATTTTAAAAAGAGTTTTAGGATTTTAAGAGATTTTAAAAATAATTTAAAGATTTTAACGAATTTTAATAATATTTTTTAGATTTTATGGGATTTTAAAGAGATTTTAGAAGGATTTTTTTATGGATTTTACAACGATTTAGGTGAGTTTTTCCTCTCGGTATAAGTGAAAATTTTAAAGGCCCGAAATCGTATTTTTTCGTTTTAAGAATACTAAATTATGTGCCAAAGAACCCCGCACAAAACCCCGTGTTTTTAGCCTTCGGCTAAATTTGCTAGAAATTATATATTTTATTAACCTTCATGTCCTTAGTAATTGACCAAAATTTCAGCTTAATTGTATGTAAGGTTTTTGAGATATCGTGCTTTAAAATGCATCTAAACAACTTCAATTTGCACCACTAAGTTTAAGCATACATAAAAAACTGACATTAAAAAAACACAAAATTTTAACAGGTGAAAAATTTTCCTGAATTCAAAATCACCAATTTTAAAGATTCTAAGCCGTGCCGAAAATCCGCCAAAGTTGCCCCTAAAACTTTGAAATTTACGAATTTCTACCATAAATGTGAGTCAGACGGTAAACAAACATTTTAAAATGTATCAAATCGGAATGAATTTATTTTTATTTATTAAAATGCATTAATTATTCATAATATTAAAAAGATTTAAATAAAACAAAACGAGCTAAGTGCTAAATAAGGGATCCTTAAATTATTTAGGAGCTCTTATTTGGCGCTTAGCTAGTTTTCGTTTTAGTTAAGGCCAGCTAACTCCAAAAAACGTATTTTTTTTCAATACATTTTATTTATAGTACAAAACATGTTGAGTAATCAATTTTTTTACATATGAAAGCACATATATGAAATTACTTGAAAAAAAATAATTTTTTTTTTTTCAAAATGGCGGTCCTGAAAATGGCTGCTGAAACTCATCTGATTCGTAGATGGAATGCACTCATTTCAAAACTATTGCACTTATCGATATGAACCAACCGGCATTTTACTCTTTAGATGTCTGGCTATGGCCTCAAGCAGAACCAGAAATATTCATTATTATTTAAAAAAGTTATAAAGAATTAAAAGTGAAAAAAAGGGTAAAAAAAATTCTAAAGTCCGCCATTTTGTTTTTTTTTTCATTGAAAATGTTTCATTCTGCTTGAGACCATAGCCAATTCGATACAGAACATGAAACCGTTTTGTTTTTTGCTTTCAGATAATTCTTTTCCAAGAAATGATGTCATCCATCTACGAATCAGATGAGTTTCAGCAGCCATTTTCAGGACCGCCATTTTGAAAAAAAAAAAAAACAATTTTTTTCAAGTAATTTCATATATGTGCTTTCATATGTAAAAAAATTGATTACTCAACATGTTTTGTACTATAAATAAAATGTATTGAAAAAAATTACGTTTTTTGGAGTAAGCTGGCCTTAAATCATTTTAATATTATGAATAAATATTAGAATGGTACAAATAAAAATAAATGGAGCTCTCTACAACTAGAATTATGAAACAAAAGACGTCTACCCTATCTCTATCTCATTTGTGCTACACTTTCCAGCCAACCAAATAAATACTGTATTTGTTTTTCATACAACAAATACAGTATTTATTTGGTTGGCCGGAAAGTGTAGCACTGAGCGGCACGAAAGAACATAGCTAATGTGAATCTGTAGAATAAGATAATTCTACTAAATTTAGATGGCGCCAGTAATTTCTTTAATAAAAATAATATAGTTACACTTTTCGCCCGGCCAAGTAAATATTGTATTTATTCAACAAAGAACAAATACAGAATTTGTTTGGTTGGGTGGAAGTGGGAGTGTATGTATGTCTTCTATTCTTTTTGGGTAGAACTTTTGTCCCTGTCTAATTTAACGGGAGAAATCGCCATTGAGTCCGACCTGATACATTTTTAAAATGTTTATTTACCGCTTGACTCACATTTATAGTAGAAATTCGTAAATTTTAGTGTTAGGGGCAACTTTGGCAGATTTTCAGTACGGGTTAGAATCTTTTGATCATTTTGAAAATTGACACATAATTTTGTATGCGCTTAAAAGGAAAAAAATAAGATTTCAAGCCCTTTAAATTTTTTACTTATACAAAAATTACAGATAATTTTCAACGATTTTTACGTAATTTGCGTAATTTTACGAATATTAGGGGACTTTTTGGGACCCTTAGAGAAGATGGATCACTCTCATATTTTCAGAATTTTCTAGTTAGGAAACGTTCAAGTATTACGTAACGCAAATTTTGATTATTTTGGACCCCCACTCCACCCTGTAACGCTATTTTCCTATACCATTAACATGGGCGTAACACTCCAAAATGACCCGCACCCCCCCCCCTGGGAGCGTTACGTAATACTTGAACGTTCCCTTACACCTAAATGAAAATTTTAAGATAATAAAAAATATAAGGTCCACCTTAATACTCCACATACAGTTTGACAATTTCTACGGTACTTGAGAGTGACAGTATTTTCAGCGAAGCTAACTAAGCACGCATTGGTGTTTGGTGATAGCAAGCGACTGAGCCAGACGCGAACCGGCCAGCCATACAGTGAGATTAGATTCCCTCTTAAGATCTTGTTCACTACTTCAGAATACCTAGCGTTTGAATTGGCAACGATGATTTGATTGTCACCTGTCCAAAATCTTAAACAATGCCAAGTTAGTCTCAAAAATAAAACTAAATAAATACAGAATTTGTTTGGTTGGGTGGAAGTGGGAGTGTATGTATGTCTTCTATTCTTTTTGGGTAGAACTTTTGTCCCTGTCTAATTTAACGGGAGAAATCGCCATTGAGTCCGACCTGATACATTTTTAAAATGTTTATTTACCGCTTGACTCACATTTATAGTAGAAATTCGTAAATTTTAGTGTTAGGGGCAACTTTGGCAGATTTTCAGTACGGGTTAGAATCTTTTGATCATTTTGAAAATTGACACATAATTTTGTATGCGCTTAAAAGGAAAAAAATAAGATTTCAAGCCCTTTAAATTTTTTACTTATACAAAAATTACAGATAATTTTCAACGATTTTTACGTAATTTGCGTAATTTTACGAATATTAGGGGACTTTTTGGGACCCTTAGAGAAGATGGATCACTCTCATATTTTCAGAATTTTCTAGTTAGGAAACGTTCAAGTATTACGTAACGCAAATTTTGATTATTTTGGACCCCCACTCCACCCTGTAACGCTATTTTCCTATACCATTAACATGGGCGTAACACTCCAAAATGACCCGCACCCCCCCTGGGAACGTTACGTAATACTTGAACGTTCCCTTACACCTAAATGAAAATTTTAAGATAATAAAAAATATAAGGTCCACCTTAATACTCCACATACAGTTTGACAATTTCTACGGTACTTGAGAGTGACAGTATTTTCAGCGAAGCTAACTAAGCACGCATTGGTGTTTGGTGATAGCAAGCGACTGAGAAAGACGCGAACCGGCCAGCCATACAGTGAGATTAGATTCCCTCTTAAGATCTTGTTCACTACTTCAGAATACCTAGCGTTTGAATTGGCAACGATGATTTGATTGTCACCTGTCCAAAATCTTAAACAATGCCAAGTTAGTCTCAAAAATAAAACTTACCCACAACTTCGGTCTTTTTCGGTGTAATCAGTACATTTCTATAGATTTCACTGTCAGCTTGTGGCTGATCTCGATAGCATTTCATGATTTCGGTAAATTTTCCCGATATTCCACAAACTTTGCAAATAACATACACCGCGCACATCAATAACTGATCCAAATGTCTGTCTTTAATGAGATCTATGTGATTTGTAATCGATTCTTCGAAAATGGTCCAAATTTTGAACTTCAAATCGGTGTCATTTAGTTTCAGTTTGGTACATAAATGATCTAGCCGTGCTCCCGCCAAATTATAAAACTAAAATAAATAATATTTGAATAAATAAATAAAATACTACTCGATATGGATCATTATCAAATATGGAAAGAATGAAAAATATAAAGGTAGTTTATTGGAATTTTATTGCTTTTATGAAAGAGTAAAAAATGCATTCTTAGACTAATATGTATTTAAACCCTTTAGCAAACCGCAGCATAAATAAAACAGTAACAAAAAATTGTTGCAAATATAAATAAACATGATAACGGAGAACACGATTTATGACCAATGCGATTTTCTGGTGAATGATAGAATTTTACTCAACTCTAAATTTTAAGACACTCACTGCTCAGCGATCAGATTTCAACTAGTCTTCCAGATCAGTTTTCCATATACATGCAAATAAAGCGCTCTATGTGTTTAATTATCATTAGAAAGGATGTCACAACATTTTTCATATACTCCGTGATCAAATATGAATTTAGCTAAAAATAGGAACACATAGAGCGCTTTATTTGCATTTATATAGCAAATGTGTTAAATTTGGAACACAAAAGTTGATATCTTAAGCCTTTTAAAGTTAAATGGGAGTGGCGGACTTTAGACATGCACTGTATAATTACAAATATCAAAATCCAGTGTACTCAGACCAGAGATATTTAGAAAAAAGAAAGCAATCAACGTGTTCCAAATTTAAAATTGATATCTTAAGCCTTTTAAAAGTTAAAGAGGGGGAGGACTTTAGGCATGCACTGTATAATTACAAATATCAAAATCCAGAGTACTCAGACCAGAGATATTTAGAAAAAAGAAAGCAATCAGAATTTAAATGTTTCAAAGAAACGTGTTGGAATACTATCTGAACCTCAATCTGAACTCCTTTTTTACCTAAAGTTTAAAAAGTCTAAGACTGTGTATTTATATTACCTTCCTAAAGAAAATTGCCACACTCCCTTTTCTTCTGGGCGTATCCGATACCGCTGAATTTTGTTCCGCATTTTCCCTATGATTTTCTTCCCTTGCAATGGATTTCTCTTGGTCAATAATGGGAATTAATTTTCTATTTCCGTCTTTATCTGTTATCACTGAAGAAGAAATAGTATATTACATACCGAGGTGGAAACTGTTTCATTTCCTGAGGAGCGTAGCGTAGCTCCAAGGTTTGCTAATTCCCGAAGCACAAATGAAATGTTGAACCGAGGTTTGTATACTATTTTATTCACAACCATACCTATTATTATTATTATTTTTATTATTATTAGTACAAAAAGGCAGAGGCATTAATGCCTATTATGCCCAAGTATTATTACAAATATAAATAGATAATATGAAATATAAAAATTGAAACATTTAATATAAAATAAAAGTTTGATGTCTACCATCATAACGATTTTTAAAAGAATTTACTGATGAGGCGGAGATGGTTGATTCAGTTAGAGAGTTCCAGGAGCTAAAGACAAGATTAGGTAGAAAATATTGCCTGATAGTGGTAAAAAATAGTAAACGTGAAATTTTAATGTATGTATGAACACGTCGGGTATTGTCCAAATTACGAGTAAAAAGCTAATTTAAATCCACTGAAGTCACAATTTAAGATACGGTAAGTGTAGATAAGGTCTCCACGGCTTTTTACTTACAATCATTTGCCTTCTTTCCCTCTACAAAAACTGTTTGAATTTTGACGCCATATTGAAAAGTTTAGTTGCAGTGAAGTTTGTTACAAATGTTGCTTTTTTAATATAGAATAAATAGAAATTCATAAAATAAACTTTGTTATTTTGTTAATTAACAATCTTAAAACATTTATATTCATTCAATATAAATTAAGTAATACATTTAAATATTTTTATCTAAAAACTAGTAGAAATGTCTACGTTACTTCGTTATTTTAGCGATAGAGGGCAGCACCTGTTTTTGAGTGCGTTTGTTTTTTTTTGTGAGAGCAGACTTTTATTAAAAAATGATTAAGATAATAAATAAACTATTTATTTATATCCAGTTTGAAAATTCATTCATGGTTCTGAACGTCTGAACTTCTTATAGTGAAGTGGTTTATTATAAAATAATTAAAAAAAGGCTTATAATCGACTTCACGTTAATTTTATTATTGAAAACAATTAGTGTGACCGCGGTTTCGCTATAATAGATATAGCATCTACGGACTAAAAATAAAATAAGTATTACAGATTGTTTGTCGTGTAGAAAAAATATTACCTTAAATACATATAATGGGACATCTTTAACATTCTGGTCATAAATAACACTAAGGACATTACACAATTAATAAATTAGGTTACACATTAAAAATATGCATTTTCAGTGGCATGAATTAGGTTATGTTTACCGATTGGGCAAGGTGCGTTTTATTGTGCATTGGGTAAGGTGCGTTTTATTACGCATTAGTTACTTTTGTGCGTTTTTTCGCAGTTAATTAAAATGAAATGAATTGTTTATATTTATAAGAAAAAGGAAGAACAAACGATAATATTTTGGGGGAGTTGAAATTATTGGGCGAGTATCGAGAGAGTACTTTGTAGTTTTCCGTTTGAAATACGAAGAAATACAGAAAATTTAAATTTATACACTAGCTAAAAATTTTGATTGTAGTAGGGATATACCAAAGAAACACGACAAATGACTGGTCACCAAGGTAAATAATATTCTTGAATTTATCTTACTTTAAAACTATTTTTGGTTATTTGTTATATCATTTTAGGTACCTTATACTGTTATGCATTTTTCTTTTTATCACGTTTAAGTTTATCACGTTTACCTAAACCAAAAAATAGAAATATAATAACCTATACGGTTGGAAGTAGTTACTGTTTATTTTTCATAAATACCAAAAAAATATAACTTAAGTTTATATGTGATGTTATTTTATAAAAATAAATCATGAATAAACGAATAAATAAAAAAATAAATGACTTTAAAACTGTGTTCTCATAAATTTAGGTCGATAAATTCAAGTTTTTGACGACATACATGAAGTTAGCTAAAAGAGCCTTCCCGACCAAGGGATGGAAATGAGGCGTTTCTAACTTTTTGGGAAGTTGCAGTTAATAATAATTAATTTTCCAACTTTTATGTATTTTTGTAATTAGCCAATTACTAAATGGTTGTGAATAAATAAATAATATTAAGGCAAAAAGGGTAGAGAAAGTGTGCAATAAAATAGACTAATTTAGTTCAGTCTTAAGACATGAACATATGTTTTTAGATTCCTAATAGTACTAGGTATTTAATACGAATACTACCGAATGAAAGCACAAAGTGAATTCGGATTACCGCACTATTCGAATTATCGAAGACTCGGATTATGGCGACACTACTGTATAATATTAATAATATTCTAATATTATTATTAATACTAATTGTAATATTCCTTGATTCTTCCACTATTTCTACTTGGGTTTGTTTTCAAAGCCACTAAGAAAACGCGAAATAAGATGAACAAAAACCAAAGGACAAAGTAAGCCCAGATTTCTAGGGATACTAGATCTAGGTCTTAAGTTGGCAAAAATCAACTTCAAAACGGCTCGATTTGTCTAATTTCTAAGTTTAGGATGGGCAGTAAAATCCGTGAAGAAACTATGGCAACCGATGCGCAGATGTTTTCTGTCGCCTTGCTAACTTAAGACCTAGTTCTAGTGTCCCCACAGATTTCTCCTAAAGAGAAACCATGTTTATAATATTTTATTGATTATAGTTTTCTGTCTTATTTCAAGTTTACCTATAACCTTTTTTAGTGCTTACTTAAATGCGTGTGTTTTTGTTGAAGCAAGGATTGACCAGCCTGTACATTTGGAAATAACTGTCTATTTACATTTGAATTATGTGGAGACTGAAAAACTTCAGAAGCAGAGGGTTTTGGCGATTTTAATAAATCTAAAAAAACAAAAAATGTATATTTTTTTGTAAAAAAATTAAAAGCAGATAAACTCACTTTCTGAATCATTATGCGCCTTTCTGGCCCCACTTGAAAGGTTATGGCCAAAAATCATTTGATCAGGTCTCGCAGTTTCTTTAAACTTAGGAATTTCTGGTAAACTATTTAAAATTGGCCAAATATAACCATTTGACTTCCATGTAAGACTTTCTAGTACAGATTCCTCAATCTAAAAAATAATAACCAAAATTATTTTGTAATTTAAAAAGACCGAGGAAGTTTGAATAAAGTTTAGGATTTTTATTTTTGACATCAACACTTTTTTTCCTACCGAAGTAAATCGCACAGGTGTGAAAACATAACGTGTAGGAAAAATTAAAACTTACCCGACTTAGATGCTTTATGATGTCCCTAGAAAGAAGGTCTTTTGATCGAACTATCAGTTCTATCACTTTAATAAAGTGATATGGTTGTATGTTTAAAGTTTCGGCAATCCAAGGAAAAACTCTCTGACTATTGTAGGAAAACATAACTATTTCCAGGAGACATGCAAAAATAGTTTGATAAAATAATTCGTTTTGAACCAAGGCCTAAAAAAATATAAAATAGAGCACAAAAATTTAGAAAAAAAATAAATAAACTTTTCGCAGAATCTGATTTGATGGTCATTTGTTTCTTGTTTAATGGCTGGCATAATAAATATAATTTTATATGTTGTGTTTCAAATTAATTGTTAAAAACTCGGTTTAAAACATTAATTGACATTAAAAAAATCGAAATAATTGAAAAGCAGGAATAAAACGGTGGAAAGAACAAGAAAAGTTTGATAGTAAACGATGTGGAAGAATTTTTTTCGGCAAGTCAAAATAATACTGTCGATAATTTAATCTTAAACAAATATTTTTAGGCATTACCAGCTCAGTTAATAAACATTTTTATTTTAATAACACATTATGAATTTAAAAAAAAAAAAAACTTATTTTTATTATTATTTTAATAAAACTTTGATCCAGTTTTTTAGTTAAAAAAATGACTCAGATATACCGTGCGATTATAAAGTGTCGAACACTTTTTAATGCAAAACTGGCATTGGCGATGATTAAAATGCAAGAAAGCTGTTTGCGTTTTACTGGCTGTTGTACGTAGTAATCACATGGGCTTGTCGCGCACAACTCTAACAGAGGCGTGGCTTCAAACGAAGAGTATTTTCTTTTCAATCACACTGCGCAGAGTCTAACTTGGGTACTTACAGAAATATCGTTTCTTAAAGTCTTTTCATTTTGTAAAATAATTTCTATATATTTATAAAATAATGTGGTGCCATATTGAAGTCTACTAGAACCCTCCTCAATTTCACTCAATTGTCCATTAACTGGGTATGAATTTAAAAACACTGTACCTAATTCCCTTACTATTTCATCGATTTTATCTTTTGGGTTTATATCACAAGATCTAAAAATATCCATAAATTTTATATTTTTAAAAACAATAAAAGCTTAAAAAAATATTTAATAAAAAAACAGAGAAACAAAAATAATTTTTATCCAATACATACAGATAATAAGACTTTTTTATTACCAGCTTTATTTTAAATAGATAAACTCAATAATAACCCCCGCCTGGCTTTTACTTTATTGAGTGGATAGTTATTTATTTTACCCACTCAACTGTCACTTGTCAAATTATTTTCTTTTAAATGTCATTAAAATTTTTAATAAAAATATGAATTCCTAAGCTATTTATTGGATAAAACCTTGTATGGCACTCATGGGTAAACCGATATTGCCCTCTCGAAAATTAACCTGCTTGGCTGACGCCTTGTTTGGACTTTTTGGCCAGGTTAATTTTCTCATGGGCAATATATTACTTTACCCACTAGTACCATAAATAACTATTAATAAAAAAATAGAGAAACAAAAATTTTTTATCTGGATAGCGATTTTTAACGAAATTTTGTTAGGCATGGGAACAGGTTCTTTAGGCTTAGTACAACCTATTCCCCAGTTCGTTTAACGTTATCCATCTATAAACGGCACTTTATAAATCTGCACAAAAAGTTAAATTTTTTGGCCCAGGTCAAATAGTTTTATTTTTTGGCCCAGGTCAAATAGTTTTATTTTTTGGCCCAGGTCAAATAGTTTTATTTTTTGGCCCAGGCCGGAAAGTAAAATAGACGTTGATTGGTTGATTGATATTGAAACTGATGACATTTAAACTCAACGTCTTTATTTTTGTTAAAAATACAAATTTAATTATAAAGATTTTTAAACCGAATAAAAAATTTTGTTACATTAGGGTGGACCTTATATTTTTTTATTTTATTATCTTAAAATTTTTATTTAGGGGCCATTCCAGCCGTTTAAGGACATGGGGAGTAATTTTTAAACATTACTGTATAAAATTAATTATTGTTGATAACTAAAGTAAAAACTCTATAATTTATTAATCCAACACGATTTTTAATAAAAGTAATATATAAGTTTAATTTTTATATATTTTTGTTGACATCATTTTATTAGAGGATTTAGTGTTTTATAGTAGTATTTTTAGTTTTAAGTGATGGTAATGTTTTACAACCTAATATCGTTTTTTTTTAATTAGAAGAAAAGAACTGTTATTTTTGAAATAACATATATATTTTTAGTTATTATTCTTGTTTAAAACTGTTTTTAAAGCTTTTTTTACTGAAGAAAAAAATGAAACACCCGAAACGAAAAAAGTGCAAAAAAATATTTTGTAGCCTACCACTTAAAGCTTTTTTGGCAATATTTGGTAGAAGTCACTATATATATGGGCACTCCTAAAGATTCCAAAATAGTCACGATTTCGGTACTAAAACGGCATAAGACATTATGAAACACCCGAAACGCCAAATAAAATTATTTAGCTACTACCGCTTATTTAATTTAGACGTTGATATTATTTTTTTAGTGCGATATTTATTTTTAACTTCAGATCACCCAATTACAACACCCCCTCCCTAGAAATATTTTGGGTGTTTAACTTTTTTATATTTCTTTAATTAGATACATGTTAAAGTAAACTTAATATAACCTAAATAACCTAAACTTTCCCCGAGGAAAGTCTTGCCTTAGTAAAAAAAATCGAAGAATTTTTTAAAAAAATCTGTCTGTCGGTCTGTCTATCTGTCCGGAATATTTGTGACCAATATAACTTAAGAACGCTTTGAGCTAACGACTTCAAATTTGGACCATAGGTTGATTATCCAAAGTTCTAGGTTGGGATTGTTTTTGGTAAAAATCGGATTGGGGTAAAATGGGGTAAAAACAACTTTTTCAAAAATATTTTTTTCTAATTTGTTTTTGTTTTACAAAAAAAAGAAACTTAAAAAAAATTGAAAAAAAATTAAAAATTGTTTTTATTAGAAATATTTATAGGAAATTCTAGGTTTTTGAAGTAAAAAATAGATGGAACCATGCTTTTATATCTATCTAACGTTTTATTTGAATATTAGCAACATACAGGATACACAGTGCTGATGATTCCCAAAAAGGATGAAATGGTACTATTCACTGTTTCCTGTCCATTTGATTTTAACGACAGATAGATAACTTTCTTATATATATATTTTTCGGTTATTAACCGACAAACGTGCAGTATATATTTTTATAGACTGTCAATTCTTAACTTATGTAAAAAATATTGTTCGGTTTTATTTTTACTATTTATTATGATTAATATTAAAAATAATATTTATGTAAGAAATAAATTTTTTAAGAACGTAATGGTTTGGACTTTTATTACTAAATCAATTATTCTGTTTTTTTTTATGCCAAATCGTCTTTCCGAAATTATTTTGAGATACTACTTATTAATTCATAATATAAATTTGAATTTAGGATTTAAAAACGTATATATTTTTTTAAGTGAAACACCCGAAACAAATTATATGAAACACCCGAAACGACCATTTTATAACTAAAATAAATATATGTATATAATATTAATTGCTAATGTTATGATAGATCAAAGCATAAATTTAACTATACGTTGTGATAAATTAATTATAAAAGCTTATAAATTCGTAGATTTTAACAATATTTCAACTCTATACATAAACACAAGGCAAAAAAATGAAACACCCGAAACGGAAGAATTTGCTTACATCTTCTTTATTTTTTTTTTATTTTTTTTTTTTTTTGGGGTTTTAATAGCTTGTTTAACTGATATATTAGTCTAATTGTAGCAATAGTGCAATAAATATTTTAAAAAATCGTTTATACTGTACGAGTGAAACACCCGAAACGCTGGAATGGCCCTTAGGTATAACTAGAAAATTTTGAAAATATAGAGTGATCAAACTTCTCTAATGGTCCTAATTGGACCACTAAAATTCGTAAAATTACCCATAAATCTTTAAAAGTCGTAGAAAATTATAAGTGAAAAATTTAAAGGTCTTGAAATCTTATTTTTTTCCTTAAAAAATTATGTGCCAAATTTCAAAATCATCAAAAGTTTCTAACCTGTGCCAAATATCTGCCAAAGTTAGCCCTAACACTAAAATTTACGAATTTTTACCTTAAATGTGAGTTAAACGGTATACAAACATTTTAAGATATATCAAAACGGACTGAAATTATTTTTATTACATGCATTCTAATAATTTTATCATTTTAATATTATGAATAAATATTAGAAGCATTAGATAAAAATAAATTCAATCCGATCTGATACATTTTTAAATGTTTCTTTACCGTTTCACTCACATTTATGGTAGAATCTTTAATGTTAGGGGCAACTTTGGCAGGTTTTCGGCCTGGGTTAGAATATTTTGAAACTTGGCAAATAATTTTGTATGCTCAAAAGAAAAAAAATAAGATTTCAATCCCCTTTTCACTTATAAATAATTTACAGATAATTTTCAACATTTTTAACGATTTATGGGTAATTTACGAATTTTAGGGGCCGAATTAGGACCCTTAAACAAGTTTTATCACTCTCATATTTTAATTATTTTCTGGTTACACCTAAATGAAAATTTTAAGATAATAAAAAAATATAAGGTTACATGGGCGGAAACTGTTTTTAGGGCAATTACGGTCGCAAACCTCGCTCCCCGATCTCCGCTGGCAATCTCCGTAATCACCCTTAAAACAGTATTTTTCGTCCTTTTATCATAAATATATATTATAAAAAAAAATATATGATAACAATATATTATGAAAAAATATATCTGAAAAAAAAATTAAAAAAACTTCTTGGAAAAAAAAACAGTTTATTTTTGTTAGTACTAGTACTATAGAAAGTATACTTACTCAAATAGCTCAAGTAAGTTTTCGCTTGGGGCCGCGGTTCTACCACTAATCATGTTATTTAATTTAGCGATATTCTGTGTGTCTGTAGATACACTGTCTACCTCGCGAGGCCCCAAATACCTTCTTCCAGTTAAAGGAGTCTGAGAACCTGCTGGCAGCATACCATAAGTTCTAGGTGAATCTAAAGTAGAAATATCACCTAAAAAGATAAACCATTAATAATTTTAATCTACCGGGCGACACAAGAAGTATTGCCTACGAATTATCTCCATAGCTATAAAAGATAACTTTTTGAAATTCATAGAGCTTGTATGAACCATAAATACCCCCATTTTGGCATGGCCATTATAAAAATTAACACTTTTAAAAAAACTATTATAACGCCATTTTCATAAAAACAAAAGAAAATCAGTTTCACATGTTACACAAAATTCTTAGCAATACTAAAAGATTTGAAGTGTAAAGTTTCAGCAATATTCCAATATGGACATCATAGGACCGCCATGTTGTTTTTATGAAAAATGGCTTGTGTGGCGCAATCTTTAATGCAAATATCGACTTGTGATATATCAATGAAAAGATAATTTAAAGACGAATCTAAAAATCATTTCCGCTTAGACCGGAAGTGATATTTTTTATAATGACCATGCCAAAATGGGGGTATTTACGGTTCATACAAGCTCTGTAAATTTTAAAAAGTTATATTTTATAGTTACCGAGATAATTCGTAGGCAATACTTCTTGTGTCACCCAGTATAATATAAAAGAGAAAGAACCTGTTACCAACTTTCAGAATAGCTAGAAACTTGAAATTTGGCATCTATATGGAGTAATTCTCCTACTATTATAAAATAAATTTAAGAAGTATCATACCTGATTCATTAAAATTCACTCCAGTCCTGCCTTGTGTTTGTATGTGATTTTCCAATATTTTTCTTCTACGTTCAGCTATATAAAAATGACAAATTATTAAAAAATATTTGAACAAATAAAATGATGGGCTTGAGGGGAGAACAAAGGAAATAATACATTTTCAAAAAAATTAACATAGCTTCATAGGAACCTCGATACGAACTTATCCCTAGATCATCTAAACAGCTTTTAAAAATGTCCGTCCGTCTGTCCGCATGTCCGTCTGCCCGTACATCACGTTTTATTGTCCGCACAGTAACTCAAGAATGAATAATCTGATAGACTTTAAATTTTCAGGAAAAATCAATCTTGGTAAGGACATAAAGCCTATTGAAATTAAAAAGAAACCCTCCAAAAATAAGAAAGCTAAACATTTAAAAAAATTAAAAACAGGGGAAGAAAATCTTAAAAAGTCCAAAATGATCTAAATTTGCGTTACGTAATACTTGAACGTTCCCTAACTCAAACAAATTTTTAAAAAAATCACCCTAAATACAAAAAAAATTATAGGGGGCAAAACTTAAAAAAAAACTTAAAAATAGAAGGAAACATAACTTTTTTAGGAAAAATTATCTTCATTAACCACTTCAGTCCCAGGTCTGGCCAAAAAAAAAGTATTTATAACTTATTATATTTTAGAACTTTATCAAACACATATTTTTTCTAAATAAATATTTAAAAAAAATAATAGTGGCGTAGAAATTTTGTAGATTTTAAGGTACTGCAATAATTTTTAAATGTTTTGTTCCTTGAAAGTTGTTGTATAGGGGTTTTTGTGGTCGCTAAATCTGAATCTGATTAAAAAAATTATAAAAAAATTAAAAAAAATCTAACTCCATCCCTAAGGGAGGGGGAAATAGTTTTTTTTTTACAATATTTTCATAAAAATTGACATATAGGGGTTTTTGAGGTCCCTTAAACTAAATCTGATAATACAAAATTCTAACTCCGGGGGGTAGTTAATTTTAATTGTTTACATTGTTTCTGTGAAAATTGGTATATAAGGGTTTTTGGGGTTGATCTGATAACTTTTTTTTAACTTCACTGTACATAGTTTTTTTTTAATCCTTTTAGCCACATATGGCAAACCTGGTACCAAAGAGGTTAAAAGTCAAGAATCTCTGAAAAAAAAATATCTCTAAAACCTTTAAAGTCGATTTTCTTAAAATAAGATAAATGTAGCTTATGTTCCCCTGAGCTCTAAAAATAAAAACTTACCTAAAAATATTTTTTCATCAAATCCACCCTTGTTTAGCAGTTGCATTTGATAAACAGCCGTTAATTTTTTCAAATTGTTTTCAAAAACTGAAGACTCAAATATACCGGTAAAATCGTCCTTATTTCCAATAAAAGTTTCATCTTTAAAATAATTTGTAACATATTTTTTTAAAATGTACGTTTTGATGTGCATGGCATCAGTAAAAGAAGACTCGAGTTTGCATAACATTCTAATAAGACATGGTGCTTCAACAGGTTCAAAACCAGGTGAACCAAAATTAGGTGGAAGGGCTTCAAAATTAGGATTTAAGAGTTGCTGTCTTCTATCAGAAAAATATGCATTTTTAAAAGCTAAATCTATACAAGCATAGAGCAAGTGATATGACTTGATAACATCGGTATTGTATGTGGGTTCTTCACCTTTAATTGTAATAAACAGGTTCCATATAAATTCAAAAACTTTATAGCTTGTGCATGCAACAGGCCTGCAAAAATAAAATAAATTAAGTAATCTTTTCCACATAATATAAGGAAAAAAAATAATTAAATTTATATTAAGAAAAAAGCTATGAAAACATTTGTTCCTTATCTTCTTCTTCTCTTAAGGAAAAATAAAATGCTTGGTAGATCTTAGGTGAAACACTGATATAAAAAGTCTTACTTTTGTTTGCGGTTTCTGTGCTGTCTGGATTGGTCCATTTCTTGTGGGTCTAGAGTCATGAAAATTTTTTGAAACAAAGGATAATATTCTTCAAAAGTGTTATAAGCTACAACAAATGTATCATTCAGCAATTTTATCCTGTTACGATAATCATCTGATAACTTTGCCATATCAATCCATTTTTCCATATTGCAAAAGAACTGAGCAAAACTAAAATACATTAAAAAAATTGTTACTTTTGTTACTACAATACAATACAAGTGGGGTTGTGCCTTACAAATTACTGCGACCAATGAGATCTATTGTGAATCCCCTTTATAATTTAGTCCACATCAAACTTTAGGCTTCCAAAGAAGCTCAAAGGTTTTTTGGGGGCTACTTGGGATATATCTGCATGTCTTGGGTATACGTGTTTGAGATATTGTTGCCTTGTGAACAATTACCTTCAAATTGGTATAAATTTTGAGATTTTGATTAAAAAAAAAGTAACTTTTATAGCCATTTTCATGAAAATAGTATTAAAAATCGGGTTGAACTGTTATTTTTCCATTGCAGATTTGGGCTTGGATTGGTCCAAAAGTGAAAAATTATAATGTAAACATTGCACGTTTTTGAGAATGCAATACCTGCAATTATTTTTCTCCTAATTTAAATTTAACTTACCTTAGATTGCTATGTCTTAATAAACTACATACGTTTACACAATTGCCCTTTAGTACTGAATTACCCACTGTGGGAGTTTCTGCTGCTGTACATGCTACAAAAACTGCACATCCCAACCAGTTTAGTGCTTCTCCCTAGAAAAAGAAATGATACATGTAACATTAGAACCTTTAGTAGGCACTGAAATATTTGATATATTACATATATTTCATTGCCTCCTATATGCATTTTGGATATTTAGAGTAATTTTACAAAGACTATATTGAAGAGACCATATGGCTACTTAAGGCTTACTTAATAATATATTTGATAGCAAGCTGTGAGTAAAAAGGTAGGGTGCAGATATTTTAGGGAAATAAAACAAATGAGTCTGATAACTTCATGATGATGGTTAGTGATATGAAAAAATCAATATGGAGCTTTATTTTTCTAAATCAATGGCCCTTAGGGTCATTAGTGATTTTTATTATCAAAAGTCTAGTATTGGATAGTATAAAAATAGTACAAACCTCCAGGGAGAAGTTTTTGCTTATTAGTTGAAACATATCCCATGATTCTGTGGTTATATGGTGTTCTAAACTTAATTTGTTGCACAATTCACAGTGTTTTTTAAATAATTGGTCATCATCCGAGAGTCCCATTTTTGTTTATATTAATTTAACTATTATTTAGATCACAGTCACTTGAGTACACAAAACACACTCACCAATTTGCTACGACACCACCTACAAAACGCGGGATTCTGTCATTTTTTTTAATCGCCGTATTGGCTTTGGTTACATAAAGAGCGCCAAAATAATTATATGCAAAAGTGCGATATTTAAAAATTGCTTTCTACGCATTTATTATTCGCGCGTTTTAATTTTTTGCCAGCTTTTTTATGGATCTACTTACCAATGGCGTAGCTTTCTTTTGTCAACATAACCTAATTTGTAATTATTATTAATTTTGTTTATTACTATTTATTCCAACTGATATAGCATTTATACCTTGATGGTGCAATATTGGTTGTGTAATAACAATTTTATTATTTTTATTGTTCATTAAACAATAAAGATTGCGCGCTAAATTATTTTGCAATTTTCGCGCTTAAATTTGTGTAGTGCGTTCCGCTTACAGTTTCATATTTTTATAAATAGCTTCAAAACTAAGGTATATAATAGACGGATTTTTATTTAATAATTAATAAGAATAATAATATAACAATATAAAAATGTTGTAATACCAATTTTATTAACAAAAATAATTTATAAATGCAAATTACTTTTTAACATTAGGCAACTCATTAAACCAATTGGCGTATCACTGGTTGCTAGTGAAAAGTAACTGGAACAAAGCCCACTAGATGGCTGTGGTAGCTAGAAGTTGACAAAATTGTTTTGACCAGTTGATTCTTGTGGGTTTTCCAAAGTTGCCGGGTAAATGAAAAGCCTAACATTTTGTGAAAAATATTGTTTATTAAGTATTTCAAACGTATTCTGCGTGTATTATAATGGAAATTCTACAATACTACTTCGTGACGATTTGGTACGAGTTGAAGGAGGCTCTGAAAATATTTTGTCTTTAATTCCAGCTTCTACAAGTAAGTTTTTTGTTTTTTCTACATAATCTCTCATTCTTTGATTTGAAGGCAAAACAAGATGCTCGGATATATTTATTTCTTCTAAATCGTACAAATCTAACGCGAGATATGGAGCTCCCTTTTCCACATGTTTTTGCATCTAAAAAACGGAGAGAGACGAAAAAATGAAGTGAAAAACTACCACTCAAAATATGATAACCAGATCCGGGATATTTGGTATTGATTACGAGGGACGAGCGAATTTTACTATTTAAAAAAAAAGTATTTAAAGATTAATGGCACACTTTCTTAACCATCCCGTGAGAGTTATTTTTCATGGTGGCGTAACTTGACGATTACGTTAAAGAGGTGTATCCCAATATTATGACACAGGCGAATAATTATACTTTTAAGATATAATGGCTTATTACAAAAGAGTTATAACTATACAAATATCAAAGGTAAAACAACAAAAAACTATATTATGTATATTTTACAAAATATTTACATGTTAGTGTTCTAAAACTAAATGTACCCATATTTTTAAACATAATTAATTAATATTATTGTTGAAAATAAAAATATATCATCAAGATTCTCTCCATATTTTCAGCTATTAAGCTTCGTCTTCTCTTGCCAAAAGTATATTTATAATCTGAAAAGAAATGTTTTATGTCTACCGAAGTTAGTAGAGCATATTTAAAGAATGTATATTTAGTTTAGAAAAGTCAACTTCTTTGCCATTAAAAAGGTCTACTATTGAAAATATTGTGGAAAATCTTTAAACCAGAAGCATTTGTGGTTTCATCTATGCTAAAAATATTTTTGTCCTGTACTAAAGTTTTGGATTTTATATTCTCGAACGCCTTTGGTAAATACTTTTTTCTCTTTGTGGGCTCGCTTATGGACACTAGATCTAGGTCTTAAGTTACCCAGTCAACACAAATACATGGCAGGAACATAGCAGGTACATAACCACTGTTCTATGTGATGTTGCAGACATGTAATTTTTATAGTCCATGTATAGTCCTTGGACTTTAACAATTCCGCCTCAAGTTATGTATCAGCTACATAACATGCTACATATCAGATACATACTAGGTACATAACAATAAAAGTAGGCGTTTCCGAATTTTACTTGTTATGGAGTGCATCGTAGATTTAGACATGGTGAACATTTTTACGTCTTTTTGATAAACCTAATAATTAAAGTATATAAATATCTTTATATGTAGCATCCATCAGGCAAAATTCTTATACGATGTGCATTTTTACTGTGAAAGCAAACTTTCTACCAGGCTTAAAAATCATGGGCCACATAAAAAGCCAATTTTTAGAGAAAAAATAGCAAATAATCATTTTAAAAAAATATATATATTTTAATTTTTTGTCTAAAATTATCTAAAATCGGTTTAGTTGTCTAAAAATACATGCGTTTCTACTACTTAAGGGTAAAACTTTTATTATTAACAACAATTTTAAGAATATTAGTGATTCTAACCTATAAAAATTAAAATAATATAGACGCCATATTTAGTATTGAATTCATAACATTTTATGTATCGTGTATGTTCTCGTACCATATATATGATACATAACATGCAATATTGCATGTTATGTATCATACATATGTATGTTACATCTTATGTAATATGGCACATGTAACGTAAAAAATCTTTCTGTTATAGGGCATGTTATGTAGCATACATATGTATGTTATGTCTCATGTAATATGGCACATGTTACCTAAAAAATCTTTCTTTACCATGTTGCATCCATATATGTGCGGACTGGGTAGCAGTGCCTTGCTAACTTAAGACCTAGATCTAGTGTCCCTAGGCTCGCTTGGTACTTTTACATCTACCAGTTTTCTATAAACTCTGAGGATTTTCAATTTTCATCCACGGAATGTTACAACTGGACTCACTAAATCAAAATAAAACTTTTTTGTATGTCATTTTTATGAGATTTTGATGATGTGCTTTAAAACATTGCATTTCTGAAACCAACCTATATCTTTTCGCACGTTGAAAGAAAAAGTACCTCACGATTAAATTGCAGCTCGGGAATATTTTGAATCCAAGTTTCTAGGGTAGTGCATTAAGGACGCGCACAAGCCATTTTAAAGGCTTTAAAACCTATTTATATTAAATTAAATTAAATTAAATTTGTGTCATTATACTCAGTAAGTGTCACCCATGTCAGAATGTCCATAAAAAAATAAACTTTCGCGCGCCCCTCGTAATCAATACCAAATATCCGGGTACTAATGATAACCTACTTCAACTTTTTTTCTTTCCAGGGAAGCTATGTGATAATTTATTTCATTTTCCGTGCCATTGGTTAAAAAATCTTTGTTTAGAACGTATTTAATTTCTTCATCTAGCTCATTTAACTTAAATTCCGCATGTTCTTCTTTTGATCTAAAAAAAATATTTTCTAAATACCCAAACATATACTGCCTGGCAAAGACAAGTTGTCCTATCTGCAAAAAATCACTTTTTGAGATAAGCACACCATTGTATTGCTTTCCACTAGCCACACGTGCCTACTAAAAAGTCTAAAATTTCCTGTCTAAATCCCAGGTCCTAAAAATTAGCCTAAGATGTTTGTCTAAGTGGAAATTTTTCAATGTTTTCTAAACAAAATTGTTTTAACTAGTCTAATAGGACTAATTAGTTAACTTAAGTTAAAAAGTCCAATCAAATTACTAAGATCTGTAAATTAAAGATCTTAGTAAGTTGATTGGACTTTTTAGATCATTTTGTCCTAACTTTCTTAGATAAAAAGGCCAGACAAATGCATTTAGTATGACAATTTATTTTTCTGACAAAAAAATATATTAAAGGATATCGCGTATTTTTGATAATAAAGCAGAACCCAACGCCATATTCATTTAAACATTTTTTCAAAAAGGGCAAACAAAAACAATAAAAATGGCCATATTTCAAAACATTGCAGATAGGACAACTTGTCTTAGAAGGGCAGTATAGGTTATATTTTTTGTTCACATGTGAAAGGGTTATCTACGTTATTAAGGGTTATTTACGTTTTTGATACACTTTGGCATAACTTCCAATTTGCTGGAATCAGTACGCTGTTTTGTAGGGGAGGCGGGGGTAAAACAGGACATTGAAATGATTCTTCAATTCTAGCGTCCTTAAATGTTACGTTAAATTTTGCTATGTAGTTGCAACATGTTATTAAAATATGCGATCTTTCCCAAATATCACTAATTTCCCTAAAAAAACACTGCTTATTTAAATAAATAATAATATAAATAAATAATAATATTTATTTAAATAAATAATAAAAATATTTATTGGAAACTTCCAACAGGCTAAGGGAACGTTCAAGTATTACGTAACGCAAATTTTGATCATTTTGGATCCCCCCCCTTTAACGCTATTTTCGTATACCATTAACATGGGCGTAACACTCCAAAATACTTGAACGTTCCCTAACGACCGGAGTCTTTTTGCTTATTTAATTTATTTATAATAGGGGAAAAAGGGGTAATAGGAAACAGGGGTAATAGGAAACGATGAAGAAAAAGATATTAAAAATTTCTTCTGAAAATATGAAAAAAACGTACAAAGACCCCACATTAATAAATTCATACTTAAGCTATTATTCCTAAAAATTGCAGGTTTCTACTTAAGCCTTTTTATAATTTTTTTTTAGTAAAAAGTTAACCTATATTATAGGTTCATGATTAAATTATGAAGTTTAATGTTGAAAGTGGGAACATTTTGTCTTTGACGGTGAACTAAAACTTTGTTTTGGCAAGCTTTGCAATATTGAAATATTTTACTGACATTCAAATGTTGTAAATGTCGCTGTAATAATTTATTAAAAGTGTTTCTGGAACTTGCAGCGTTGCCAAAAAGTCCAAACGCTGCTTTGGATTCTCTTATTACTCCAGGTGTATTTTGTCGGGGTAATAAGAAACCCTTTTTAAAACTATTTATTTTTAGAATTTTCCTCGAGATTTTTGTAGGAATAACTTTAAAATGCCGAGGAAATATCAAAAGAAAAGTGTTTGGGTAATAAGAAACAAAATTTGAAAAAAAATAATTTTTTTTATTTCTAAACGTATTAGAATTGATTGGATTTTATACAAGAAAATTAATACTACATATTAATACATTATAACACAAAAAAATTGAAGTTTCCGCCTTGTGTTAAGTCCTAATTCTAACATGGTCTGTTTCTTAAAACCCCGAGTGTTTCTTATTACCCCTTTCTCCCCTAATATAAATTAAATAGTTATTCCCTAAAAAAAATCTCGTATTGAAACGTCTTATTAGACATTCAGACGATTCCAAATACGTATTAAAAAATACTTTTTAATATTTGGAATCGTCTCTATGTGTTTTAATACGTTTCAATATGACATTTTTTATAGGGCTACCCAGTAAACTGTGATGGTCCGGTGAAACACTGGATCAATGCTGGCATTGACGGCTGTGTGGCGGCTACGGTAAGCCATTTTAGGCCCAGTGCTGGGTTATTACCAGCAACACGACTATGGCTGTTAGACGGCAAAATGACAATGGACCATTGCCGGTTAATTACCGGCAACGACAACGGGCCATTCCTTGTTAATTTCTGGAAAATTAACATTATAACATTACAATAATTTAAATTTCTCGCCATTTTTTTATGGTATAGCATGTGCACATGTGCTTCAATGCTGTTCTGAGTAGCGCTGGGCCATTGCTGTAAAACAATGTTATCCCGGACCGGCAACCGTGCGCATAGTCAATAACGGCCCATCAGTTAGTGTTTACTGGGTAGGGGAAATGGCAGACTAACATCTCTACTCTAAATTTCTCTACTCCCTAACATCCCTACTCCAAAACAACTCTACTCCGTAACATCTCTACTCCATAACATCTCTACTCCGTAGAACTCTACTCCACACTATAGACACTCGATTAGCCACTTGTCTTAACTCAAAAGAATATTTGTCATGCTAAGTCACTGTCAAAAATGAATTCAGTTTATTAATTACTTACATATTAGTGCATGTTAAGAGTACGCGGTCATTGTTGCTTTTAGAATAATTCATTTATGATTGTTCTAGATTTACATTTAAAGATAAAGATTTTCTAGGAAAAAAATAAAATAATCTAGAAGAAGAAGATTCTTTGTTCTTTGAACTGCTCATTTATTATTAAGTGGCTAATAAAGTGCATATAGTGTGGAGTAGAGTTGTTACGGAGTAGAGATGTTATGGAGTAGAGATGTTACGGAGTAGAGTTGTTGTGGAGTAGGGATGTTATGGAGTAGGGATGTTAGGGAGTAGAGAAATTTAGAGTAGAAATGTTAGTCTGCCGGGGAAATAGAGGCCCCTATGAATTTCAACTTACTTATTGTTGTCTTCAAATTCATGTTTTCTTTTTGTATCGCTAATATCTAAACCACTATAACTATTTTCAAATTCGTCTGATTCCAAAATAATACGTTTTGGCCCAGGATAAATAGAGTGCAATCCCCACTCTATTAATTTTCCTTCTATTTTAAATGATGGAAATTTTATATGGATCGTGTTTATGCATTTATTGTCTTTTAGTTCCCATAATTTAAAAACCTAAAAAATTTACCTAACATAAAAATACGAGGGGCTGACCGCGTCTGAAATTTGTACAAAAGAGTTCCTTTTTGCAAAGAGTTCCTTCGGAGTTCCTCCAGAGTTCATCCGAGTTCTTCGGAGTTCCTTGGGAGTTCCTCCTGTGTTCCTTAAAAGTTCCTCTCTGGAAGGGGTAAATTTTGGTAAATAAGCCGTAGAAATTACCGCTATACAAGCAGTACTGCCAATAAGGCACCCTCAAAAAAAAGCTTTGTCCCTGATGGTTTCAACCAAAACTTGGCGCCCCTACACAAAAAAAAAGAAATTGGCCCCAAAAAAATACCTTCAAAAGCTTTGTCCCTGATGGTTTCAACCAAAACTTGGCGCCACTACACAAAAAAAAAAGAAATTGGCCCCAAAAAAATACCTTCAAAAGCTTTGACCCTGGCAGTTTCAACCAACACTTGGCGCCTCTACAAAAAAAAGAAGTTGGCGCCCAAAAAAATACCTTCATGAATAAAGCTTTGACCCTGGCAGTTTCAACCAAAACTTGGCGCCCCTAAAAAAAGAAGTTGGCGCCCAAAAAAAAACCTTCAAGAAAAAAGCTTTGTCCCTAACGGTTTCCACCAAACATGGCGCCCCAAAATTACCTTCAAGAAAAAAAGCTTTGTCCCTTACGGTTTCCACCAAACTTAACTTGGCGCCTCAAAATTACCTTCAAGACCTTCAGAAAAAAAGCTTTGTCCCTGGCGGTTACTACCAAACTTGGCGCCCCTGCAAAACAAAATTGGCGCCCAAAGTTAGGGTGTTTTGATACGGTGTTTCTAACGGATCATCTTCTGTGTCAAATAAAAAATGCCGCCCAAAAATTACCTTCAAGAAAAAAAGCTTCCTGAGGGTTTCTACCAAACTTTGCGCCCCTTCAAAAAAAAAAAAATTGACGCCACAAAATTTACTTTCAGAAAAAAGCTTTGTCCCTGATGGTTTCTACCAAACATGGCGCCCCTGCAAAACAAAATTGGCGCCCAAAGTTAGGGTGTTTTGATACGGTGTTTCTAACGGATCATCTTCTGAAAATAAAAACGTTAATCCGCATGGGTAATAAATAATAATTGTTTCTGACTTCTTAAGAGTTCCTTCGGAGTTCCTCAGAGTTCCTCCAGAGTTCTTCAGAGTTCCTCCAAAGTTCCTCCTGAGTTCCTTTGGCTTTTACAAAAGATTTCCTCGCGGTCAGCCCTTCGCCTTTCATAAAAATATAATTTAAAAAACTCAAAAAAGCATACCCCATCTCTGGATATTGATAAAAATAATTCCAAGTTTTCCATAATTTGAATATCTACAATACCAGATTCGTGGCCGGTTAATACTGAGATTGGTTTTGAAACTATGACAGAATTCCATATTCTGATAATGCCATCATCACTTCCTGTGATCACTACTTTGTATTTTCGGCTTAGAGAAAAAGTGGTGGCACCCTAAAATAGTATATCAAAGTACTAGTTTCATAACATACGTTTTTAGCGCACGAGTGCTTTATACAATTTTTTCTATTTCGCTCTAAAATAAAAAAAACTTACATTTAAATTGATGACTGTTTTAGGGATATTTGTTTTGGGTTGGCATTACAGTTTACACCATGTTTAAAATTCCAAGAACAAATGATATTTTGATATATTTTATAGTCATCTCTTCTTTTTTTCACTGCAATTAACCAAGACACAATTTCAACACGGTAAAAAATAACCTAAACATTAAATTTTGTAGAAAATTAAAGTTTAAAGTGACATTGACATTTGCACAGAAAACTTTGAGCGATAGGCTTTTCTCTGTTGCCAACCCAAAAGAAAAAAAAGTAGAGACCTCTTATGGGCCTATAAGAATACGCAAAATGCGTGTGATTATGAGCTTATAAGAGTTGCAAAATAGAAAAACGTACATTTTTTTTAATTGTGTGTAGCAACACCTTCCTAGCTTGATATTGTACATAAAATTTATAAAGTAAAGGTCCCTAGTAACATTGAACTTGGACAAGTTTTTGACCAGAGTACTTGACATAGTACTTTGAAAAAATTGGACAGCTCTTGAGCAAGAAAATTAATCAAGATTCTGAATCCAGATTTGGGCAAGACCTTAGCAAGATTCTGGAAGCAGAGCGTTTAGCAATACTTTGTCAAGTTTGTTTGTCAAATCTGTAGCAAGCAATTTGACAAGATTCTTGGTCAAGAATCTTAACCTACTGTAACAAGTATGATTTGATCATGAGAGAGATCGCTTTTCGATTTCTTGTCATTTTTTCTTCCTACTGCATTATTGCTCAAGACTTGTACAAGAATCTTGACGAAGTATCTGTAGCAATTCTTTGACAATTCTTGAGGAAGAATCTTTTGACAGTATCTTGCGCCAAAATTGTCAAAATATGCAGTTACTTGATCAAGAATCTTGAGCCAGGCTTGCTCAAGACTTGACAAAAATTGTTACTAGGGGTGCAGGTGGATATTTTTTTATCATTTTAGGGTCTTATTTACCCTATACATTTTAAAGCGATAGGAGTTGCTTTTTTGTTCAAAAAATTGCTTTAAAACTGAGCTATTAGGATCTCTACTGCAACTAAGCAAAGTCCCATTGTCTTCAAAATATTGCAGATTTTTTATGGGTTCCTTGTGGTGTTTTCCTAAACTTTTAATTATTATAAAATCTTTTTCATCCGCTAGTTCCTAAAATAATATAATACATTAAAGAACAAGTTTTATATCGAAGGCTTCATAACATAGGGGCGTATGAACCGCTCCCTCCTGAAATTTTGAAAAGTCGGCTGCTATGCACACGTGTTAATGGCTTCATAATAACCCCCAAAAATATTTTCAAAATAATTCTTTTCTTACTATCCAATAGTAGAGTGTCATTTTATCATTTTGTTTTTTCCGTAAAAGTCCAGACTTTGGTTGCTGAAAGTTAAACGTTAATATTTCTCCATTGCTCATTCCCAAAAATAAAACGCTTTTGGAATTTTTCTCACAATTTTTTATGTAAGGTTTATATGCCATACACTGAAAAAAAATGTTTAAGCTTTTACGTATAATTATAATACATTAAGTTTTTTTTCTTAGTTTTTGGTTTACATTTACCCTGCATCATTGAAATTTCGGTTTTCAACATTTTAGTATTTAATTTTTCGTCCACGAACCGTGAAATTTCAATTTCAAATTAATTTTTCTCGAAAACGGTTAGTCCTACAGTGTAACAACAAGATTACACTTTTTATGTATTTTGACCTGACGAATCATATACCAAAAATTAAATCACAAAAAAGTTACACAGAAAAAAGTTTGGGACATAAAACTGATAAGGCTCCCCCGTTTCGCACGCCCCTGGTAAAAATAAGTACATGAAAATAACATACGAAGATGGGCCTTATTAATATTAGTTCACGTGCAAAATCTCGTTGCTATATCTTAAAGGGTTCCCGAGTTATTAAATAAAAACCGAGCCACTTATAAAGGGGCGTAGCTCCCTTACGACGCCCTTTTAGACTTATGTTTATAGGAACTTTTTGTAATGTTTTATGATGTAGAATCACCCCTTAAAATTTCGGACCCTATTTCAAATACACCGTGTATAGTTTTTACGGTAGGTATTCCTCAAAGCGGTTTTAAAAATACACTTTTCTTAATTTTTCTCAGGCCTAACCAGAAGTGTGGCATTGGTGGTATTGGGCCTGCGTATTTATTTGGACACAAAACTGTACTGTACTAACGCTAAACGTATAACCAAACCAGAGCCGGCCTTTGCTTGAATTAAGCGAACCCCCTGCTTCAGGGCGCCAGCTTAGAGGGGTGCCGACGAAGGGCGTTTTTAAAATTCTAGGGGAAATAGTTATTTATGGTACTAGTGGGTAAAGTAAGATATTGCCCATGAGTGCCATACAAGGTTTTTCCAATAAATAGCTTAGGAATTCATATTTTTATTAAAAATTTTAATGACATTTTAAAGAAAATAATTTGACAAGTGACAGTTGAGTGGGTAAAATAAATAATTATCCACTCAATAAAGTAAAAGCCACGCGGGGGTTATTATTGAGTTTATCTATTTAAAATAAAGCTGGTCTTGTCTTATTATCTGTATGTATTGGATAAAAGTTTTTTTCAGAGGGATAAGGACCTTTTTTTTAATTTTTAGTCGTTAAAATTTTTAGGCAGGGGTAACCCTTTTTTATTGGTAAGGACCTTTTTTTTAGTTGTTTTCTGGCAGGGATTAAGCTTTTTTAGAGGTGAGAACCTTTCTTTTTTTTAGTCGTTAACATTTTTGGGCAGGGGTAAAGCTTTTTTTCAGAGTAGAGGATCTTTTTTTTAGTCAAAATTTTCGGGGAGGGTAAAGCTGGGGTGAGGACTTTTTTTTGTTATCAAAATTTTCAGCCAGCTTTTTCTGGAATAGGGGCGCCGAAACAAACCCTTGCTTCAGGACGCCGAAATGCAAAGGACGGCCCTGAACCAAACCTCTATTATGTATGGCGCAGTCAAAAGAAGCCATAGTGGCACATGGTTTAAACCAGAAGCTTCATAAATCATAATACTTCTCGTCGAGTTGGCGACAATAAACAAAAGAACGTCTTGACAAAAAATGGCGTCCGTTAACCAGCGGTTTCTTCGCCTGCGCTCTTCCTCGTTCCTCGAGATGTCTTCTCGCGTCATAATGGCAAGATACGAGGTCAAAAAATTCATGTTGCCATCGTAAAGGCCTATTTTACCATGTTTGGATAAAATGGCGTAACAGAAAAATTTTTCGGTTTCGATGAGAACGATTTTCACGATTGTTTCCCTCTAAAAAAAAAAGTTAGAGGTAAAATTCTGTCTAAAAGTAGTGTTGGCTATCGTTACAGTTTTCTTACAAAACGTCAAGACTAGTATGAATATACCGGGTGAGTTTTATTTATGTTCACCCCTAAAATTAAAAATTAATTTTCATTCGATAAAAACAAAACTTTGCTGATTTACATAATTTTACATTCAATTTATACAGAGCGGTCCAAAAGTCACCCCCCCCCCCTCTTAACTTTTGAACGAGTTTAGATATCGACTTCAAATTTAGAACTCTTAAATAAGACAACTTAAACTATCTTTAAGCATATATTTGATACTTTTAGCTCTTAAAATGTGGGCAGGGGGGCATGCGGGAAATTTTTTTAAATGGACTTTTTTATATATAAAAACGAAAAACTAATAAGCCCGTGTGAAGAACGGGCTCTACTGCTAGTGACTATAGTTCAATAGTGAATCATTAGTAATGATTCATTACTTACTTTTGTTTGAGGTATAGCTTCAATATTATGCAAACTTAATTCAAATTTTGTGTCTGATTTTGGATTTAAGTTTTCTATAAGATAATCCAAAAAGTCATTCCACGTAATTTTTGACTTATTTTCTTTATTAATATTTTCGTAGAGAATTAAACTTTGGACAGAATACATAGAATTTTCTAAAACATTGATAACATTCTTAAAAAAATTTAAAATTTTTTGACAAAAAATATTAATCACATTATTTGTTATTGTAAATCTACCGGGTGTTTTTTTCAAAGGTGGCTCGCCCCTATAACTTTTTAATTCCTAGAGATAAAAGAATGACATTTACAGGGTGTCTATAAGACTACATTTTGAATTATATCACCTAACTTTTTTTTCACTTCCGGTTTAACCGGAAACGACCCCCACTTTTGATTTTTAAATGGAACACCCTGTATATTTTTACATATTTCGATTCTACATGAAATTCTGTGTCTAATCCTAAGTTTTTGTCAATTTTTTTAAATAAATTTTTTTTTCAGATTTTTTTTATCTGGAAAGTCACTAAATCTATTCAATTTTGATCAAATATTGGTAGAAAAATATAATTTATTAAAAAAATGTTTATTTTTGATTTTACACGAAAACGAAACTTGGAAAAACACATAATATAAAATGTGAAGCATTACATACCTTCACGGCCTAGGGCCTATACAGAAGCTTGCATAAGAACATAAAACATAAGAAAGCGATGTCGTGATTGGCTTACAAGATACATGGCGGCACATCAAGCCAATCAGGCATCGCATTGTCATGTATTACGTTCTTATACGAGCCTGTGGATATGCTTTACGTATTTTCATCAGTAGCTACTCACCGTATAGGAAACATACAGCATCTAAAAATTCTTGCCTATCCAATGCATTTTCCGCATTTTCTTTAAATATATTTTCAAATTTGTTTAGTTGTTCAGGAGATAAGTTTTGTATTAGACTAAACCAGGCTACTTCACTAAACTCGTCCACTGAATCTAAACTGTTTAATAGTAATTATATACCAAGGTAGAGAAGACATTTTTTATAGCCGAGCGTATTAAATCGCGAGCTGCGTAGCAACAAGGGATTTAAGAGTGCGAGGCTATAATAGTCTTATCTACCATAGTTTATTATAGTTTTTTCACTACTAGCACTATTTAACTATTTTTATTCAAATAATAAAATAAATTATTAACAGAAATTATATTTCTTAAAATTTTCATAAAAATCAAGTACCCTTGATCAATGACATTTGCTCAAATAAATATTTTGAAATGACGTTTAAAAATTTAGTTTTTTTTTTAATTGTTTTCATAATATTTAGCTAATTCTGATTGTATTAATTGGCAATAATTATAATTAATTATATTTATTTATTAAAAAAAAAGTTATTTAAAGCTATTTCCTTGGGTATAATTAGTAAAAATTGCACAAAGAACTGAAACATCTAAAGTGACAGAAATCAATTGTTTATAAAATTTACTCCTGCTAGGAAGAAAATTCATTTCACAGTTTGAAAACATGATAAAGCTAGTAGTGAAAAAAAAATTATATTAATTATAATTAATCTATAAAAGCCTGAGATTTTTTGGGTTTCCAGTGCAAAAAACTGTTATGTATAATATCTAAATTTTAACAATTGGCACCTGTTGGAATGTGAAAAATTCAACGTCGCTTATAGTTTACACGCAATATTTTACCTCTCCTTGCCTCAGGCGCCAGGTGCCAGTTGATAGTATGCCCGCTATACCTACTAATAGTATTAATAGATGGGCTGGGCTTTGATGGGTAAATAATAATTATGATTATTATTAATTAATTAATAATTATTAATCATAATCGTTAATTATTAATAATTTAGTTATAATTAAAAATAAACTTTTTGTTCAAATAGTATTCCAAATAAAAAGTATCGCTTTCGATTAAAAACGTATATATTGATTATAACATATTATGTGAACACATACATATTATCATACAATTTTTGTTTAACTCCCTGTATAAAAATTAACTTAATTTACTTACGTTATATTATATTGTTCATTATCTAAGGATGATTCCATATTTATTTGTTAACGATTTACTAAATTAGTGAAATAATATTGATCAAACAGCTTTACTGAAAGTGCACTCCATCGCTAGGTTACTCTTCAGTGACTCGAAATCGTATATTATGCACCTAGTATGCGAACTAAGTCTTTAGTGTTCGAGACTGAAGTTTTTTTACTGAGACGGATTCGAGGCAAAAAATCAGTCGCATACATGGTGCATATACCATTTTTTCTACTACCTAAAGGTAGTAACTCAAAATATTAGTTACTAATGTAGTTTAAAAACTATTTTGACATAAAGTTATCAGTTCTCTTAATTTCTTTCATTATTGACCGTCGTCAATAAACAATGCTCAACAACGGTCAATAATAAATGAGTTCACTGATTTTCTTGGTTGTCAACGTAAACAAGCCTTGACAACGGTAGATAATAAGTAAGCTAGCACTTAATTAGGTAGTAGAAAAAAAAACATTTTTAGATGTTGGTCGTTTTGTGGTCTAAAACGCTATCGAACGGGCCAAAAAACACATTCGCTTAAGTTGTATTTGTAAACACAAGTTCTATTAAATAAAATTTATTTTTGTAAAATTTTGATAAAACAGATAAAACATTAAACGAAAAAATTATATAAAACTAATTGAGTCTCTTATAAATTATAATGCAAAATTTTCGATTTAAATTAAAAAATTAAAACATGATAGGAAATATTTAATATGGGTCCTAAAAAATTGATATACCATTCTTGAAACTGTTTGATATTTTATCTTCTTTATGGTGCACGGAAAAAAAAGTAAAAAAAAAAAATAAAAAAATTAAGTAACTTTTCATAACTATTCTTTATTTTTTATTAGGTTATAACAAGAGCGTAAATGGTTAATCCTAAATATACGAAAAACACAATTCTGTCAATGGTTACTCCTAAAAGTATCCAAAGTTCTTGATGGGTACCTTCGGAATTATCACTTAAGTAGTCGTATTCATCGGAAATCTAAAAAAAAATCAAATATTAAATACTATACCTACACGAAAAAAAAATCTTATGTACCTAATTAACATAGGCTACGTTTACACCGTAGGGACTTTATTTTAAGTCCAGGTACTTTTTATCTACCTATCTCGGTTTATAGCATTTTGTAAACAGAGATAGGTAGATAAATAGTACTTGGACTTAAAATATAGTACCCCCGGTGTAAACTAATCCATAATTCACAACTAGGTATTAAAACAAATTAAAGGTTTCAGCGAGAAAAAAAAAAACAGAAAAAAGTAAAAAAAAATCTAAACTCAAAAACGAAACAGCATGTTTAAATTTTTTGCGCATATTGGTTTTGAAAACTTTTTTATACTAAAATCAGGGTAAGTTCCAAAGAATCAGGAAAAATCAGAGAAATATTAGGCAAATATCAGGGAAAAATCAGAAAATCATAATTTGCAAAACCTGTTGCCACCCTGAAAAAAACTTGTTTGAAATTTTGGAATTTTGTGTTATATTGTATTAGAAAATAATAACGAATCGACTAAAGTTTATTTTTTTAAGGTATAGTTATTTTAAATTTGCCGCTAAATACTCCACAAAGTCCGATTTACACTAAAGCATGTGGCTTGTTTTGAATGTCAACATAACCAAAATTTATAATTTTTGTTTACTTACTTTGTTTTTATGATGTTTTGATGTAAAAGAGAATTGATAAAGCTGTTGCTAAAAACACTTTTGTATTCCTGTAGAAAGAAAATTTGCTTATAAAATCGCTTTTATTCCCATAATTTAGAGGAATAAACCATTGTTTTGTTCTCGTTAATGGCACGTCAACGTTTTACGGTTGTGTAAATTGGGCCTAGTCATTTCGCTTACGACACATGCGTATCTTACGTTGCTATGGTAATTTCGAGATTGTTTACAAGCGGGAAGGTTTAAAATAACTATACCTTAAAAAAATAAACTTTAGTTTCTGGACAATTTTTCCAAATTTGTTAATAAGTAACTCGATAAGTAGTTTCCTATTTACTTACATTATTTTTTGGAGGATATAAACATAGCCCATATTTCAGAGCCGAAGAAGTTAAAATCCTTATCAAACTTCTTGGTAAATTATTTTTTTGTTTATTTCTTGAAATGTTTACTACAATAATGGATACCAATGTGGCTACCAAACTTGCTATTAATGTAAAACAGTATAACATTACTAAAATAAAAAAATAATTAAAAATCTTTATTAGAACTGAAAGTTATAATAATATAACCCACAACACGATGACTGTACCCAAACCTTAGACAATATTGAGGGTACGAATTGGCCTTTCGTAAAAAAACAAATGCAAAACATGGTTTTACCCCAGCTAGTAAAATTGATCCACCGTGAATTCTAATAAAAATAATCGTTTTCGGGCCCCGTCCACCTTGTCTATGCGATTTTTTTTTTAGCATCTCACACTGTGAGTTTTTTACGTTCTAATAGGTATACAGGGTTATTCAGAAACAGGGTCATTGATTTTAAGATGTGATTCTACATCATCAAATATGTCTAAAAATGCGTTGTAAGGGAGCCAAGTCCCTTTGAAAGTTGCTAAAAAATTCGGTTTTTATTTAATAACTCAGGAACCCTTTGAGATATAGGAACGAGGTTTTATATGTGAACTATGCTTAATAAGGCCCATCTTCGTATGTTATTGTCATTTACTTGTTTTAACCAGGGTTCTGCGAAACGGTGAGGCCTTACTAGTTTTTTGTCCCAAACTTTTTTTCCTGTAACTTTTTTGTAATATTATTTTTGGAATATGATTCGTCAGGTTAAAATACATAAAAAAAGGTACTCCAGTTGTAATACTGTAGGATTAACCGTTTTCGAGAAAAATGCATTTGAAGGTGAAATTTTACTGTTCGAAAACTTTCCAAGGGACTTAGCTCCCTTACAACGCATTTTTAGACATGTTTATAGGAACTTTTTTTCATATTTTCCTTTGTAGAATCACCCCTTAAAATTAATGACCCTATTTCTGAATTACCCTGTATGTAATAATTACCTAAATTTGGCACTTCGTCTGAACTAACAGGTATATACATATTTAAACTTATTAACAATATCGAACACATAATTAATGCTAAACAATCCAGAGATATTTTTAAAGATCCAAAGGGCGAAACCCAGAATGATGAAAGTAAGGAAACTGCAATAACTGAAATTATAAAATTAAGAATAATGAGCGGTTACGTTTAGAATTTTTTAAATAACCCTATAAAAAAGTTCTGATAAACATACTTGGGTATCCCATTGCTCATTGTTTATTAATATTTAAATTTCTGATGAAGTTTCATAAGGAATTCCTCATCAAGTTACATGAGATTTCATAAGAATTCATAAGATTTTTGGAATTTTCTGGAGATTTTGTCAGTTTTGATGTTAGTCAAATGATAGGTTGTAAATTGGAAAAAAAAGTAAACATGCTGTTATTTTAAAGTGTAGTAGTGGATCACCGGGTGATTGGCGTAAGGGGTGTCCGCCATCTTGAATTTTAGGTAAAAATGTATAATACCAATTTTGTTAAGGGAACGTTCAAGTGTTACGTAACGCAAATTGTACCAAAATTCATACACTTCATACCCCGGTTCCCGCGTTACTAAAGGCTGTAGAGATTTTATATTTTGGCTACCCCCCTAACAAACCCCCTATTAGGGGAGTAGTCAAAACATAAAATCTCTATATCCTTTAATAACGCGAGAAACTGGGTTTGAAGTGTATGAATTTTGGTACAATTTGGGGAAACGTTCAAGTGTTACGTAACGCAAATTGTACCCGAGTTACTAAAGGCTGTAGATATTTTATATTTTGGCTACATGAAATCTCTACAGCCTTTAATAACGCGAGTGACGGGGTATGAAGTGTATGGATAATAATAAGAGTTGTGTTAGGGGGGGTAGCCAAAATATAAAATCTCTACAGCCTTTAGTAACGCGGGAACCGGGGTATGAAGTGTATAAATTTTGGTTACGTAACACTTGAATGTTCCCTAAGGGGTCGTCCATAAAATACGTCACGTAAATTGACCAAAATTCTTACACTTCATACCCCGTTTCTTACGTTTTTAAAGGATGTAGAGATTTCAAAATCCAAACCAATTTGCATTTTTATCTTAAGATACAAATTCAACGAGATAACCGCACTCACGCCTAAAATTCAAGATATCGGGCATGTCCGGGTGCACCGCTTACGCAATTTCCCGGTGAAAAACTAACAGTCCTGAGTGTTCCGTTACTATACACTACTACACTGAAAGAAATTACATTGAAAAGGTGTAAAAAAATACACTCTATAAATGTGTAAATTTTACACCTTTATATAAATGTACATCAATATTGATGTGACACTACACACGTGAGGTGATTTTGACCTAGTGTGTATTTTTACATCCATCCTTCTGCAACAATACACTCGGAGCTCAAGAAAGTGTATTTTTATAAACATACCTTTAGCAACAATACACCCGAAGTGTAAAAATCACACTTCTGATGTACAAGCCAGCCAATCGCGGGCGTAAAGCTAGTCACGTGAAGCCAGAATCCCTGCTTTATCGAGTCTGGTGGCTGTCGACCATTATAATTGTTTACGTTTGTAAGAGCGTACGTATAATTTTGTGTGTGCTATATTTTTCAAAGAAATAATTGGTAAGTGTTGATTAAAAGTAAATATTTAAAAAGTGTGATTAATACAATATCCTTAAAACATACATTTTATAATATTTTACTTATTTAGGCGGTAACACTGACCTGCCAAATTTTGAGTTGTTAAGACTTGTGTATGTTTTCTGTTTCTATTTTATATTGGTTCTTTTTGTAGCGCTGATTACGATTATACCTTTTATTTTTCTGTTCGTAGTTTTTCCATAAAACACTATTCATAAATAGAAAAATAACAAAATGCTTATTCTATTTTTTTTTAATAAATTGAAGGGTTTTAGGTAAAAAGTATATTTACGCGTTGGTGTAAACTTTACACACTTGATGTAAAAATATAATACACACCGCATTTATATTAACGCTTCGAGTGTAAATTCACATCAGCTGCAAGTAAATTACCCATGCACGTGGATGTAAAAATTTATCTCAGTGTACCCTTTAAAATATCAGCCCGTGTGCATTTTTTTCAACTTCAACACGGGAATTCCTCGCCATTTGGCTGGACTATGTTTATTCAATAAACTTTATTGGAACCATTTTTCATCAGATTTTTTTTAGGGAAGCCTTATTACAAATATATGGATACCTGTTGTAAAATTTTGTATCTCGTAACTAGGCAAATGCAACGCTCCGCACAGTGGGTTTTTGGAATGTTTAGGTTTGACAAAAATGACGAAGAAAACCACACTCTGATCGTGATTCATGATTATTTGGACATTACAAAACCACTTTTTTTAAAATCGAGTTAGCTCGTTTTTGCACTTTTTTTTCGAAAATCAACATAGCAGGAGTATAAAAAATTAAGTGTTAAAAAATGTTACTTTGTTTCTTATTTTTACAATTTTTTTTGATTTAGGACACCACCAAAATCATTCCAATAGTTTTAAAATTTTTCTTTTAAAGTCCTCTTTTGTGCAATAACCGAGAAAATACAAAATTTTTATAAAGTAATTTTGTGTAAACTATGCGTACACGGCTAGGGTTACCAGGTGCTAAATTCGAAATCCCGGTCGTGACCGGTGAAAAATCCAGATATTATACGAAAAGCCCGGTTTTGGTGCACAAATTACAGACATTTTTTATTGACCGCTAGCTGTTAAGAGTTCTTATTATTAGAGTTTTTGACAACACATTTATAATTTTTAAAGTAATTTTTATTATTTTGTACATTTTACTAATATTTATTTTTTTATTACCTATTATAATAATAAATAATGATTAAACTCTAACTGTAAAAAAAAACATAACTCTAAATAATTAAATTTTAACTTAAAAATAAATACAAGTTAAAGGTGTGTTGAAGAAAAATCCACAACCGCATTTCTTAAATATTTTTTAAATATTTTGTATAAAATTTATCATTTATTTATCATTTAATAAACTATTTAATACATAAAAAATGTATTTGTTTTTTATTCTAAATACGTGACTTTATTTTAATTATTCCGTTTCTATAGCAATTTGGGATGTCATTAATCAAGGATACTTGATTTTTGTGAGCTTTTATAAAATAGCATTCTTTTAAAGTCTTTTAGTTTATAGTTTATTTTAGTAAAAAAAAACAATATACCAAGGTAAAAAATACTTTTGCAGCCTCGGATTCTTATATCTCAAGATTCTAAGTATCTCGGGATATACCTAATACACCTCTGCTATAAAAAATGTATTTTCCATAGGTATACCTATTTTATTATGTATTTGTGTAAAAAGTTTTTTTTTTTGTATTTGCTCGATTATTGCATAAAAGACGACATTAAAAAAAGAATTTTAAAACTATTAGAATAATATTGGTGTCCTAAATAAAAAAAAATAGTAAAAATAAAAAACAGAGTAACATTTTTAAACGCTCAAGTTTTCATATTCCTTCTATGTTCATTTTCGAAAAAAAGTGCAAAAACGAGCTAACTCGATTTTAAAAAAAGTGGTTTTGTAATGTCCAAACAAGCCTGAATCACGATCACAGTGTGGTTTTCTTTGTCATTTTTGTCAAACCTAAACTTACCAAAAACCCACTGTGTCCGGTGAATTAATTGTTACTGAAATGGCCTTGTTTAGAGTCACAAGAGTTTAGAACTGAGGTATCGATAAGACCCAATTCATATCTTACTGTAAAATGGGGTAAAGAAAATTTGCTTGTATATTTCACTTCTGCGCTGTAAGGTGTATACCAATTCTAGGATTGGTGGGTTAATCATATTAAAATCCTTATTATGATTAACATCTAATGATAATACCGACCATTCTGAATTATATTGGTAACCCTGAAAATTTAAAATTGATTACACAGGCCCACAAAAAAAAAACAAAAGTGGTCTGCGCTATGATATTCCTATGTATTTTCGCCCGCTGAAACCGAATATGAACTCAGTTTAACCCCTACACGTCTGGATTTTTCTCTACAGCCGCACTTTGCTACCAAACGGAAAAAAATGACCAACGTTATTTTATATAAAATATTGTGTATTTCAACTTTAAATGATTAATAAGACAGGTAAAATATGTTTTTTATTTTTTAATATTTTCAATTGGAGAGTGTAAAGAGAAGAAAAAACGGGAAAAAGTAACCAAAATTATTTTATTGTGTAGTTCAACTCTAAATAATTAGAAAGACATAAAACATACTAATACGTTTACTAATCATTTAAGGTTGAAATACACAATAAAATAATTTTGGTGATTTTTTTCCCGTATTTTTTTTTCCTTTTTCAATAGACAATATTAAAAAAAAAATAAAACATAATTATGTCTTACTAATCATTTAAAGTTGAAATCATAATAAAATAATTTTGATTACTTTTTTCCTCTGTAGAGTAAAATCCAGCTGGAACCGAATCCTAACTCAGTCTCAGCGGGCGAAAATCCATGGCGCAGACCACTTTTGTTCTTTTTTGTGGGCCTGTGTTTACATATTTAAGTTTTACTAAAAAATATATAAACCAGCAATCAATTTAACCCGCAGAAAAATGTTTTTTAATAAATGCATTTTTTTTTCTTTTTTTTACAGAATAGTTGTATCCCGGATCCGGGTAAATTTAAATTAAAGAAGGGTTTTGTTTTAAATAGGAGTTTTGGGCTAAATAAGTAAAATTCGTTTTTGTTTAAAAAAGTGCAAAATGATGAAAAGAAATGATAAAAAAATTAAAAATAAAGAAAAATATGAAAAAAATATTAAAAACTCAGGAATTATTTGTTATCGTAAACCTAACAACATCGCATTATTCTTGCGATAAATGTGACTATCATATTGAAAAGTCACATTAAATTACTTGTCTTGGGTAACACTGTCATGGAACTAATGCTTTGGGTTATCGACGATAACTTATTGTTGAAGCTGCTGGTTTGCTTACATTGTTATTATAGTATAAATACCTCAAAAATAACTCCATAATCGTACTGAAACTTAAGAACCTAGTCACAAAGGTCCAATCACACATTGAATTACAGCATATTAAATCCGTAAAAACTAATAAAAGGCAACAAAATATTTTAATTTTATAGTCAAGAAAACACAACACAGACCCTTTTCTTTGGCCCCACTGTAGTAGTTAATGTGCAAAGTTATTTTTATTTTGACGAGATGACATTTGACAATTGAAGTTTCGTGCAATGTTGCTAAGTCGTACATTGAGATATGCCAAAATTCATAATTAAAATAATTAGTTAAAGTTAGTTCCTGGATGTAAAAAGGGCTGAAAGTATTTATTTTTTATGTATCTATAAGCATGTAAAATTTTATCGTTGCATGCGATTTAGCTCAAAATGCGATACCCTCCTTTTACTTACAAAAAATGTGTCATTTTCATTAAACTGCATCTCTATTTGCTCAAATTCCTTAAAAAATACCAAAACAATACTACACATATGGATATCTTTAGGCCATAATGCCATACTCATATTATTATTGCACCAAGCTTCTAAATTTAGGGTTGTTTTCCAATCGACTACTCCTTTATCTGTTACTACCATCATGGTGTCTTCCAAAATATGTTTTTGACTGCTTACAGAACTAAAATTTTAATAGAATATTATAAGTACGTTTCTGTAAAGTATTTAGTAAAGAAATTCTTGTTTGAAATAAAAAATGATTCTAGTTTAAGTTATAATTACTTGTAAAGAATTAGATCTGGTTGCCAAATTTCACGCCTAAAAATATGAAGATTTTTAATATCGCCATATTTGCTGGAATTCCAAACCATTTTTTCATCTTTCCATTTCTAAAAATAAGCATTTGACTATAAATTATAGCGGGCCTTCGTAAAATTAAAGAAGGGTCTATAGCAGTACTGCCATTGGCAGGATATGACTATAGTTATATATATGTATATGTATAGTATTCCGGGTGTTTTCAAAGGTGGCTCGCTCCTATAACTTTCTCAGAGATAAAAGAGTAAAATTAATAGGGTGACATCGAAAGGCGATATGGGATTGCCTCCGAAACATCGTTTTTTTTTATGTTATAATTTAAGTGGACTGCGATTTATAGGTAGGAATGAATTATTAATTAAGACAAAACGACAGTTCCAATAATATATAAGGTTATCTTACCTTGACATCAGCATGTTGTATGTCGCGACCGCCATTTCGTCTTCACAGGAGATAACCACAGAATTGGAGACTGTTGTACGCGAATAAATGTTTGTTTGACTAGTGTAGATATACACTACTAATTATTGCTAAATACATATGTGTATATGGAACTTATAAGTTCTTTATAAGCTTATACGTCTATTTTGCTGGCGTGAATATTGTAAATTTCAACTGACGCCCGGCGCGGTATGTCAGTTGTTGGGTGTATATTGATTTACGACATCGATCGCTCTCGAAGTGTCGAATTGCTACGTGATACTTGAATGCTGAAGTTCAGGAAAATCAACTGCCGGGCGGCCTTTGACCTGCCCAAAATATGTGCAAGCGCATAGTATCTAAGGCGATTTCGGTACGCGCTAATACGAATTACAATTTACTTTTAAAATAAAATATTATTTTTAAATTATAACTAAGTATGTAAATTAAACTAAATTATGTATAATAAAAACACAAATTAAAATAAATACAGCCACAGAAATGTGGTTGTAACAGGTGTCTTCAGGCCATATTTTGAATTATATTATAAAACGTATTTTTTTTTTCACTTCCGGTTTAACCGGAAACGAGCCCTACTTTTGATTTTTAAATGGAACACCCTGTATATTTTTACATATTTGGATTCTCCATCAAATTCTGTTTTTAACAGCTTTTGTAATTTTTTAAATAAAATGTTTTAGTTTTTTTTATCTGGAAAGTTATTAAATCTATTCATTTTGGATCAAATATTGGTATAAAAATACAATTTACTAAAAAAATTGTTTACTTTTGATTTTACACGAAAAGTAAACTTAGAAAAACACATTTTTTGCTTTAACTTAAATTTTTGGTTAATAACGTATGTAAAAGTATACGGGGTGTTCCATTTAAAAATCAAAAGTAGGGGTCGTTTTCTTAAGTGACAAAAAAAATACCTTAGATGATATCGAGGATGATATAATTCAAAATGTGGTCTTATAGACACCCTGTAAATTTAATTTTTTATCTCTAAGCATGATGACTTTAAAGTCACCTTGTCTTTAAGAATAAAAAAGTTTAGGGGCGAGCCACCTTTGAAAAACACCCGGTAAACTATATATTTTTTTCTATAAATAAATGTATTTTAACGAATTATACCCTATTTCATTTCATTATTAGTAACTAAAAAAGTTACTATGTCTAGTTTAGCTTTGTAAGTAGTTCTTCTGGTGGAAAACGGCATTTTGCGTAAATTTGAAGTATCGTATAAATATGTCTTGAAAAAATAGGTTAAATTTGTATGTCATATCATTCAGATAGTATTATCTGAGATAGAATATACACTTTAACAAATTTTTTTGTAATCATTAATAAAAATATGATAAAATGTATGATCTGAGGCTTTGCCCAAATATAACGAAGAAACGTGGCAAAAATTTTACTATAGTATTTTAAATCGTGATTGAAAAAGTCTATATGTTGTTAAATATCCACAACAATTTATTATCACTTATTTATCACTTATTTATTATGCAATTATTTATTTTATCACTAAATTATATCACTGTGTTGGCTTATATAAAATTTATGGGAGTATTTTCAAAAAAAAGTACAAAATTTATTTCTGACAGTAACAAGGGAAAAATTATTTTAAAAAACTTCAAAATTAATGCAATGATTGCAACCTTAGTCAAAACAACTAATATTAGCACCAATCATAAAAATCAAAAGTACTAAATAGTTGCTAATCGTCGTATCAGAACAACAAGGTTTCAACTAACAATTTTTCAGGTTTTCACTTTTTTGCATTTTTGAATAGAGCTTTTTACTACCTTTTTGCCTGTACTTAAAAAAGAAAAATATTATGCACATAGCTCATTTTATTTACAATACAACTATCTGCATTTTTTGAGATTTTTTTTAGTGCAATGAGATTCTAACTGATAATAAAGTTTAATTTGAATTTCTTACTTAAAAATCAGGTACTCCGTTAATGAAAATTAACTTAAGTCACATAGATGACACTAATGCATAAAAAGTTTGGCCTGTGATTTTTACCAAAATTATGGAGGTTGATGAGAAATGCTTGTGCGAAACAATTACTAATTATCAATTTTAATAATGATTAATAATAATTTATGCAAAATATTGCATTTATATACAAAATATTAAAACAAACAGCCAAAAAAACATGAATTTAATGCAAAACGGTTTGGACTCAATTAGAACACTGTTGTACTACCACTTTTCATAGATTTTTGGGTTATCAAAGTTCTAACTGATTATTTATTTTAACTAATATTTAAAATATCAACAAAATGTGTATTATAGGTACTAATTTATCCTAATAATACACCACTCAATTATGAAATTTAAGGTTTAGTTTGATGATTTTAAAGTTTTGATTGATCATAACTCAAATCTATAACTTATACAGTTGAAACCTTGTTGTTCTCATACGACACGTAATAATGAAATAAAATAGAGTATATTTTTTAACCTTTTATTGTGATAAAATATTTTTTTTTCTACGAATGGTTTAGAATGTAAGCAAATAGAATGAATCCATTCTAGCTCTAGATACGGTATGAATATTCCGTATCAAGTGTTAGAATGAGCACATGTAGTGCCATCTCTTGTTTATAAAAGTAAAGAAAACTCTAGCAAAATTAGCAAAAATATGTATATTTTACCATGAATTATTGAATAATTAAATGTTTTAAAATTACATAAAGTTTATTAGTTTCTTTTAATATTTGACCGGTTTTTTTATCAGTTTAGTTCAAAAAATTAAAACTGCTCCATCTGTTGTTAAATATTTAAATCTGATAACTGTCACAGTAATCTGACATAACCTTCAATTTTTGCATTATAATTGGTAAATATGTGCTAAAATTAAATAAAAATCTTTTTTAAGTACTGATTTGATAAAATTATTAAATAACATTAATTGCTTTATTTAAAAATATGTGTTTTGTTGCATTTACAATGTCGAGTCACAAAAAAACATTGTTTTTTACCTTGTCGGCAGCTTATAACCATACAGTGTTTCATATTTGCAGTCGAAGAAAAAGTATAGTCTACAACACGTATGGCATAGTCATTCCGCGCTCACGGGACCGTCATACTCGCCTGCCGGCTCGTATGACAAACTTTCTGCTCTCGCGGAATATTGTCTATTCCATACTAGTTATAAAATACTATTTTAACCTTTTGTTGCGATAAAATATATTTTTTTTATCACATAAAAGTATATGAAAAAAATAAAAAAAGGCAACTTAAAAAGTTTTAAATTATTTTTAAAAAATATATATTTACCATTCTGCATTCTCCTCTTATTACAAAAGTTCGTCTATGTTCGTTCTACAAAAAAAAAATTTAAATGATTTTCTTTTGGAACTTTTTAACTTACTAAAAAAATTGCAGTGGTCACAAGCGACATATTAACGGTTGTAAGATCAGAACTATTTACAACTGGTCTGGCGAGAGGGTCATATTCATTCAATAAATCTTGCCTTAATCGGTCCAAGTCGTTCATTTTTCTTTTGATTTTCTAAAAAAACGTTAATTTAAGGGGTCTTTCTACCTTCAAATTTTAAAATGATTATTTTTTTAAACATTTTTTTTTATATAGAAGGTAGGTATGTTTATTTATATACAAAAAAAAAATAGTTTTTTTTTGGCCATAAATTTGTTTGGAATAAAACATCAAAAAACGGTGCTCGCCTTGGTTCCGTCTGTTTGGATCAACTGAAAAAAACGGGATATTATTCAGTACTGAATTCGCTATAGCCGAACTGGAAGATTTTTTTTTGGAAAAAATGGCGGACGTTTTTTTTTTGAAATTTTTTGAATAATGTCCGCCATTTAGTTAATTTTTGGCCAATTGTTTTTTTTTCTAGTTCGGGCTATAGAGACTTCAATACTGAATAATATCCCGGTTTTTTTTTCAGTCGATCCAAACGGCGGTAAACCGTTTTTTGATGTTTTTTCAAATTACTTTTATGGCCAAAAAATGGCACTTTAATGTTTAAAAATCTATTTTTTTTTGTATTTTTTGAATATAAATTAACGTACCTACAAAATTTCACAATATCTTTTTTCGTTCTAAATAAAAAAAAAATCTTAGAAAAAAAATATTTTTAAAATTTGGAGGTAATCAGGTAATAACAGTTTGGTCATAGGTTTCAGCTGTAAGGATAATAGATATAGCTCTCGCTAACTTGAGTGCCAGAATCTGGCATATGCCAGACATACATGTATACAGGGTGCCCGTTTTTCGATCTCAAGCATGGGTATCTCGGTTATTATAAGAGATACAAAATCGGTTAAATTAGAAAAAAGTTGCGCATTTTTATGCTGATCAATAATCTGAAAGAAAACTTGACCTATCATTTTTTTTTTAATTATTGCAAAAAAAATAAAAATCCTGAGTTTCGTTTTTATTTTTTTGAGCGAAAACGGCACAAAGCTAGACGTTTTTAACTGAAACATTGTTAAGGTACTTTTTTGCAAGGAATCTAAATCTGTTATCATATTTTCTATGGCATTTTAGATGCAAGAGCTACAACACTTAACTTCGTTTTTTCTTATGGGCCCATTTTGGATTTTTACATTTTTGAATACAATTTTTTTTTCTGATTACGATGATCAAGTCTTACATTTTGAGCGAAATTACAAAAAAAATTTGCGCAGAGTGCTTTGGAAACAACGAACCAATTAAATTAATGGAGGTTAGGTTTGAAGCTGTAATATAATATAATTTTTTTGGCTGTATATTATTTATATAAAATTTTTAATGAAATATATCGGAAAAACACAAAAAAAAGTGCAAAGTTTGGATTTGTGGGCCTGTAAAAAAGTAACCAGGGCAGATATTAAAAATTTGCAATTAATGGCATGAATTATTTTTATTTAGCTATATTTCCATAATTTTTTTTTGTTTTGGAATCCTGCGGATTTTTTTTTTTTTGAGATCGAATGCATACAAAAAAAACATTGTATAAGGTTTTAAGGGTTCACAATTTTTTTAACTATCGGATTCGGCTTCAGCGTCAAAAAATGCATAGGAAGACCATAGTCTTCATTAGAACTATTTTTTTATTTTGTGGTGCTGTGTTATTGATCAGCTTAAAAATGCCCAACTTTTTCCTAATTTAACCTATTTTGTATCTCTTATAATTACCATTAATCGGAATAAATTCAGTTATGACTCATCAACGTTGAAAATAAACACAGAAACATAGGCTTACGGAATAATTTTGCCGAATTATGAGAGAAATTCACTAAATCGAAACATTTGACGACTAATTTGTTACACACAACAATATTGAATATACATATTAACTATAAATATGTAAATATATCGGTGTTTTTCGAAGAAAATAAAAATGTAAATATTTAAAACCTCGCGTCAACGATAGAATCGACGCGGCGCCTATGCGAGCACTGGAAATTCGCCGATGACTGATAATTACCGAGATACCCATGCTTGAGTTCGAAAAACGGGCACCTTATATATCTATAGTGTCCCTATTTAGCTGAGATTTCCAGTCCCTAAATATCTGCAGATATCTGGATCGGGATTAAATGACACCATGGCCCTGCAGGTTCGATTTTTTTTTTTGCAAAATAAAGTTTATTTTCAAAATAGCATACTCAAATTTATTAAAAGTCGAGGGGGAAATCCCCCTTAAAATAGAGGCTTTATAAAATCATTGATTAAATACCTTCTTAACAGGTAAACTGCCATGAGAGATGAGCATGGTCTCACACATACTTTTGACTTTCTGGCCTCGCATATTAGGCCTCTGGGGCCGAAATTTTTCAATACATGGTGGCAGTCAACCTGTTAATCAATCTTAATCTTCGTAAAGTTCCGTAAAATCTTTTAAATCACAAATCAATTATTTAAAATCCCACTTAATGTTTAAAACCCTTAATAAAAATCTTTAAATGCCTTTAAAATCCCTTAAAAATCTTTTTAAAATCCCTTAAAAGTTTTAATTATTGGGTTTACCCAAAATTAAAAAAAAATACCTTTGAATGTTCTTCACGTTCGCAGTTGAAAAACCATTTAGCTTCTACAGACGCCCACGTGCTGAAGCTGAAAACCTTTAGGTTCAAAGGCTCAGGGTCAGTCCAAGACATAAACGCTAGTTCACTTCCTTCAGATCCCACCTCAACCAGACCCTCTAAAAAATAATTCAGTTACGTATCCCTGGATCATAATTCAGTTTTGAAAATTGCTGTATAAGGTTTTTTATGGTTGCTGAAATTGAATCTGATAATAAATTTTTTCAACATTTAATGTTTTCAATATTGTTGTCAAAATTGATATTTAAGGGTTTTTGGGGTTGACGAAACTGAATCTGATATTAAAATTTTTCTAATTCCAAACCCTGAGGGGCAGAGGTAGTTTTCGTGAAAATTGGTATATTGGGGTTTTTGAGATAGCTGAAAATAAATCTGATAATAAAAAAATAAAACTCCACCCCCTGAGGGACGAGGGTTAGTTTTTTAGAATATTGATATATTGGCGTTTTTGAGGTCCCTAAAACTGAATCCTAAAATGTTTTTCTAAATCCCCTCCCCCTTAAGTGGCGGGGGTAGTTTTCTTGAAAATTGGTATATTGGGGTTTTTAAGGTTGCTGAAAGAGAATCTGATAATAAAAAATAAAGTCACACGTCGAGTTGATAACCTCCTCCTGTTTTGGAAGTCGGTAAAAAACATTTCCCGCACAGAGGTGACAAATGGGAAAGCTTTTATACTGCTCAGTGTATTTTTCAGGCATATGGAGCACGAGCATTCTTTCGTATTCTATTCTATTTTTTTTTTTTTTCATTTCGGCTTGTTTTATGCTAGGGACCCTGTAGTCTTACCACGAGATATATGTAACCAAAACGACCGTACATCGACAGCCGAAAGCAGACCAGTTCGCCTGATTGATTCCTTTACGTTTGATTTTTGACCTCTTCGGATATCGCAGAAAGTATTTCCCCCAGCTCCCACCACAATCTCGTAGACTGGATCATCTGGCTTGAAATCTTCTGCCGGAGACAGCAGAATATGCGCATCGCTGGCCGCCAAAACGCTAAAATGGAAGTCCACCTGGAGATTGTGGTCAGTTTCGTTTGGGGGATTTACGATAGGGAAAAAGTCCTTGTACACACCTCCTGTTCGGGAGTAATAGATTTGGCATTTCTGAAAATCTTAAAAAAATCAAAAGTACATATCGTGGTCAGTTTCTTTGGAGGATTTATTATCGCAAAAAAAACCTTTATCCAATACATACAGATAATAAGACAATTACCAGCTTTATTTTAAATAGATAAACTCAATAATAACCCCCGCGTGGCTTTTACTTTATTGAGTGGATAATTATTTATTTTACCCACTCAACTGTCACTTGTCAAATTGTTTTTTTGTAAATTTCATTAAAATTTTTAATAAAAATATGAATTCCTAAGCTATTTATTGGATAAAACCTTGTATGGCACTCATGGGTAAACCGATATTGCCCTCTCGAAAATTAACCTGCTTGGCTGACGCATCGCAGGTTAATTTTCTCATGGGCAATATCTTACTTTACCCACTAGTACCATAAATAACAATTTTAACGCCTTTAAATTGTATCACGCGACCCAGGCCCGTAAGTCCAAGGGGTGAGCACCCCCTGACAGACAATTTTTATAATATTTTTAGCGGTGCTCCGAAGCATTATGGGGGGGCAGAGCAAATATTTCCCAACTAAAAATTTAAAAATTGAGAAATTTCCCAAATCAAAAAAACAGCTTTACCCCTGACTGAAAAATTTCCAACTCAAAAAAATCTTTACTACCCCCGACTGTAAAATTTTGATGACTTGAAAAAAAATGTCCTCACCTCTGAAAAATTCCCAACCTTTACAAATTTTCCCAAGTAAACAATTTACTGACCAGTTTCCCTTTACCCCTCAATTTTTCCAAAATACATTTTACGAAATCTGCCACTCATATCCAACATCCAACTGGACTTGAGCACCCCCTGTGGGGTGCTTAGAGCTTATTTTGCCAGGTGCTGAGCATCCCCCCAGTTACGGGCCTGACGGGACCTTTCTATTTAAATAAGTTATCACCATATCCTGCCCACATATTATAAGTTAACCCAGTAGTACTGTTATAAGGACTATAATTACCAAATTATAGTATGTGACTAATTATGATCATCTAAGTCGAGTTCTATGATTAATTGTTACAACTATGATACAATAATTGTACAACTATTATACTTGTGGCCATTTGGCAGGATTAGTTTAAAGTCCAAACCAAACCAAACTCTAAACAGCTGTTAGGAAACAAATTAAAATTTGCGCAAATAAATTGCGCAGGGGCTTTAGGGGTTTGGTTTGGACTTTTATTTTAATGTTATATTTAAGTGACTATACTAAAACAACATGTTTAACGTGTATAACATACTTTTATTAGTTAAATTAGGTTGTGTCTATATGGTACGGCACTTTAGCAGGTTAAAAATATCAAATCTATGCAAAAGACGGCAGAAGATCGAATTTGAAGTTGAAATTTAAAATCGTTTAAAATTTAAACTTAAATTAAGAAAACTCCCATCTGTTAAATGCCAAACCACAACTTAAATTATGCTCTATGCATATTATAGGCCTATAATAGGGCTCATACTTTAAATACATATCGCAAAATTTTACAATTTTGACCCCCCTCTTCCATGTAACGCTTCGTACCACTGGCAGCGAAGACCCCCTAAATATATTTTTGGGTCAAAAAATAAACCGTTTTTATTTCTTTAAAAATAATAAATACGGATATATACCCCACTTAACGGTATACCGTTAAGTGGGGTGACTTCAGACGGTCTGGGTGACTTCGGACACTTTTTCGCAAAACCCTCTGAACTAAACAAGTGTAAACAAGTTGTGGGTTATGTGCCACGTTGTAGGGTTCAATTCCACAACTTGTGCACACAACCCCATAACTTGTACAAACGTGCTTTGGTTCAGAGGGCTTTGCGAAAAAATGTCCGAAGTCATCCACACCGTCCGAAGTCACCCCACTTGACCGTAAGTAACGCTATATCAGTGTCTCCCTTCCAGTCGTAACGTATTCAAAGTACAGCCCTTTACTTGGTTTTGAAAAAAAAGACATTATCTCGGTCAAACAATTTTTTACTTACCTGTAAGATTACTTTTATAAAAATTACATCTCACCAATGTTATGGTCAAAAAATAAATTAAAAATATATCCCAGAACAAAAACATTTCGGTGCAAAGAATACAACTAACTCAATGATGATGATTAACATTGAAATTATTATTCTTATTATTCTTTTTATTTATCTGCTTATATTTCCGGGCAAGAGGCATTTATCTGCAGATGCAATGCAAACTTACAATAAAAATGTATACTCAATGATTTTTTACAGGGCGTTTAAAATATAGACTTACCACGGTTTGTCATAGCGTTTTTTTAACATTTTATAATTTAAAATTAGTTTGGATCATAAAATTAATCAAAAATTGTTTGATTTTTCAAAAGAAGTTTTGACAAAAACACCCATTTTCAATCCTATTTTAACCTCTAAAAATTGACTTCAATCAATTTAAATCGTAAATATAAAAAAATAACCATGGTTATTTTACGGATTTGTTAATTTGTTATAATATTAGACTAGAAAAACAATTTTGCAGAACATAGATTTTTATAAAAAGTTAATGGTAATCTAATAATTTTGGCTAAACCCTTAAAAATTAATATTTTAATCACAGAAGTCCAATTGACCTCCCTGCTGAAAATGACGGATCTGTGCAGCTCTGTGCGGGTGAAAAAACAAATCCGTTTTGATATGTTTTAGACCCGCTACATCTGCGTTCACCCGTCAATTGCATTTCACCCGCAATTTAGGATTAAAATCAGATCCGCAGAAGTCGGCAAATTTTTCAGTTGCATTGAGTCGGCTATAGCAGGTGTTATTTATATCTGCAATGATCCTAAATTTACAGTTAGACATTTAGGTCTGCATGCATCCGAAATTTCTACATAGAATTTTTGTCCGCACAAGTCCGCTTAGATCCGGAACGTTGAAATATAATTTTTGTCGGCTGATACCCGCAATTTTTGTTATTTTTACATCTGCTTTTATCCTAATTTGGCAGTGAAATATTTATATCTGCATAAGTCCGGCTTTTTCACAATAGAAGTACTTCCGCACAATTCCGCGTATGTCCAAAATAATTTATGTCGGCTGTTACCTGCCCAAGTCTGTTTTTTTTCTGTTTCATTAAGTCGGTTTATATCCGCCTATGCGCGTCCGATCATGTCGGCTTACACCAGCCTAAGTGGTTTTGTCTGTCAGAGTATTAGTCGGCATTTATCCGCTCATATCTGCGCTTGTATTATGTAGGCTTATATCCGCGTTTATCTGACATTGTCCATCAATCTCCCAATTTTGTCGGCATGTAACCGCCCTAGTCCACTCATATCTGCACTCGGTCGTTTTTTTTTCGGATTATGTCGGCGTATATCCGCGTTTATCCGAAACTGTCCCGTCAATCTTTCCCAATTTTGTCCGCATGTAACCGCCTTAGTCCGCTTATATCTACGCTCGGTCGTCTTTTTTTATTATATCGGCGTATATCCGCGTTTATCCGACACTGTCCGTCAATCCTTCCCAATTTTGTCGGCATGTAACCGCCCTGGTCCGCTCATATCTGCGCTGGACCGTCTTTTTTTTTTCGGATTATGTCGGCGTATATCCGCGTTTATATGATATTGTCTGTCAATATTTCCCAATGTTGTCGGCATGTACCCGCCCAAGTCCGCTCAAATCTGCGCTCGGTCGTCTTTTTTTAGAATTATGTCTGCGTACATCCGCGTTTATCTGACATTGTCCGACAATCTTTCCCAATTTTGTCGGCATGTACCCGCCCCAGTCCGCTCATATCTGCGCTCAACCGTCTTTTTTTCGGATTATGTCAGCGTATATCCGCGTTTATCTGATATTGTCCGTCAATCCTTCCCAATTTTGTCGGCATGTAACCGCCTTGGCCCGCTTATATCTGCGCTGGACCGTCTTTTTTTTTCGGATTATGTCTGCGTACATCCGCGTTTATCTGACATCTTTCCCAATTTTGTCGGCATGTACCCGCCCCAGTCCGCTCATATCTGTGCTCAACCATCTTTTTTTTTCGGATTATGTCGGCGTATATCCGCGATTATATGATATTGTCTGTCAAAATTTTCCAATGTTGTCGGCATGTACCCGCCCAAGTCCACTCAAATCTGAGCTCGGTCGTCTTTTTTTAGAATTATGTCTGCGTACATCCGCGTTTATCTGATATTGTCCGTCAATTTTTCCCAATTTTGTCGGCATGTACCCGCCCCAGTCCGCTCATATCTGCGCTCAACCGTCTTTTTTTCGGATTATGTCGGCGTATATCCGCGTTTATCTGATATTGTCCGTCAATATTTTTCAATATTGTCGGCATGTACCCGCCCTAGTCCGCTCAAATCTGCGCTCGGTCGTCTTTTTTTCGAATTATGTCTGCGTACATCCGCGTTTATCTGACATTATCCGTCAATCTTTCCCAATTTTGTCGGCATGTACCCGCCCCAGTCCGCTCATATCCGCGCTCGGTCGTCTTCTTTTTCGGACTATGTCGGCATACACCCGCCCATGTTCAGGAGCGCCTATGTGCAGCTCTTTATGCAAGGTTTTTGATAAACTGCGCATGCGCTGACCGTTTTTCAATATGTTATTTTAAATAAAAAACATTTTTTTACAAAAAAAAAACACCAAACAGATGCCAAACCAACGTTAACGTAAACCAAGGCCCCCTCATTAAAAAAAAGACCAAACAACAAAAAACCAAAACAAAATCCTGCATAGAGAGCTGCATTTAGGCGCTTGTCCCATGTTCGCGTTTATCAGACCATGTACGCGCTCTAAACCAGGGGGTTCCGACTGGTATTACAGGCCTAGCAACAAGGAAGAAATAGTTCGCATAGTGGGTGTTCTGTTTTTCGCATATCATTCTTAGATGTTCGAGATATAAAAAACAAGGTTGGCTCGACCCCCCAATCCCCTCGTTGAATTTAACTATTATATATATGTTTTTATTTTTATTGTTATTATTTATTATTACATTTGTTGTCTTTAAACATGTAGTTTATTATAATATAATGTTTTTTCTGTTAAAAAATAATATTTACGTATGTTGAGCTAACCTCTTCTAATCACCAACCTTGGACCGTCACATAACCTATAATTACTGTTGCTTTTGGCGCCTGTTCTTTAACAAGTAAATGAGATAAATAAATGGGTGTTCTGTGATAAGAGTAAGTAAAGCAATAATTATAAATATAAAGCAAAATAACAATTATGTTTAACTAATTCTAGTACTATGGAATGAATAAACGAATGTTTGGTTGGATAGATAGGTGATAGGACCAAAAGAAGCAACAACGTTCATAGATTTTTCTATTAAAAGTAAGTACACCTGAATTTGTTTAAATACATTAATAAATATCGCTTAATATTGTTTTATTATTTACTACTAGAATGCCCTTGACAATTTTAATTTATGTCATGAAATTTGTTCTTTATTGGAAGGTCACAATTTAGTATTTGTTTTTTGTTAGTGCGAGTATTTTTAAATAAAATCTTTACCATATATGCTATACAGGCCTGTGCACAAAACGTACAAAGTTTCTACAAGTGTCCAATCAGCCTTTAGTGAAAAAAACTGTATAGAAAATTGATGGGCCCTATTTGGTTTCAACATGAACATTGACATAAAAAATATTTCTCCAGCCAGCCTCTAGCAAGTGTATAAGAAAATGACATACAATACCAAAATGCCCCACTTTTATTTAGTTTATTTTAGTTTTGTTTGTTCAGTACAGCATTCATAGCCCTCAACACCTGGTCTCTAGGGACCTTTGTTAACCACACAGACCTCCAACAGCAGTATTTTTTATTATTTTAGGCCCCGCTAAGCCCCCCTAGATATGCGCATAATTTCTTTAAAAAAAATATTCTCACCCTGAAATAATAACCAACTATTTGTTAGTAACAAAGTCGTTCTTGTCCAATTATTTAAACAACTCTTGTTTTTTTAGGAAAAGTTGGAGATGAGACAAGATGGATAAAGGAAGATACAATTCAACTTAATGGGATCCCAGGACAGCCCCCCCTGGCCTTGGTTTGAGCCCCCCTGGTATTTTTTGGGGCGCCAATTTTCTTTTGCAGGGTAGAAACCATCAAGGACAAAGCCTTTTTTCTTGAAGGTTATTTTTGGGGCGCCATTTATTTGCGGAGGCGCCAAGTTCGGTAGATACCGTCGGGGTAAACCTTTTTTTGTAAAGGTAATTTTTGGGGCGCTATTTTTTTGCAGGAGCGCCAATTTTGGCAGAAACTGCTAGGGACAAAGCTTTTTTAATTTTTGGGGCGACAATTTTTTTTCGCTGATCCCTCTGGTATTTTTTTGGAGCGCCAATTTTGTTTCACAGGGTCGCCAAGTTTGATAGAAATCGTCAGGGACAAAGCATTTTTTCATGAATGTATTTTTTCTTTTTTTGACCCTTTTGATAACAGGCGCGTAGTCAGCATCCAGTGTCGGACTGGGAAGCCCAAGGCTAGTGAGATTTCTAGCCTAGGGGGGACCAGCTATTAAAAATGTTATTTTTTTTTCCTTTTCAAAATAAATTTTTTTATTCAAAATTTCAAAATTTGGCGCCCCTACCAAAACAAAAAAACACCCTCAGAAAAAAAGCTTTGTCCCTGAGCGTTTCTACAAAATTTAGCGCCCCAGGCAAAAAACACCCACCATTATTTTAATTTTTTAATTTTTTATTTAAAATAACAAAAAAATATATAACAAATAAAGATTCTTGGGGGGTAAATACCCCCTCTACCCCCCCCATATCTACGCACCTGTTCGATAAACTATTTTTCTTTACACTTATATTTTTTTCGAGGTATTTACATAGAGTTTGTATTATGGTTATATTGCAATTTTGTTTAAAAAAAAAAAATACTTTATTTTAATTTCTTGTTTTTTTTTATTAGCCACACAACCATCATTTTGATTTAGGCGTTCGGCAATTTTGTCGAATGCCTAAATCAAAGTAATGATCCAAATAAAATAAAAATATTTTTAATTTGAATAAGCCGCCATTATGGGTTTCTGGTGGGTGTTCTGTCTAGTTTTGTCTATTATATCAGTATCGGTAAAAGTCAATTCTGTCATAACCGCCCAAGTATGGTTTTGACTGTTATGTCAGCTCTTACCCGTCCAAATTTTGTGCCGGCTCATACCGGCCCAAATCTGTTTTTTTTTTCTATTACAACGCCCACCCATGTCTGACCATGCCCATTTTATTGTATTCCTTATGCACAGTACAAAAATAGTTTTTAGATTTTGGACAATACAAAAATATACTTTTTAGGTTTTTAAATTTTGGACATTGAATCAACAGTTTTTTAAAATTAAATCATTATTTAAACGAACAGTAATTGGGTATGCATTTTCCAAAATGAATTAATTTGTAATTTCTATGTCTTCAATTAAAACATTTTTAACTTTAAAAACAGATATCTCTATAAAAAAAAATTCATTTAACTTAATTAATTTTTCTATTTTACCATATCCGATAAAACCAGGTTTGGACTTTTACCAATATTTTCAGATTAGTACCGTATTATGCAGCCATTTGGGGACTGTGGCGGGTAAAAAGTATATCCAAGCGGAATACATACGATCCGTCAAAAACAGACTTGGGCAGGTATGAAGCACACTTAAACTGATTTTTGCGGACGATATTTGCAGGTCTGGGCATACATAATTGACGGGTCAACGCGTACATGGGCGGATAAACGCGGCCGTGGTGCATTAACCGGAACTAAAACACACCAAAACAGATACGCGCGGATATGCGACAATTTCAGACTTGGGCGGGTGTACGCCGACAATATTTTTAGATTTAGTACCGTCCTGTACAGACATTTGCGGACTATGGCGGGTAAAAAGTATATCCAAGCGGAATACATACGATCCGTCAAAAACAGACTTGGGCAGGTATAAAGCACACCTAAACGGATCTGTGCGGACGTTATTTACTGGTCTGGGCCCACATAAATGACGAGTCAACGCGTACATGGGCGGATAAACGCGGTTGTGGTGCACTAACCGGAACTAAAACACAACAAAACAGATACACGCGGACTATTGCGGGTCAAAAGCATGTCTAAGCGGAATAAATAAGATGCGTCAAAAACAGACTTGGGCAGGTATAAAGCACACCTAAACGGATCTGTGCGGACGATATTTGCTGGTCTGGGCTCACATAAATGACGAGCCAACGCGTACATGGGCGGATAAATGCGGTCGTGGTGCACTAACCGGAACTAAAACACAACAAAACAGATACACGCGGACTGCTGGTTTACACCCGCGTATATGCGACAATTTCAGACATGTGCGGACTATTGCGTGTCAAAAGCATGTCTAAGCGGAATAAATAAGATCCGTCAAAAACAGACTTGGGCAGGTATAAAGCACACCTAAACGGATCTGTGCGGACGATATTTGCTGGTCTGGGCCCACATAAATGACGAGTCAACGCGTACATGGGCGGATAAACGCGGTTGTGGTGCACTAACCGGAACTAAAACACAACAAAACAGATACACGCGGACTACTGGTTTACACTCGCGTATATACGGCAATTTCAGACATGTGCGGACTGTGGCGGGTCAAAAGCATGTCTAAGCGGAATAAATAAGATGCGTCAAAAACAGACTTGGGCAGGTATAAAGCACACCTAAACGGATCTGTGCGGACGATATATGCTGGTCTGTACCCACATAAATGACGAGTCAACGCGTACATGGGCGGATAAACGCGGTTGTGGTGCACTAACCGGAACTAAAACACAACAAAACAGATACACGCGGACTACTGGTTTACACTCGCGTATATACGGCAATTTCAGACATGTGCGGACTGTGGCGGGTCAAAAGCATGTCTAAGCGGAATAAATAAGATGCGTCAAAAACAGACTTGGGCAGGTATAAAGCACACCTAAACGGATCTGTGCGGACGATATTTGCTGGTCTGGGCCCACATAAATGACGAGCCAACGCGTACATGGGCGGATAAATGCGGTCGTGGTGCACTAACCGGAACTAAAACACAACAAAACAGATACACGCGGACTACTGGTTTACACCCGCGTATATGCGACAATTTCAGACATGTGCGGACTATTGCGGGTCAAAAGCATGTTTAAGCGGAATAAATAAGATCCGTCAAAAACAGACTTGGGCAGGTATAAAGCACACCTAAACGGATCTGTGCGGACGATATATGCTGGTCTGGACCCACATAAATGACGAGTCAACGCGTCCATGGGCGGATAAACGCGGTTGTGGTGCACTAACCGGAACTAAAACACAACAAAACAGATACACGGAGACTTTTTGCTTTTTTGGTTGCCGACAAAAGCAGATGTAAAACACACCCGCATATATCCGGCATTTCCGCATATATCATTCGAAAATCATATCCGCACAGATCCGTCATTTTCAGCAGGGCTTGTAGAAATTAGTCCAAGTAGCTGGGGGGTTTAACCAAAATATTAGATTATATTAACTCGTTATAAATATCTACATCTGTGTGTAAAAAGTACGTATTTAAAAGAAATTTAAAAGAACTGTAATATTCTTTTCCGTATTCCGCAAAAATCCACAACTTCTTTTCCATAGACTAATACAAGGACTAATATTTCTATAGGTAAAAAAAATCTGCATGGAAAGGAACCATTAATAAATGATTTTATTTTATATTTATGATTTAAACTGATAGTCGTCACTATTTTCACGTTTCGATGACCTTTAGATTAGGATACAGACACTTTATTAATTATCTAATATATTTTTAGACATACCTGAGAATAATTAAATATATATACTATGATTAAAAAATTTAGTTTAGGTATTTCACAGATGGCCTAAGATCTTGAAATAAACATTTTCCGAGAGGCTGACCGCGAGGAAATCTTTTGTACAAACCAAAGGAACTCGGGAGGACTTCCGAGGAACTCTGGAGGAACTACGAAGGAACTCAGAGGAACTTCGAGGAACTCTTTGCAAAAAGGAACTCTTTTGTACAAATTTCGGACGCGGTCAGACACAATTATCATTTATTACCCATGCGGATTAACGTTTTTAATTTTAATTTTTGCGCCAAGTTTGATAGAAACCGCCAGGGACAAAGCTTTTCTTCTTGAAGGTAATTTTGGGGCGCCATTTTTTATTTGAAGGGGCGCCAAGTTTGGTTGAAGCTTTTTTTTGAGGGTGCCTTATTGGCAGTAGTGCTGTAATTTCTTCGGCTTATTTGCCAAAAATTACCCCTTCCAGAGAGGAGCTCTTAAGGAGCACAGGAGGAACTCCCAAGGAACTCTAGAGGAAATCCGGAAACTCAGGAGGAACTACGAAGGAACTCCGAGGAACTCTTTGCAAAAAGGAACTCTTTTGTACAAATTTCAGACGCGGTCAGCCCCTCGAGATTTTCACAAAAATAGGGTATTAAATGTATTTTTAATTTTAAACATATCTTTATCATATTAATTAAAATTAAAGCATTTAATATATTAAATGCTTTAATTTTAATTATTTCCTCAAAACTAATGACTTTTATTAAATATAAATTATCAAATATATTTGTACCTATAGGTACAGTTAACCCCTTGACGCCCCACTTTGTTTGGAAAAGTGGTTAATTTTTCACCAATTCGGCTATATGTAAGTCGCCCGAGTTAACTCGGGTAAGCGGAAAAGAGCCAACCTACTGTAAACGAGTTAACTTGTATAAGGGGTTAAGTTTCAAAAACCGATGCGTCATATTGAATCCGCCATTTTGAATTTTTAAGTTTTGGACACTGGTCTACATAATCAAAAGAAGACATTTGACACATTTTTAAAAAGATCGAAAAAAAAATAAAATTTTGGACCATCCTAATGGCGCGGAATTTTTTTAATTTTTTTCGTTATTTTGTTTGAAATCAGCGGTATCAAAAATAGTCGTATGCAAAAATTCAGAATGTTGACCCTGTTTTTTATTTCTTGCCCACTGTGTAGTGTTATAGGTACTATGGTCTGTTTCATCAAGCAAGAGAGTAAACTAAAAATCACACAGTGAATATTTTCAAAACAGATTCGAGTATTGGATGTGCGAATATACTGCGTACTTTATTTTATTAAACAACTATATTCTATACACAACATATACTATTCAAACTTGTTGTAAAAATATTTACTGAGCGATTTTTAATTTACTCTCTTGCTTGATGAAACAGACCATATATACTGAATATTATTACTTTTTCACTAGATACATTGACTGCGACTTTTTGGCGCGCAAAAAGCAATACATTTTTACGGATCCTATTTCCTTAATAATTAAATTATAAATTAAAAAAAAAAGAAGTACTGTTCATATAATATTATTACTTATTATTACATATTTATTCATATCTAAGGCTAATCTTACACAAATTATCCATGCAAAGAAATCAATATTACAAAATACAAGAATTTCAATTAATATAAAATATAAATCTGTTAAACTAAAACTTAAACTCTTTGTATTTCTTTTGTTGTTTTGTATCCTGTTGTTGTCGTTTACGTTTACTCTGAAAAATAAAGACATTGTTTTAATAATTTGTCAAAATTTACATTTTGGCTTTATAGTTTAAAAAGAGCCTTTTCTCAACAATGCATTAAGGGAACGTTCAAGTATTACGTAACGCAAACTGCACCAAAATTCATACACTTCATACCCCGGTTCTCGCGTTATTATAGATTATAGAGATTTCATATTTTGGCTACCCCTAATAGGGTGTGTGTTAGGGGGGTAGCCAAAATATGAAATCTCTACAGCCTTGAATAACGCGAGAACCGAGGTATGAAGTGTATGAATTTTGGTACATTTTGCGTTACCTAATACTTGAAGGTTCCCTAAATGCAAATGAAAATTTTGCAATCTAGTATCCAGAAATAAACTCGAGAAATTTAAGGGATGATTCACGTAAAAAAATATGAAAAAAGTAGTTCCGATAAAGGTTGGTTCGGAAATGAGCCCTAAGGGAGCTGCGGCCTTTCGAAGATGGACATATTGAATGGGTAACAAAAAAAGCACCAATAAAATTTTAATGCTGCAGGGCGATTCTTCATTTAAAACTAAGCAAAAAAGTATTCTTCACCAAAACACCTAAATTGAATATTAAAGGAGATAAACCCTATTAAAAAGTAACATTTTTAGTGGCACAAAATGTTACTTCTGTATTTTTTTTTAATTAAATACAAGATAAATGATTGGTTTTAAAGCTAATAGTGAAAAAAATAATTTATACTATGTTGAAAAGTTTAGGTTTAGTATTTTCTCTTTAGGGGCTGTCCATATATTACGTAACGCGCCTAGGGGGGAAGGGGTCACAGAAAATGTGAAACATTGTGACAGGGGGGGGGGGTCTAGGAAAATGTTACGTAACGGACGTTGGTTTGAGCGAATGTTCACCAGAAATTATATAAATAGAGAGATCTATAATCCCCACCTACTTTGAAATTCGAAAAAGTTTGAAATATAAAAGTTGTAATTTTAGAAGTACTGCAACTACAACTACTACTTAATGAAAACGTTTTTTTTTTAGTCATAAACTTTTTCGTTGAAGAAAAAAAAATTGTTATTTTAGCACTAGTGGATCTTAAAATTCGAAAAAGTTGTAAATTTTATGGGTCAAAAATATGAAAGTTGTAATTTTATCAGTAGTGGGAACGTCTTTTTTTTTAGTTATCAACTTTTTTGCCGAGAATATAAGTAATTTTAGACTAAAAAAATTGTTTTTTTCAACCCCTCCACTATATCTTCTTCGTTACATCCCTGTACATGACTTTTCTGTGGACAACTTAATAATATTTAGTTTTTTTTTTAAGTTTTCTAGTATCCTTTAGGTACCTACATAACAAATATGTATACAGGGGGGAGGGTTCAAAAAATTGACATATGGACAGCAACTTAGGAGAAAGTAATAAAAAATTACTCACCTTTTGCTTGGCCACATGTTCAGCCAACATATCCGACAGATCTTCTTTTTGCAGCTGCGACTGATTTTCTCTCATCTGTTGTTCGTAACGCACAGCCATTGCGTCACTGTCCATGTCCAATTCGGAAGGATCCAACGCCAATTCAACCATGCCTAAAAGATTACAATTTCAAACTTTTATTTTATTGATTACACAGATCAACAAGGATTTTGTGATCAGATATCGTTTTATTTTCTAGTTTAGTTAAGACCCACTGACTGTCAAACAAGCATGTTTTTGTTTCCATCGCGTATAATTTTTTTCAGCTATAAACCATGCCAGTTTCAATTTCAGCATCCTTAAAAACCCCTATATACCAATTTTCTAATATTTGTTAAAAAACGTATTTTATCCCATTTGCCCCACCCCAATGTTTACCAAAAACAATCCCTAGCAAGAACTTTTGGTAACATACCTGTATGCCAAATTTCAAGTCTCTAGCTTCAAGCGTTATTGTAAAAAAATAAAAGATGCAGATTTATTCATTTTCAGTTAAACTGTTGCATCTCAGAGATGCCATAGTTTAGAACTGCAAAAGTTCATATTTTAAAACAGTGTAAAAAGCAAAAATGTGTTTAGAGTGAAATTTTTGGATTTTTTTTGTGCATAGGAAAGTAGATACGATCCTTAAATATTGGATGGTCAAACACAATTTTCGCATTTTTTGAGATGTAACAGTTCAGAGCTGATATTATCGATATTATCTTTAGTAACGCAGAACTTTTTATGAAGTGATCTATTAAAACTATTAAAAGGTCGAGAAACGTCTAAAAAAGTGAGAATTTTCGAAAAAAAAAATTTTACTGCTTATTCTTACCTTCTCTATCAGGCCTCTTAGGAGCATTAGCTTGTGGAGGTGGAGCTCCTACTCCAGTCATATCATAAACGTGACTGCTGCCCATCATGGAATTACCAATCCTTTCATTACGTTTTTCTGGTATAATGTGATACAAAACAGGAGTTTCAGTTCTGAAAATAAAAAATAATATTAACAACTAATACCCGAGGTATACAGGGTTATTCTTTTAAATGGTACACTACCCGTAACTTTTGAATGAAATGAGATATAAACTTCAAATTTGAAATATGTATATCACAATAAAAGCTATCCTTTGCAATATTTTTTTATTTTTTATCCGGTAAGGCCAATAACCTAGGCCTTGTGATACATTATTTTAAAGAGCTAAAAATGATCTATTTAACTGTATTTAACTATTTATTTTATAATATTTTTTTAAATATTTTTTTTTCTTTAAAATTTAAATTTTTAATGTTTTGTGCATAAATATTATTTTTTTTACATGAGAATTATAAATAATAATTATTTATTATTATTAGTCTTAGCATGATAATATACCATGTATTAACTATTTTCACCTTTTTGCGCAAAATTTCCAAAATTAATTTTTTAAAAATATATATTGAATATTTTATCAGTTTTGAAGAAAAAAAAAACTTGAAAAAAACTTTTAAAAAATATATATTTACATGATTGAATAGAGAATTTTAAGCTCTTTAAAATCACTTATCACAAGACATAGGATGCCATTTAAAATATTGTCCCCCACTGCCTCCCTGGCGCCGCCTTACCGAATTAAAAATTGAAAAATATGACAAATGATAGTTTTTGCTGTGTGATATGCATATTCTAAATTTAAAGTTTATAATATAAATAAAAATATTATTTAACAAACAAAGAAGATTTTCAACCGATCAATTATATCGTGAAAATCAAGTATTAACAATTAGACAGTTATATGTGTATCAGATTATTCTTTGGTCTCATAAAAATCAGTTATCTATTCAACATAAACATTCAACCAGATTTTTAAGTAATAACTGCTTACAAATACCACAATTTATTAAAGCACATACTCAACGGTCAATTTTTTATCTAGGACCCAAATTTTTTAACTTGATTCCAGTAAACATTAGATCTCTAAGGGGAAATAAATTTAAAAATGAGCTTAAATCATATATTGTAAACAATAACCATCTCATAAATACCATTTTTTAATTGTATAATAAACGTTATCGCTATTTCTCACTTATCTTAATCTCTCTCTCTCTCTCTATCTCTCTCTCTTTTTTTCTCCCTCTTTTTCTCTCTGTCTCTCTCATCTCTCTCACGTTCACACGCGCATCACATCACACACTATCCAGTTCGTTCTGTACAGTTTTATATATTTTATATACTTGCTAACCATACCACATAAGTTTTTATAATTAAAATACTCTAATGTTTATAATTAAATTATAAATTGATTTTTATTAAGTATGTTATCCGCACACAAACGAAAGTTTAGGAGGGTATAGGTTGTATAAACGATTTAAGTTGTAAATATTTTGTATTAATAAAAATTAATGAATTGAATTGAAATATATATTATATCTTCACGTTCAAAAGTTACGGGGGGTGTACCATTTAAAAGAATAACCCTGTATAAATATTTTTTCCACTACCCACAAAAAAGTATATAAAAATCTCGATAAAAACAAGGTTATTTATTTTTTTGAAGAATATGTCCTGGTCTTTTCCGTACCCTGGGCAGATTTATCTTAAAAATATGCCTTCCTAGGCCGTAGTGCCCTGTAAGGAACCCATTCAAGTGGTTAAGTAAGAAAACCATTCAGCTAAGGATTATTTTGCCCACTTGTTACGTAATTGTTTACTTACCCTTCCATTTCGTTTTCGATCTTCTTCTTTCTCAGTTCGATCGCCTCTGGTGTTTCCATACCAGCTGGTATGCTGGAAATGCCGCTAGGTGTGACCAATCCTTCGGCGGGAGTGACCAAACCACTTTCGTCCAAAGTTTCTTCGTCTTTCTCCTCTTCCTCCTCCTCTTCTTCACTTTCTTCCTCCGATTCTGACTCCAGTTCGCCCCAAAGTGATCTGTCGACGGTTGGATCTTCGCCGATATCCTGTTAAAAGATGGTTATAAGATAAACATGATTCCTGTTTTAAACAAAATATAGTCGTACAGAGTTATAATAGAATTTTTTTTTAACAGCCTTTTCGTGCAATCGGGACGTTGCATAATTTTAGACTCATTTAAACTATTGCATTTGTATCCAGTCCACGTGGACTGATTCAGTTAACGTTCGACCCTATCCAATCATATTTCACAAAAGATTCAGGGTGTACAAGGCATTTGTAGCAATAAATATTTACTGGACCGGCTTTAATTTGTTTTGTGTTCTGCGCATCGCTATATAAGATAAATACGTATTTAATATAATAAAATTTAAGAACGTAAACATTCTACTATAAATGTAACACCAACTATAATTAAATATTACTGTACTGAGAAATTGTTATAATTTTAAGTTAAATTTTTTCTAAAACTTTATCTGAAAACGGGGAAGAATTAATGCGTATTCAAAGTAAACTAACATACTGGCGGATTATAATAATATAATAGTCCAAGTTATTTTTGACATGTAAAAAACTATTTTATTAGCTTTTATTTTAGTATCTTTTCTGCGTTGCCGGTTATTTAATTTTCAAATTTGCTTGTAGTATGCTATGTACTTACCTCCAAAAGCATTGCATTTGTTCCGAACACGTCCCCGTAGAGTGGTTTACCGTTTTCATCAACAGGTGGCTTTCCCCAACCTCCAGCATGATATCCAAATGAACAAGTTTCGGGAATGGGTGCGTTCAAACCGGGAATCTTCAAATTTGGGTAACTTGGAGGTGGCCCATAACGTTGCATGGCAATTAGCCATGGAGGAGGTACTTTATTGGCATTTGGACCCACAGGCATACCCAACGCTGTACGAAGTTCTTCTGTAAGATCACCGGGTTTCTTTTCTTTGAGGCGCGTTTCGAATTCTTTGCCCTCGTAGTATAGGTCACCGTGAATGGTCATTTTTGGTTTTGTCTGCCACCTAGAAAAAAATTAAATATAGAGGTATTTGAATTAAGAACAATAGTTTAAGTCAAGGTTTTTGTTTTTTTAGTTATGGTAACAGTGTTACTCCAACTGCTCCAAATCATCCAAAGAAGTTTTTATAATAAAACTATGTTTTAAATTTCATAAACAGTCGAAAATATCTGCGACCTTAGGATTTCTAAAAAAGGTGTGTATAATATAATTTCCAAACAAGAAAACCATAAGTTTTCAAAACGTTACGTTTTAACTTACTTAAAGAACTTATTATTCCATCAATCTATTTTCTATAATCATGGTACAGAGTGATATTTCTATAATCATGGTACAGAGTGATATTTCTATAATCATGGTACAGGGTGATATTGGTAAACTGACAGTTTCGATGATTAGAAAATAGATTGATGGAATAATAAATTATTTTTATAATTTTGTTAAAAATTAAAAATTTTGTCCTTACTTAAAGAAAGCGTCATGCAGTTTCTGGTAATCAATATCAATTTTTCCAAGTTTGGGCCTTGCTCTTTCCCTCATTTTGGCCTTTAGTGTCTTCGATTCGTCCTTGTCTTGCAGGGAGGCTCTCATCTCCATGATTCCCGTTTTCTTGATAAAATCAGGCAGGTTAAATGGTGGCTTTTCAATTCCTCTTTTGCCTTGAAGGTATTTACGCTTGAAACACCAATGCCTGGGTACTTGGACCGTATTTCTGTGCGCCTTTAGTTGGACTAAGAGTTTAGGATCTCGGGCCGTTACGTCATGCATCTCGACGACGTCCGGTCGCTGGACTAGCTGTTTTAACTCGGCTACACTTAATCGTGTAAGTTTCTTCAGTTTTCTTTTGGACATTTTGGATTTATCGTCGACCTTTTTCTGAAAATCCAAAAATTATATCTTCTGTTAAAAGGGAGTGAATATAATTTTAGTTAAAATAAGAATATATTGCACTAAGCTGAAGTTTGCAACGTTTATATTAAAGCACTTATTTCATAACACGTCTTTACCGCACTAGTATTTTAGAAAACTCGCCGCAAGCGGCTTTTCTAAACTTGTACTCGTGCGCTAAAAACGTATGTTATGAAACTAGTACTTTAATATACTAATTTGAATTTTCATTGCAAACTTCAGCTTAATCATATTGCCTTGATAAATATATTAATTTTGTATTTTAAATAACTATAGCTGATGAGTATATATAATTATAATTTATGTAGGTATTTACCTCATTTTCCTCATCATCATTTTCTTGAAATTCGTCTGGATTGACGGCAAAAACCGTCTTACTCGAAAGGGACGTGGGTGTCGCCAAAACGGGAGGAGGTAGATCACTTTTCTGTTCGGAAATTTTGAATGATTCAAAGATGGAGTAAAATTGACGGTATTGCGGTGCCAATTCATGTAGGCCAATACTTTCTTGAACATACCTAAAAAACAAATTGTGAAACTGACAATATCTTTATAAAGATTTAAATTTAAATGACTATACCTTGAAAACTAATAATCATATATGGAAAAATGATAAAAGATGTTTACATATGAAATTTAAATTTTTAAATGCTTTTTATGTGTATTATAAGAATATCCTGCTGTCAGTAGAAAGCCTCATTAACCCTGCCTCAATGTTAATGCCTTAATGGTCTAAGGCAAAGCACGTTTATTTTGTTTGAATCCCGCCTGGGGATTCTAAAGATTATATTATATTTTTTGAAAAATATTTTTGTATAAAAAAAAAGAATTTAAAGCAGATTTGATTAAAAAAAATTAAATGATTTTATTATTCCATTTAAAACCTTTTTTGGAATCAAATCTCAATAAAACTGAGAAAAGCTCAAGATCTGAGACACATGGTAACAAGATATGTACAAATTTTTAGTGTCTTTAGATTTAGGTGTTCAAAGATTTTTTGAGGGATTTTTATTAAACTTACTCTACTTCAATTCCTGAATCTTCAGATTCCATAGCTTCACTTTTGTCTTCATCTTCAGTTGCTTCATTTTTTTCTTCAGTTTCTCTATTTTTCCTATTTTTCTTTCTCTTCTTTTTCTTCTTATTTTTACTAATTTTTATATTATCTTTTTCTATGGTTTTTTTTGTTACTTCTGGTTCTATTAATGGCTCCTGAAAAATAATACATTAAAACTTTAAGATTTATTTTGTCTAACAATAAATCAGTTAAATTATATCAAAAAAATATTAGCAGATTAAAATTTGCAGGTTTTCTATAACATTGTTTAGAATTTCATCCCTGAATGGAGTACATTTTGGCTCTAAATCTTTACAAAGTACTCAAACTGGTTTAAGGTCTTTAGCATTTAAATGCAAATTCGCTAAACTTTATAATACTTACAATATTATAATCCTTTTCCCATACTGGTTCTCTAACAACTCGCTTCTCAGAATCATTTTCTGTACCCAGTTCTAATGCACGTTGATTTTTAAGATTTAAAACATCTTCTAAAGCTTTCGGTAACACTACTTCCGAGTTTCCCTCAATCATATTCTCTGGAGGGTTTACTTTCAATGATAAAAGTGAAGGTAGTTGTTTTTCATTTACTGGAGGAGGCTGTCTCATTTGATTACCTTAAATATTTAAAATAAATTAAAAACTTACAAAAGTAAATTACTGGACAAACTTACCTTCAAAATCGTCATTACCCCATCCTTGGGTGCCTGGAGGACCGAAGTTTGGCGGTCCCATGAGAGGAGGAGGGGGCCCCTGCATTCCAGGACGCATTGGCATTCTATCGGGATCCATCATTAGAGGCGGGGGCATCTACAATAAAAAATTATAAAAATAACCTAAAAAATCAAATGAAATTTATACTTACATTATGTTGGTCCCCCATATTTAGTGTTATTTTTTTTAATGAAAAATTACTTTCCCCTATTCATAAATAGTGTATTTAAATAAATTTAACCGAATATTAAAGAAAAAACAATATTTCTCGCGTTTATCCACAACCATGAAGCTAGCAACACATTTTAATGACGTTTCAAAAAATATATAGCTGGTAAACCAAGATGACTTTATATTCAGGTAGAGGTAGACTCATCTGAAATTACCTGCTTTTAGATAAAAAATGGTTATTTTACATGAAATAAGGTATTTTTGACCTAAAAATGTGTAGATACTCTTTCTTGTATAAAAAAATATAAATTTTGATTTAAATTATACTTATTTTTCAATGTTCTATCTCGCTCTCGAATGCAGCCGTCTTTTATTTTATCCCTTCCACGATTTAATTGTTTGAAACTTTTAACCAATCATGACCGTTTATTTGTAACTGTCATTTTACAAGAAGCGTCAGTTTCGTAAAAAAAATCTTGTGCTTGTGTTTTATGTTTTGTTCTGTGATTGTGTATCGAGTAATTTTAATTAATTTTAAACCGCTGGTTTTAATCTTTTAACTAACGTAAGTATATAAATTATTTTAATTTACATTATAAATTAGCATTTTACCGCCAATTTTGTTTTTTTTTTGTTTCCACATAGAATTTCGGCAGTGAAATTTTACAATATATATCCTAGATTCTTGCTAAAATTATTTACGTTGTTTCCTAAAGTATTGTACTTGGAGTATTTTTATATTTGGTACAAGATAAATAAAAAAAATGGATGTAGGGGAAGTTAGGGTTGTTTGATACTATATGTAGGTGAGCTTAATACATCATGTCCTGTTTAAAAAAAACTCAGAAGTTAAAATTTAATTAATGAATTTAGTTTCATTTTTGTATTGCCCTTATAGGTTTGTTTTCATTTCAAGTTCTGAACTGTCCAAATCAATCCTGACCAACAGTGCTTCAAATAATAATATACAGGCATTAGGGGTAAGCTTTGGGAACATTCAGCTATTACGTAATACTAATTGTAGCAAAATTCATACACTTCATACCCCATTTCATGCTTTATTAAAGGCTGTAGAGATATCATATTTTGCCTATTCCCCAAATAGGGAGGGGGGCCAGTCAGAAGAAAACAATTTTTGAACTTTCCAAAGCCAAAAATGGGTGTTTAAAGTGAATGAATTTTACTGACATACGAGTTTCACTGCTTGCTGTAACTTTATGCTCTGTGAACCTTCGTATGGGTCACATATTGCATTGGTTAATATGGACTATTAAAATATAGGGACTGGTGGTCCCAAAAATGTTTCGAGCCTGAACATTTTGTTCTGTGTTAATGTGAATAAAATGCAAAATAAAAATATTATTTTGAAAAATAACTTATTACTCTACCAAGTACAGAAAAAGGTAGAAATTGTATATATTTTTGACATTTATGAACTTCAAAAAAACATGATAAACAGTCAAATTTGGTGCATTTTAGACTATGGAGCCCACAACTGTGCCTTTTTCCGTCCTTCATTGTTGCTTATTTTCTCATAGCAAATTACCCATCTACATTCAAGTCACACAGCCAAAACATCTAGACCAAAATCAGTTTTTACAATATTATATGTTATCTCCTTAGGAGATTCTCCTAACATACAGGGTTATTCACGGAAGTGGCCTATTAAAAGTTTATGGAGAACCAATAATTTTAAAAATCTGATATTTTGCATTTTGGGGTTTTTGAATATGGCCAATCGATTAAAAATATTTTCATGTCACTTCCGGTTATACCTGAAGTGGCACTCAACTTTAATTTTTTGAATGAAACATCTCATATTTTTTAATTTTTAAAATCTGCATTAAATTTTCTTTATTTTGATGCTAACACTTTATGTCTATCTCTGGTAGTTTTTGAGTTATTCAAGTTTTTAGCAAATTCAAGCACCCCCAAAATAATAATTTCTCCTTGACTTTTTAAATTGGAGAAAAGAACCCAAAATTTATACAGGTAGTCTCAGAAAGCGGGTCAAATCTAACAAATTTAAAACAGCCACAACTCATTTTTTTAAATTGCATCCTATAGTTTTTTCATTTAGTTAAATAGAAAATATAATTTTCTTTTAAATAAATAAATGACTAACATTAACCGTTTTCGAGTTATTTGCAAATTATTGTGAAAAAAGGCTTATTTCTGTAAATTTTTAAAGTATTTAATCAACTCGGCCGGTAAATGACATTTCGTTTTTATTTCTTTAACTTAACTGTCATCATGGTAAATTAGAGTAAAATAATAGCAGAGGCTTATTCTTGCCCTGTTATTTTGGATTTATTTGCTATTTTTAGTGAAAATTATTAAATACCTAATTAGTAGAACCTGCAGAAAATTTGATACAAAATATCCTGACTTACAAAGACTGCCATGTAATAAATTTAGAAGAATTGACACAAATTTTTCCCAATTTGGGAAAGAAAACGCAGTGAAATCTCTAACAAAACCAATTGAAAACAACAAAGATAATGAAGTCAATGTTTTGGATTACTTTTATGCTCATCCACATGGCTTAATTCTTGCAGCTAGTTACGACTTGGGAATTTCCTATTCAAGCATCCAAAGAATCTTAAAAAACCACAAGATGTACGATTACAAAAAGAAAAAAGTACAGGCTTTAAAACCTGATGATTTTCAAAAATATTTTAGAAGGGACTTTACTTTTAAAGTTAATATTAATGGTGCTTAAGGTAAACACCTAAATACAAATCGATTATTTTACTGGCCTACTTGATTAACAAGTACGGCTTTTTCACAATAGTTTGCAAATAACTCGAAAGCGGTTAATGGCTTTTTTAAATTTGTTTGATTTGACCTGCTTTTTGAGACATCCTGTATAAGTTTTGGGTTCTGTTTTGGCTTAAGATGATTCGGTTAAGTGTTTTTGAGTAAACTACAAAACAACGTTTCTCCAATTTAAAAAATCAAGGAGAAATTAATTTTTTAAGGGTGCTTTTATTTGCTAATTTTTTCTTAAAAACTTGAATAACTCAAAAACTACCAGAAGTAGTGTTACACATCAAAATGAAGCAAATTTGATGCTAATTTTAAAAATTTAAAAATATATGTGGTATTCCATTTAAAATATCAAAGTTGAGTGCCACTTCCGGTACAACCGGAAGTGGCACAAGCATGAAAATATTTTTAATGGATTGGCTATATTAAAAAGCCCAAAGTGCAAAATATCAGATTTTTAAAATTATTGGTTCTTCATAAACTTTTAATAGGCCACTTCCGTGTATAGCATAACTAATTATTAAAAAAAAATTGTGGGCAAAAATTAATTTTTGTATTTGGTCGATTAACGTGTTATGTAATACTTAAATGCTCCCTTTGCAGCCAAAACTCTATGTTTATTTATTTAAACAATATTTAATATTCCGGGAAGGGTTATAAACTGATTAATTTTTTTATAGAAAAATGGCTCCTCGGAAAAGTAGAAAACTAAAACAAGGATCGCAATCATCAGGAAATACAGATAACAACAGTGCTGATTCAGAAGCATCGCCATTAAAACATAAGAAACAAGGTAAAAGGAAGAAAAACTCTGTGGAAAAAACTCAAAAACGTGATACAAGTGCTTCCACACAAGATGAAGAAAACATAATAAATAAGAATAGAAAGTCAGACAACAATGATAGCAATAGCGCAAATCCAGATGCAACAAAACAACAAAAGAAACGAACCAGAAGAAAGAAGAAATCTACTGAACAGACCCAAGGTCTTAACACTAGTACATCCACACAAGATGAAGAAAATCCATCTCAAGAAGACAGAAAACTGGAAAATAGAAAAATCTCAAAAAATGTACCCATCACTACATCAGATGAAAATAAAAGAAAATCAATAAGAAAAATAAACAAAACTCCAAAACAGCAACAATTAGAGGAAGAAAAATTAGTTTTAAATGGTAGAAAAAGTCTGAGTAAGAAACAATTAAATTTTAATAACAGTAAAGTAAAAAAATGCGCAAAAATTAATGATAGTAACAGTAGTGACTCGGATATAGAATTTAAAGTACGACCCCTAAGCGAATCTAGCGACGCTGAAGCTAAAACAAAAACACCACCCAATAAATCTAAAACATTGACAAAAAAAATTACAACTCCACTAAAGGTGTCTAAATCTCCAAAATCTGTACTAAAAACACCGCCCAAAACTCCAAAATCTGTACTAAAAACACCCCCCAAAACTCCAAAATCTGTACTAAAAACACCGCTTAAAACTTCAAAATCTGTAGCAAAAGCTTCTATATCTAAAACAAAAACGCCCGCCAATGCTGCAAAACCTGCATTAAGAACACCAAAATCTGTAGTAAAAACATCACCTCCAAAATCTACAACAAAAATTACATTTAAAACAAAAACGTCTTCTAAAAGTCCAAAATCATTGGCAAAACTATCACCAAAATCTATATTAAAAAGTCCAAAATCGGTATCAAAAACATCGCCTCCCAAATATATAGCAAAAATGTCATTTAAATTAAAAACGACCCCCAAAAGTCCAAAATCTATATTAAAAACACCGCCAATAACTCCAAAATCTATATTAAAAACACCGCCAAAAAGTCCAAAATCCATAGCAAAAACATCACTCAAGTCTCCAAAATCCACAGCAAAAGTAACATTTAAAACTATGAGGTCTAAAGCAAAAACTCCCCCTAAAACTCCTAAATCGACAGCAAAAACTCCAACTAGAAATACAAAGGTGTCTCTTATGGCTAAAAAAATTGAAAATGAAATTTTAAAGGCCAAAAATTCACCAACTGCTTCAAAAAAGTCGCCTATAAAACCTAAATCGCCTGTAAAACCTAAATCTCCTGTAAAACCTAAATCTCCTGTAAAAACTAAATCCCCAATGAAGCAATTACCAGTTGGTATATCACCTTTGAAGGAAAGTGCTTATGGAATGGAAGTTAAATTTGATACAACAGAAAATGCAGAAGCTATTCCATCAGCTGCCAGAAAATCAGCCCGATCAATTTTGAAAAGAAGCCAGGCTTTTGATTCGACAGGTCAAAGTCCTTCTGTGAAAAGAATGACGCATTTATTTGATGATACCACTCCCAAGAAGTCTCCAGTTAGGTTTAATTCGGTTGAACAAGTTATTCCCAATAAACTTGAACGATCGGGTACATTTGTAAAAGATAGTGGATTAATTGAAAGAAAATCTAGTTTTGTTCCCAGAAAAACTCCGGCAAAATTAAAACGAAGCTCTATGACTTTTACCAAGCCCCAAAAAGATAGCGATATATTATCAAGAAGTTTGGGCAGATCCATAATAATGGACCAAGATTTCAGTCCAATTTTACCAGCAGTGAAGAGAAGATCAAATTCGTTTGTAATTAACTTGGTAGATTCTGAATCAGAAAGTAGAATTTCAACTAAAGTCGATAATTTGGATGATTCAATAAAAATTTTAAAGAGATCTTCTTCTTTTATTGTGGATAAACCTGTTACAAAGTTGAGTTATTCCGCTAAAATAAGTATAAGTCCTAGAAGATCTAGTTCAAGAGGAGGAAAAAAATCTAATTCTCAGAAAGAGTTAGATTCAACATTTGACTGTAAGAAAAATACAAGTATAAATATTGAAAATTCATCGTTTACCATAGAATCAAGCCCTAAAAAATCAAGTGGGTTAAGAAGGTCTAGTTCTTTCACGGTAGAAAATAAAAGGACTGCTAATTCAATAATAAATGAGAAAAATACAAGTTTAAATACAAGAAATTCATCATTTACCATAGAACCAAGTCCTGAAAAATCAACTAGGTCAAGGAGATCGAGTTCGTTTAATTTCGAAACTAAAAAACCTGTTAAGTCACCAAAAAAACTCTTAGATGATCCAAAATCAGTATCTTTAGCCGGAGTTAGTCCTCCCAAACCAAAGTTGAAAAGATCCAAGTCTTTTGTAGTTGAATCGGAAAATGCTTCCAAACGGTTATCTAGAAGCGGAACATTTGTAAAAGAAATAGAAGATAAAAGAGTAACGATGAATTATATAGATCCAGAATTAATAAAAAATAGGAATTCCGTGATAAACACTGCTAAAATTAATACTTTTGACTTTTCAAAGGTTACGCGTCGGGGCAAAAAGCAAGAAGAGGTTAGTTCAAAAACTATATTACTAGAAAATTTTTCGATTAGTTTTGCTGATAGTATTAATTTAAGTTTGAAGGAAAATACAGCAAGTGAAACACTTAAAACAAAATTTTCTCCTAATAAATCGTCGCCTGGAACTCCACTGATAAAAAGATCTACTAGAAATGTACCAACTCCTCCATCTGGAACTAGTACACCCCTTGCCTCCCCTAGTACTAAGAAACATAGTAACTATTTATTTAAAAAAGCCATTTCAAATGAAAAACGATCTGTTAAAGTTGTCGACACACTTACAAAAATGGACAAATCAACTAGTAAAAAAATCGTCCGTACTAAAATGCCTAATTTTGCGTTGATACATCAAAAACAATATGAAAAACTAGAAGATATTAAGGATATGCAAGAACGTAAAGCACAACGAGCAAAAATGCTAATGTCTGGCCAAAAACCACTTGCCACTACTACTCCTAGAAGGTTAGATGCCGAGTCCAAAAAGAAATTGTTTTCAAAGAGTGTAAGCGAGGAAAGTAATTCCGGTTTTGCTCTATTACCTTCAACACCAGTTAGAAATGGTTTTCCTGGTCCCAGCATACTAAAACAATCACCCATACCCAAACCATCACCTAAAACTAAAATTGGTAAACCATTTAAATCAGCTTTACCAGTTGCTAAAAAACTCGCAGTTAAGAAAAAGAATTCGACTTCAAAGAGAAAATTAGAGTCCAAAAGAATAAGTCCAAGGGTAGCAGCTAAATCAGCTACATTTTCAGCAAACTCAGCTCCAAAAGAACCTTTGACTAGGTTTGGATTTAAAGTTAATAACAACAAGGCAATAAACAAGGAGGAACAGATCAAGGCAATAGCTTCTAAGAGTAGGATCCAGAAAAAAGTTACTGAAAAGTCTAGAGTCGAAATTGCTGGAGTTAGAAGCAATAGAAGATTTGATTTGCTGATGAACATGAGAAATAAAAAATAAAAAAGTCGCATTTTGTTTTGAACCATTTTTTTCCAAAACGGTTTAAACAAAACTCATTCAAGCTACAACAGAGTTGCAATAAATAAATAATTTATGGTTAATTAAATTTATTAAAAACTAGTACCTGGTCCAAAAAACTTTTATTTTCCTCTTTTGGCAAAACTTTATAGTTGCACCTTCAAAGGTATCAAAAACTGTGCGATGATTGGAAAAATATGATGAAATATTTAATTAATCTTATAATTTTGATTAAAATTAAAAAAATTCCTGTCAACAAATATAATAGTTAAAATAATTCCGTAATTGCGATTTATTTTTTCTAGGGGACGTTTTAGGCAAATATTTTTCTGCACTATTTATTATTATTATTATACATGTATACATTTAAGAATGTCTAGTTAATTTGTATGCTTTAGTTAATAATAATAATACGTTTATTTGATTCCCAAAAGGTTCTGGGTGAAGATCCTTCTGCCCGTTACATATACCCTGTGTTTCAGGAAGGTGGTTAACCTGCTTATTAAGTTAAGAGCCCCTAACTTTTTTATTTTTTATGTAGGATCTTAAAATTTACAGGAGCTACATTGTATAATCTAGGATTTTTTGACATAGTTAAAAAATTTGGCACTTCCGGTTTCGCCGGAAATGAATCGAACTTTCGGTTTTTAAATGGAAAACCCTGTATATTTTTACATATTTTGATTCAAAAATCAATTATGATAACAAGAATGTGTCAATTCTTAATTTTTGACAGGTCATGTAATTTATTATTTAAATTTTTATTTTAAATCTAGTGTGTATTGATTTGGCTTATTTGCTTAATTTTTGGTCTCAAGTATCTTAATAATAATACTATTTTGATTTTTTCCCAAAACTCTAAATTTGGTGCGCTCTTAAAAGTTCGAAAATCATACTTTGGTCCATGTAATTTTTTTCAAATGGAAAGAGGGTGGCTCATTAGATTAAAATGAGAGAGAATTGTCTTGTGAACATTTTGATACCACACCTGAATAGTTTGGAAGAACTTGGCATTAAAACACTAAAGATTTAAAATTAAAATTTAAATAAAAAATGACATGACCTGTCAAATGACCTGACACATGCTTGTTCTTAGAATTGATTTCTATGATTAAATCGAAATATGTAAAAATATACCTACAGGGTGTTCCATTTAACACTTTGGCCGCCACGCTCTTATAAAATGAATGTTTTTTTACTTTAAATCAAAAAAGGTTTGCTATAACTTTCTACATTTATTAATTATTTTTATTGAAATGTAGAGCTAACATTATTTTTGTATTAAATTGGTGCACGTCAAATGTTTTTCTATAAGAAAAACACGTGTAACGTGTTACTCCAGTATACACGTAAAAACATACACACATTTGCTTATATATACTGACATATACATGTGCCAATTTGGCCCCTGCCATTGTGTATTCGAAGAGATACACATGGCAGCAAAAGTGTAAAAATAAAAAAAAATCTAACTATGGCAAAAAATCCCAAATTATACATAATGAAGCTCCTGCCAATTTCGCGGTCCTACCTAAAAAAAAATTAAAAAAGTTAAGGGGGATGAACAAATTTCCTGAAATACCCGGTATATTATATTATAAATTTCACCAATTTCACGATCCTATCTAAAAAAATTCCTGAAACACCCGGTATAATACACATACATTATAAATAATTGTATAGAAATAAAATTGGTTGAGAAAAAATTAATAATTTATATAATGTAGTAATAAAAAAAATAATATGGATAGTATAACATACCTTTGTATTTTTAATTGGAGATAAATCCAACTTGAGTAATCTTATATTTTGAAAATTAATCATAAAGATGATCTCTCTGTGAGGACTTCATACGATGAATTGTGATTGGTTGTTTCTCAATATTTAATTTTTTGCATATATTTGTGGCCGGTTTAATCGGTTGCGTGGAATGCTTTTAAACGCGGGAAGCCCCTATTTAAAGAGAATAGAATGCCAAGATAATTTTTTTTAACTAAGATCGTTTTAAAAGTGTTTTACTGGATTTTCCAATTAGTCGACAAAGTCGATGTTAACACAGAAATAATATTTTGTAATAAAATTTTAAGTTTAATATCATCAAGCAGATAGGGGAACGTTAAAGTATTACGTAACGCTCATTTTGGAGTGTTACGCCTATGTTAATGGTATAGGAAAATAGCGTTACAGGGGGGGTGGGGGTCTAAAATGATCAAAATTTGCGTTACGTAATACTTCAACGTTCCCTAGTGTGTACCTTTTATTTTAGATTATAAACTTGATGCAAAGTGCAAAATATTTTTTTAATTTAGTTTTATATTGTAATATTAATGGAAGTTTTGTATTTAAATTATAATTATTATAATTTAAATACAAATACTTTTATTATAATAGTGCTATATAATGATCTTAGAGGTTTGTTGTCAGTTTAACACGTTCGCTGCCGACGCGCAGTGGTATAGAATGTAGCGATCGGGATAAAATGAATTTCCCGCTTTATTAGTAGAGATAGAAAACTGAATTTAATTTTATTTTGTAGAAGAATGTTTAAAAGCTTTAAAACTATGTATTGAGAAGTTATTTTTCCTTAACACGTTCGCTGCCGGTTGCAATTTGTATACTGCCCCCAAAGCCAACAAATCGTCGGTGTAGTATTGTCCTGTTCTATATCAATTTTTATTTTATGCTAAAATCGTCCGTTACATGTGTTTACGGACTATTTTGGCATACAATAAAAGTGGATATGTCTTTCACTTTAAGTCAATGATACCTTGGTTTAAGTTATAAGGGACAAAAGTGACAACAAACATCCAGGGTCTCTACTGCATATTTTATACAACTTATCATTATATTCCTCTTTGGGGGTTAAAAATGTCTACCTAGAGTCAAATTCACAGATATTTAAACTGACATATTCACAAATTGGTACCTAAATACCATATTTTGCTTAGTATGATATAATCATCCATTTTACTATTAGTCAGTCGAACGTCCGTGTGAAAGGGCCTCGCCTTGTGGTGATATGCACACTCTCTCTTTTTCTTTTGTTATCAAAAGGGGTTCGTTTGGAAAGCTTAAATCCAAATTTGCACCCCTGTGCGATTTTTTTTTTGCACAGTTATGTGCAAAAACGCTTTTTGTTTTTGGTCAGTATCTCGGCTTCTATTCGTCGCTCAACAGAAATTGAACATGTTATTTATTCGGTTTTGAATTCTCTACAATTTATGTAAATAAGTTTTTAACAATAAAAAAAAAGTTACAGAGCGTTGAAAATTTGCAAACATATTTCAGTTTTTCGAAAACAACTGGAAAACTAATCATTTTTTGAAATACGATGCCTATTTTATCAACTTTAACGCTCTATAACTTTTTTCTGATTGTTCTGTTCAGTTTTTGTTGAGCGACGAATAGAATCCGAGATACAGAACAAAAACAAAAATTGCGTTTTTGCACATAAGTGTGCAAAAAAAATCGCACAGGGGTGCAAATTTGGATTTAAGCTTTCCAAACAAACCCCCTTTTATTACAAAAAAAAAAACGGAGTGTGCATAGCACCGCAAGGTCAAACTACCGTTCGACTTGGCTATATGGGAGTTTGCCAATATCCACAACAGAAAATTACCATGGTAAAATGGCAGAAATGCAAAATTTAGATATTATTTTGTGATGACATCAGTTTGAATAGCTGTAAACTTTACTCTACCTACTTGTTTTTATACTTTGATGCATTAACATATTTTATTTTTCTTACAAGCATCTCATAATTACAGGTAACTTTTAGAACATGAGGCGATAAGACTGCTGAATACAGGTTTAAATCCATATCAAAATGGTATTGTAATCTACAATTTTAAATAAACTACTCCATAGAGGTATTTTTTAAAATGTTTTCATGGTTTCAAGGTCGCTGATGCTGATTCCGAAAAAAAGTCCACCCCTAGGGTTGAAAAATATGTGCATTGTACTGAACCTGTATTCACCAGTCTCACCACTTCTTGTCCTATAAGTTCCTGCCTATGGTCATAATTTAAGAAGTATTTATTTTCTACAATCTGCAAAAATATATATATTATTTTGGTGATACTTTCTGCACTGTTTTGTAGTATACTACTTTGCATTTATGTGAAAAATTTACATTTATAAATTTTTTATTTTCTGTATAAAAAGGGTGTGATTGTAGAAAAAATTATATGAATTTTGTAGAAATGAGATTCACAAAACTCATTTTAACTTGTGACATGTCAGGCAGTAATATGTATACTTGTATGTATCTTGAAAAGGTGATTTTTCTGCACTCGTTATACAAAACACAAAATTGTATAATGTTTTAAATTTTAATTTATAACTTATTATTCCTTTTATCTAATTGAATATTTTTATATGTAATGATTATATTTTAATAAATACATTTTTATTATGCAACATAAAGCAATTTTCGGTCTTTCTTGGAAACAATATAAAAAAAACACTTTCAGTATTTTTGGGCTTACATTGAGGCTTACATAATTAAAATTAAGAGTGAATATTTGACCTAATGATTGCTCCAAGCTTTTCGTTTTAGTTAAATATATTTTTTAATGATCCCATATACCTAACTTTAATTTTAAATTTAGTTTTTATAATTTTTTTAATTTAGAAGGTTTTACTTTTACACAAAAACCCTGATACTTTTGCTAAAAAAATAACTCCTCCCTGAAAAAAAAAAACTGGACCTTTCATTCACTCTTAAAAAATGCATTTTTCCAGTGTATACACTATACTGCCATACTGTGCTAGAAAGCAGTAACTCCATTTGTCGCATAGTAGCGTTTTCAAAATATTACATCAGAGTTTACATCAAAACGTCGCTAGGCGACAAATGGAGTTACTGCCTGCTTTCTAGCGTTGTGGGGCAGTATAGGTTTTAATTTATAGGAAAGTATACTGTTAGCAGATTGGAAAAAAATAGACGAATCCCGCCTGGGGCATGGATGTGTAGTGGTGACTGTAAAATTGCTAATATTTACTGCTTTAAAAACTACATATAAATTGGCTATAACTGATACAGTTGAATGCCAGGGTGTATCTACCAAAGGTAGGTACAACCTTTAAAAAAAAAATAGACAAATATTACAAATTTATTAAACTAATGACTAGTTGCTTATTCATTTAATCTGTATTTTAGTTTAATAGTTGTTTCATCAAAGTACTTATTGTATTTTTTCCATTGATATCTTTTGCTGGGGTCTTTTTTGCTATATGCTGGAGTCAGATTTGGCATCAATCCTGTAAAAAATATTGTTACAACTTGAGACTTTATCCTAAAAAATATGGTCCAAATTTTAAACCTTGAGGTTGGATCCAAACTCCAAACTTTTAAGTTATGTAGTGACTGTTACCCCGTGCACACGGAACCATAGTTAACTGACTCTCGATCAGTGCGCACGGAACGGTAGGTATGTGGCTCGCGCTCCGTGCGCAAATTTTTACTTTCATATAGGTTAGGTAAGTTCATGTTTTAAGTGAATAAAATGAAGGAAGGTGCGTTGTTTGCAAAGTTTGAAGAATTGGAAGAGAAAGTAAAAGAATATGAAACAACTAAATTCATTGCTCTACATATCTCTATATCATTTAAAATTTTTGTAACATGAAACAGTATTAGGTATAAACTACCTTCAAATGAAGGTCCCTGTATCACTATAAAATAAATAAATAAATAAAAAGGGATTCCTGATCATTATTTAAAGCAGTAACAAAGTATTCTAGAGCTTCAAAAGGCAATCAAGATCTTAAGTATTATTTTATTGAGTATGCATGTTCGAAAAGCGGAAAGCGTTTCAAAAGTCGTGGAAAAGCGATTAGAAAATTTTATATATTCGTGGCGCCTTCGCCATAATAGTATTATACATTACGAAATTATTAAAAACTCTAGCGCCTCGCATTAGGAGCGCATAAATCGTGAGATCTACACAAAGTTTGTTTTGGTTTTTTATTGTTTGGTGTTTTTTTTTTAATGTGGGGTTTTGGTTTAAGTTAACGTTGGTTTTGCGCCTGATTGTTTTTTTTTTGTAAAAGAATGGTTTTTATTAAAAATAATATTGAAAAACGGTCAGCCCCCTACGACGCATGCGCAGTTCAGCACCCACTTTGTGCAGATCTCACGATTTAGGCGCTCCTATCGCATTTACGTCCAAACACCATGGGTATGGGCAGGAGCCCCATATCTATTGTTTCATGCGCATGGAGCGCGAGCCACGTACCTATTGTTCCGTGCTCATGGAGCGCGAGTCAGTTAACTATGGTTCCGTGCGCACGGGGTTGCAGTCAGTGCGTTTAAGTTATCGATGAGTAGGTTAGTTTGGGTAGGTAGTTTTCTTACTACCTTACAACTAACCCAAATAACCTACCTACCTATTCAGTGTAGGGTTCTATAGAGGATCTAGACCTTTAATCCAGTGCTGTGTGTTCACAAAAATATTTTTTTTTTGCTTATAAAGTACAAGACTATAATTATTAGTCTTAATAATTAAGAAAATATATACCTGCTTTCTGTGCCATTGTAACCAATGTCGAAATTTTTTTCTGTTGCTGCCTACAAAGCCCTGTAATGCGTCTAGGTAACATGCAGCCATCTGATCTTACAAACTGACTTAAAATAAGCACATCTGTGTGTTTAACATCAAGACCTGAGGAGCATACTGGACAAGCTGATGAGTTTTCTTGTTTTATTAAATAAGGTTCACGTGCAGATGGCACATTTTCACCGTAAATTGTTAAAGTTTTTCCTTCTTGAACTTCTTTGACTAAAAAATAAACTAGTAGTTTTTGTAGTAAAAACAAGATGTACGAAAACTTACTTTCTTTTAAATTTAACTGCTTAGTAAAAGAAACACTTCTTAAATCTGGCTTGATTATTTTTTTATTTAAAAAGTTTTTGGAAAAACGCAGTAACAAAGTCATTTTTAACAGAAAGTTTAGGTTAGAATTGAAGTCATTAAATTACAATGGTATATTTGAACTACTTCTCATTTACTCAAATAAAGCAGACTATACACGATGGAAAATGAATATTATTCATAATTTGTAAATAATAATATTAATTTAAAAAAAGGCAAATAAAAAACTAATTTCTATATATTATGTTATAATAATTAATCTTTTAATTTAACTTCAAGATCTTCACTAAGTTTTTTCTCAAAATCTGTCAAAAAATCATCCGAGTCTATGGTCTCAGTCTTCATTAATTGAGCTTCTATCATTGATTTAAATGGACTTTCATCAAAAGATGCAAAATTTATGACTTCCCTAAAAATTAAAAATAATTAAACCTTTTTTCATAAAGCCAGTGTTTTTTGTCATTAAATTTTACTAGCGTCTACTTCCCACATCCAACTCGGTCTTTCGCGCTGTTGCCAAACTGGGCAGATATATTAAATCTTTGGTTTTTGGTTGTTTTTTTTTTTTTTTTCAAAAAACACCAAAACACCCAAAAACCAAAGCAAAAAAAAAAACACCAAAACAACCAAAAACTAAAGATAAATTAAATTGGCAACAGCGCGAAGGACCGAGTTGAATGTGGGACGTAGACGTTAGTTTAAATTTTATATTTTTGTGTTTAAGTAGTTAAAAATACAAACGTTCAACAGTAATTGGCAAGTTATCAGGAACAATCTAGATAAAGGATATTTTTAATAGTGAATTTCGTTAAATTATTTTTAACTGTTTTTTTTTAATAAGTGGGGTTAAGTTTCCATAACAAATTTGTCTTTGAACAAAATGGATTTACTTGGTTCTATAATGAATTCTATGGATAAACCACCAAGTTTAAGCGAAAAAGAAAAGCAGATTATTAAGAAACGCAAGGAAGAAATCGAAAAGCGACAAATTAAGGAAAAAGAACAATTAAAACGTTTCAAGGAAAGAGTAGAGTCCAAACTTGATTCCTATTTCAAAGATCCCAAAAATATAATGCTAAAATTTGACCCAATGGACAACGTTTGTCGCAGCATTGTTCATGAGGCTGCAGAAACTCACAACTTACTATCGTATGCCTTTGGCATTGATGGAGTTGATAGATACATACGAATATATCGAAAAGAAAATGCACCATGTGAAGATGAACTGGCTGCACGAAAACGTGGTGAACCATGGAATGAAGATATCAGACGTCAACTTAAACAGAAACGTGAACAAGAGAAGCTAGAAGAAAACCTACCAAAAAAGAAGGAAAAATTCGTACCAAATTCAAATTATAAGGACAAATATGCTCATTTAATTGGTCAAGATGCAGCACTGGAGGCAGCAAAAAAGACTGAAACCAATAAGTCATATGGCTTTGTACCTAGTGAGAATAAGAAAGATAATCGTTCAATTGAACAAACTATGGCAGATATTAGGGCAAAAAAACGGCAAAAATTAAATGACCAAGAGGACCTCTGAATAAGGTTGTATTTATTTATATTAGGTAGAGATTGACTGATACTTATACTCATATCGGTAATATCGGCACTATTTCAAAATAGCGGCAGAAAAACAGTTTCTTTAATAAAAAATAATAGCAGAAATCTTATTTATTCAATAAAATAAATAACAAAAATATCACATTTTGAGTATAGTTGCTAAAAATAAGGGCAGATTGCATTAAAACACAAGACATCATCAGTATTTGTCGTTCAACAAAATAATGTAGGAACAGATTACAGTTAATAACTTGTAACTTAGAATTCGCATAAATACGAAAAAATAGTCGATGTGTGTTTAAAAACTTTAAGACCAAATATTTTAAAATGCCGATATGAACATCTTAGGTTATTGCTGATCTATAACAAAGTACCTATATGTTGTTTTTGGTAAAAATTGCCGATACGTATCGGTACTAGATTCCGATATCGATGTGATACATATCAGCAAAAAAAAAAGCTGTATCGGTCAATCTCTAATATTAGGTATACTATATTATACCGGGTGTTTCAGAAAGGTGGTTCACCCCCCTTAACTTTTTTATGTAGGATCGTGAATTTGCAGAAGCTATAATTTTGGATGTTTTGACATGGTTAGATATTTTTATAATTTAAAATTCGAAAGTTCGATTCAATTCCGGCGAAACCGGAAGTGCCAAAAAATCTTAAATTATACATAACATAGCTTCTGCAAATTTTAAGATCCTACCTAAAAAAGTAAAAAAAGTTAAGAGGGGTGAAACACCCGGTATAGTTAAAACTTCTTGATAGACTTATATAATCAAATTTAGATTCTGGACTGTTGAATTGAATTAATTTCCAATATATTATATGAAGTCCAAATATTTAGGAATTCATTTCCTATAGCAAACATTATTTTCTTGCTGATTAAATTAGTACAAAATTATTAGAATATGATATTTGCTTACAATTTAAATATTATTTAGGTAAATAATTAAATTATATATAATTTTGTTGATCAATTTAAATTAATACATAGGTATGACAAGATATGAATAAAAAAAAATTATTCTAGATAGATAGATACATGTATTATAATTAATTAATCCCTTTGGCTGTCATTCAATAACGTGCCAGTTATATACAGTGCGTGTCCACAGTCCACCCTTTCCTTTAACTTCTAAACTGAAGATATTAACTTGAAATTTGGAACATCCAAATAACCCAAATTATATTTTGGTATATATTTGATATTTTCTCGGTGGCAAAGGAGCAATGGGGGATTTTTTCGAATGAAATGGGATTTTTCTGACACATCGTTTTAAAGCTTATTAAATTCTACCATTTTTTTAAATTAAAAACAATTACAGTGTTAAATTTCCATTTTTAACACCCATAAAAAATAGTGGTCGAATTGAACATTTGGCTTTAAAATTATGTAGTTATAACCCGACCCCCATTTTCATTTAAAATCCTCCCTTATCCATTGTGTCCCCTAAAAATATACACCAAAAAATTATTTGCGTTGTTGAGCGATTCATATTTCAAGTTGATATCTCAAGCAGTTAAAAAGTTATTACAGAGAAATAAGAAAAGGGACAAAGTATTACTACTGAACTGTATCTTAAAATTTAAAATTTTGCTTTTTTATAAAATGACCAATATAAAAAAAATAAATTAAACTCAAATTTTAATTTATAATATGTATAGTATTAATTTGTAATTTTAAATGGCCTCTTATTAAGAATGATATAGCAGTGACATAACATTATATAGAATGTATACACTGAGTTATTTTTATTTTAATTATGCCTTACTCAATATTGTTGAAATATATTAATAAATACATTCTTAGACATACACATTTATTATTTTTCAAAATAAAAATCTAGGTATATGGATCATTATATAACGAGAGTTATAGGAGAATATTAAAAGATTAAAAAATCACTTTTTATACTATTCACAGCGCGTAGCGCTAGAATAGTATTATACGGTAGTTTCGAATTTACGAAAATCGCCAAAAAACGTCTCAGACAAAAATTTTTTGGATATGTGTTACATAAAAAAAAATTAGTAACTTTGAAAATGTCCGTCTGTCCAATGTCACGATTTTTGTAGACAGGATAACTCAAAAACGAATAATCCGATCGACTTGAAATTTTCAGGAATAATCTATGAGGGGAAGATCTCTATTGTTTTTGAAAGTAATTCCCAAAAACAAAAAAGTTATGGGGAGTTACACTTTTTTAAAAAATAAATAATATATCCTTTAATTTTTTTTAATTTTTTTTTAAATTACGTTTTTCGCAAGACAAAAAAAAATGATTTTTTAAATTATTTTTTTCAAAAATGTTTCGTTTTTCAAAAAAAGATCTTATTAAAAAAACATCGTTTTTCGCAAAAAGAAAATAAAAAAAATTGTTGATTGTGTGTGTTTATTTATTTTTTTTTTATGTATTTGGGAAAATGCAATATGCCATTTACTGTAAATAGTATATGTATAATGGAAAGCATAGCATTACATATCTTCACGGCTTGTTTATTTAACTTATTAACTAGAGTAAACATGGTGTTTATAATTGAATAACAATAGCTAGGTTGAGTGCGGAAAGAGGCCCTTTTCCGCACTCAATTTGCAACGACGCGTAGCGGAGTTCAGGCAAGCAATCAAGTGCAGATAAGCCTCTTTACGCATGCGTTAGGAACAATACTTTTCCTACGAGCAGGGTTAAGATAAAATATTCTTTTATATTTTATCAAATAAATCGAAATAAATCTTATTTTTATAATTTTTCAACAAGAAAATCAATTATCAGGTAAAAAAATTAAACATTTTTATAATATGAATAAATATAACAAGAATAACACTACGCAATTAAGAAAATAAACAATATTTATACGTGCGGAAAAGGCTTTCTTTCCACACCCATATTCGTGCGGAAAGAGTGATCTTTTCGCACGCTCGTAGGAAAATATTGTTATAGGATCAAAAGGAATCCTAGTACAACAAATGTTCTAAGATATTTCTAAGAATATTCTTTCCTTCTTAGAATCTTCTAAGAATATTCTTGGAACAGTATTTTATTATTATTATTATGAACATTACTTACTTAAATACAGCCAAAATTTGGTTTGGCATGAGCTGTCCAAAATGTGTAAATATATCAATGTTTTCATAATAATCATCATGTTTTAGTTTTGGAAACATAACATTGACACCACATCCTGGTACCCATTTTCTAAAAATTATTATACCTAATTATAATTTTTTGATATTGATTTTGTATACAGTACATGTAAATAAGGTCTCCCCATAGTAATGTGTACAAGAGTAGAGCTATAAACAGGGCAACAGCGCGCATTAATTTGGTGCATAATGGAGGCAGCCCTTCCCCTGATTTTTAGAGTGTCCCCTAAACATATCAAATATACCAAAAAATTATTTGGGTTATGTTGCTTACGTGTTCAACATTTCAAGTTGATATCTTAAGCCGTTCAAAAATTAAAGGGGGCGGACTTCAGACATGTACCATATAATAAAATCAATGAGGTGTCTATCTGTCTGGGAAGTATGAAAACAACTTCTGAACAAACAGCTGGATATCTGAAATTTGGCATGCATGTCAAAAACCTGGGTCCGCTGATAAGAGTCCACATAAGAAAAAGTCTGGATCCCCAATTTTTCCAAGGGGGCCCTAGACCGGCTTTTGGGACAAAACAAAATAAAAAAACAATTTACAAAATTGACGAAAGCGGCACTATTTTTTGGCGTGGTTATTTTTGGCAACTGGATTCAATCATAATTAAACATCCAAGGGTGCGAAAAAACATTTTCCTCAGAAAATGCCTAGAGTCTCATAGATTATTAGGGAGCCGGTCTTTACCTCAAAAGCAAATACCTCGAAAGGACATTACCTCGAAAAGACCTTACATCGAAAAAATTTACCTCAAAGGGACATTACCTCGAAAAGTCGTTACCTCGAAAGTACATTACCTCGAAAGATTTTACCTTGAACGGCTTTTACCTCGAAAAGGGCTTTTTTTAATTTTTTATCTGTTTCTTTGCGATTATTGTATATTGTAGTTTTTTTTTATCATTTATTGATTAAATTTTAATTTACGGGCATTTATTAGCTTTTAGTTTTAGTAAATAATTAAAAATTTATTGATTAACCTATATCGAGAGTTCGCAAAAGATTAACTAACAAATTAGCGGTGTATACAAACTTTGTGTATTATATATAATCTTTATAAAGATCGTGTGTACAAAGGGAAGTTTTTTTGGAAAGGAAAATATGGTGATTTTGCTTGCAAAGGAATAAAATTTATTGTTAATTATTTTTTTTTTATAAAAAATGTTGCGTTTGGATTATTTGTGATTTCAAATACTTTCTTTTTGTATAATATATCAATATTATTGCTTTAAATAACTAATATATAATAATAAATTTATTGCTGTCAAATTTTCCTTCTTTTTCTAAAAAAATTGTTTGTTTTGTTTAGTTTTTTTATAATTTTTAAAAAATTATGTAGTTTAGAGGTAATTTTTTATGCGAGGTAATGTCCGTTCGAGGTATTTTCTTTCAAGGTGATTTTCGTGCGAGGTAATGGGCTTTCGAGGTAACGGTGTTCGACGTAATTGTTTGCGTAAATTTTTTCGAGGTAAAACCCCTACCCAAATTATTAACTTACTCTACTTTGGGAATTATTTTGGTTCTTCCTCTGCCATAAAAATCATTCATAAAATATAAAAAAGGCAAAAAATCTGTTACAGCTAATGGCAGATCTTTTTTCATATTAATTCTAACAAAATACATTAAGTCTTGATCAACCTAAAAATAAAATCATCTCGTATTATTTGTGTGGTCTGTACATACATTTAGAAATCTGTGGATGTGTATGGAATAAAATGGAATGTTTTCTTGCTTTTTATTTTATACATTAATAAAAAATTATTTATTAACAAAATATTAATCCCGATTTTTAAGGAGGTTGTTCACCCCCTGTTCTTTAGATGTGTTTTTGTTTCAACATTGTCGTTACTGTACGTTCTTCTTCTTCTTCTTCTTTCCTATTTGTTATTGGCGTTGTATATACGTTTCCGCCAATTTCACCCGCGGGATTTGACTTCACTACCGCACAAATTACTTGTAACTTCGGTTTTATTTTTATTATTTTTCACTAATTGTTACTTTTATTTTGGCAGAGGGGTACCAGCGGTAAGTCTCAGAAATGAAAGAGATGATAGAGGATTACACTGCCACTCGAATTTTTTCAAAAAAATCTACAATGATTGCAACCACTACCGGACTTGGATTATGAAATAAGGTTTGGATGTTGCAGGGAAATTCTAAATTTGTTGCTAAGCGGTTAAACAATGTGTTTCTATCTACTGTGTAATTCATGCATTCTAATATGATGTGTTCGATGTCCTCTACTTCACCACATGCGCAATTTGGAGAATCTACTTGTTTCATTCTGTGAAGGTGTGCTTTAGTCCTACAGTGTCCACTTCTTAATTTACATAGTAATGTTACATGTCTTCTCGATAAATTTAGGTTCCAGAACCAAGGGTATGTGCTCCAAGTGTTAGTGTGAGTATAATAGAAACGACCTGCAGTTTGAACATCTTCTCTCCATTTTACTTTCCATCTCTGTATCTCTGTCCTTTTTGCTTCCGCCTCGAACTCCAACCATGATATTGGAGGTGTCACCTCGTGTATCGCCGTTGTCCCCACCGCAGCTAGGCGGTCCGCCCTTTCATTACCCTCTATCGCAGTATGGCTGGGTACCCAACAGAACTTCACCGTGTTTCCATTTTCTTCCAATCTATATATTATGTTTTTCGCTTCCAATACTATTTTATCTGTCTTGAACGACGTTACCGGGTTACATACCCTAAATAGGGCCGGCTTAGAATCTACAAAAAAAACGTATTTCTCCCCCTGACTATCCGATATCTCCCTTAATGCTATTAAGATTGCAACTGTTTCTGCTGTACATATTGTTATGAAGTTACTGAGTTTTTTTGATATTGATATATTCTTTGTTGGTATATAGATCCCCACGCCAACACCATCCAGACTTTTCGAAGCATCTGTATACACAGAAGTAAAATCCCCCCAGTTATTAGCCACGATTTCTTTGAAAAGTTCTCGATTGTTTTTGTCTTTTTCTAGAGGTGCTAGGAATATTTTTCGTTTAATTATCAAATGTTCAAGGTTTTCTTTAAATATAGGAAAAGTATCTGATTTCGAGATGTGTCTTTGGTAGTCTAAGTATGAGTCCATTGCGGATAAAATGGGAGGGGGTTGTTTTGATCTCCAATAGGGACCCTGGTTATTGTATGATCCGTACAGATCCAATAGGGCGGGCATGATTGGATTGTTTTGTATCGATAAGTTTTTCCCTACGAACTTTGACGCCAATATATTTCTCCTATATGTAAGTGGACATTCGCCCGTTTCTGCTAATAGGACATTTACTGGGGTACTTCGTCTTAGGCCAAGGCATACCCTTAGGGCATAATTCTGGACAGTTTCTAACTGTTTTAGTTTAGATTTTGGGACCCTAAAAAAAAGAATACTTCCATGTTCCAAATGTGGCCGGGCAAGTGCCTTGTATAGTAAAAGGAGTGTTTTGGGGTCTGATCCCCAATTTTTCCCACATATAGCCCTTATCAGATTTATACCTTTTTTTGCTTTTGTGCAGCACATGTCTATATGCTGGGCCCAATTTAGCTTGCTATCCAGAATAGCCCCAAGGTATTTAATGGATGTTTTGAGTGGTATGTCGTAATTTCCTATTTTAATTATTTCCATGGGTGGGGTTCTTCTAGTTTTTCGAAATAATATTGCCGCGCTTTTATTTTTAGCTATATCTAACCCGTGGTGCCAAAGTCATAATTTTATTTTGTTCAACGTTGCGTTCATCGCATCGACGAGGGCCTGAGGGTCCTTCCCCGATACAACGACCGCAACGTCGTCCGCATATTGTATAATTTTACATTCTAGTACTGCTTCGTGTTGTAAGGATTGAAAGTAAATATTGAACAGGACTGGGCTTAATATAGAACCCTGTGCTAAGCCCTTTCTGGCAGTTTTTGGACCCACGGGATTAGATTCCCCTTCCTGGATATATATCCTTCTTTCACTAAATATTTTATAAATCAATATTGCCATATCCTTAGGTATATTATTTTCCGATAAGTATTCCACAAGTATTTCTAAATTTACATTATCGTATGCGGATTCTACGTCCAGTGTTACTAGCAACGTTTTTTTTCCCCTGGATAGATCCGCGTGAACTTTTGAGACTAAGTATGATAGTGCATCTAAAACTCCTTTCCCCTTTCTAAATCCCATTTGTAGGTTATACAACCGTTTTTCTTTTTCCAGAATGAATTCTACCCTGTTTTTTAACATAGTCTCCATCACCTTTAAGACACACGAGGCTAGGGAGATCGGTCTATATCCCTTTATTGTTTTTAGGTCTTTGCCTGGCTTCGGGATGGGTACCACTAGGTGATCTAAGAAACCCTCAGGGATCGGGCTATCTCCAGAGAGTATTTTATTAAATATATTGATTAAAGCTATTTTTCCCACTTTTGGGAGGTGTTTTAGCATACCGTAAATGATCCCATCCTGTCCCGGGGAAGAGTCCTTTTTTTTATTTAATAAAGCATAATTTAATTCGTCTATGGAAAATGGCGTCGAGTTTTGTTCTGTAAATTTAATGTTATTTATGTTTGGTGGGGCGACTGGAGGGCAAAGGCTATCTAACAATCTTTTTGCAATAGACTGTAGTGGTCTGGCGGGGCCGGGAGGTTCCCTACTACATGAAAACGCTTTTATTTTGTCCCAGACTTCTTTTAGATTCGCGGATGAGTTCAGAGATGAGCAATATTTTCGGAAACTATCTTTTTTTTCCGTGTTTAAAGTACGTTTTGTTTGAGCGGCTATATTTTTTGCGTTAAAGAAGTTTTCTATGGTCGGGTAATTTTTTAATATTTTAAAAGCGGATTTTCTTTTTTCTACAGCCTCTTTACACCTATCTGACCACCATGATTTTTGTCGGTGTTTATTTGATATTTTATTTTTTTTGAGGGGCGCCGATTTTTCCACCGCCTTTGACAGGGCGTTCATGAAATCTTCGTAGGAGTGCGTGTCCGTGGGCAGCTGTAACTCAAAATTTTCTTTAAAACTAGTCCAATCTATTTTTTTAATCGAAAATTTATCAAATTGTTTTTTTACTATTGTGGTTCTGTCCGTCTGTGTGTCATTTGTCCATGAAATTATTATGGGAAAGTGGTCACTTTGGGCTGGATCCCTGAGAATTCTAAAATCTACCATAGTTGCTAGGTTTGGGGTAACTATTGCTAAATCTGGACAACTTATTAGCGGTGGGGGTGTCAGTCTAGTGGGTCCGTCATTATTTAAAATTACCAGCTGTGTTTCATTTACAATTTCGATTATAGTTTTCCCATTACCATTGTGAAAAGATGACCCCCATAGGGCATCTTGGGCATTAAAATCCCCTAATATTATAAGTTTCCCATCGCTCCCCTGGATAAAATTTGAGATAATATCAGCCGGTAGTCTGAGGTCAGGCGGGTTATATAAGCAGTAAACAGTTAAGTCCTGCAGCTTTATTCCAATTACTTGGAACCTTTCTGAAGCCCCCTGGGTGTTAATTTCGATGACATCGTATCTGATCCCTCTACGTACCAATAGGGCAACTCCCCCCTTTCCGTCCGCACGATCTTCTCTGTATACTGTATACCCTGGAATTTTGAAATTATAATTATATTTTAAAAAGGTCTCGTTTAGTGCTATAATGTCTGGAAGATGTTTCTGCGCTAGTTCTAGTAATCTATCCCTATTGCGGTTAACTGATCTAATGTTCCAATGTATAATCTTTTCAATCTGTTGGCACTTGTTCATTTAAAAAAGAAAAAGTATAAACAAAAAAAATATATATACACATGTATATATATACATATATATATACCCACACATATATACAATAGTTTGAAATAGGGACAGATTTCAATAATATATAAAAGCAAAAAACAACGGGAAAAGAAAATACGTGCATATCTATAATAATAATAATAAACAGTTAGGTAAAAGTTTTAATCTTCTCCAGACGATTCCGTGATTGGGTTGCCCCTATCATAGATCGACCGAATGAAAGATGTTACTTCTGAAAGCATTTTAGTGAGAGAGACGTCCGCAAGGTTCAAATCTGAAGTTAGAACCTCTTCTAATAGTTTGCATTTTCTGTCTGAAAACAAGGTGTCCTTACTGCTAGATGGCCCAGCCTGTTGCGACCTAGAAAAGTAGGGTGCATTTACCTGAGGTTGTGAGTTGGCACCTCCTAGGCGGGGTGAGGTAGAGTATAGCTGCTCCATATGTAATTCTCTATTGTACCCTGGGGGAGAGGGACTGCGCCTTCTTTTCTTTTTGTAGACCTGTGTTCCGTAATTTATTTGTGGTTGATTGATTGATTGTGTTTGTCTGTTTAGTGCTTGGCTGTAATTTCTTGTGTTTGTTAGGTAAGGGTCCTCTCTTGGTACATATCTCTGACTTTTAGGCAAGTTTGGGTATGCCTCCTCTGATGCAATATTTTGCCCCATCCTTTTTTTACTTGGGTATATTTCACTTGCTTCGTAGAATGAACAATTTTTCTCTGCCATATATTCATTGATCCTTTTTTGTCGTTCAAATTCTGAACATCCTTTATATGTGGCCATGTGATCCCCCTTACAGAAAAAACATGACTTATTTCTTTGGCAATTGTTGTGTTCGTGTCCTTCACTCCCACATGCTTTACATCTTGGTTTCCGTCTGCAATTCTTTTGTATGTGTCCATATCCCAAGCATGAATGACACTGTACCACTGGGCTTATGTATCTTGAAATGGGTACTGGATAATTGTTGTATAAGATTTCTGTTGGTAGTATTTTACCTTTAAATGTAATAATTACTGATGTAGAATCTATATATGTGATATTTTTCTGTTGGTCTACTGTTTTTCTTTTAAGTCTTCTAACTTCTATAATTTCGTATTTCGAGAAGCATTCCTCTGGATTTTTTAGGTCCTCTAAGTTGGTTTGCAGGGGGTATCCTCTGATAACCCCCTTGCATGTCACCATACTGAATGGGATAAAGGCTGACAGTCCTTGGTTTATTAGTTCTTGGTTTTCTAATAATTTGTTTGTTTGTGTATATTCTTCAAAAGTGATTCCCACTTTTTTATTGCCTTTTCTGGATAGTGTGTATGTGCTGTTTATTTGTAGTTTCTGTTTTAGAATTTTTGCGATCTGCATGGGGTGCATGTTTGCATCTTTCTCTTTTCCTTCTAGGATAATTGTATATGGTTTTTTATCTGTATCACTATATCTTATTACTGGCTTCTCTATTTTTCTTGTTTGAAGTTCGGTTAATTGGTCTATTACGGGTTCTGTTTTTTGTATGTCCTTTGTCTGTTCTGGTTTTTCTCCTGTGTTCTTCTTTGCTTGATTTTCTTCTGGTACCTGCTCGGGTTCCTGAGTACATCCTATTATGTCACTCAGTTGAGAGTTGTTATAGATTGATAAATCTTCCTCTACTGAATTCTCGGAAGTCTCCATTACTATTTCTTCTTCAGTATTAGTTTCTAAGGTTTTCTTTAATGTGTCCTCTTTAGGTTTTGTTTCTATTTTTTTCTCCCTTTCTGTTTTTACTTTTCTTGGCATTTTTATATGCTTTTTTAACTCTGGGTCTTTATTCATTGTGGAGGTTAACTCTTTTTTTAAAGCTTCTAGGGTTGAAATCAATTTTTGAGATGGGTTTATCGTTTTTTTTGCACTTGATAATCTACTGCACACTTCCTCATATGTTTTTATGACATTTTTTGGCGGGACTTTTTTCTGACTTCTCATCCAATCTAGGGTTACTTTGGTGGCTTCTGTGAGGTTAGCGCTCCTCTTGGTGAGATTTTCCTGGGGGGGGTCGCCCCCCCCCACCTGATTACTCATTGAGTGAGTCTAAGTTACATGTATGTATGTAAAAAATTGGTTAGGGTGCAGGATATATGAGAAAGCACTATAGAAGCAATAGAGTGGGTTTAAGTTGACTTACCGCTGTTTAATTTAATGAATCTTATATAAAATTTCACTTTTTGATTAAAAATCGCACTTTCTGAATGTTTTTTGAAAGGAATTTCGCTGACAAATTCTCGGAGATGTCTCGTTTTTGAGTTATAACCCCTTAAAATCGTCGTTACTGTACGTATTTTGATATGTATGTTTTTGAGTTATTAACATTTGAATCGGTCAGTTGAATAACAAAATTATTAAAAAAAAAAAAACGAAAAAAAAAACTGTTAAAGAACAGACATGTCCACGGTTTTATTTTTTCTGTAATTCATTTATGATTTTTTTTCCAACAAATTGCGCTTTTTATGTATCGGTCTAGTTAAACACTACAACTTACTAATGCATGCAAACACTGTATAATCAATAGTTACGGAAATAAAAGTTTTTTTTTGTGTTTATCTCAAAATAGCAACTTTGGATTATGGTCTGTTTTTTCAAGCAAGATAGTAAATTAAAAATCGCACAGTAAATATTTTTACAACATGTTTGAATAGTATATGTTTGTGTATAGAATAAAAATAAAAGGCCATGATTACTTAAAATTACTCGAAATGATCTAAGTAACCCTAAAAAAATAAATTTACGCTAAAAACTTTTTTTAACTTAAATTTGACAGATAAAAATCCTGCCTTCTGCAGTTTTCAAAGCCAACTTTGTTACTAAAATCACAAAAATATGATTTTTAACCTTTATTTTCATTTATAAAAACGGTTGTATTTGTCATAAATAAAAATAAAAGATATTGTTAGATTCCTTAATTATGGTCCTTTCAAATGGTACCGGTAAACCAATATGCCATTAAAAAAAACATGAGTTTTTGAGCAAAAAACCATTTTCGCAATCTTTCAAATGGTGCAACTAAGTTATAAATGGAATTTTCAGCCTAAATGTATTTTTCTAGGGTTACTTAGATAATTTCGAGTAATTTTAAGTAATCATGGCCTGCCTAAAAAACTAAAAATTAAATAAAAACTGAAAATTAAAATGGCACTTTTTTGGTATCATTGTACTCAGAATGAAGCATATAATTGAAATATGTAAAACAATATAGGGTGTCCCATTTAAAAATCGAAAGTTGGTGCTATTTCCAGTTAAGCCGGAAGTGAAATAAGGGCACTTTTTATGTTTAAAGTTGACGTTTTATGGGAATAAGACTTGTTCCAAATTTGAAATCTCTAACTTTTAAAATAAAGGAAAAAAGAAGGATGTACCTTGGTCTTGTAACACCCGGTATACCTAGGTACCTATTATAGCAATAGCTTATAATAGGCTACAAAAATATTTTTAGGGCTATTATATTACATTTTTTAATAGTGTTTTTAAAAGTCTACCAAAATCTGTTCATAAAAATAAGAAATATTTTTAACTTACCAAAACCCTTGGTTTTTTTGATTTTTTAGATTCCCATGGAAGAAATGCTGTTCTAGGGTATTTTTCCAATAATTCTATGTCAAAAAATAATTGAAACAGTATGGACCATTTTATGTAAACATGTAAATTGTGTGTTTTTGGAGTTGCAGTCATTGCCTAAAATGAATTTTATTATTATTTTTAAATAAACGCGCGCGTAGTGCAATAAGTTGACATCCAAAAAAAAGTTCATCTACTAAACTTCAAACTTTTTGACGACTAGAATAAAGGGCTTTAGCTTAAAAAAACCTTCGGGTCGTCTTTGATGCATACAATAACACACCCACAAAAAAAGTTGTCTGTGCTGGGGTTAAGACCCACATATTCTTATGTATTTTGGGATGCTGAACACGAATCTGCCATAAAAAAAAGGCAACTCATTGGCTTGAACTAATAGTCCCGATGTATTGAAATCTTCGCCGAAAAGTCAAAATCTTTGACCACGTTTTTTTTTACATTTCTCGACGTTTTAGACCATTCTGAGTCGAAATCAGTAAAAAAAAAATGCGTCCGTCTGTCTGTCTGTCTGGGTGTAAACTCTGTAACTCCATTTCTACATGAGATATCGACTTTTTTAAACGTTTTCCTAAAACGCATTGTTTTCGAGATATTGGCGTTTAAAGCAGTAAAAGGTTTTTTTAGCATATCTCACAAATTTATAACCCGATTTCAAAAAAATATATTTTAAATAAAAGCTCTTTTTAAGCCCTATAAAAAATGTTATATACAGTTTTTTGCTAGAATGTAATGTTTTAAAAATACAGAATTTAAAATCAAACAAAACACCTAGTTTGAAATTTGCAAACTAGATGGCTCTAGTGTACAATAGTGCCGATGTTTTGACAGGGTGCTTGCAACGTTTCATCTAGTTATTGATTGTATTAATTGGTAATAATTATAATTAATTATATTTAATAAAATGTTATTTAAAGCTATTTTCTTGGGTTTAATTGGTAAAAACTGCACAAAGAACTGAAACATCTAAAGTGACAGAAATCAATTGTTTATAAAATTTACTCCTACTAGAAGAGAAAAAATGATTGCTATAGGTGAAGAAAATTGATTTCACAGTCTGATAACATGGTAAATAATAGTATGTTCTAAAGCTAGTAATGAAAAAAACTTATTACTTGGGGTGGAAATAGGGGCCACTTTTGGAATTTTTGGACAAAAATAGTATCTGTGTCTTACAAACAGTGGTTCAGAAGTCACTATAAGCGACAGAACACCCACCTAGAAGCCAGTGGTCCACAGAAGGTAGGGCAATTAGCCTGGGAAGTGATATTATTATGCATTACTGTGATGCAACTTTGCCAACTTTTATAATTACTTGTAATTTAGAAAGGTATACTTACCAGTGGCGGATTTAGGGGGGGGGGCATACTTACTATATAATTTCTTGATCTCATAAACGCAAAAATTTGTATTCTGCCATATAGGGCAATGTCAGTCTGTAAAAATAATGAATTTAATAAATATATTAAAAAACCGGTTTTACGCATAGGTCCTATTATTGTCATTGATGGATCTAAAAAAAATGTAAAAAACAATTATCACAAATCTGTATTTATTTTAAACAAATTAAATATTGAGCAAAATACTTTTTATTATTTATTAAGTATTCTTAAATACTAGATACAATGATATATTAAAGCTAGACTCCCGCAAAAGAATTCCGCGACACTGAGTTTTTCTCGCTGTGGTCCACATGTGGTAAAAACAAGGAAAGAAGAAGAAAGAAATAGCATTATTTATGCTGACTCTAGCCATATCCGTATAATGATTTAAATTATATTTTTAGACCTTAAATAAAAACATTTTAGTTTTTTTCTTGTCAAATATTTGTTGAAGTTTTAAATCATTTTCTTTGTTCTATTTAATTACATAAGTAAAAACTACTGCCAAAAAAAGAATACCTGTAAATCTAAAACAAAAAAACTTTTTTTATAATTTTTTTTCTCAAAAAAACAACAACAAAAATCTTGTTTCAATAACAGGTTTTTCTTTGAAAAAATAGTTTTTATCCCAACCCAACCAGCCTAAAACATTTAATAATGAACCTATGGTCCAAATTTGAAGTCTTTAGCTTAAAGCATTCATAAGTTATCATGGTCAGAAATTTCCTGGACAGACAGAATTTCATTTGACAAAAAACATTTGAGATACATAAAAAAACAACAAAAATTATTCAAATTTTCCTTTGGAAAGTAAAATATATAAAATTTAATTTATTATTGTTTAATAATTAGGTCACTGACCTAGGGAGGAGGGAAGGGTCCAGCTGAAAGGGATGATCATAAAGTCTTCCAGATATATGAGACAAAATGGTGAAAATGGGGGTAGGGGCTCTAAAAATAGCAAAACCTTAGTGACATAATTGTTGAACATTTTTGAGTTACAGCATGGCCTTTAAAAGGGATGGATGTGACCGTCTCGGCACTCTCCAGTGCATCGAATTTGCGATCTTTTATGTTGTGTCCAGAGGAGTATTTTTATGTTAATGTTGTTTTAAGTATAAGTTAAAGTGGTTATTAATCATGTCAATTGTTGAATTTTAAGTTAATAATAATTTGAAGATTTTTCTTGTATTTTTAAAGATAACTTTTTATATTGGCGCATTCACGGTAATTATTACACTAGTAATTTATCAGTAACCAACGAACTAACAACTCTACTCTCTAGAATACGCATACCGTTAATATAAAGTATCGCCAACATCTCGGTTTGTTTGTAAGCAAATAGTAGGTATATTCAGGCCTGAACAATAACAAATACCAGTAACTGTTATTGTCGTCTCTGTTAGAACAAAGTAAGACAGACAAATGTATATGTTGGCTACATTTTTGTAAGTTTTTACAAATGAAATGCCTATTCTAGAGAGAAGAGTTATTAGTTTGTGGTCAGTAACTGATAGTGTGCAAGTCAGGTTGCATATCCGACTAGTACTTGAACACTTAAAACCTTATAAAAAACAGAGAGAAACCCTGGCCAATTATTCGGAAGAAAAAAGCCAACTAAATAGAGGAATTATGACTATTTTACAAAAAATTAAATTTTTTATTATGCCTAATAACAAAAAAAGTGCTAATTTGTTTAAGAGGTACTTTTGTGTTATAGCCTACCATCAGTCCAAGGTTTTCGAGGCACATTTTTCAATAATAATTGTACCCTATTGTATCTATCTTGTTTATCCATCCAGGCATAGCGATGCAATAAAAAAATATCTTTAGTAAATATTTCTATTTTTCCCGGGTATATGGTATCAAAATCCTAAAATATGTTACATGTTTTCTTTTTCCTTTCATCAACAAAAATGCTATACAAACCTTTAAGGCATGTCTAAATTCTGAACAAGACTCATACAACCTAACTAATTTTACGCCATTATCAAGTAATTCAGATGTAATTAAGCCTAACCCAGCATTGGTTTCAGTAACTACTTGGTTTTCATTACTTTGAATAAAAGGTAAAATATGTTTAACAATACTTTTAGCTATATTAGGATCAATTAAATATAAATTATCTGGATCACTTTTTCGAGTCAATTTTAAATATTTTGTTGGTATAAATTCTTTGATTGCATTTATCTGTGGATTTCTTGAAAAATAACCTGATATCCGTTTATTATGATTTCTTTCTGTACTTATTGCTTGCATGTGTTCTGTAATCTTTCCTTGTTCATTTTCTACTTTTTCTGAGCACAGACATCGCTTAAATTTTAAATGTTTACTTCTTTTGAATATTTTATAAACATTCATGTTTACACATAACCTCACTTATTTGAGAAGGTAACAACCAAAAAAAATATATAACAACCACAGAACAAAACTGATTTGAACTACCACGGGTAGTTTAAATCGTATGCTCAAATCATAGACAAGGAAAGACCTCCAAAGAGGAGCGATTATTTCACACTATATATTCCAAGCTATGCGCATGCCTGAGAAATATCTGTTGTATATTTTTAACGATTCACTCACCGCAGTAATGAGAGGAGTTTTTTTTTTAATGTGAGGCGTTGGTTTACGTTAATAATGGTTTGGTTTGGTAGTTTGCTGGTTTGGTGTTTTTTTTTTAATGAGAGGCATTTTTCAGATACGATATTTCAGACCCAGGTAGCAAAATAACATGACATTCACGTGAAAGTCACGTTAATATGTGACATGTGATGTTAAGATTGTAGTCTCATTTAACAAGAATGTAGCATGGTGGGGATGTCCTAAGTCCGCCCCTAATAACATCACACAATGACATCCCGAAAATAACGTGTTTGTGACATCATAAATCCACATTCCTGTTATATCTAATATCTTATGGATGCCGTTACTGGTACTTTAATATTTAAATAATATTTTAGGACATTAGCTTTTTCTAAATTAAAACCATTAAAAACGCTATAACCCTATAAAAAAATCGGATTTAAAATCAATCAGTAATTGAAACAATCACAGATTGAAAAAGATTCTAAATACGAAATTGCAGATTAAGCGGAGAATATATTCCTTTAATCCGTGTCCGTGGTCTTGAGAAGCCCGGCAGAGCCCCCTATCCATTGGAAATCGTATAATGTGTATACAATTTCCTTATAATAATTTACTCTATCAACATCATCTTATATCGATTTTTTTGCTTCGAACGTCGGTGAGAAGCAAAATAACATGACATTCACGTGAAAGCCACGTTAATATGTGACATGCGATATATTCACTGCGTTGCTAAATATTTGTTATTAAATAACATGGTTGTCACGTCACACGTGTTACGTTGCAAATGTGATGTTAAATACATGTTATTTTTCAATATTATGTGATGTTATGATTTAGTTTAAAAATACACCCAAAAGTGATGTTAATTTCTTGTAATATAACATCCCTTGCTACCTGGGGAATTTAGAAGACGATATATTTTATATTTCTCAGGCATGCACATAGCTTGGAATATATAGTGTGAAATAATCGCTCCTCTCCAAAGCCGTTGCGGAATACTGTGATAAATGTGCCTAACGCATCTGAGATAAACTTGCACATGCGCACTACTATTGTTGTTTTTGACGAGTATTTTTTAACCTTAGTTTTGTGTGTCAAATAAAAATTGTAAAAAATTCAACAAAAAACAATAATTATCTACGAAGAAACGTCGAAATAGTTTTTTTTTAAAGTATTTTATAAGAATTTTTCGAGGTGTGTTTGAGTTTCGGGATTTTGTAGAACTACTTTGAGTACACCAGGGATTGACCCTTTGCTCTTCATAAAGCAACAATACAGGTTAGGTTTAAAGTTATAATTTATGACTTATAAACAAATGCAGAAAAAAAACAATTAAAACACAGTAGAAGTCGAAAAATGAACAGAAACAAACGACGATCTGACAGTATAAACAAACTACTAATAATTCGTCACCCCAGTATGGTTTGCCATATCTCTATTTTTGGACATTTTAAGATTTTTACTGGGGGATTTTTGAAGATAAGACAAATGAATACTGGGGTGATGAATTGTTTTACGACAGACAGCATTTGACAGCTGATAGAGATGCGTACTGCGCAAGGTCAGATATATTGCGTTACATCATTTAGCTGCCCCGTTCTGTCACAAAATAATCTTGCGCAGGCTGGACTAATGGTTCTCTTTCCTTCTCTATGGCTCAAATATACACAGTAGTTCAAATAACTCGATCACACACATGGCGCGAAGATCGGGACTATTTAACCAAGGTACATCAATCTAATTTAAAAAGGTAGTCCAATGTTAATGTTTAGTTTTAAAGCTCCGCGGACCCAAGCAAAAATTTCCCAACTTATGGTTCAGAAATTTCCCAACTTTTTCACTCCCGAAAAACTTTAATTTTTCACACCCGAAAATTTTTGCAAAATTTGACGACTCAAAAAAAAACGGCCCTCACCTCTGAAAAAATATTTTCAAAACTCACTAAAAAAAAAATTTCAGATTTCCCAACTCTATGCCCAAAATTCCCAACTTATTACTCCAATTTTCCCAACTTTCTACCAATTTATCGAAATTTACCACTACATTTCCGACATAATATGTCATATTATGCCACTCAGAGTGGATTTTCACAACTCGAGAATGGGACTTTTTACATAAGTAATGTATCTTTACACTCTTGGCAGTGTAATAGTAAAATTACTCACATTTTTAAGAATATTCTTCGCAATAGTATAATTGCTAGACATTTTTAAGAATACTCTTACATCACACATTGACTACTTTTACACGTAGCGCTAACTACCGGTATTTATAAATTCCGACAGCAGTCTGTCTCTTTCTGTCAAGTTTTTTTAGAGAGAGTATAATAGAGAAGTTATAAATACCGGTAGTCAGCGCTATTTGTAAACGTAGTCATTGTAATAGTATAATTGCTTTTTTAAGGATACCCTTTATATTACACTCTTCGCACTATAATATTATAATTGCTTTGGATTTTTAAGGATACTCTACATTACACCCTTCGCAGTGTTATGATATAATTGCTTCGCATTTTTAAGGCAGGGTTCCCACCAACCCTGGAAAACGCATGGAATTTAGATACCCACCTGGAATACCTGGAATTTAACATTTTTTCTTAAAAAAAGTCGGGGTTTTACCTGGAATTTTGAAATAGCACCTGCCCAGCAAACCGTACGATAATCGGCATAAATAATTATTGGCCCATTGCTGGCTTGCCGATTATCGGCTAGCCTGTAAAGGACCGATCTGTGGCCGACGATACAACGCCAATTTAAAATATGATCTTGCGTAGAAGGAGAAGAAGTCAAGACGCATGCGCAAGTTTTGCGCGGGTTGTGTTCTTAGGGCCGTTTGAGTTGAAGCTTGGAGCGCTCGGAGCATAGTTCTATCTCTTTTAAAACAAGTAGTTAGAAAGAGATAGAACTATGCTCCGAGAGCCCAACTCAAACTGGCCTCTTGTGTTGTGATTTTGCTGCGTCAGTGATAAAGTTCATTAATGAAAATTTTCTGTGGCATGTGTTTATTTACAATTCTTAATAATGATTTTTGAAGATAAAAAGTAAGTAATTACATTTTTTTTATTAAATACTAAATTAACAATTAATTCACTTGCATTTAAGTCGCATTTAAGATCCCAGGGCGGGAAAGAAGCTCGTTAAGGTTCCGTAGGTACTAAAATATAAAAACTTATTCAGAATAATATTCTAAAACGATCGATATTATCGTTCTTTTTTATGCCATGGTAAAATACTGATCCAACCTCCAACAAAATAATACTTTTCCCAATAGTTCATTACAAAGGTTTTTTCAAAAAATAAAAAAAAACATCGAACCATTTTTTTTAATACTTAATAAAAGATCTTAAGATCTTTTCGTGAAAAATAAAAAAAAAAATGAAAAAACAAAATTTTTCGAAAAAAAAATTTTTGAAAAATTTTAATTTTAATTTTTTTTATGCAAAAAACGAAAAATAAAATTGTAATTGTTTCTCCCGAGGTTTTTACATTTTTTAAAAAAGTTTAACCCCCATAAGTTTTTTTGGTTTTTGGGGGATTACTTTTAAAATTGGTAGAATTGATGATTATAATAAAAGTATTTTTTTCTAAAAAAGTACCTATACTTTCAACGTTATAACGTTAATCGAAATTTCAGCTTTTTTTGATTTTTTTAAAAGTAACCCCCTTGTAACTTTTTTGTTTTTGGGGGGATTACTTTCAAAAGTTCTTGAGTTATCTTATCTACAAAGAACGTGACATCAGACAGACAGACGAACATTTTTAAAGTTTCATATTTTTTCGTTAAATATATAGGGTGTCCCAGAACTCGCATCCAGCCTTGAGGGTACATATACTACATCAAAAAATATGAAAAAAAGTTTATATAAACATAGGGCCGCAAATCGGTCCTAATGGAGTTACGGCCCATTGAATTTTGGTGCCTTAAATAGGGCCCAAAATGTCCAGTCATGTAAATTTTACTTCAGAAGCAAAAAAAAAGAAATAAAACACTCGGTCGGCAAATTTGTATTGTTTTGTATAATTTGCTATATATCAAATTATACAAAACAATACAAATTTGCCGATCGAGTGTGTTTTAATTCGTTTTTTTTTTGCTTATGAAGTAAAATTCACATGAGTGGACATTTGACACTATTTGATTCTATACCCCTCAATTATCGGTAGTCTGCCGGCTAGCCATTACCGGCCCGTTATCGGCTTGCCATTACCGGCCAGTTATCGGCTTGTGCGACACTTCCATTACCGGGCCGGTAATGGCATGTCGTCAACGGACCGATGACTCTTTATCGGCTTACGGCATTGTGCCGTTGCCGGCCCATTGCTGGTGTGTTTGCTGGGTGGAATTTAACATACGGAAATATAATTTCGCCTGCGGCGCTGAACTTGATAAGTTGTATTTTAATGGGTTTCACGTACCCATTTAATGTTTTATTAAATAATTTTCTTTTTAAATTCTTAGAAATTGCTTGTACTGAAAACGAATGTAAATTTTTTTAAAACTTTAGTAATGATGATGATAATGTGGTATTACAATTTTAATTAATAGATTTTATAAAATTATTTACATATCTGCAAGTTTTGTTTTTCTGGGAACTGGGATGATTTCCTGATTTTCACCGTCTATTTTAATTTTTTTTTTAATAAAATGTTTTTAAAATTTTGATGTAAGTTACCTAGAAAACTGTTAGAAAGCTAAATAAGCTGGCCACGGAACAAAACATCCTGTGGCCGTTTCTGGCTAAAAATTAATTCAGGAACAATTTTTCTTTTTTTGGAGATGAATTTTTTTTTCAATTATCCATATATGCATATTTTTGTCGTCAAAAAGTGTTAATTATTAAAAAAATAAAAAAAAATGGTATAGGAAAATAGCGTTACAGTGGGGGGGTGGGGGTCCAAAATGATCAAAATTTGCGTTACGTAATACTTGAACGTTCCCCAATCGGAATGATTTTTTTTCGAATTTTTTTTTTTTTAAATAATATATATACTAAAACTATTTTACTATACCTGGAATTTTAATAATTTTTACCTGGAAAATGCCTGCAATTTAAATGTCAATTTTTGGTGGATACTCTTCGTAGTGCAATAGTATAACTGCTTCGCATTTTTGAAGATACTCTTCACATTACTCTTCGCAGTGTTGCCTCGCATTTTGAACCTTTTCTCTATCAGTGTATCAAATTTGTAACAAACCCGATTAAATAAGAAAATATTTAAAAAGTATAATTTTTTGTCATTGTATTGTTTGTAAACTAATATGTTACAGGATTTTAAGGCACAACCAACCCCATCAATTATACTTTTTACGAAACACGCTGTCGAAGCTTACGCAATTTTCAAGGCCCTGAAGGTTATTCTTGAAGGTCCACAACAAAATAACCGGTATATTGTTTTTTCAGACTCTCGGTCGGCACTTGTTAAAATCTGCCCCGGTAGCAAAATAACATGACATTCACGTGAAAGCCACGTTAATATGTGACATGTGATGTTAAGATTGTAGTCTCATTTAACAAGAATGTAGCATGGTGGGGATGTCCTAAGTCCGCCCCTAATAACATCACACATTGACATCCCGAAAATAACGTGTTTGTAACATCATAAATCCATATTCCTGCGCTTTTATATCTAATATCTTATGGATGCCATTACTGGTACTTTAATATTTAAATAATATCCTAGGAATTAGCGTTTTCTAAATAAAACCATTAAAAACGCCATAACCCTATAAAAAAATCGGATTTAAAATCAATCAGTAATTGAAACAATCACAGATTGAAACAGATAGATTTTAAATACGAAATTGCAGATTAAGTGGAGAATATATTTCTTTAATCCGTGTCCGTGGTCTTGAGAAGCCCGGCAGAGCCCCCTATCCATTGGAAATCGTATAATGTGTATACAATTTCCTTATAATAATTTACTCTATCATCATCTTATATCGATTTTTTTGCTTCGAGCGTCGGTGAGAAGCAAAATAACATGATTCACGTGAAAGCCACGTTAATATGTGACATGCGATATATTCACATTTCGCTAGGTTTGGACACGTCTCACGTGTTACGTTGCAAATGTGATGTTAAATACATGTTATTTTTCAATATTATGTGATGTTATGATTTAGTTTAAAAATACACCCAAAAGCGATGTTAATTTCTTGTAATATAACATCCCTTGCTACCTGTGTGTAATACCCAAAACTCCTCGAAAAAAGATTCCCTATCCTTCCACACTAAAAATTTAATCATGAAGCTCGAAAAAAGAGGAGTAGAACTGCGTTTTTGCTGGATTCCAAGCCACACTCAAATCCCAGGTAACGGAGAGGCAGACAAGCTAGCCGTCTCAGGAACCACAATGGAAACTACCGTAACATTGAAAACTCACTGGCTGGAATTCATAAAAAGCATTAAGAGGAAAAATACCGAAGAATGGAAACAGGAGTGGAAGATACGGACTCAAAATGCTGGCCGATTCTACGTTACACACTCACCATCTCTCAAGCATCCCTGGATTAAAGCAACCCACCTAGACCGAAGATATATCACCACTTTTCTTAGACTAAGAAGTGGCCATTGCTTGTCCAAATCACACCTACACCGGATAAACATCGAGAATTCCCCAGCATGTTCTTGCGGAGCACCTTTTCAGGATATTAACCACATTTTACTGGAATGTCCTCAGCATATCCACCACAGTAATAGGCTATATAACATCCTGAGTAGTAACACCATAAATCCGATCAATATGTCACAAATTTCAGCCAACCCATCACATCCTATCATAACGGCAGTAGTCAACTTTTTATCCTGCATGAACCTATCGCTTTAGAAAAACAGAACATTTTTAACTTTTAGAGCACATTAAATTTTTAATTTTAAATTCAACAGGGACCTAAGAGAAAAAGACGGAAAAAAAAAAATTTGCACTTAACGAATCAGAAAGAAAAAGAAGCAAAGTTTGACAAACCAAAAAAGAAGAAAAAACCTAAAAGAAAAGCAGAGAAAAGATTTAAACCCATATAAGCGTGATCAACGAAAAAAAAAAAAACCCCGGACCAGAAATAAAGACTTACCACTGGCGGATATGGCTCAAGGAGCCGACGCCAATAATTAGGAAGAAGAAACACGCGTGAACTAAGAAACACTGCGAAATCATCAAATAAATTGCATTGTTATTCCCTATTATTACAAATATGAGGAGCATTATTCAAAAGTTAACAAATCCAATAATTGTTAAGGATTTGTTAACTTTTGAAATAATGCTCCTCATATTTCAAAAAGTTCATTTCTTAACTTTTTGGACTTGTGTTTTGAAAATGAGCTCCTCATATGATATGTACCATTTTTTTTTGTATAAAATTTAAACAAAAAATACATTAGTATTGACTTAACTCCCTATTTTTAGCTTATTTTTACGAAAAAAATATTTTTTCTTAGCATTTAATAATTCAGTAGACAAGAGCTTAAGGATAATGGTCGCAGTGTAATAGTAAAATTGCTTCGCATTTTTGAGAATAAATATTCACAGAAGGAAAGAGCATAAAATTGTGTCTAATTATACAGTGCGGTCCAAAAGTCACCCCCAATTTTAACTTTTGAACGAGTTGAGATATCGACTTCAAATTTAGAACTCTTAAATAAGAAAACTTAAACTATCTTTTAGCATATATTTGATATTTTCAGCTCTTAAAATATGGGCAGGGGGGCATGGGGGGACATTTTTTTAAATGGAAAGGGGGGTCGTGTAATACATCATTTTAAAGCTTATAAAATTCTCTATTTAAAATAATATTTTTAAATTTTTTAAAAATGATTTTTAAGGTTTTGATTTTTCAATTTTTTGTGCTAAAACATTCTATTTTTAAAGTTTTTTATTATAAATTTTTATTTATGTCAACTAAAATTAGTTTAAAAGTATAATTAACATTTTTTTATAATGAAATGCTAAAACATTCGATTTTTTAAGTTTTTTATTATAAATTTTTATTTATGTCAACTAAAATTAGTTTAAAAGTATAATTAACATTTTTTTATAATGAAATTAGGCATTTTTAAAAAATTATTTGTTTTTTTTAGAGGAATTTTGAAAAAGTCCAAACCCAATTTTTTTTTTAACTTAAAAATATGGAGTTAAATGGAGAATTTTATAAGCTTTAAAATGATGTATTACACGACCCCCCTTTCCATTTAAAAAAATGTGCCCCATGCCCCCCTGCACACATTTTAAGAGCTGAAAGTATTAAATATATGCTAAAAGATAGTTTAAGTTGTCTTATTGAAAAGTTCCAAATTTGAAGTCGATATCTCAACTGGTTCAAATGTTAAGAGGGGGGGGGGGTGACTTTTGGACCGCTCAGTTTAGGTTTAACATAATAACGAGATATTTTTGGATTTTTATTTATTTTAATCATACACAAACACAAATATTAAGCAAAATGCTTAAAAATCGTTCGCATTTTCATGCAAACGATATCACTTTTTTAACATTGAATATTACAATATGAATAGGAAATATGATTAAATACAATATTAGTTATGTACATACATGTGGATAAAAGTTCGCTTACACCTTTTAAATTAGAAAATCAAACCTAAAAATAAATATTCTTAAAATATAAAGTTCACAAAACCAATGTATACAGGCCTGTATACATTGGTGTCCCAGAATGTTTCCAAAATCTCTTACGAGTTAGTATATTTCCTCAAAATAATGCCACAGTTCATATAATTTTTTTTGATACGCCTCCCCTACTCTGAGATATTTGCCCCCAAAGATTTACTTTTTAATATTTTTTAATAATTTTTTTATTGCTTAGAAAAATTAATGCGCATCGAATGATTTTAACAGAAGTTTCGAAAGTTATCAGAAAAGACAGCGGCGGACTTCCGGTATGGTTCCAAACCCCTAACTTTTTTGTTGTTAGAAATTTTGGACTTATGAATACTTTTTTACATTCTGTGAGCAGTTTTGATCAAAAAAGTACGATACGCAAAATTCTATAAAATAAAGCGTTTTCGAGAAAGTCACTTTTTTAATCCAAGGCAGGAGGACCGAAAAAAAAAATATTTTTATATTTTTTCAAAATTGATATAAATTATTTTAAAAATGTTTGTATCTGATCAAAATGAAATAAAAAGTTCATATGAAAATTTTGACTAGGGCTCCCTCCTTTGAGATATTCGCCTCTTAGATTTGATTTTTATTTTTCATCTAAGGGTCGAATATCTCAAAGGAGGGGGGCCCTAGTTGAAAAGTTTATATGAACTTTTTACTTTTTTTTGACGAGATAAAAACATTTTTAAAATAATTTATAGCTTTTTTGAAATAATATAAAAATATTTTTTTACAGTCCTCCTGACTTTGGATTAAAAAAGGAAACGCTTCATTTTATCGAATTTTGCATATAGTACTTTTTTGATCAAAATTGCTCACTGAATGTAAAAAAAGTAACTAAAAGTCTAAAATTTGTAACCCTAAAAACTTAGGGGTTTGGAACCATAACGGAAGTCCGCCCATGACTTTTCTGATAACTTTCGAAACTTCTGTTAAAATTGATCCATGCGCATTAATTTGTTTAAACAAGCGTATAGAAAATTGTTAAAAAATATTAAAAAGTAAAAAAGTTATCCAAAAAAATTGTATTTTCTATTTCATCTTTGGTGGCAAATATCTCCGAGTAGGGGGCCGTAGCCAAAAAATTTTTATGAACTTGTGCATTTAGTTTGAGGAGATATAATCACTCCTAAGAGATTTTGAAAACATTCTGGGACACCCTGTATAGTATTGTTATGATACAGTTACATACAATAACTAATATATTGTTAACTATTATAACACAAAAAGGAAAACAGGTTCGGGTGTCAATGAGTTATGTTTTTATTTAAAGTACTAGACTAGCGAACACAAAATAATACCCAAATGCAGTCGTATTTTACAATTCACCCATTGTTGGTACTTTGCTGTTGTGGATGATCTGTAATAGCAAATTACCATGGTAAAATGAATGGTAATATGCAAATAGCTAAGAATTTGTCTCTGATGGGCATTTTTCCGCCCTCAATGTATCTTTTACATGTAAAACGAGGAGAAACGTAAAAAATTAAATATTTTTTTTAGAAACGCAGGATTTAGGCGCTTCATTGAGGGGGTTGATGGGCCCCTAAATTTAATTAAAATTTTACCTCTTAGGTTTCTGGATAACCATAAATTTTACTTTGGATGGCATGGCTCTATGGAATATTTGATATGACCATCCTTGGCTGGAAAGCAGCCATTTTACAGAATTTGAAACCAAGGTGAAAATTTTAAAATTGTATATAGGTATGAAATATAATTTTTGAGGTCTAAATTTTACATTTCTAATTTCAAATTAATTTTTCATTAACAGCCCAATAAAATTATATTTTACACAGCATGAACGCAACCTAACAAAATTAATCAAAATTTATCCAATCAAAACACTTTTTTACGAAATTAAGTTACAGTTCGTTTCAAACTGGCCAAACAAGAAATTCCAGTTATAATTCATGTGTTGTAATGAAGTAGTGTTTTATTTTACTGTTAAATTTAGAGTTTTTTTTATTCAAATTTTAGTTGTTTCTGTTTCTTTTAGATAAATTAAAAAATAAAAGATTAAAATTTTGGTAGAAGTTTTGTAGCGTCCTTTATCACACATTAAATTTTCTCATATACTGTATATTGAACTAAACATAAAATAAAATTTAAAAAAATATATCTAGTACCAATGCCAAACATACTATAATAAAGTTTGAATTTAATTCTTAACCAATTTGCTAATATTCGGGCGAAACAAAAAAAGATTTATTCCACTTCCATTTTTTGTAGCGTCCGTCATTTAAGTGCCAGATAATTATTGTATTTATTATTTTATTTTAGCTTATCTCCACTTTCCATTTTTCATACCAGCTTTAATATCGGTTTTAGTTTTAGGGACTTTTTTTTAAATAGCTTTTTTTATAAAATAGTGTAAAAATAAATAAACAAAAAAAACACACACAACTCATTGACACCCCACTTAAAAATTGGGAGTTTATCCAAAACTGATAAATAATGAAGTGAAAACTTTCACTTTGCAATTTATTGTTTTGAATTATTTTGTACTATAAAACTCGTTTCAAAAATTCAGTGTCTGTTTGGTATGTTAATATTTATTTATTATAATTATACCCCCCTGTAGTTGGAGCTCTTTTAATAGAGGCGACGTATAATTATAATTTATTTTAATTATGGCATACCGGGTAGGTTTCATTAATGTCTACCCCCAAAGTTAAGTTCATTCGATAAAAACGAAACTTTGGTGATTTATATAATTTTACATTGGCTATAAAATGGCGGATTTATTTATTTTTTGTTTCACTTCCGGTTTTGCAAAATATATATATATTTTTTTTTAAATTCTATGTAAAAAACTGATTGTTTTTTTTACTTTTTTTTTCGTTTTCGTTTTTATCGTATAAAAACGAGATAAACATAATTTACCTTCCTTATACTTCTTAAGCTTAAAAAAATATAAAAATAATATTAAAATAAAAAATTGATCAGTGACAGCGAAATGGAACTGAAAAAAACGGCTTTTTGTCCAAAACTCCAATTTATTTATGGCCATGTAAACTTTATTTGTAGAGTATTTTTTGGCTGCTTTTCCTACGCCAAATTTATAATTTACTTTGAAGATTAAGTAAGTAAAAAGAAGGTAAATTATGTGTATCAAATCAAATCGTTTATTTTTATATTTATATGATAAAAACGAAAAAGAAAAAAAAGTAAAATAGTAATCAAATCAAATCGTTTATTTTTATATTTATATGATAAAAACGAAAAAGAAAAAAAAGTAAAATAGTAATAGTACTATAGAATTTTCGGCTCAAAAATGTAAACAATTACAGGGTGTTCAATTAAAAAAATATATATTTATGCCACTTCCGGCGAAACCGGAAGTGAAAAAATAAATAAATCCGCCATATTATAGCCAATTTAAAATTAAATAAATTCATTAAAGTTTCGTGTTTATCGAATGAAGATTAATCTTAATTTCAGTGGTGGACATAAATAAAACTCACCTGATATGTGCAAAAGAGTATTTAAAAAAACACGTATTTTTTAAGTCCCCCTTCATGTGAAAAATACAAATGACAAATTTCAGCTTAAAAAAACGAAATTTGACATCTACTTCATTTAAAACCAATATATTTTTTTAATAGAAACGCCTTGTTTAATTTTTGTATTTTTCACAACATAAGGGGGGCAAAATTTTTAAAAAATCGTGTTTTTTGAGGTACTCTACTACACATAACTAACAAATAAGTGCTTAATTGAACTGAAATAAACTGAAAAATACACAAAAATGCATAAATGTGTTATACTTTACTTTCACTACACTACTATTAATATATTAATATCTCTTAAGTTCCTAAAACTATTTACAATAGACATACTAACATTAATGAAGTTACATGCACAGATATTATTTTTATAAGAATTAGACTTTTTACTTGAGTTAAACAGCAGTTATATTATTATTATTATTATTAAATTGAATCATTTCGCTTCAATGATTATTTTTATCAATAAAAATGTCAAACAGAAATGGATAAGAACTTTTTAATTTAATTTTCTGTTTCTGTGGATTTTTATGGATTTAAATAAAAATTGAAGCAAAATGACTCAAATGAATAATTATATAAATGTATATGCGCCTCAAATAAATTATAGATTTTATTTAATAAACAGCAGTATTTGTGAAACGCATATTGTCTGAAACGGTCGCACAAAAATTTAATGAAAATACCCCCTTAATCCATATAATACATAAAAAGTATAAAAAGCTAAAAAAAATCATACAGGAAAAATTATTTTGAATAAATTAAAGATCTATATTTATTGCATAAAATTCAAATAGATTTTCATTTTAAACTGGGTAATAGTAATTACTCCAATTACGCCTCCCCCCCCCCCACGTGGATCCGCCCCTGATCTACCGGGTGTTTTTCAATAGGGGGGGGGGTGTTAAGGGGGTAGCCAAAATATAAAATCTCTACAGCCTTTAATAACGCGAGAAAGGATGTATGAAGTGTATGAATTCTGGTCAATTTGCGTGACGTATTTTATGGACGACCCCCAATTAGCTAAATTCCAGTTTTTATTACCCTTTTCGATTCCCTGACTTTTCCCTTTTCCCCGGATCCGTGGGAACAGGGTAATTTTATTTTTTTTTAATTTTTGTTTCTTGTGAAAATCTAATAAAAATGTATTTCTCGATTTTTATTTGTTTATGAAGAATTTAACACTAAAATTTGGTGTGAGCGTTTTAACATAAATATATTTATATACATAACAGCTACAATGTACTCAATGTGGCCAAAATACTCATTTCATTTTCTATCTACTAGCTGTCAATAGTTTTATAATCTCAATAAATTACAGAGTAAAACTAATAACAGCTAACATACACGGTGTATTTGAAATAGGATCCGAATTTTTAAGGGATGATTCTACATCAGAAAATATGACAAAAAGTTTCTATAAACATATGTCTAAAAATGCGACGTAAGAGAGCTACGCACCTTTGAAAGTGGCTGAATTTTTTTTTATTTAGTAACTCAGGAACCCTTTAAGATATAGCAACGAGGTTTTGCTCGTGAACTAATCCTACTAAGGCCCATCTTCGTAGGTTATTTTCATGTACTTATTTTAACCAGGGGCGTGCAAAACGGGAGGCCCTTATCAGTTTTTTGTCCCAAACTTTTTTCTGTGTGACTTTTTTGTAATTTTATTTTTGGTATATGATTCCTAAGGTCAAAATACATAAAAAAGGTACTCTTGTTGTAACACTTTAGGACTAGCCGTTTTCGAGAAAAATTAATTTAAAGGTGAAATTTTACGGTACGAGGATGAAAAATTAAATACTAAAATGTTGCAAACTGAAATTTCAATGATGTAGGGTAAATGTACTTCAAAAATTTAGAAAAAAAACTCATATACAGGTACTTCCAAAAATCAAACCTAAATGAGCTATGGTCTCCTAAAAATGCACTATTTTTAAAGGGCCATAGTAGCTTTAAAAGCGATTTTTCGACATACATGTAAAAAATTTGTTTTCTTAGCATCATTAAAATTTTGGTTTTCAACATTTTATTATTTAATTTTTCGTCCACGAACCGTGAAATTTCACTTTCAAATTATTTTTTGTCGAAAACGGTTAGTCCTACATTGTTACAACAAGAGTACCTTTTTATGTGTTTTGACCTGAGGAATCGTATACCAAAAATAAAATTACAAAAAAATTATACAGAAAAAAGTTTGGGACAAAAATCTGACAACCCCCCCCCGTTTCGCACGCCCCTGGTTAAAATAAGTACCTGAAAATAATATACGAAGATGGGCCTTATTAAGATTAGTTCACGTGCAAAACCTCGTTGCCATATCTTAAAGGGTTCCCGAGTTATTAAACAAAAACCGAATTTTTTAGCCACTTTCAAAGGGGCGTAGCTCCCTTGCGACGTATTTTTAGACATATGTATATAGGAACTTTTTGTCATATTTTCTGATGTAGAATCACCCCTTAAAATTTCGGACCCTATTTCAAATACACCTTGTATAAGGGTAAAATGAAACGAGCTTACGACTAATATGATTATGAGTAGTAATAATAATAGTGTATATGAGATATGTTAACATTTTGTCATTTAAATGAATCCATTTGAAGTGAACATTACATTGTGATGTCCTAGGGACAATTTCTAAATAAGTTCTCTTATTTATCTCTACAAACACTGCACAAAAATATAAGAAAATGTTTAAAAATGTAAAAGTTAGGTGTGAATGGGGTAAATGTATACATATGTGTGGTAAAAATATATGCAGTATTACCAATATTCAATAATGTCTACAATTTTTACTTCTTTTTTATTTTTAAACATGTCAAAGACGCACTCGCACTATGTACATGTACCTACTAAGGACAACAAATCTGTAAACTCTTGTTCAGTTTTACCACCGATTAAGTATCCTTAGTTCTTACCCCAGTTTATCCTAACAACTTTTTCTATTTTTTTTTATTGTGCCGTGTTTTAATAGCTATTAGAAAAGATTTATGAATAAATGCGCACGAATTTTTTAAATACATTTAACTTCAGTCCTATATTATGTAATAATAATACTATTATTTTTGACTATGCAATAGAAAAATAATTCAGTCAATACATGTATTAATAATGGACGTTCAGCAGACTACCTTATAATTGAACTGGTTTTTAATTGCTTTTTTAATTTAATTTTAACATTGAGCGAGTTTACATCCGCCGGATTAAACGCAGAGAATCCTTCGAACCTATCGCCATGTAAACGGCGGGGACTATTTTTTGGTACGTCAAATCAAAACAAGATCGTCTGTCAGATTTTAGGTTTAAAGAAGATATGAGTTTGTTTGTTTGCTGTTCGTTTTGTGTTTGTGGTGGTTAAAAAAAAACGTCATTCGTTTTGTTTGGTATATTTATGGCGCGTTCGGGTAGGACGATCTTTTAACTCTTTTGACTCACAGATTTCATATGTGAAATCTGTGTTTTGACTCCACTGATAACTTCATGGCAACTGTCATTGATAAAAATTGACATGAAGTTAGCAATGAAGTCAAAAGAGTTAAAAGATCGTCCTACCCGAACGCGCCATTAAGAGACAGGATAAGTGCCTTTGGCTCATTTGTTTTAATAGAAATGTAGAAAAAGGTAAGTTAACACACGGTGTATTTGAAATAAAATATGTTAAAAAGTTCCTATAAACACATGTCTGAAAATGCGTCGTCGATAGGACGCTATGTCGGGCTTCTTTAGACCGCGGACGCGGCAACTTTTTATACTATGTGAACGGTGTTATGCAAAAATCATCTAACCCATGTGTAATATGTGGGTTAGACAACAACAACATATGCTGAGACCTTCCAATTTCACAAATTGTTTGAACTTATTTTTGCGAATTTTCAATTATCCGATTTTTTTTCTTACCGTTGAATCCGATTTTTTTTATGGGGGGCATCTCTAAGATTTATAGTGCAGGTATAAACTTTATACCTGCACTATTTTGATCCGAAGAGTAAAATACTCTTCCCGATGTAAACTCGCTTATTATTTAAAAAGAAAAAACTGAACAGAAGGCAATTCTTTTTTAAAGTTTTTGTATATGCAATTTTGAAAATTTTAATATAAAATATTATACCTAATTAAAAAAATATAGATTTTTAAACAGAACCTTTTTATCAAAATTAAAGTGGTTTTAGGCTTTAGATTCCTTTATTTAAATTATTTCCAAGATTTTTTTTTATTTTAACGTAAAAGAATTGCTGTCTACCCTGCCGAAAATGACGAGTCTGGGCGGCTATAAATGGTGCATAAACCGGACTTGAACGGATTAAATTCACCCGCTCAAGTCCGGTCTATGCAACATTTATACCCGCGCAGACCCGTTATTTTCAATAGGGTAGGTTTAAGATTTTTACTGTCAGCTTTTTATTGTATAATTTTAAAACAGGACATTATTCAATTTTCAGGTATTGCAAATAGCTACTAATTTATATACTCTTTATTGTTAATATGCATCTCAAAAAATATTGATTATTGTCCACATTTCCGAGATAACATAAGCATTCAGAATTGATAAAAAATAGAAACTTTATAATTTACTTTTAAAGAAATAAAGAATGACAATTTTTTTATCTTTAGTCATCTCAAAACAGAAACACCAACATTTTTGGAAATATGCAAACATTCATGTACAAATTGGATGGCATAATAGAGTAAAAAGGATAACACACATACAAAAAGAAAAAAAAGGTTGTATTCCCGTGTATTTTGAGGCGCTGAATTGGAATTTAAGATCAAAATAGCACCTCATCCAATTAGTTCTGGAGATATTCAAGTATTACGTAACGCTCCTAGGGGGGGATCATTTTGGAGTGTTAAGCCCATGTGAATGGTATAGGAAAATAACGTTACAGGGGGGGTCCAAAATGATCAAAATTTGCGTTACATAATACTTAAACGTTCCTAACCTCAAAACCCCGTATTTTCGAGTATGAAAATAGAGTTTTTTTATGTTATCTCCAAAAATAATCTGATAAGGTGCTATTTTGACCTCAAATTCGGATTCAAAGCCTCAAAATACATGGAAATACAATGGTCTCCGAAAAAATACTTTACCTTTTTTTTGTAGCTACACAAAAAGTCAAGATTTTTTTCGGAGACCATTGTATTCCTATGTATTTTGAGGCGCTGAATCCGAATTTGAGGTCAAAATAGCACCTCATCCTATTAGTTTTTGAAATAACATCAAAAAAACTTTTTTTGGAGTATATGAAAGTAATTTTTTCGAGGTTATCTTCAAAACTAATTGGCGAATATGTTATTTTGACCTCAAATTCGGATTCAGCGCCTCAAAATACAGCCAAATAGTCCCCGAAAAAAATCCGGTACTTTTTTTGTGTGAATGTGTAAATACGATTTTTAACAACCTTTTTATTCCATATGGTCTATAGTTTTTTTTGTAAAAATTCAACATATACCAGAAAATTGATTAAGGCCTTTAAAAAAAAGTAATAAATAAACCTAAACTTAAAAAAAGTGTTTTTTCTATAAAAAATTAAATTAAACAATACATTAATTTCGTATCATTCTTCTTTGTATTTTCAGTATCCATTGCTAGAATTCGATTTTTAATAAATTTTTGGTGCTGATCTATCGTTAACAACTTTGGCCCGTTTTAAAGTTGCCCCTCGCTTAATTTGATCCATCAGGGACTCATGGCATACTTTGGGATCAGGCTGAAAAAATAACAAATGCGTATTTAAAATTATAAATAACATTTATTTAATATTAAAAACAATGTAATTTTTTTTTCATGTCAGAGCAAATAGTTTTTAAAAATAATACATTTATTATTTCAAATAATTTGTGTTTTCTTTTTGTAAAAGGTTTAAAAATACTGAAAAACTAAATTACTAATTATAATATTATACCGGGTGAGTTTCAGTCCATGGACACCCCCCTAAAACATGTAATTTAATCTTTGCGCGGTTTTAACTTGTAGCGCTAAATTGTACCCCTGTAAAATAAGGTTTTTCTTTTTTTTTACCTTGAGATCTAATGTTTTTTGTAAATAAATAAAATAATTTAAATCAATATACTACGGTCTGTTTCATCAAGCAAGAGAGTAAATTAAAAATCGCACAGTAAATATTTTTACAACAGGTTTGAATAGTGTATGTTTGTGTATAGAATATAGTTATATTTTATAAAATAAACTACGCAGTATATTCGCACATCCAATATTCTAATCTGTTTTAAAAATATTCACTGTACGATTTTACTATCTTGCTTGATGAAACAGACCATAATAATCTCGTTCTTGTTTTGACTAGACAGAATTTTCGAGAAGTTTTCCTACTTTGTTTTTGGAATAATCTATAGAAACGTATCTGTACATGCACAGATTATTCCAAAAACGTAAGACTCCTTGTTCCAAAAACATAAAAGACTTACGTTTTTATACGTTTTTGAAAAATTTCATAAGGCATTTTTTTACATGGAAATTTTACGGTAAAACTTCACGAAACTACATTAATTCTTATAGTACATTATTATAATATTTTTTGTACACTTTCTTAAAGCTAAGTCAAAAGTTTTTATTGCAGTGATTTAAGAAACTACTGATTTTTAATAAATAAAACAGCCTGCACGATAAAGATGATTAAAACCTGTTGGGATTCTAAAAAATGAGATCACATTAAATTTTTATGAAAATACAACAAACCCAACAGTTTAGTTCAAAGTTTTTTGCGAGATATAAGCCGAAGGGTTTTAAAACTTTTGTAAAGGCTGATTTCAAAATTGAACTCCATATCAAGTTATTTATTTTATATTTGAAAGTTTTTATTTTATATAAAAATTATCTCGTTTTTAAGAACAGTTTTCAAAGTAAATTATTAATTATTAAAAATCAATTAATAAAAAAAGCCGGACTTTATTTTTGAAATCAGCATACTCAAAAGTACAGTAGTAAAACTCATTTAATAATATTGGGTGAGGAAAATCTCACAAAACTGTTTTAACCAATGCAAATGTGTTTAGTCATTCTTTGAACATGGAAAAATTGTTTTCATGTTAGAAACCGTGTCCTTTTAAAACCAATTTACAAAAAACTTGACCCTGTGAATATTACTCTACTTTCAAATTTTAAAACTAATTTTTTTTATATATTTTTTTATATAGAAGTAAAAGATATCACTTTGAAATTTTGTAGGTATGTTTATTCATATTCAAAAAATATAACAACAAAAAAATAGATTTTTAAAGTGACATTTTTTGGCGATAATTTTTTTTTTGAAAAAAAAAATCAAAAAACGGTGGTCGCCATGATTCCGGCCGTTTGAATCGACTGAAAAAAAAAAAGGATATTATTTAGTATAGAAGTATCTATAGCCTGAACTAAAAGAATTTTATTTGGCCAAAAAATAATAAAATAAAAAAACGTCCGCTATTTTGTTATTTTTTCGCAAAAAAAAAATATTCTAGTTCAGGCTATAGCGACTTAAATACTGAATAATACCCGTTTCTTTTCAGCCGATCCAAACTGTAGGAATCATGGCGACCAGCGTTTTCTGAAGTTTTTGTTCAAAAAAATTTAATTGCCAAAAAATAGCACTTTAAAAATAATTTTTTTAAAAATATTTTTTAAATACAAATAAACATACCTACGAAATTTTACAATGATATCTTTTTTCTTTCTATATAAGAAAATGTTAAAAAAAAAAATATTATTATTTAATTTGAAGTTTAGGAAGACCGCTTAATGTAATTTCATTTAGGAATCGGTTCTTAGAAACCCAGCAGATTTTTCATGCAGGCCTTTTAAATTAGGAAATTAATACACAAGAGTGTATTTAATATTACAATTATTTCAGTTTTACTTCAGAAAACTTTTGTCCTAATATTTTCATAACATCTCCATGTTTAAGTGCCGGATTTTTCACACTAGCGTAATTTTCTTTAACAAACTTCGAGAATGCCGTCGGTCCTTTCCTAGGAGTAACTGGAACTGATTTTTTTTCTCCTCCTTTTGAAACTTTATTGATTAAAACCTCAAACCTCCCTAAACAATGTCCACAACGTTTTTTCTCAATATCCAAAGATTTACTATGGCGACCAATGCTATACCCACAACCAACACATTTGTAGGTATATTTTGTGTTGATAACATAGTCATGGCATCTTTTAATTGGTGGCAACTCTGGGAAGGTATTCATAGCTTTATAGGCCCATGATTTCCAATAGGGACCATGCCCGTCTGATGTACCATTGACCAACCATGCAGCTGCATGACACATTTCATGCACTAAAGTATCTCGAAGTCTATCAGCTGAATCCAATACTTTTGTGGACAATTCAATTCGACAACTTCTTTCAATTGTACCATTTGAATAAGTTTTTTTTTTATTTCTACAAAAGCCTGCAGTTCCTCTCATTCTATCATTCCATTCAATCACAGTTTCTGCAGGGATTGCATTTTGAAAAATTTGTTCGTTATATATTTTGAACAGTTTGTTAGCTAATTGTGTTCTATATTCCTTAAAGTTGTTTCTGTATACCTTTGCTGATATTTCAATTTTGTCTATTGGGACGTTTTTTGAAAGGGATTCTAAAAATGTATAACATTTTTTGTTTTTTGATGCAATTTTTTGATTTTTTTTTACTTTTTGGATTGTTTTGTTCCATTCTTCATCACTGGATAACTCAATATACTCTGGTGCAGCTTTTTTCTTAGTTCTGTTGCTTTTTTTCTTGGCATCATCAGGGACAGGATTTTCAACACTATTTTTTGTTTCTTTGTCTGAAAAATCTTCATCTGAGTCTGATATAGACTTTTTCCTGGTTTTCTGTATTTTTGAATCTTTTGGAGTAAAATATGGGAAAATATTAGTTTCTGATGTTTTGGTTGGATTCGTCTTTGTAACTTTATTTGGCTTAGGGTTTTTATCATAGTTTTTTTTCTTTATCCTTTCCCTCGTCCTTTCCTCTAGTGATTCTCCTAAGTCTGAAAAATCACTTCCTGAACTGGACAGTTTTTTTGTTCCTTTTTTCTTATTTGTTGTTTTCAAAGGTGAATTATCAATACTCTCATCATCAGAATCTAATAAAATAATTGTTTGCTTTTTCCCAACAGTTTTTTTCTTTTGAATAGTGTTATTTTCACTTGAACTTTTTAATTTTGTTTTGATTTTAGCTTTTTTTATTCTGTCTTCTAAGCTTTCACATATATCAGAAAATTCAGAATGATTTTCTTTTTCTGAAGAGTGTTTTATCTTTTTCTTTTCATTTGGAGTGAAACATTTTGATTTCTTTTCAGTTTCATCATCAGAATCATTTCCAAAATTTAGTTTTGTATTTATTTTAAATAATTCTGGTTCTTTTAGTTTTTTTGATGTGGATTTATTTGGTGTCATTGGTGATTCGATGTTCAGTTTCATTCTGGCAGTTTGCAAAGTCCTCAACAAATTATTTGATTTCAAATTTGGTTTAATTTCACTTTGTTTTGAGATTTTCTTTTCCGTTTTTGGAATTTCTTTGTTACTATTTTTCTTAGTATTTTTTCTTGGCTCAGTTTTAGATAAAACTTCATCTTTTTTATGTCTCCATGATTTACCATAAAGTTCATCCAATATTTTTTCAAAATCATCAACTTCATCCTTTTGATTTTCTTTATTTTCTTCATTATCTAAAGAATCGTCAATGCATAGTTTGCTTATACTTTCATCAATTTTCTTAAAATCATTTTTTTCATGTGGTTCTTCATCTGATTCAGAACAGACTTTGTTTTGCTCCAATAATGAGCGATTAAAATTGTCTATTACTTTGGCAAACATATCAGTACGTTTCTGAAACATTTCATCAAACCTTTTCTGTTCTGAGTCAATCATTGTCGAATTAATAGCATTTGAGGCACCCTCTGGTAAAAAGTTACCTTCTCCATCTCCAAATATAGTAGATATCTCACTAAATACAGTGGTATCTTGTGTACTAGGTTGAATATCTACATTATCAATCCATTTTTCAATATAATTCACCTTCGTTTGTGATAACAATTTATTTCTATTATCCTTTTTTACTGCTTTTTCATTGACTAATTTAGTTTTTTCAATAATCTCGTTACGATTGTTTTCAGGCAGCGAAAATTCAGATGAGCCTGTTGAACTAGCTTCTACAATAATTAAACTATCGTTTGGTAAAGTTGGTTTGTTTTTGTCTAAACACATGGACTTCCTAATATTTTTTCTAAGAGCAAGAACAGATTTTACTTTTATATTCTTTTTGGTTCCTTCCCTCACTTTTGGAGACATACTACTCGATAACTGGAACGATTGCTCCATTTTAATTCGTTTTATTATTCCAGATTTATTAATATTTGCTTTATTTTCACATGAAATACATTACATAAACATAACCACAAATAACAACGCTTTGACCGTTACACGTTTTCTATTCACTAGTGTTCAAAATTTGAACTTAATGGTCAGTGCGCATGTCTGGAATCTTTAACAAATTAAATTAGAGCTGGTTCTCCTTATCTCACTCTGTGCATTATCTCTTTTGAGTGCATGTTCATTAGGGTGGAGCGAAATAATTTCTTTTTTCTTCTACGTACAGAAAGTTCTGTAGTCAAAGTTTACTGATATTCGCCTCACATTTTCTATTGTAACAATGTATTTTCACCTTTTTTTTTAATTCGAAATCTCCCTAGCTCGAACTAATCTCGCGGTCCCTTGAGTTTCGAGTTATAGAGGTTTGACTGTACTTCCACTTTTATTATATTATCTGATCGATTCTCTTTTTTTTAATTAGTGTTTTATTTATTGCAATAAATATTTTATATTATTATTATTATTATATTGTTTTTTTTCTGAAAAAAATGTAAACAAAATTGGCACGGAATTCATTAGGTACTAGCAGGGACGTTCCAGAGGGGGGGGGGTTGTAACGAAAAGACCCAGTCGGAAATTTCAGCAGTCGGCAAAATTGTAGGTCAGTCGGTAAAACGTAGGTGAAATTATTTTGGAGGGGTAACATTTTTTTTTACTGGGGTAAAAAATATTTTGTGGAACAGATTTTTTTTTGGAGGTGATGACCTTTTTTTGGCGGGGTAAAAAAACCGTAACGTAAAAAAAAAGAAGAAAACAAATCTTTTCAGACATCATTTTCAAAATTAAATTTTCGCATATATACCACCCTAATGTTCATTTCTTCGTGCGCTGTTGTCACGTTGTCGTATTTTTCTCCAGAGCTGGGGCTATCCCTAGGACAAGCGGCTAAACGTGTATTTTTTGTTGTTTGGTGTTTTTTTTAATGGGTGGTGTTGGTTTACGTTAACGTTGGTTTAGCGTCTGTTTGGTGATTTTTTTTTTGTAAAAAATTGTTTTTTATTTAAAATATTGAAAACCGGTTAACTCATGCGCAGTTTAGCACGGCGCGGCATGGCGTTCTTTCCTTAACCGTTCCTTTCCTAGGGCTGCCATAAATCGATGATAAAAAACGGGACTGCTAAGAAAAATATATATATATATTTTTTAATGTTTATAATACGGGGACTTCGCGCTGCATGCGACAATTTTTAGAAGTCACGCAATTTTTAAACAGCCCTTTAAAAAATGTCATATATAGAGAGACGTATCCTAATCCGGATTAAAAAGTAATTTTTATTACGTATTTGGAATCGTCTGAATCTGTTTTAATACGTTTCAATACGACATTTTTATAGGGAGGAAAACATGATGCACCAAGAAAAAAAAGGGACAGTCCCAGGTAAAACGGCGTCGATAGTGGGGGACCCGGCGAAATTTTCGGCCAGGGGCTTTTTTCAAGGGCAAGCACTTTTTTTCAGTTATCAAATATTTCTGCTAACGGTAAAGCTTTATTTTAAAGGCGAGGGCGTTTTGGAAAAATGGGTGGCCTAAGAATAAAGTTTCCCCGTGACCCGGACTGGCATATGGATATAATAAATTATACCTAATATAACACAGAAAAAAAGGATTCCTTGAACCAAGGACTTTTTTATATGAGGAGCATTTGAATTAATACAAACCAATCTAACCTGGCAACTGTGTGTAAAATGATCCTGTGTTTAGAGTGTAAATTTCACCTAAATACTGTTTCTTTAAAATACTTTTTGTGCACAACTGATCTGTTTTAACACTCTAAACTTATAGTGATAGTTAACTTTTACTTGAAAACAATTAGCGAACTGTTTTGGTTTTTTATATGCGACACCGATAAGAAGATTCCGTTTGATTTGACTCGCGCTGTTGCCGGACTTCATATATTTCCTCACTTTTCGAACATGGAAATTAGTTTATAAATTTTCCCGTTCTGTTCAGTCTTCATTCCGTTGCAAGCCTCATACTCCGTGAGGCACTCTAGTAAAGCATGGTCTGTGAATGTAAAGTTGTTGTTAACGAACTTTTGTGCTTTATACAGCAAAAGTACAATACTCTTGATGAATTAATGCTATTGCAGCTCTGTGAAAATACGTTTTCCGACAACGACGTTGAAGCAGCCAAAGACCTTATTGCCTCGCACTGTCCGTCCTACACTGGTCCTGCTTCCAGAAAAGGCGACGGCCGTAAAAAACGCTACCTCAGCGACATTATTAAAGCTCTACGAGAAACTGATCCCGAAAAGCTTCCTAAATTTGCCGCAATCAACCTAAACTTGCTTCCTCCAGTAACTTTCGACTACGTTGATGTTTCTTCTCTTCTAAAAACTGTTCAGACACTTAGAGTTGAAGTCGAGAATATCAAACTGAGTAACTACAACGAGTTTTCTTCTCTAAAAAAGGAACTCAGCGACCTGAAAAATAGAAAAGCTGATCTTCCCAAAATCAATATCGTACCCGCACCTCCCTCAAAACCAAAGTCGAGCAGTCTGTCTCCTGGCTGAAGCTCCAAGCATCAAGGTGGAAAGCCGCCTACACCTGATCCCAAGCCTGGGGTTAACTCTCCTGTTCTTATACCTCATAAGGAACCATTAATATTTCCTCCACCATCGAGGCTAAACTCGGATAAGTCAAGCCGGAAACCACAGCGTGTAAGCTCAGGAAACAATCCTACTCTCTTAAGTGCTGAAAGATTCACGTATATATGCGTATCCAGACTGTCCAATAACACCACTTTCGAAGACGTCACAAACTTCATTTCCACACACGTAGACAACTGCACGGTGCTTAAAATTGAAACTAAAACTGGAGAGTTCAGTACTTTTAAAATTGGTATTCCTGTCTCTAGTCTAAACAAGGCCCTAGATCCTAAACTCTGGAAGGAAGGAATTCGTGTCAAAGAGTGGGAATTTCGGCCTAAACGTCAGATAACCTCTCGGTCATAATGACCACGAAGCTTAAGCTCGTTAGCTTTAATTGCCGCAATTTTAAACGTTCACTACTTGACGTCACCGATATGTGTAATACCTTTGACATCTGCTTTCTTCAAGAAACGTGGCTTACTTGGGATAATATGTCTGAACTCTCTAAGGCGAGCCCTAACTTTCAATTTACTGGCGTTAGCGCCATGGACACTAATCAGATTCTCCGAGGAAGACCTTTCGGTGGAGTTGCCATACTCTGGCATAACAAGTATGCCCATGCTGTTAAACCTATCAATTGTGATCATCCTAGAATTGCAGCTGTAACCTTTGAAGCTGATAATAGATCCATCCTTCTTGCTACTGTACATATGCCCACTTTTGATGCTGAAAATCTCCCAGAATTCTGCACTACCCTGGGCCGCCTTTCGGCGATTATCGAGGAAAGTGCTCCGGATGATATAGTCCTTATGGGAGACCTCAACGCAAGACCTCTGCCACATAATATATTCTATCAAGAACTTTCTAGTTTCTGTGAGCGCGAAGGTGTCTTGATATTGGATGTGGCTCTTCTACCTGCAAATACTTACACTTACGTCAGCGACGCCCACTCTACGACCTCTTGGCTTGACCACTGTCTTGTTTCACGTGCGGCCTCAGCATGCGTTGAGTCCATAAACGTCGACCTTATTACTACACCGTCTGACCACTTTCCGATTTCGATGACTTTAAAGATTAATATGTTGCCGACCCTTACTAGAAGTGCTATACCAAAGCCAGGTATCCCCCGATGGTCGGATAAATGCAATCTACATATGGAAAACTACAAAAATTTGTCCTGTAATAAGCTATCGAGCATTCACCTTCCCAATGTAGTCTACTGCCGTAGTTCTTCTTGCGTTTCGCCCGAGCATAAAGCCGAAACTGAAAAATTCTTCAGCGATATTACCGAAGCCCTCCGTCAATCTGTTTCGGAAACATTCCGCAGCAATAAACCAAGACCTAAAGTCGTCCCTGGTTGGTCTGCTGAAGTCTCTGAGACCTACAACTTAGCGCACAACGCCTTTCTTGCGTGGGTAGAAGCTGGACGTCCCCCCGATTGCCCTTTAAACCTTGAGCGTCAACGCTTACGGAAAAACTTTAAAGCTAAGCTCAAATCTATCAGACGTCGCGAGGATCAGATACGAGCGGACGCTTTAGCTACGACTCACCTAGAAAAAGATTTTGTAAACTTCTGGAAAGCTTGTAAAAAGACTAATAACACCGCTTTATCCCTATCTACTTGCATAGATCAGACTCCTGGTGAGGCGAACATTGCCCAATATTGGGGAAAAACCTACGAAAAGCTTAGTAACCTTTACGACGACTACAACTTATTAGATTTAGATGTTGAGGATTACGAAGAATGCTTAGTCTCTCCTCATGATATTAAAGCAGCGATTCTACAACTAAAGCGTGGAAAAGCTGCCGGTTGCGACGGCTTATGCCCTGAACACGTAATCTATTCACATGAAGCGTTGTACCCACTTCTGGCTATGTGTTTCTCCTGTATGCTGTCTCATGGATCAACGCCCTCTTCTCTAACTAAAAGCACGATTATACCAATTGTAAAAAATAAAAGTGGCGATGTATCATCCTCTTCTAATTACCGCCCAATTGCTATTTCTTCGACGTTCTCCAAAGTACTTGAACTTGTTATTCTTAAGAGATGCGGCTCCTTTCTTCGAACATGTGACCATCAATTTGGTTTTAAGAAGCATGTGGGTACTGTTGAGGCTATACATGTTCTTAAGGAAACAGCTCACTACTACCTCAAGAGAAATACTCCTGTCTACGCCATATTCCTGGATCTTAAAAAAGCCTTCGATAGAGTTCACCACGCAACGCTTATTAAGGTACTTCTTAGACGAAATGTGCCTAAATATATATGCCGCATCATACAAAACTGGAACTGTAGTGCCACAGCATCTGTCCTTTGGGGCTCTTCAGAGTCCTTTACTTTTAAACAACGGAATGGTGTTCGCCAGGGAAGCTTATTGGCTCCAGACTGTTTCAATGCTTACATTGATGAACTGCACTACATTCTCGCTGCCGTTTCTGCAGGCTGCTTTATCGGTGGTGCTAAAGTGAACTGCATTAGTTATGCTGACGACATGGTGCTTCTATGTCCCTCCCTAGAAGGTCTTCGTAAATTGCTACGCAAGTGTGAAGAATTTGCCCAACTCTCTTATCTGAGCTATAACTGTGATAAGTGCAAAGTTTTGGTGTTTAAACCCGCGTTGTATAGAGACGTTTTTGTGCCCCCAGTTTTTCTAAACGACTCAGTAATTGAACGTGTCTCCGAAGTCAAATATCTAGGTCATATAATAGTCGATAACCTCTGTGATAACGCTGAAATAAAAAGACACTATAAGACTTTATGCGTCCGCGCTAATATGCTTGCCAGACGATTTGCTATGTGCTCTTCCGATGTAAAAAACTTTCTTTTCAAGACTTACTGTTGTAACATGTATTCGGCCGAACTTTGGTGTAATCATACAATGGCGTCGTGGCGTACCTTGCGCGTGTGTTATAACGACGCTTTTCGTATAATGCACAGACTTCCTAGGTACAACAGTGCATCTGAAATGTTTACTCAGGCTCGCGTAGACACTCTGGATGCGTTGCGCCGTAAAACAATAGCCAGCTATGTTGGTCGCCTGACGTCCAACGCCAACAAACTCCTCAGGTCTCTAGTTCAATCTGATATCTTTTGGAGTTCTCCAGTTATTGCTAACTGGCGCCGCCTCTGCTTTTGATAATTTGTTACTTATACCGTATGTTTTTTTTTTTTTTTCTCATAATTACTTTTTTACATGTACAAATGTATATTTTATTTTTATATGGTTTTTTGACTGGAATAAATGCATTATTATTATATTATTATTATATATGCTCCTGATTCAAAGACATTTACTTTGGTTCAAAGTAATGCTAGTCTTGAAACAAGGAATCCTTTTTTTCTACGATTATTTTTTAGGCGTTTTTTATATTAATTACACAAGTCTGCAAAAAAAATCTCTGTCCCATGGTTTTAAACATAGGAAATGATCTATGTTTTTTTGATGCGCTGAAACCGATTTCACCATAAAAAAAGATTCATATTGAAATTTATACACTATATAAGATTTGTAAGAAAACTGCGCAATGAATCTTTTTTTATGGCGAAATCCGTTTCTGCACATCTAAAAACATAGGAGATGATGGGTTAGAACCTTAGGACAGAGAATTTTTTGTAGACCTGTGTTATTTAATACCTATGAAAACACCTACAAATGAGAAATTTCAAACGCAGTTTTTGCCTTTGTGACATTTATAGCTTTTAAATTTATGCTATTAGCAGCTTTTCAATTACATAGTTGACAATAGGGTGGACCTTATATTTTTTTTATTATCTTAAAATTTTCATTTCGGTGTAAGTAGAAAATTCGCATAGGCGTAACGAGGGGGGGGCTAAGCCCAAAGCCCAAATTTTTCTAAGCCCCCCCAAATCAAACTATAAAAGTCTCACAGACAGACAAACTACTGAAACTTGACTATTTTTTTAGGGGCTCAAGTCCCCCCCCCCCCAAAATTTGGACCTGGTTACGCCTCTGAAAATTCGGCAAAAATGAGAGTGATCTAAGGGTCCCAATTGGACCCCTTAAAACGTGAAATTACGCAAAAATCGTAAAAAGTCGTTGAAATGGACTGTACTTTTTGTATCAGTCGAATTTTTAAAAGCCTTGAAATATTATTTTTTTCCTTCTGAGTGTACAAAATGTGTGGAGCAAACATGCAAAAATCGATAAATCCACTTTTTGCATATTTTGACCTAAGTATCGATTCTTACTAATTTTTTAGCGCTTTCTTGATATAGCGCATCATATACAAGCAAAAGCCGATAATTATATGACCCATGAACAGTTTTTGCCAGTTTTAGGATTTCTTAATTTGTTTTGGGCTTACGCTGTACAAGTTTTCTGCTAATATCTCAAAATTGGATAACATGAATACATTTAACGTTTTTTGCATGTTTGCTCCAAAAATGTGAGAAAGGCTAAAAAGGCATTTTAAAAAAATGTCAATCTGGACCAAACTTAATTTTATTTAATGCATTTTAATAATATAAAATAATTTAAGAAAAAAAATACGAGCTAAGCGCCAAATAAGAGCCCCCAAAAAGGCCTCTTATTGTTTCTTTTAAAGTATTTTATATAATTAATATGCATTAAATATAATTAATATGCATTAAATACAATTAATTTAATTAATACAATTAATTTAAGTACAGATTAAAATCTTTTTTAAATGCTTTTTTAGCGTTTCTCACATTTATGGAGGAAATTCATCAAATTTGGGCGGACTTTTGGCAACAGATAGATTTTTTTGATCATTTTGAAATTTGGCACATAATTTTTTACACTCAAAGGAAAACAAATAAAGATTTCAAGGCTTTTAAATTTTCCACTGATACAAAAAGTACAGTCCATTTTCAAAAATTGTTTACGATTTTGCGTAATTTCACATTTTTAGGGGTCCAATTGGGACCCTTAGAGAAGTTTGATCATATCGTCGCCTTCCTTACAAAGGGGCTTATCTAAAAATGACACATACATAAAGTGACATGTTCATTGGCAAATCAATAAACATGTCGGTATTTTGCATCCATACATTTTAAGATATGCCCTTTGTAAGGAAGGCGACGATATTCATATTTTCAGGATTTTTTAGTTACACCAGAATGAAAAGATTAAAACAATAAAAAAATAAGGTCCACCTCAAGGTGACAATTAAATCTGAGTTTTTCACTATAGTGACAATCTGCAAAAAGCGTGCTTTATAATTCACCTTCTCAAACATTAGGAATATTTAGTATACCATTACATAATATTATTCAAACAAAATCAATAGTAAACAAAAAAAAAACAAGAAAAAAATAGTTAGTGTGGTTAAAGTCAATCTTTCACTCATCTCACCCAATATTAAGTTTAAATTGAACTAAAACATCTCATCATAGTTTCTCTGAAAAAAAAAGTTGCTACAGAGGAATTTATCAGTAAATACCTACACAAATATTGAAAAATTATACATATTAGAAAATGAGAGGCAATGTAGTTAATAACAGGTAATAATAGGTATAGTCCAGTAAAATAATAAATATAAATTTCAATATTTTAAAGGGTAGTAGTGGATGGTAAAAGAACACTCCTGTTAATTTTTCACCGGGTGATTTGCGTAAGGAGTGTCCGATATCTTGAATTTAAGGGGTGAGTGCGGTTATCTCGCTAAATATACATATTACGATGAAAATGCATATTAACAATTTTTTTAAGGAGCTAATTTCCAACAATTTTTGTTAAGATCATTTTTTTTTATATTATAGTGATAATAACATCGAGTTCAAACCAAAAATAGCCATGTTGGAGGTTAAATGGTTTTTTCGATATTTTAGCCAAATTATTCATCCGAGGATAAAAGTGGTTATGAGCAAACTTGTAGCTCTTGAAATTCTATATAGGTTTTACATATTATGAATTTCTATGGGATTTTTTTTTACGGTTACAGAGGGCGCAACTAATCTTTCAGCGCCCACTGTAACCGAACCAAAATACTTAAGAAAATTTATAATTATAAAAAAACTTATATAGAATTTCAAGAGCTCATAACCACTTTTATCCTCCGATGAATAATTTGGCTGAAAAAAACAATTTTACCCCCAATATGGCCATTTTGAATATTTATTTATTTATCGATTGTTATTAATACACTCACTCACTTCAAGCACCTAAAAAATTGTCATTTATTTAAATTCAAATATTTCGAAAACTACTTAATCCAATAATGGCTGATTATTTTTTTGTTTTAAAGCTTAAACATTCTCTACTTTTGTTTGTATCAAGAATGATTAAAAAAAGTATGTTTATATTAACTGCAACAAATAATATACAACTATGTTTTTTGCCCCATCTTCTAGCACTTGCATGGTACGCCACTGCAACTGTTTATCAAATTGTTAAAAATTCTCTTATTGCCGCAGTTTTAATGAATATTTTCTTTTTTATTTTTTTTTATTTTTACTTCTGGTTTAGGAGATATCAGAATTTTCCTGAAAGTTGTCATTTTTTCAGTTAACTCAAAAAGTACTAAATCAGCAGAGTTGTTGTTTTTCAGTTTCTTCATTCAGGGACAGCCGTCTATTGCCGTCTGACGGTGATTTCGCAGAACTGCCGCCGGATGGTGACCCTATTTTTTCTTCTACTCAAGTTTATCAAACCCATTTTATGTTTTTGATAAACTTGATTAGAAGAAAAACGAACTCGGTTAAGCTTCAAATTTAAAGCACATCATTATTCAAATTCATGTAGTACTTTTTGAGTCAATTGTTGGAAACAAAATTGGTAATATGCATTTTTATCTTAAAATGCGGTAATCTCGCTAACCGCATCCGCCCCTGAAATTAAAGACAGCGGACACCCCTTACGCAAATCACCCGGTGAAAAACTAACAGAAGTTTTCTGTTACCATCCACTACTACCCTTTAAAATATCAGCCCGTGTACATTTATTGCAATTTAAACATGAAATTACTTGTTATTTGACTGACCTAGTAATGACTAATGGGTAATCATATTTAAATTAGTTACCTGTGCTTTATTGTTGATAATTTGACGAATCTTGTTAGCTTTCAGCTGAGTATTTGGGGAGTTGCTAATATGTTGCTGTGCTAGTTTGGCGTTTAACGAATCTAGGAAGCTTTGTCCGGGACCTCTTTGGTTGTAATTTTTCTGCTGGTGCGCCATATTCAGTCCCACCATGTCTTCAGAGTGACGTCTTGAACTTCTAGGACTTAGTGTTGGAGTTAATTTAGCACTTAGGGTTGCTATGAAGCCTGTGGTAACACCTCCAGGCCCTGTAAAGAAAAATTTACCTATTATTTTTAGCTTTCTAAGCTTTGTTCTGTTACAAGTTCTACTTTCCGAAGGTCAAGAATCGGTACCCACTAGTCTTATATTTATTTGAATTGTATTAAACTGATCGAAAAAAGTTAAGAATATTTTGGTTTCTCTGCGAAAAAATAATCGAAAAAACAAAAAATGGCCCGCCGCTGTCTAATTATCTTGTTTAACTGTATTGAACATGTCTGGGACATGCTTGGCAGAGCAGTAATTGATCGTCGACCACATTTTTATGACGTAAGGAAACTAGCAAGTTCTTCCGGATTTATTGGATATCTTGGACCAAAATCAGTTAAATCGCTTAATTTTAAGTATGCCTCGGCGAGTTGAAGCGTTTATAGCCAACAGAGGTAGAATTGCTCGGTATTAATTTTCAGTTTTTAAAAATAATATCTCTTTTTTGTTATATTAAGGAAAACATATTGTTAAATCCCGAATATAAATATTTTTGAATTGATTAAATTTATTTGTTTTTTAGAAATGATTAGAGAATATGGAAAATGTATGATTTTTTTACTAAACTGTTTTTTTTTTCCAGAGAAAGCACCATTCTTAACAATATCCTTAACTTTTTTCGATCAGTGTATTTAGAAAAAGTGAACTAATCTAACTGTTCTATATCAATCAATCAACAAATATTAACCTTCAGCTTTCCGATCTGCGCTCTGCGATCTAAAATTATTAATCCTGCGCACCGAATTCGGACTGCCCATGATCTGCGAAGGCTGCGCGTAGACCACGCCTCCCGATTGCGAGACGTACGAGACTTTTTGCTGCGCACTGTTTTGCCCCTGGAACGTACTAAACACGGGGCTCGCGGCGGCTGAGCTGTTCTGAGTCGGCGGGTGAAACAGGGACTGAGAAGAGGCGGACATCCGGCGAATGGCGTTCGGACTGGCCGGAGTGTGACGTAGTTCTGTCAGAGCTTTGACAGTTTCCGCCACATTGACACCTTTAAAACAAAATCAAATTGCATGCACATAAAAATAAATTAATAACATGGATGAATAGATAGGAAGCAGATTTTATTAAGAAATAAAACCAAATATACCCAACTTTAAAAAATGAGATATGCGCGGTTTTTTGCTCGCTTGAAGTATGCGCAATAATTATTTGCGCGCTTAACCGTGTAAGGTTCAATAGTACTTTTTTTTAATAATTATATATTATATATTTTATATTACATATTATATATTTATTATATTTTATAATAAATACCAAATTAGGGTATGTAACTAATTATGATCACGTACGTCGAGTTCTATGACTAAATTTTACATTAAAAAAAAGTTTTATTTGTAGTTGTGGCAATTTGGCAGCATTAAGCCATACTATATCGTCATCATCATCATATGCAATAATTGTTTATTAACTAAGTTATTCGCCTTATTACGTACTAAAATTATCATCAACATCAAAGCATCAACACATGTTGCACCAAACACCGGTTAGGAAACACATTAAAATTTGCTTTCGATTTGCGCAAATAAATTGCGCATGAGCTTTAAAGGTTAAAACAATGTTATATTTAAGTGACTGTACTAAAACATACTTTAATTAGTTAAATTAGGTTGTGCCCATATGGTAAAACACGGTGCTTTAGCGGGTTAATGCGCGGTGAATTTGCGCGACAATAGACGTCTGTGTGAACAGTACCAGCAGAATCATTCATATGAGCTTATACTATACATTTTAACATTTAGGCCATACCCACATTTGGAATTAAAAATTTAACATTTTAATAAAAACTATACATACCTACGCCTCCTTTGGTTTGATTATTTTGATTAGGCTCTAAAAGAAAAGCGGGCGGTGGGGGAAGGTTCTCCATGCTGCCCATGGAAGGGTGGCCAATCTGATTGGTGTTGGTGATGGATGAAGTTCTTCGTATTGGTGGCGGCGGTTTCGTTGTTTGCATTGATCCGCGTCTCAGCAGAGTGTTGCGGATCGTACCGCCTCCGCACATTGCTATACAGAAAACACAATACCATATTAATTATATAAAAGTTTTTGATAAATATACACGGTGTTTGCAGTCTTATGTCACATATTAAAGGAGATGATTCTACATAAAAAAAAAAACATGAAAAACCACTGTAGGTACTAGGTCCGGAAACGAACCCTAATGGATTTACGGCCCTTTAAAATTGTAATAAAAATAAGGTTTTTAATTAATAACTCCGGTACACTTTGAGATAGAGCGACGAGGTTTTGCATGTGAACTACCCTTAATAAGGCCAATCTTCGTATGTTATTTTCATGTACTTATTCTATAGAGGGGCGTGCAAAACGGGGGGGCTTATCATTTTTTCCCCCAAACTTTTTTATAATTTTATTATTAAAACATAATTCCTCAGGTCAAAATACTTAAAGAAAGTACTCTTGTTGTTATACTGTGGGATTAACCATTTTCGGTTAAAAATCATTTGAAGGTGCAATTTCACATTTTAAGGCTAGTTCACATGCAAAACCTCGTCGCTCTATCTCAAAGGGTACGAAAGTTGTTAATTAAAAACCTTATTTTTATTACAATTTTTTAGGGTAACTCCCTAAGCGTTCGTTTCCGGACATATGTTCCTATAGTGGTTTTCCATGTTTTTTGATGTAGAATCATCTCCTTTAATATGTGACATACATAAGACTGCAAACACCGTGTATTTAAAATAAAATTTACTTATTATAAACAAAAAAATCGACAATATCGGATGAGCGGAAACCCCGCAGACTACACAGGCAGAGAGACAGACCGACAGACGGATTTTTTCTTATATAATATTTTATTATATATTTTTTCTTGATAGTTCTTCATGAATTATGAAAAAATAAGACTAACCAAAACAAAAATAGTTTAGTTGAAAATTATACACCTTAAACAGAGATTATTTTAGTTTACATTTATCTATTTTTTTTTTGTGAGAAAGTTGCCGGTGTTAGCCGCCATATTGATTTTATTATTTATTGTTAAATGCATTTTGCGTCCGCAATGTTGGGTTTGGTGATTTTTATATGTTCATTTTTGCTATTTAAGTCGCGTAGTAAATAAATTATTTGATACTATTTATTCCAAAAATATTACAAAATTTTTTTATTTAAAAAATACCACACTAAAAATTTCTATACTAAATAACACACATGCTTTAAATTTTGAATCTAAAAATATGATGGTATTCGATATTGTACGATAAAAAAAATATGTCGAATAATAAAATGAAAAGTACACAAAAAAAGATGTTTTTTTTTCTATTTAGCCCAAAAGCATAAATATTTTTATAAATAAATATGTTACGCGAAAATGGAACTGAAGGGAAATAATATTTTTTCATAGCAGTAATCTTATTATAAAAAAAATACTTAACATTATTTCCCTTCAGGTCCCATTTTGCCTGACCACTTACATATTTATGATAAAGTATTTTTATTTCATCTATTTTTTTTGTGTACATTCAACTAAATATTAAATATTATTTACCTGTCATGGAAAGAGGTCTTCTTCTAGCTGCGTTGAGAAGGTCGGAATTTCGAGGTAGCGTGCAATATTTGCTAGCAGTTTCGTTAACATCTAATAAAACACTCTAAGTTGAACACCACTACATGCCATGATATTTAAAAAAGAACTCAACAAAATATATAAAGCGAAAAAGTACAAATGGTTTCGTAAAAATAATACAGTTTCACTAAACTCTAGTTGACAATAATATTTATATTGTGCGTGAAAAGTGCGGAACACTTTGGATGGTAGGTAAGTTGAGTGGTCAAGAATATACGAAGCAAAAGATTTGAAGGGGATAGGGGAATCTCAACGCCAGTGCAGTAGTAGGGATAGGAGTCGTTTCGGTGACCGTCGCGTCTGCAGTCTGCATGGTCAGTGTAAATTTAAGTACGGTGGGTTATACTTCTAGAAGCTGCTGATTTTTTACGCTAACATGGATCTAGACTGTTCCTATATTTTTCATACTTATTATTATTAATTGGTAGGCTGGTTTTATTATTATTCCTTAGTAATATACCCTACCTACCGAGTTTCAAATAAACAAAGGTAGTATTCTTGTGCAGAAAAATTCTTAAAAAAAGTATTCTAATAACAAAAGAATAAAAATATTTTTAAAATAAAACTAAAACATATTTTAAAAAAATAATAATAAAATACAAGTAAAGAATGCAACCTTTGCTTACTGATACTCAAATGATAAGAAATTAAAACAAAGCAAAACAAACCATTGGGCATCCAATTTGAACACGCCCAATGAGGGGCACTGGCGTTGAGAGTCCCCTATCCCCTTCAAATCTTTTGCTTCGTTCATTCTTGGCCCTAAAATTTGTAAAATTACCATAAATCGTAAAAAATTGTTGAAAATTGTCTGTAATTTTTGTATGTGAAAAATTTAAAGGGCTTGAAATCTTATTTTTTTTCCTTTTGAGCACACAAAATTATGTTCCAAATTTCAAAACGATCAAAAGATTCCAACTCGTGCCGAAAGTCCGCCAAATTTGCCCCTAACACTAAAATTTACGAATTTCTACCATAAGTGTGAGTCAAGCGGTAAACAAACATTTTAAAAATATATTATATCGACTGAATTTTTTTTTATTGAATGCATTCTAATAGTTAATATTAAAATGATTTAACAAAAACAAAACGAGCTAAGCGCCAAATAAGAGCTCCTAAATATTTGGCGCTTGGCTAGCCTTATTTTAGTTAAATGTTTTTAATATTATAAATAGTTATTAAAATGCATTAAATAAAAATACATTCAGTCCAGTTTAATACATTTTTAAAATGTTTGGTTTGAATACCGTAGGATTAACCGTTTTCGAGAAAAATATAATCAAAGTCAAAATTACACCTTTCTAGAACCAAAAATTAAACACTAAAATGTTGAAAAACTAAATTTCAATTTCAATAATTTAGGGTGATACTACATCAAAAGCTAAGAAAAAAGTATTTATACATGTAGGTTCAAAAATCGTTTTTAAAGGTACCATGACCCTTTAAAAGTTTTGGAGACCGTAACTCCCTTAACATTGATTTTTGAAAGTACATTTTTGGAAACTTTTTTTCTTAGTTTTTGATGTACAGTAACACCATTGAAGTTTTAGTTTTTAACATTTTAGTGTTTAATTTTTGGTTCTCCAAGTTTGTAATTTTGCCTTTAATTGTATTTTTCTCGAAAACGGTTAATCCTAAAGTAACTAACATAAATTTTATGGTATTATTTATAAATTCGTACATTTTATTATTAGGGACATGGAAGATTTTGGGCGCGGGTTAGAATCTTTTGATTTCAAGCCCTTTAAATTTTTCACTTATAAAAAAATTACAGACCATTTTTAACGACTTTATAAGATTTATGGTAATTTTACGAATTTTAGCACCCTTAGAGAAGTTTGATCACTCTCATATTTTCAGAATTTTCTAGTAACACCTAAATGAAAATTTTAAGATAATAAAAGAAAAAAAAAGTCCATCCTAATGTACCAAATTTATTTAAAAAAGTTTAAATTTTGTCCCACACTTTTTTCTCGTAATGCACCTGATAAAACATTTTTAAATGAGACTTACTTGTAGCTATTAATTTAATTAAGCGTGACTACATTTTGTTGAGTCTTTATTACAGTGAATTTAAAACAGCGTGACTTTTTTACCACGCTAAGTGAACAGATTGTAGTTAGTTTTAAATATGGCGAATAAAATAAAAAGTATGTTTGATTGTATGGGGTGGAAAGTTGATTGATTATTGATTGGGTGCAAAAAAACGCATGCTGAACAAATACAAAGAAACAAACGACTTAATGTTTTTAATACTGGCCTAAAAGTTTTGCATTTGGCGTCATACTTTAAACGTGTAACGCAAAAATTTGCAATTTTGAACCTCCCCTCCACCAATGAAACGCTAGCACCCAAAACCCTCCCATAAAATAATGCGTGAAAAACCATACCGTATTTATGTCTTTAAAAATAATAAAGAGCGTTACGTAACGCTACGTTATTGACATTTTCTCAATAAAATATTAATCATTAATTAAAAATACATAAAAAAGGTATTATTTATGCAAAACCGTAGGCCAACCGTTTTCGATAAAATTGCAATTAAAGGGGTAATTTAACGTTTTTAGCATCAAAAATAGGAACTAACAAATGCACTAATAAAAATTTCAATTCTGCAGAATGATTCTACATTAAAAACTGCGAAAAAAAAACTCGTATACATCTAGGTTCGAAAATCAGATTTTTTTCTATTTTGCGACTCTTATAAGCTCATAATCACACGTATTTTGCGTGTTCTTATAGGCCTTTAAGAGGTTTGTACTTTTTTTCCTTTTGGGTCGGCAATACAGGCATGGCGTTTTCCGTGCAAATATCAACACCGCTTTGAGGTTTACTTTTCTACGAACTTGTGTTTTAAATTAATTTTTACCGTGTTAAAATTGTGGCTTGGTTACTTGCAGTGAAAAGAAGAAGAGCTGACTATAAAATATCCTTTGTTCTATGAAATTCAAACATAGTGAAAAGTGTAATGCCAATCCAAAACAAAAATCACTAAATCGGTCAACAATTTAAATGTAAGTTTTTTTTTAAATTTTAGAGCAAAATAGGAAAAATAGTATAAAGCACTCGTTTCATAATACGTTTTTATCGCACTAGTACTTTAGAAAATTCGCTTGTTTTCTAAACTTGTACTCGTGTGCTAAAAACGGCTGTTAGGTACTTTAATATACTATTAGAGTACTACAGCCTCTTAATGAATAACACTTTTTAAGGGACTGTAGTTCCCTTAAAAGCGATTTGTGGATATTTGTGTATGGGAAGTTTTTTTCGTAGCTTTTAATGTAGAATCTCTCTACTGTATTAAAATTTTTATTCGTGCATTTTTTAGTTACCATTTTTAATGCTCAGGACGTGAAATTGCCTCTTAAACTGAAATTTTCTCGAAAACGGTTGGCCCTACAGTGTTACATAAAGAATACATTTTTTCTGTATTTTTAAGATTAATATTTTATTGAAAAAATCAAAACATTTATGGGTAAAAAAGTTTGAGGCAAAAAAGTCCCCCCCCCCCATTTCGCACGTTCCTGGTTAAAATTACCAAATAAAATTACATTTAATGATAGCCTTTATCAATGTTAATTCATGTGCAAAAAATCGTTACTGTGGTTTATAGGGTTCCAGAAATATTAAATAAAAACTAGTTTTTAGATGTACCCTTGGAGGATCTTAGCTCCCTTAGGACCAAACTTTATAGGAACTTTTTTTCATATTTTTTAACGAACTTATTTCTGAATAACCCTGTATAAAGTATTGACATAAGTTGTGTATTTGTTTGCATCTTTAGTTTAAAAAGGGGCTAACAAAAATGAAAAACAAAAGGTCCATGCTCTTTAAATAAAAATATAACTTACCTTCTGCGTGGGCGACCTCTTCAGCTGTAAATGTCGTCTGACTCCCGTAGCCGCTGGAAGATTCTAATGAACTTTCGCTAGTGCTGCCATCTTTTTCTCCCTCATTTGGAGTCTAATAAAATAAATTTTAGTTATGAACTCGTATAATTGCGTCATTGATATCAAATATGGTTAAACAAAAATGAAAAATAGTTTTTTTGTAATTTCATTGCTTTTAGGAAAGAGTAAAAAAAGCATTCTTAGACCAGTATGTATTTAAACACTTTAGAAAACCGCAGCATAGACAAAAAAAGTAACAAAAGTTGTTGCAAATATAAATAAACATGATAACGGAGATCACGATTTATGTTTGACCAATGCGATTTTCTAGTGAATGATAGAATTTTACTTACCCCTAAATTTAAGACACTCACTGCTCAACGATCAGATTGCAATTAGAGTCTTCCAGATCAGTTTGCCATATAAATGCAAATAAAGCGCTCTATGAGTTAAATTATTACTAAAAAGGATGTCACAACGTTTTTATATACTCCCTGATCAAATATGATGTTAAAAATTAGAACACATAGAGCGCGTCATTTGCAGTTATATGGCAAACTGATCTGGAAGACTCTAGTTTCAATCTGATCGTTGAGCAGTGGGTGTCTTAAAATTTAGAGGTGATTAAAATTCTATCATTCACTAGAAAATCGCGATGGTCCAACATAAATCGTGTTCTTCGTTATCATGATTATTTATATTTGCAACAATTTTTTGTTACTTTTTGATTTATTCTGCGGTTTGCCAAAGGGCTTAGATACAAACTTTTGTGTTTAGATAATGCTGTTGTTTGAGAAAGTGTTTTTTGATACATACTTTTTCATTGGATGGTGGACTGTTGAACTCTTGAGGTGGTGGTGGAAATGTGCCTTTTTCTTGAGCTTTGTTTGCTGCCATACTAGCTAATTCGTGCATATTTACATATGTAGGCTGAGGCATATCTAAAAAAATATATATTAGAGGTAAAAAATAGTTGCTACAGTTTTTTTTTTATTAATTAAATTGAGATTACAACCTTTTTTTAGAAGCATATACAACACCTGCAAATATCACAGAAAAATTCTAATTTTGGGCAGACTATCGATTTAGGATTCTTCATTTTTTTTTTCAAATAAATATAAATAAAATCAATCAAGAGATTTTCTTCCTAGTAAATAAGTTCTTGCTATTTTTTTCCCAAATGTTTTTTATTGGCTATTATGCGTAGATCACCCTATTATGTATAAGTTCTTACCTCTTTTGGACAAATGTGCTGGCAGTGGTGACGGTTTCTTTAAACTGGCAGGATCTACACTGGTTGGGGGAAGCACTCTTACCCCTTGCATACCGGCAATGGTTTTAGCAGGAATATTAGGGCCGGTTGGTCGCTCCAATGACGAACATCTCTGCAAAAATTACTCAATATAGATAAACCCTCCCGCTCCATTGTATCCACTCATGGATATTTGTAGGTATAGCAAAATTTACCACAATATCCACAGTTGGATATTTGTTTACGGGATTTTCCATATACATTTTAATCTGGTGTGGGGACCTGTACCTTGAAAACCCGGCTGGAGCGAAAGGGGTTAATAAAAAAAAACAAATACATATTAACCATTATATAAAAAGTCATTTAATTAAATTGGTACATTGTTTATGATTTGGAACGTCGATTATTTCCATAAAGACAGCTGACGTATCAGATTGATTTTTTTATATCACATGGTTTTGGATAGACTATAGAGATTATAGAGTTACATTACAAAGAATATTGAGCAGCATCTATGACTTAATTTTGCTGAATACTCACCGTCGGAAGTGGAGGTTTCATCACAAGACTTTTAACTGACGGAGCTGGACTCTTTGGCGGGACAGGTCTTGAAGGTGCACTTTCTGTGGGCGTTATGGAAGTGACCGGACTTGCAGGTTGAGATAAACTTTGATCTGGTGCTTGGAATGTGTAGACTGTTAGCTGGGGCCTTTGGTGACCTTTTTCGTAGGCTGAAACAACATTATTAATTTTTTCGGGAATAGGTAGTACCGTCAAACGGGGATACGTTAATCTGTGGGGGTAAAGTAAATGAAAGGTTCATTGAGTTAAAATTTTATTTAAAAACAGGGAAAAAACCTATGGGCATCCGACCTAAATCTTGTTTCTAAAGTTTTTTCTTACCTGAAGAAATAGTATGGGGTCTATCACTAATAATGGCTGAGGCCGCGCGTTCAAACTGGATGGTTTCCTGCAGATTTGGCCATGTGGATGTCGAAGTTGGAATCACTGATTGCGGAAATGGGGTACACGGTGTGCTGGAACTACTGCCGCTACTGTGTTCTGACATATTAGAAACCTAAACAAAAATTTAATTATAACGCTTATGACATAAAGAAAAGAGCGCGAGTGATACCCTCACCTATTCGTCGTAGCCATTCACCCGTGTGGATTACTATACTGCCCTACTACGCTAGAAAGCAGTAGCTCCATTTTTCACGTCAACTCTGATGTAATATTTTGAAAACGCTGCTATGCGACAAATGAAGTTACTGCTTTCTAGCGTAGTAGGGCAGTATAGCTATATAGTATGGATGGTTCTTATGATAGTTTTTGAAACAGGGAAGAGGGGCGCACCAATTTTTTTTTTGTGCAGGGTCACATATATTTTTTTAAATAATTTTTTTATAGCTATCTCTAAAAATAACAAAGATTGGGTAACATAATTGTTGAACAGTCCCTAATTTGTTTTTTTAAGGTACGGAAAGTGGATTGAATCTGTTAAAACAGTTAGTATCATATATTAGAACAAAATTCTGTTAAACTACTTACTTGTGCTACACTTAAGGATGACGGAGGTCTAAGGAAAAGTGTATCTTGAGAAGTAAATCCGGAGTCTTGACTCGATACAGACATATATCTTATGGTACCACTACGACCTACAGGCTATTAAAAACGAAAAAAGAAAAACAAAAAATAAAATAAAAAATAAAAAACTAACAAAAATAAATAGTCAAAAAAATAATATAAAATAAAATAAAAAATCTACACGGATTCTAAATATTTAAAAATGGAAATTATTTATTGTTTTTTTTTTATTGTGATATAAAGATAAAAATGTTTGAATGTACTATATACATAGGAAAAATAAATAAAAATATGGACCTAAAGTCCATTTTGTAAAGCCCATAGTAATAAAGTACGAAACTTATTTAAAATGTGTCTCACACTTTAAATTTGATGATCTGCGAGCCGGGATATTTAGATTAAAAAATTCAGCAATATCTCATGATAATTCAGCCTTGAGTGCGTACTAACATAACTCCAGTCTGCCCCATCTTAAAAACATTATTTTTATTAAAATTTAATCGTGAGGGCACTAAATTTCAATAATGATAAAAAACATGTTCCTACGATGGGGCAGGGTGTTAGTGTTCACTTAAGGATTGACGTTCATGAGGCATTGTACGATCTATATAGAAGTATTTTTCAGTATGGTCTCACAAAATGACTTAAGGTCTTGAGAAAATAACGGTTTTAAATTAATTTACCTGTGAAAGTGATCTTTGCCAATGCGGATGGCTGGGCGAATGATGACTTTTTGAACTACCAGAAGAAGAGCTATTTAAACTACTAATGGAGCACATGGACGACTTCCTAGACCCTAAACTAGATGGCGAAGACGGTGGCGTGTGGAAGGACCATCCGCCATCCGAGCTCTTTAGATCAGCAATAACTTGAATGAAAAAAAAAAAAAAATAGTATATTTTACTTGTCTTTAAATTTTCTGAATAAAAAGTCAAATAAAATATGAAAATGGCCAATTTAATTCGAATACTCAACAAACCAATAGGTATTTTGTGCGTGTGTACAATCAATTATTTTCACAAGTTTTCAACATTGTATATCCTATACTTTTTTGAAGTTATGTAAAAAAGTCCAAACCACGGTACTCCTGAAAATAGTTTTAATGAAAGTTTTCGTACCAACCGAATGACTGTATAGATGTTATTCTATGAAGAGTACTGACTAAAATAAGACCAACATTAAAATCTTACCTCGAGCCGTTTTCGAGAAAATCAATTTTTCCACCTTTAAAATTTAATAATGCAATCAAAGAATGGCACATGTTGCTACAAATTTTTGAAAAAAAAAAAAAAACGATTTTCTCGAAAACGGCTCGGGGTAGATTTTAATTTTGGTTTTGTTTTAGTCAGTAATCTTTATAGAATAAAAACTATATAGTCATTCGCTTAATACGAAAACTTTCATTAAAACTATTTTCAGGAGTACCGTGTAACTGTACGAAATCAAATAAAATTCGTTGCAATTTAATAAACTCGGGAAAAATTTTAGGTGCACCACCTTTTTTGGAATATAATATTCTTGGCATGAGTAATTCCACCGTTACGGCATAGAAAAATAATGAAACGAACCTTGCTCAGAAGCGGGCGGTAAGACATTTGGCTCGGCTGTGTGTTTCTCCAGTTGCTGAACCGCTTCCTGGAGATGTCCCATTTCGGTAAGCATCGCCACTTCCTCATCCACGACGGGTTTAAGGAGGCCTACGAACGTACAGAATCGACTGCGTTCTTCCAGAAGGGCAGCACGAACGGCGTGTTTTTCGGTTTCTTCCAATAGTTGGCGACGTTCGGTCACATCTTGGAGGCCGCATTCGAAGCGTTTTTGGAGGTCTCCACCTGCTCCTTTGCGCATTTTCTTTTGGAGACGTAGCGTGTCTGTGGAGCGCTTTTTCAGTTCCGATCTTGCTCGTTTGTAATCTAAAAAAACAAACAAAATTGTTAGTTAATTTAAAATTTTCTAAAGAAAAAGTATAAATGCTCTGCCCCAGATGTAGGATATCCAAGTTCTTTAACAATATACAATAGTTAACAATAGTTTTAAAGGACTTAGGTAGGATGTAGGATTAAACATCCTACCACTTTACAGAAAAGTGTGAGGTTCTGCCGAAATTTTTTAAAAAGCATTAATAGGTTTTATCAAGGTGGGCATTGAAATCGTACATTTTACAACATAGTTTGATTTAGTTTGACAGGTAAGAATTAATTTTTAAAGTAAGGTTACTTATTTCTTAAATTTAAAACATATCAAAGCAAAAACATAGTATCCGCTTTGATTTTTTTTTCTAAAAATTAAAATTAGTAGAATAAAATTTATCGAAAAAATAAAACAACCTAATTTACATAACTTTTTTAATTATAAAGCACTATAAGAATAATTTAAATAGTACAATACAAAAAACTAACAAAAAATCCAGTACTTACTGTATTTTACCCTAGACGGTTTTTGTCAAAAGCTTAACCCAACTTTTAAAATCTCTTGTCAAAATTATATGATGTAAAATTTACGATTTCAATGCCTCCCTTGATAAAATCTATTAGTACTTTTTAAAAAATTTCGGCAGGGCTCTAGGCCGGCTAAGACATGAAATCATTGGATTTTGAATATTTTTCTTTACCTTTTGCATGATCTTTGTCTAAATTTAAAACAGTCTTCTTCCAATCTTCTAGTTTTTCTTGAAGGGGAAATATCAGGCATTCCATTATTGTGCTAAAACAATAGAAGTTTATCATAAGACGAAAAATACTGTTTTTAAATAATCAGTCAGATTGTCAACCAAGCAAGGGGAGCGAGGTTGGCAACCGTAACCGACCTAAAAACAGTTTTCGCCCGTGTATCATACACTATTTTTTATTCGATTGTAATATATTAATAAATACATTTGTCTGAGTTCAAATGTCATCAGCTTCAACATCAATCAACTATTCAATCGGCTATTTTTGCACTATGGTCTGTTTTTTCAAGCAAGATAGTAAATTAAAAATCGCACAGTAAATATTTTTACAACAGGTTTGAATAGTATATGTTTGTGTATAGAATATAGTTGTTTTATAAAATAAACTACGCAATATATTCGCACATCCAATATTCCAATCTGTTTTGAAAATATTCACTGTGCGATTTTTAATTTACTATCTTGCTTGAAGAAACAGACCATAGTACGAAAATTCAAACTTTTCGAACTTTTTATTATACAAGAAGTGACGCTTTTAGATACAATCGAATAAAAAACAGTTTATTTAGTCATATCGTCGGCTTACCAGTAAAAGCCACTAAGTCACTTTTTTGCAAAAATGGGATTTTAATGGCACCGTAATTAATTTTTGATGATCTATGTATAGGTAAACCGAACTAACTTCTAGGTGGACTGCGAAGGGAGTTACCCACTATACAAAATGCACCAATTTGATTTTGATTAAAATTTTATCTGACAATAGGCACTAAGTCACTTAGTGCACTTAGTGCGTTTTACTTGTAGATTATTTCAAATGTTTCTACACTAAGCGTCTTTCTAAAAAGAGTTAATTTATAAAAATATGATTGCTCGAATCATTTATATGATACAATATCGCGTTATTTATTGTACTGACAAACGCATTCAAATTTTGCTATGTTAACGTTGATGGAATAGAGACAGAACAGAGAAACAGAACTTTACCTGTAAAATGACAATGCTTTTTACATGTACTTTCGATGTGTAGGTAATAATTTAATTTTCATTTGCGTTGTTTTTTTTATTATCAGATAATATTTCAAAACTAAATTTGAAGCCTTCACACTAAGTTAAAAGTCTTGGTGCATTTCTGAGGGGTGTTTTCCAAACTTGCGGCAAACTTTAGTTTCATTATACTTATTGACTTTAGGAGATGCTTCTTTGCCAGCACAGCCGATGGCCTTTGAAAACTATCTTAGTTCTGGCATAGTAAGCAGTTTCATATAATTAATACTAATTAATTATTATTATTAATTTTGGAAACGTTCTTTAAACAATCAAAAAGTACACACCCTTCTTTTAAAAATCTAGTTTTTAAAAATTTATCTTGTTTTCTACTTTATAGTTATACATTACCTTTAATTAATAGAAGGGTTTTAATTTTAAATAGTTGTTTTTTATATTATTTTATTGACTTTTTGCTTGCTCTTTACTTGTCAGCCGACGTCGTGGGCCTACAAGTAAAAGGCACTAAGTCAATGTCTTTTTCAAATTTAGTTGAATTAAACTACTTCAATTTTTCTTTATTTAACTGCAAATGGGACATTATTATGTCCAAACATGTCATTGCAATTTGCGGTAGTTTTTTTCCAAAAACAATTATTACAAAAATTAAAAAACAACAATGAAAGTTAAATTTGTCAATATCTTAAAACCATGTTTTTGGACTTAGTGCTCTTTATTTGTAAGCCGAAGATATCTAACTAATTAAAAACATACTTATAAATTAAAGACTGTAAGTTCTAAAGGGCCTAAGTGCCAAAAATATCAAATCGATATAACCTTTACAGTATAATTTGTACATGTATAACTCAAAATAACTATATAATTTTGGCACACAGAACCTTTAGAACTTTTTAATTATTTTTTTTTTCAATTATATACTTTTCGTTGGTATATATTTCCCTTTGTTCATATTGGTATCTATTTTGGTCCATTATATGACCGGTTTCATTATTTTATTATTCTTCAGTTGATTCTCTGTTTGTTTAACATGTACTTCCTACATAGACTCATGAAGTTATTTTAATTTTACGAGATTACTAAATTTAAACTTATTTCCGATAAATTATCGGCGATAACCAGTTACTCATTGTGAGAATACTTTGATCTTATGTTGTTGTTTTAAGCAAGTACAGCAGATACCAAAATTTATTTCTGAGTAAAGTTTGACGCACGGATCTGTGGCTACGGGAAATATGTTTGGAATGTGTGTGCAAGTGGGAGGCCCGATGTAAGCACGCACGCCTTATAACGCTCTTGACGGAAAGAAGAGAGCGCGAATGATTCCTCCCCCTTACGTCGGAGACTTTCTTTCATGCGGAGAACTATACAGCATAATGCTAAAATGAAGTAAGTAAGTAAGTAAGTAAAGAAGTATCTTTTTATTTTCGAGTGACTCTAGGAGACAAGAATGTAACGTATGTGCGTTCATCCGTCCATTTAAAGGTCTAGAGGTCAGATCAAATCAAATTTTATATTTAAGGATTATCGGGGACCCTCAGGTGTTTTCTTATTTTTTTTCTCTGGGAAATTAAAATGGGCAGATGGGGTTTCCTTTCAAATGATAGAAACAAAAATGGTATAAAAACTCGGACCATTTATTATCTTACTCCACCTTCAAGAGCTGACAAATACCGCGCGTGACATTTACCGCACATGTCTAAAAATAAAAATGTAATCATTTTATTTCAAAGATTTGCAACAATATTCATATATGTTATGAACAATTATTAAATATTTCATATCAAATTCGCGGTATTGGATGCGCAGTAAAAGCCCCTACCCGATAGGTCACATGATGAGGGCGAACAAGCCACTTTTTTCAATTAAGCTGTAGAATCAATACGAAAATGTTATTAAAAGTCTCGGAACAATAAAACAAAATAAATAAAAAAAGCTTTAATTTTAATGATTTATTTTTATGCGCGGTAAGTACGCGCGGTAAATGGTAAGCGCGGTAGATGCCACGCGCGGTTTATACACGCGCAGTATAGGTCGGCGCTGTAAATGACACGCGCGGTATTAGACGACGCTGTAAATGACGTGTGCGGTAATGACCGGCGCGGTAATGGCCGGCGCTGTATTTTCTGCGCGGTAAAGGCTGGCGCTCCAACTTCAGAACCTATTAGACTTTTCTAAAGACGCGCGAGATTAAATTGATAAAATCTTTTAAAAATTTACTATTATGTGGTAATAATGGGAATTTAAAAAGGTAATATCCCGATTATACTCAACTATAATTTGGAATTTGGAAATTTGTTCAGAATAAGAAGGGCAAATCTCGTATTCCTGGTGTTTTATACAAAGACGATAAAACTTTTGATACTCCTCAAACTATAGTTGACGGTTTTGCCGATTACTTTAGTAGCGTTTATTCTCCTCAATCGGACGAACCTTTAAATGACGTTCCTAATAATTTTCAAAACATAAACATAGAGAGTTTTAGTGACACCGACATTACTAATGCTATTAATAAACTAAGTGCTAAAATGACAGCAGGTGATGATTCAATACCAAGTTTCTTAGTTAAGGATTGTAAAAACTGTTTTATTAAACCTTTAAAAACTATATTTAATTTATCATTGAAAACTAGTACTTTTCCCGATAAATGGAAAGTAGCTCGGGTATGTCCTGTTTTCAAGTCCGGTAATCCGTCTTTGTTAAATAACTATCGTCCAATTTCTGTTTTAAATAATTATGCTAAAGTTTTTGAAATTTGCATCTACAGTAAAATCTATCCTGTCACAAAACACCTAATTTCCGATTGTCAACATGGTTTTATGGCAAACAGATCCACTGTTAGTAATTTATCTTGTTTTTCACAATTCTTGCACGAAGCTCTTGATGATTGTGGCCAGGTAGACGTAATTTTAACCGACTTTGAAAAAGCCTTTGATAAAATAGATCCCAAAATTATTATTAATAAATTAAATCAGTTTGGCTTTTCGCCAGCAATGAAAAAGTTTTTTTTAAGTTATTTATCTTTTCGAAAACAATATGTTAGTTATAACGGTTTTCTATCCAAATTATTTTTTGCCACATCAGGCATCCTCAAGGTTCAAATTTAGGTCCATTACTTTTTTTGTATTTTATTAATGATATTACAGATTATATAACGTGTTTAAAATTATTGTTTGCTGACGACTTAAAACTGTTTCTCAGAATAATTGATCTCGCAGACTGTCAGTTTCTTCAAGAACAGCTAAATCAACTAGTTATTTGGTGCGTGCGAAATAAATTGTTTCTCAACATTCAAAAATGCAAAGTTATAACTTTTACTAGGAAAATACATACTTTCGATTTTAATTATGCAATTAACAATCAAAATTTAGCCAGATGTGAAAAAGTCAAAGACTTAGGCGTAGTATTTGACACAAAACTAACTTTTAATGATCACGTTGATGCTACCGTTAAGGCTTCAAATAAAATGCTAGGATTTCTAGTTAGAAGTTGTCAACAGTTTAGATCTGAGGTTTTTCTGAAATCCCTTTATTTTGCGCTTGTTAGATCAAAATTGGAGTATGCTTCCTTTATTTGGTATCCCAAAGCTGCCACTCAAAAGGAGAACGTTGAACGGGTTCAGCGTAAGTTTTTAAAATTCCTCAACTTTAAAGTTCGCGGCTCTTACCCCCCTCAGGGCATTGACGAGGAGGTTTTGCGAGTCAGATTCTCAGTCCAATCGCTTGAAAATCGAAGAATACTATCAGCTATCTCTATTTTTTACAGAATAATTCACAATCTTATTGATTGTAATTTATTGCTAGGAAAAATTGATTTTTTAGTTCCCCGACTGAATGCTAGGCAAACTGATTCTTTTTCGCTGTCAATCCCAAGAACAAATTTATTATTGAAGTCCCCAATTTATGTCATGTGTGATAATGTTAATACTTATAGTATAAATTGTGATATATTTTTTGAAAAACTCAGTTCCGTTTTAAAAAAATCAAGCGTAAATTTAGGTATTTAAGATTTAGCTTAATTTCTATTTTTAATTTTTAAAATTTAATTTTTTATATCTAAATTTATTTTTGTTACTTAATATTCTTATTTATATTTGTTATTATGAAATGAAATTGTCCTGTTATTGGATTACTCTGTTGGGCAATAAAGACTATTATTATTATTATTATTATTATTACTATACAGCTAATACAAGTTTTCTAGAATAAAAATAAATATATTACCTTGTAAAAGTTTTCATCCGAGATTCTACTGCTTTGTGTCTCAAACATATTCTGGTTAAAGCTGTTCCAATTTCCCGTGTCGCACCTGAAAATAAAAAATGTATATTACAGAAACGATTTTTTAGACTTTTTATAAGTGCAAGAATTCTATTCGTTTAGAGTATTTTTTACTTATTTTTTAGAACCTGTAACGCCTCATCATGAGACTCTTATGAAGATCCGCGCTCTTCATTCAAGGACATTGGCTTTGGTTCAAAGAAGTGCTAGCCTTGAAACAAGAGAATATGGCTCTGAACATATCAAAAGACACGTGTCCTTGTTTTAAAGAAAGAATCTTTTTTGTGAGCGAAAAAACAGCGTAAATCAACGACTTGCTCTTGCAAACCAAATTTTGATCCAAAAATTTTCAGTTATTATTAAACATATTAAGATATTTTTTTTTTCATTGTACAGTTGAAGAGTTGCTTAGGTGCCTAACGTCGCCCTTTTTTTATTTTCTTGCTATAAAGACTTAGTTTTGTGATTGAAATTACCTACGTAAAATTTCCTAATTTTCAGTCAAATATATTTTATTAAAAACAAAAATCGAAAAAAGGCACTTAAGCAACTCTTTAATTAAACATTGGTGAAACCCCCATATCGACATCTTTATTAATAACCGAGAATTTTCGGATAAAAAAAGCCTTACAAATGCCAAAAATTTAATTTTAACCAATCGGGACAGGCTCTAACTTACACATATATATTTTATATTTTTTTCCATCATGGACAAGAAAACCTTTGTAGGGTTTTCTTATGAATACTTATATACAGTGCGGTCCAAAAGTCACCCCCCCCCTTTTAACTTTTGAACGAGTTGAGATATCGACTTCAAATTTAGAACTCTTAAATAAGACAACTTAAACTATCTTTTAGCATATATTTGATATTTTCAGCTCTTCAGCTCTTAAAATATGGGCAGAGGGGCATGGGGGGACATTTTTTTTTAATGGAAAGGGGGGTTGTGTGATACATCATTTTAAAGCTTATAAAATTCTCTATTTAAACTAACATTTTTAAATTTATTTAAAAATGTTTTTTAAGGTTTTGATTTTTCAATTTTTTGTGCTAAAACATTTGGTTTTAAAGTTTTTTTTTATAAATTTTTATTTATGTCAACTAAATTTTTTTTTTTAATTTAAAAATATGTAGTTAAATGGAGAATGTTATAAGCTTTAAAATGATGTATTACACGGCCCCCCTTTCTATTTAAAAAAATGTGCCCCCATGCCCCCTGCCCACATTTTAAGAGCTGAAAGTATTAAATATATGCTAAAAGATAGTTTAAGTTGTCTTATTTAAAAGTTCCAAATTTGAAGTCGATATCTCAACTGGTTCAAAATTTAAGAGGGGGGGGGGTGACTTTTGGACCGCTCTGTATAAATATTTAGCTCTGCGTTTAAAATAAAATGCAATTAACAAAAAAATGTCGTTTCTTCAAATTAATGACTGCAATTTTTGAAATGCCAGAGACATTTGCGAGAAATGAATTTATTGGTCTGGTCCACTTCAGAAATTATATGTCGTAGACATATAAAACATAATGTCGATAAAATTGAGTCAAATTGTCCGAAAAATGATCGTCTGACAATTTACAGATAATAAAGCTTAATTGAACAAAACTTAATTGCAATTTATGTGTGGGTTAATTAAATAAATTTTGTTTTGTGATAGGTATTTAGTTTTTGCCTTAAATAACTTAAATGCTCGGGACGATTACGGAGATTTCCAACCGAGCTCGGGAAGCGAGGTTGACAACCAACACTATAGTCCAGTCAAATAACGAAAAATTCCTATGTTAAATTGCAATAAATGTACACGGGCTGATATTTTAAGGGGTAGTAGTGGATAGTAACAGAACACTCCTGTTAGTTTTTCATCGGGTGATTTGCGTAAGGGGCGCTAAATATGCATCCTACGATAAAAATGCATATAACCAATTTTGTTAAGGAGAAAATTTCCAACAATTTTTGTTTGTATCATTTTTTTAATATATTAATAACAATCGAGTTATATATTCAAAAATGGCCATGTTGGGGGCGAAATTTTTTTTTTCGATTTTTCAGCCAAATTATTAATCGGAGCGAAGTTGTAGCTCTTGAAATTCTCTATAAGTTTTATACGTTATACATTTTCAGAAGTATTTTGTTACGGTTACAGTGGGCGCTTAAAGTCGAGTTGCGCCCTCTGTAACCGTACCAAAGTACCTATGAAACTTTATAATATATGAAACTTATAGAGAATTTCAAGAGCTGCAAGTTGCTCTTAACCATTTTTATCGTCTGATGAATAATTTGGCAGAAAAATTGAAAAAAAACAATTTCACCTCCAACATGGTTATTTTTAAATTAACTCGATTGTTATTAATATATTAAAAATATCATCCAAACAAAAATTGTTGGAAATTTCCTCCTTAACAAAACTGGTTTGGATTTTTATCGTAAGGGAACGTTCAAGTATTGCGGAACGCAAATTTTGATCATCAAAACATTATTTAGGATTTATATTATAAAGGTGATAACTGATTAGTGAATAGAGCTATAACCTTAATATGAACTGCCGATACCGAGTTCTTGCCTATGAAGGCACAATATACATTTAACCATCTGTCCACTGATCAGCGTCAACTGTCGAGCCTTGGAAAAAAAAATAAAGATACAGATTATTATATAACAAGCCGTAAAGATATAATGCTACGCATTCCATTATATACTACACAGTGAAAAAAATCTTTATTTGAAAAACGAAAAAATTTTGAAAAAAAATAAATAAAAAATAAAAATTAAAAAAATCTTTAAATTTTAATTTTTTTTTATTTTCTTTTTGCGAAAATCGAAAAAAAAAACACATTTGTTAATATTTTTGAAACGAAAAATTAAAAAAAAAAATATTTCAAAAATATTTTCTAAATTTTTAATTTTTTTTTGAAAATTATAGTTTTTATTTTTTAAAAAAGTTTAACCCCTATATTTTTTTTTGTATTTAGGAGGATTACTTTCAAAAACAATAGGAATCTTCCCCTCGTAGAACTTGATTTTTCCTGAAACTTTCAAGTAGTACGGATTATTCTTTCTTGAGTTATCGTGTTTACAAAAATCAGACATCATACAGACGGACGGACAGACGGACATTAAAAAAAAATTGCTTCTTGCTTTCCCATTTTGAATTTTTTTTTATTTTGTATTCGAGCAAAAATTTTCAATTTTTTTTTGCGTATTTTTGCGATGCGTTTTTAAGAAAAACGATGTTTGTTTTAACAAAAAAAAATGAGATATTTAAACATTATTTTAGATATTCAGATTTTACGTCAAAAAGTGAGAAAAAAGTTTTTATGGACGTTTGAGCTAAATCGCTTTTTGAGGGAGCTAGCGTACTTTGAAAGGGCATTTTTAGAATATTTATCATCTCATATCTCAGAAACGGTGCTCACTGGCATGAAATTTTTACTGTAGTTAGAACCAATAAAATGTAACAGTTAAAGTTTTATTAAAATTAACTTTTTGACCAGGGGCATAGGTTAAGGGTGTCTCTTAATTTCTCTGTTAAACTGTAAGTCGGCTTCTGGTTAAACATTTCATTTTTAATGTTTATAATGTTTATTGATTGCATACTATAGTAAGTAAGTCAATAAGTTAAACCGTTCCTGAGTTATGAAGTGAATAATATTTTAAATATGCCCCTTAAATGTGCTATAGCTCCCCTAAGAAGCCATTTAACACAAAGGTTCATAGTAACTTTTAACTCCCTTTTTGACGTAAAATTTGATATGAATAATTTTTAAATCTCATATTTGTTTGTCAAAACAAATGAAAATCGTTTTTTTTTTCTCAAAAACGCATGGATGAATTTTTTTAAATTTGGTCTAAAAAGATGCCAAAGCTCTAAATAATTAAATTATGAAAAAAACTTGGGTTATATGAAAGTTGAGCTAAAAATTGTTTCCAGACCATAAAACACGATTTTAGTTTAGTCGAACGGATAATTCGTTCTTGAGTAATCATGTACAAAAATAAAAAACGGGATATCAGAAGGACAAACCGATATTTTCAAAGTTGCACCTTTTTATGAAGCACATCTGCATCCAATAATTTTTGGTCTACTACGTTTTTTGGGCGATTTGGAAAACTCGAAACTACTGTATTATACTATAAGGACAAAAATTTTTAATATTAGACAAAATTATAAAAATATTAATTTATTATTCCATCAATATAATTTCTAATCATATGATCATCGTACAGAATGATATTGTTAGACTGACAGTTTTTTTTATACCGTATTATACTTTTCTAGTGCTTGTGCGCTGTGAATAGTATAACAAGTAAAGCACTCTGTTATAAATAATTTGCAAGTGACCATTTTTACGATGCACATATGTTGCTGAAGGGAAAAATAAGCTATAATAAAATAAAAGCAAACGGAATCTTGCCTGGTTTCTTGGGTTTTATTACTAGGAAGAAGAAAAAGACCTGTTTTATATAAAACGAAATCTAAATCTAAACTACTTCACATAGGTATACTGCCCTTCTAAGATAAGTTGTCCTATCTGCAAAAATTCACTTTTTGAGATAAGCACACCATTGTATTGCATTACACTAGCCCCATGTGCCTACTAAAAATTTTCTATCTAAGACCCAAATCCTGAAAATTAGCCTAAGATATTTGTCCTATGTGAAAAATTTTCAGTGTTTTCTAAATAAAATTGTCCTAACTAGTTTTTACTAGACGAATAAGTCAGGACTAGGACTAACTTTACAGATCTTAGTAATTTGATTGGACTTTTTAGATCATTTTGTCCTAACTTCCTCAGATAGAACAAATGCATTTGGTATGATAATTTTTCTGACAAAAAAAATACTTTTTTTTTCAAAAGATATCACGTATTTCTGATTTAAAATAAAGCAGAACCCAACGCCATATTTATTTAAACAGCTTTCAAAAAGTGCAAACGCTATGGGAGGCATAGCGTAGTGGCTAGAGCGTATGTATAGCAAGTCTACTAGCGTGAGTTCGATTCTCACAGGCGCCGATTTGCCTTTTTCAGTTAATTAATAATTGAAATTTGGCGAAGGCGCTAAGTGAAACGGACACTCCCTAGAAACTGGTTCGAAAGTCAGTATAAGCCAGTGGTTCCCTCTACTACTAGCCCACACAAGTCCTAGACTTAGGGGATGCTTGATTAAGTAGAATAGTACGAGGTTAAACAAACAAACAAAAAACAATAAATCTGGCCATATCTCAAAATATCTAATTTGCAGATAGGACAACTTGTCTTAGAAGGGTGTTTGCAGTCTTATGTCACATTTAAAGGAGATGATTCTGCATCAAAAAACATAAAAAATCACTACAGGAACATATGTCCGGAAACGAACCCTAATGAAGTTAAAACCCTTTAAAATTGTAATAAAAATAAGGTTTTTAATTAATAACTCTGGTACCCTTTGAGATAGAGCGACGAGGTTTTGCGTGTACGTTATTTTCATGTACTTATTTTAATCAGGGGAGTGCGAAACATTTTAGTATTTAATTTTTAGGCCTCGAAACATGAAATTGCAGTTTTAAATGAATTTTTCTCGAAAACGGTTAATCCTACAGTAATAGCACAAGAGCACCTTTTTTTATTTATTACATTAAAATTACAAAAAAATTACACAGAGGGGCAAAAAACTGAAAAGGACCCCCGTTTTGCACGCCCCTGGTTAAAATAAGGACATGAAAATAACATACAAAGATGTGCCTTATTAAGGTTAGTTTACATACAAAACCTCGTCGGTCTATCTCAAAGAGTACCATAGTTATTAATTAAAAACCTTATTTTTATTACAATTTTCAAGGGTCGTAACTCCTTTAGGGTTCGTTTCTGGACCTATGTTCCTATAGTGGTTTTTCATTTTTTTTTAAGTAAAATCATCTTCTTTAATAAGACTGCAAACACCTTGTATATTATCTGGATGTGGATAAACTACCCATAACTATGTCATAACCAAGGGCATGACTAAACAGAACGTTTTTGGGTCCCAGATATAATCAGAAACAAGCTCAAGAAGGAGACGTGCTTGGGCCCCTGATAAGTCTTAATGATTTGTTAACTATATTATACTGCATAGTAAATAAAAGCGAATGCACATATGTAAGAAAAGTATGCATAGTTTTCCTGTCTGTAAACGCCAAGAGTATAATAATAAGTACGTAATATAATAATAACAATAAAAGTAAAGTTCTAAAAATCTAGACTTTCAAGTTTCTTATTTACCACTGCTTTTGAAATATTGAAGTTAATGTCTACTTTATTTTTAGCCATAAATGTAGGTAATAGTAATAAAAATAAAAGGCGTGAAAATCGAGAAGCTGTAAATTTTATTTTACAATGTAAAAAACGCGTCGAATCAATAATTTGTAAGTGCATATATGCAAATTATACTAAAAACTAAAGATTTGGTTCTCCCCTGAGACTGCCGCCTTGACGAGTGGGTCATTGGGCCCACATCCCAATGACTCCGGTGGGGGAGCTTTAAAACTGATCAGCAGTCAAACCGGTACCCCTCTGTGTGCTGCAACGACCTCCCCTAAATGGACAGGGGGTAGCAGTGCCCCCACAGGGACTGCACTGATCCCCCATGTCCAGGCAGGGGGGTAGTGGTAACAGAGGGACTGGGGATCGTGGTCTTGCCTTAACCGGCTGGACCAAAGTGGAAGGTACCACAGAAAAAACCCCTCAATCTCAAGGTGAGCGTGGTATCGCGCCGAGGAGATGCATGGGTGATGAGGAGGATCACCGTCTGGCGACGCCACCTCCCGGGCACCGGGCGGTACCCGGGCAGGAAATAGCCTTCACTGGTGAAAGCCGTCACCACCAGTGCGACCGACAAAATCGTGCACTTTCGTGGGAACAAGATGAAGAACAGAAAGATAAAAATTTTAAAAAACCTTTCAGGTATCACACCATCCACCTCTCAGGGTGCAAGCAGTGGGACTTCTCAGAGGCCCCTGCCGCAAACAGAGCAGGGTGGATCCGCGGTGCAAAATGTGGGCAGTGGGGCGCATCTGACGTCCAACTCAAACCCGCAAGCTGCATCGACGAGCAATCCAGACCCCCAGGGCAATCTCCCGAACACTGGAGGTAGGGCTGAAAAACCCGATCTTAAAGTGCAGACGGAGAGAGTACTGGAAGGTCTGCAAACATTCCGCCTGAGGGAGAAAAGACTCTCGGGTGCACAAAGAAGGAAGGCTGCAAAACAGAAGGCAGCACTAGAGACGCAAAAGCGAAATCTAGGTGAACCCGGTACAAGTGGAGGAAAAGCTGGGGGCGTGAGAATGCCCCCAATCACGCCGAAACCTGTTACCGCGAAAAAACAAGGGGGGAAGGATCAGAAAGCTCCCAAAAGGAGCAGATCTGAATCGAGAACCCCACAAGGAAGAAGGCCAGCCAAGCTCAGCAGGGGAGCGGAAGCACCCAGCTACAAAGCGGCCTTATCAGGGTTGAAAATGGCTATTGTAGCCGAGGGATTCCCTGAGAATGCTATTTCTGAGGAGCAGACAGAAGCACTCAAAGCAGCAATCGTGGGCAGAATTGATGACATACCCGAAGGGGGACCGTCACCTATGTTTGAACACGTATATCGACAGGGAGGGGCAGTGATTATCATCTGCACGGACCAGGACACTAGCGACTGGTTGCGTGCGGTGATACCACAAACCCAACCCTGGGCAGGGGCCAAGCTTGCGGTAATGAAGGCAACGGAGTTACCCAAGCTGGTAAGGGCAGGGGTATGGATCCCGGGACCGGTAACGGAACCGGCCAAAGTCCTGAAAAGGCTGCAGACCCAAAACAAGGGTCTTCAGACTGCCGGTTGGAAGGTCGTTGATGCCAAGGCCGACGCAAAGGGTCAGAACTTGGTCATCACCATGGGCGAAGGCTCATGGAAGACGATTCTGGATCGGGGCAACAAACTCGCCTATACCCTAGGCAGAATACAATTTTGGGCCATCGGTGGAACAAAAGATAAGGGGGCTGCAACGAGTAAAACTCAGGGAGAAGCAGCGAAAGGGAATGCCGAAAGGGAGGATCCGATAGGAACTCCCATGGAAGTAGACCCTAAAACTGCGGAAACCGGGGCGGAAGTTGCAGTCCCTGGTCCGATAACAGGACCAGAACCCATTGCCCAGCAGGAGCCTAGCGATACTGCAGGGCAAGAAATTCCATCAGGGTCAGCAAATGATCCAGAGCTGATGGAACAAGAAACTGGGGGCGTAAGTGGACCAGACACCAGAAAGGGAACGGAGGAACCTGCTGGTGAGAAGCCTGTAGAAGAAAGCCAATGCTGAAGATTTTACAGGTAAATTTACATAAGTGCAGGGCGGCATCTGCTGCCCTGGGTGCATTTATAATAAAAAATAATAATGATATTATTCTGATTCAGGAACCCTGGGCGATCGAGGGGAAGATCAGAGGGATAGGGGCGATCGCAAGAGACTGGGCTACATACAACCCGGTGGTAAGTAACCCTCGTGCATGCATAATTGCAAAGAAAAATATTAATATATTGCCCTTATGGGATTTCTGTTGCAGGGACCTAGTGGCTGCAAAGATCAACTTGACATTGGAGGGAAAGGAGGAAGAAGCAATTCTGGGATCCATCTACCTACCATACGATCAAGCAGGTGCCCCACCGACGGATGAGATGAGGCGCTTAGTAGCACACTGTGACAGTAGAAACCTGGAAATGCTACTCGGGTGCGATGCCAACGCGCACCACATCGTGTGGGGCAGCAGTGACATCAATAACCGAGGTGAGTCTCTACTTGAATTTCTTCTAGCTAATAATCTAGATGTTTTAAATCGCGGGAATGAACACACCTTTGTCACAGCAGTGAGAGGGGAAGTAATAGATATTACCGTGGCAACAAGGCACTTTAGCGATTTAGTGAAAAGGTGGCATGTCTCAGATGAGCCGAGTTTATCGGATCATAGATACATACGCTATGACCTAGACACACAACACGAGGAAGCTCTAATGTACAGGAATCCCAAGAGAACCGACTGGGCATCCTATGAAAGGGAACTAGATCGGGGCCTAAGGGAATGTCCTGGGGGAAGAATCACCAGTGTTGTGGACTTAGAGATTGCTAGCGACTCTCTACAGTCGGCGATAATATCAGCCTACGAGTCCAGCTGTCCACTAAAACCACGCAGGGTTTGTAAAAATGTTGAGTGGTGGAATGAGGAACTCTCAGAAATGAGAAAGGACACGAGAAGGCTGTTTAACCGAGCTAAAAACACGGACGAATGGGAGATCTATAAAGCATCTCTCGCCCGATATAGCAAAGCTATCAAGACCTCAAAGAGGGAATCCTGGAGGAAGTTCTGTCAGGGTATCGAAGATACACCTACATGTTCACGACTCCAAAGGGCCCTCCGAAAAGAAAAAGATTATAACCTAGGATCTATAAAAACCGAATCAGGGGCCTACTCTGAAACGGCAGAAGAGACGCTAGAGGTTATGTTAAAAACTCACTTCCCAGGGTCTGAAAGGAACCGGGGTAATGAGAACAATAACATACAGACAGAAGGCTTAAGGAGGCCCACCAGGGCAGACTGGAAGCTTGCATCCAAAATAGTGGATGCTAAAAAGCTTAAATGGGCCGTGAATTCATTCAAACCATTTAAGGCTGCTGGGAAGGATGGTGTGTTTCCTGCTTTGCTACAGAACGGGATAAGCGCACTAACTACACCAGTAGTTAATCTACTTAGGGCAAGTTTGGCCTTTGGATATATACCGAAGGGCTGGAGGAAGGTAAAGGTAATTTTTCTACCTAAACCTGGCAAGGCAACATATGCCGAAGCCAAGGCGTATCGACCGATAAGCCTAACGTCATTTCTCCTAAAAACATTAGAGAAACTGCTTGATAGATACATAAGGGACAAGGTCTTGAAAACAAGACCCTTGCACAGGCTCCAGTATGCATATCAAGCAGGTAAATCCTGCGAACTAGCTATACACGAGCTAGCAAAAAGAGCAGAGAAGGCAATTAAAGACAAAGGAATTTGTCTAGCTGCTCTATTGGACATAGAGGGGGCATTTGATAATACCTCATATGAATCAATAGAAAATGCACTCAATAGACATGGGGTACCAGATACAATATGTAGATGGGTAATGACCATGCTGAAAAACAGAACTATTGAGGCATCACTCCAACAATCAATGATAGAAGTGCTGGTCGCGAAAGGATGTCCTCAAGGAGGGGCGTTATCGCCACTCCTATGGTGCCTCGTGGTGAACAGTCTTCTGGAGGAATTGGAGAGACATGGCTTCTATGCTCAGGGATATGCTGATGATATAACGGTTCTCGTATGTGGCAAGTACGGCAAAACTGTATCAGAAGTGATGCAGGGAGCCCTAAAGGTCATAGAGAATTGGTGTAGAAGAGTGGGACTGTCGGTAAACCCTACAAAAACCACACTTATTCCATTTACCAACAAAAGGAAACTCTTAATTGAGCCTCCAAGGTTATTTGGAACTAAGCTGAAGTTAGTGGGGCAAGCAAAATATCTAGGAGTAATCTTGGATAGCAAGTTGTCTTATAAACCCCATCTAACAGATAAAACCAACAAAGCTATTAGAGCACTATGGGCCTGTAGACGCATGTTTGGTAAAAACTGGGGAATTAAACCCGGAATGTTGCACTGGGTATACAATGTAATTGTAAAACCCATAGTGACATATGGGGCGTTAGTGTGGTGGCATAAAGCCAATTCCACTACTAACAGACTGATTCTAAGCAAGGCACAAAGACTTGCCTGCATCGGGATAGTGGAGGCAATGAGCACTACTCCCACCGCAGCACTAGAAGTCCTACTGGACCTACCTCCATTGCACTTGGTGGCAAAAACAGAGGCACTTATGGCAGCGTACAGACTAAGGATTAACGGCATGGGAGACCGCCATAGAGGGTTGGAACATACTAAAATCTTTGAGAACATTGACAATACAGATATACTATCCATGAAAACAGATAGGATCGCTATAGTCTATGATTTCAGGCAACCGGCAAAGGCTGAGATACCTAGCCGGGATGCATGGAAAAATGGACTATACCCTAAACTACTAAAAGGTGAAACCTGGTACACAGATGGATCCAAAATGAAAGAAGGGACCGGAGCAGGAATCCATGGACCGGGCAAAGAAATTAGCTTAAACCTGGGAACCAAGGCAACAGTTTTCCAAGCTGAAATCTATGCGATTTATGTCTGCGCACAAGAAATGACATCGGCGTCCTACACGGGTAGGACAGTAAATATCATTTCGGACAGCCAGGCAGCGATAAAGGCATTAGACTCATATGCCTTTAGCTCAGAACTGGTATACGAATGCCACAACGAGCTATGTAAACTGGCTGAACATAACAAAGTAAATTTGATATGGGTTCCAGGACATCAAGGTATAGATGGTAATGAGAAGGCAGACGACCTTGCGAGAAAGGGAAGTGAAGCTGTACTCACAGGACCAGAACCGTGCTGTGGGGTATCATATTCCACGGCCAGACACGAGGTCAGGAGAATGTTGCGGGATGAACACCAGCAACACTGGATAGATGCTCCTAGAATGAGGCACTCCAAACTCTTCCTAGGAGGACCTACCAAGAAAAGAACCAGCTTACTTCTAGGCATGTCCAGGAGTCAACTGAGAACAATAACGGGTATAATAACTGGACACTGCTTACTGAACAAGCACCGACGCGTAATGGGACAGATTACGAGCCCCGTGTGCAGGAGATGTGGGGAAGGGGATGAAGAACCCTACCACCTCATATGTGAATGTCCATCGCTAATAGGCCTAAGATGGAAGTACTTTGGGAACGACTCTCTGGAACCAAACGAGATCATGAACACTCCTCTGAAACCATACCTGGACTTTTTAAAAGAAACAGGGATGCTCTGAGGAGGTCTGTGCGGTAAACACAAAGGTCCCTAGGGACCAGGTGTTGAGGGCTATGAACCCCGCATTGAAACAACTAAACTAAACTAAAGATTTGGTTTGTCCTACAATAAAATTTTTTACAAAAATGCAAGAAGCTCTAGCACCACTAACGAATTTTTTTACGAATTTCACGCTATTAGTCCGGCCTGGACTGTCCGGGAGCCTATGCCCAGTACAATTTTCACCGTCGAGATATTGTATATGTGTTCTTTATCTTCAGTCAACAACATTTTTTCAGGATCGTTTAATAAAAATATTTAAAATCAAGTGGTAACCTTGTCCGACAAAAATTTTTTGGCAATACGGTTTTCGGGCGCCCTAAAGTTAAGGGTTGGGCCCAAAAAAAAAAAAAAAAACGCCCCGCTACCGAGAATTTTCTTATGTAAGAAGTTTTTTAACTAGAATTTAAGAACACATATACAAAGTCTCAACGGTGGGGTAATAAAAAAAAATTTACTGGGCGTGAGCTCCTGGACTATAAAGGTCCAGAATTCATAGTTCTAAATTTCAGAAAAATGGAAGAAATTTTTTATAAATTTTACGATTCATTTCTTGAATCTTAAATTAAAAAAAACGTAAGGTAAGAAGTGCTGCAGGCGAAATTGTTACAAACTTGATTGTCTTTTTTAATTTTTAAACAGTTTTATTATTCTTAATTTCACAAAAATGCAAGAAAGATTTTTATTACTATTATTCCTAATTTCCCAAAAATTAAAGAGAGCTGTAGCGCCACAGGCCATATTTTTTTCCGAATTTAATGTTTATTAGCCACTTCAACGCAATATACACCATAAAGTCCAAAGATTTGCTGAATACAAAAACTTTGGGGGTGTCACGTATCGTCCGTACTTAACTAATAATTATTAGTTAAGATTATAATCTAGCTGCCCCAACCAGATCGTTTTTCAGTGATTTATTAAATATTTAAATTTCAGTAAAAAATTACAATAAATTTTTTTATTATCATAAAGAGTTATATGAGTAGTTAAATTTTTGAAAAAATTACAATGACTATTTTACAAACTTATAATAGACCAATCAGATCTCTTTATTTTTTGACTTTCAACCAATCAGATTCGAATTATATTGATAATTTCATGTGTGAAATTATAAAAATCACGGATGTTTTGATTAATTTTTAAAAATATAAAGGCCAAGTTTATTTAGGAAAAAATGCATTTCTCGAAGAATTTGACAAGTGTAATTCCATACTTTTCCATTTTTCTTAGCTAATGCAAACAATTAATATAGTATACTAAAGTACTAGTTTCATAACATACGTTTTTAGCGCACGAGTACAAGTTTAGAAAACGAGCCGCTTGCGGCGAGTTTTCTAAAGTGCTAGGCTCTAAAAACATGTTATGAAACGAGTGCTTTATACAATTTTTTCTATTTTGCTCTAAAATTTAAAAAACTTACATTTAAATTGATGACTGATTTAGTGATTTTTGTTTTGGGTTGGCATTGCAGTTTACACTATGTTTAAAATTTTAAGAACAAATGATATTTTGATATATTTTACAGTCATCTCTTCTTTTTTCACTGCAATTAACCAGTCAACAATTTTTTAGATAATTCTTATGGGCCTATAAGAACACGCAAAATGCGTGTGATTATGAGCTTATAAGAGTCGCAAAATAGAAAAAACTTATTTTGTCACTTTTCACATTAAATATCAAATTTTAACAGTAATTTATCTTGAAAACCACAAATCAACTTTTGAGAGAAGCTTTTCGTTTGAGTCAGAGTTTATAGCAATTGTTTTTAGCGCGCGCTTTTTAGAAATTTAAAAAGATTGGCTTGATACGCAAAACTAAATAACTTAACACAAAATTGCATGTAATAAAAATTTGTTTAAAAAATGCTTTTTCTTGCTAGATGGTTTGTAAAATAGCCAAGTCAAATACCACTTGAGGTATCGAGCTTTTAATAACGGAAAATATACTCAAAATATTACTGAGCAAAATTATTTTATGGGATCATAATAAGATTATCGAAAATTTCATTACCTCTTGTGATATTACTGTTGAATATTGCTCGTTTTTGTACTTTAGCCCCCTAAGTTTCATTTATTTTTTGTTGAGAAAGCCTTTAATAAAACGTAAATAATTTTTATTAATGTTTAATTGGAGAGCCAAAAACCCAAGAAACAATGAATATTATGGGGTTATCGATTATCCTCAATATTAATTGAAATGATCACTGATTACTTTTTCTAGTGATTCGTGCGAAAACCGTATAAAATTAAATTCGATTCCTTTGAAGTGGATAATTACAAGTTGATGTAGTGTACCTGAAAATAACATACACGACGTGATCGTACAGACCCCTCAATTAAGTGTCAAAATCACTCCTAATTGAAATGCTCCATGTAAAAAGGGTACCACGGACATTTTTTGGCCTGATGTAGATTATGTGGGAAAAGTACGAAAAATTATGTCCCACACTTTAAATTTAATGCTTTGCAAGCCAGGCATAAGCTGGCAGTTCAAAGTCGAAGTTTCTGAAAGATCCTCCTTAAGAAGTGATCTAAATCACATGGGCCAATGGCCCTTTGGGCCATGAAGAATTTATATTTGTATAATTTATAATTTTTTTTTACTCTGAATTTTTGTTTTGATTATATCAAAACTTTGTGCCCTTTAACAACAAATGATTCAATCGGAATTTATCGATTTTCTCACTGTGATTGATGATATTTTTACGCTTTAGGACGCCAAATGACGTCAAATATAAAGAAGGACATTAGGATGACGTCAAATATCCTATTCATAGGATATTTTTAAACGTCTTATAGACACAAGGATGAACTTAATTTTCAGTTAACAATACAAACAGTTTCACTGTTAACTTGCCTCTTTCCAAAGGTTGAAAAAACACATTTTTATAGCGTGTAATTTCTTTATTTATCTACATGGTGTGTTTTTTACCCCATACAATTGTTTATTTAAAGTGATTGACATGTGCTTGTTTGAGCAAGGGTCCATATTGCTCAAATAAGCATATGTCAAATTATAAGGAAATTTATTTTAAAAAACTCTATACTTCGTTATCATAAATTTCATCTTTTTGATAACTTTTGCAATTATGGCGAAGGCGCACGATACGATATGTAACTTTTGAACGGGGTGAGACATAAACTTCACATTTACAATGTGTATATGTATACAGGGTGATCAGTAACTGGCATGCCAAAATTTAAGAGGTGATTCTACATCCAAAAATATGAAAAAAAGTTTCTATAAAGGTTGGTCCTGAAATGAGCCCTAAGGTAGCTACGGCCCTTTGAAGATGACATATTAATTGGGTTGCAGGTTGATTCTTTATTTAAAACTGAGCAAAAAAGTTAGATCTAGAGCTAAATATTAAATACAGCGCGCATGAAAAGTACGAAACACGTTGAATGATAAGTAAGTTGAGTGGCCAAGAATGTACGAAGCAAAATATTTGAAGGGGATAGGGGAATCTTAACACTAGTGTAGTAGTAGGGATAGGAGTTGTTTCGGTGATCGTTGCTTGCGTCTGCAGTCTGCGAAACAAACCATTGCGCATCTAATTTGAACACGGCTAATGAGGGTCACTGGCGCTGAGATACCCATATCCCTTCAAATCTTTTGCTTCGTTCATTCTTGGGCACTCAACTTAACTACCATCCAAAGTGTTTCATACTTTTCACGCGCACTGTATATCTAGATCTTGTTTCCAGTTTCGTTCTCCAATAAAAAAAATGCCCTAATTAATTTTGTAAAAAGTTTATTTTAAGATAATTTAACGTTTTATTGCTCTAAATCGGGCACTTTTAAGGTAACGCAGTTAAAATCCAAAAATAGCACATTAATTGTAGAATTGTTTAGAATTTACGTTCTTGTATCATTTCAACGGGTCTATGAAAATATAGTAAGTGGTTATAATAAATAAACTAAGCCTAAGAATTTTAGTAATGTACAAAACGTGCACCTGTGACAATCACTGAATCTGAGTTAAAAACAAGCCGTGAGGATATGTAATGCTTCGCATTCCATAGAATACTCTTACAGTGGATGGTGTATTGCGTTTTTTCTTAATATACTTCTAAAAATATAATTGCTTTTACCTTGTGCGCGTAGTACGCACCGCGGACTATATTTTATACTTTATTAAAAAGTGGGGAAACCAGATCTAGGTACAGTTAAATGCAGAATATTTATTTTTCTGGTTGCCCCAACCAGAAATCTGGTAAGGGCTACAAGACGAGTTGTTATACTTATCACTATAACATTAAGGGTGTTAAACTGTGTATTTTATTCAATGTTATTGGCCCTATAAAATGACAGAAAATAGGTATACTGAATGGGTCCATTTCCAGTTATATTTATTTTAATGATTTAATGGCTATAATTATTTATTACTATTACAGTTATTGAAATATAATAAAATGTATTGGTATTAAATATTTTATTTATTAAAGTGTAACGGTGCAATAAATAACACATTAAAATTTCATATATGAATGAAATAGACTTCAGTTACACAGGCCAACAAGGATTTTGTGATCGGATGTTTTTTTTTTATTTTCTGGCTTAGTTAAGACTCACTGACTGTCAAACAAGCATTTTTTTGTATCCATTATGTAAATTTTTTTTTTAGCTATTAGCCATGCCAAAAAACTCATTCTTTAACATTAAGTGTAGAATTTTTAAATTATGGACATTTGTCTACAACAACATAATCAAAAGAAGCCATTTGACACAATAAAAGTTTGGACTACCCTAATGACGCAGATTTTTTTTTTATTTTTATTATTTTATTCGAAATCAGGGGTATCAAAAATAGTCGTATGCAAAAATTCAGAATTTTGTCCATGTTTTTTCTTTTCTTGGCCTACTGCACTATGGTTCGGGAAGCCCTCATTTTTGGCATTAATTCGACTTAAAACTAAGACTTAAAAAATATGTTTTTATAATTATGGATAGTTAAACTATATTTAGGATAAATATGAAATAATTTTATTGAGTACTTTATGCCTGAGACTTATTCAAACTTAAAAATTATTTTAAAATTTCATTTAAATTTTCATTTTGAAAATTGTATATTCTCTTACGCAATAGTTGTACCTCACCTCTTTTTGTTGTAGACTTACATCATTATATGAACTATAATTTACCGTAATAATATATATAAAAAGGAATCTGTGTACCTAATGCTTATGCGATTTCTTTATTGATCTTTGGGTTTTTTAGCTTATGACATACTTTCGTTTAAAAGTTCCCCGAAGTTCCACAGAATGTTTTAGATTTTTTTTTGCACCAAATTGTAGCTTAAGGTATGCCGTTTCTTAAAAAGTGGTGGCATTTTGTCGATTTTTTGGTTTCGCCAAGAAAAAAAAATAATACGAAAAATTATACACGGCTGAATATTAAAAAAAATGGACTATGCATTTATCTTACATTTTTCGAACGGGAGGTCGTAGAAACTCGAAATTTAGTATGTAGGATGACAAACTAAAATTAAAAAAAAAAACAAAAAACAAGATGGCGGACCGGTACATGTATATCTTTCGAACGGGAGGTAGTAGAAACATGAAATTTGGTATGAACCTAATTGATAATAATTAAACATCGATAAAATAATAAAAATTAGATAAAGCCGAACTGGAGGTCGTAGAAACTTGAAATTCGGTATTTAGGGACACACTGAAAAACAAAAATCAACAAAACCAAAAACCAAGATGGTCGACCTGTCAAAGACATATCGAACGGGAGGTCGTTGAAACTTGAAATTTGGTATGTAGGGTTTTATGAATTTGGTATGTAAAAAACAAACATAAATTAACAAAACAAAAAACAAGATGGCCGACCTGTACATGTATATCTTTCGAACGGGAGGTAGTAGAAACATGAAATTTGGTATGTAGGTAATTGATAATAATTAAACATCGATAAAATAATAAAAATTAGATAAAGCCGAAATCAAAAAAAATTCTTAATTTGATACGGGAACGTTAAAGTATTACGTAACGCTAATTTTGATCATTTTGGACCCCCCCTGTAACGCTATATTCCTATAGCATTAACATGGGCGTAACACTCCAAAATGACCCCACCCCCTATGAGTGTTACGTAATACTTAAACGTTCCCTACCCCACAAAGTTTTTAAAAATGTTCGATTTCAGTATTCCCCAAAATAATCGCCTGCGGAGCTGAAGAGCACTGCTGTAAATTACTAAATACCTACCTTAGAAATCATAGGTATCCCTGCACATTCGTTGTTGTTTGAATATAAAAGCGTGACATCATTTATCAATGGTCCCTAAATTTGTTTTTGGACTTGTTCTTTTTTAGATTTTTAGAAAAAAAGTTAAGAAAACGATACTTTCCCTTTATTAAAAAAATGCTAGTATTGCCGGAAAAAAAGACACTTGGCGCTAATTAGGCTATAGTCTAATGTCTAGAAAAAATAAACGAACCAATTTCTATAAAAAAGCGGCAATTAATTTAAATACCAGATAAATTAAAATTAAATTAAAAATTAACCATATAAGATTTTCTAAGGCTTCATACAAAGTGGTAAATGAATATAAAAGATTTCGTTAATCGAACTGAATGTGTGGAATTAAGCACAACTCTTTTATTGACCCTATTTACTGATTATTATTAATTAGCATGCAGTATTTAATTAATTTATGATTTATTAACTTTAGGCATATTGATAAATCGTAATTACATCATTAAAATCCATAATATTTATACGGAGAGAAAAATACTATGAAAAATGACCGACTGAAATTGGTGCACATGCTTGTATTTTGGGATTATTATCAGTAGTCGGCGAATTTCCAGTACTCGCATAGGCGCCGCGTCGCCTCAACGGCGAAGTTTTAAATATTTACATTTTTATTTCTTTTTATCTTGATTTTTTTTAATGATTCTATTTAAACGAGTAAGGAGGGAAAAACAGTTATCGACAAATAAAAATTAAAAACTTTCGTATTCTTAAAAGATAAAAATCGAATGTCGTTTTTTCTTTGAAAAACACCGATATAGTTAATAGTTATAGTTAATATTGTTGTGGGTAACAAATTAGTTGTCAAATGTTTCGATTCGATTCGAAATGTTTTCCTCATAATTCGGCAAAATTATTCCATAAGCCTATGTTTTTGTGTTTATTTTCAACGTTGATGAGTCATAACTGAGTTTACGCCGAATACTGATTATTATATGTGATAATTTTCTTAGCTTTTAAAGGACAAGTAATATTATTTTAATATAATTTTTCTAGTTATTTTATTAGGATCAGAGCGTATGCGCATTAGGGATTCCAGTTTTCGGGATCCCGATCCCGAAATTTAAAAGTCTCTAATTTCATCAAAAATTAATTATTGAATACAAAATAAATAAAATAATATAATTTAAACTAAAAACTTCTTATGGAGATCGAGTATTAATCATATTTTATTTAAATTAATATTTTATTAATAGAGATCGGATTTTACCGAGTCGTGACGTCAAAATCTATAGCCGGGTACAAAAAATTAATAATAATTTTATAAAAATGTTTTATAACTACTACATTTACAAAGAAAAGTATATAAATATTATGAAAATCCCATGGTGGCTGGGTATAACTATTATCAAGTTAAAAAAAATCTGCCGGGCCAATCCTTTTCTATTCGCAATAACAGCTCACGTGACTCGTCACGTGACGTTTATATGAAAAATGTTTTTAAAAATTTCTTCGAAATTATGATTTTTACTCATTTTTTTTCATATTATAAATAAAATATAATTAAAATACAAAATTACACAACTAAAACATATAGTGTTTGTAGAAAAAGCAAACTACCGACGAAATCTTTTTGTGTTTTATTCAATTTGTGAAGAGGTGACTGGAAGGTGAAATCTATTTGAACTCGTTGTTAACATGTACTTTGCAGAGATCTAAAAGCTCTAAACTTTTTTCCGTATGCGTGCGACGAAATAAGTGAGATGTAAGATCAAGCGTGTACCATGTACGTTATTTTATTGGTTATAATCACGCGCATGCGAAAACAAGGTTTTTATTGCAAGAAGGGGCATATCCACAGGCTCGCATAACAACATAGTACATAACAATACCATGCCGTGATTGGCTTGATGTGCCGCCATGTATCTTGTAAACCAATCACGGCATCGCATTCTTATGTTTTTTGTCCCTATGCAAGCTTCTGGATAAGCCTTAAATTGAGTCATTTTGTTTGACTTATCTTAGGAATACGAATTCATTTCATTTTTTGCTCTAACTTTTTCTTTTTTAATATACATACCTATTGGGCCTAATCTAATATTCATTTGTCACCGTTCATTTAATTAGTTAAATCCCTTAATAAAATGTTCGTACAACCATTACTTACTAAGGTTAAATCGTGGATTTAAAATTATCTATAACTAGAGTTCGAAGGCAATATTTTACACTGCACATTTTGTAAAAAGACTTTACTTGGGAAAGAAAAACTAATATTTTAAGACATGTGAATACAAAAACCCATAAAGGAGACGAGGAGCAAGGACAATTTAATATTTAAAGTAAGTAAAAAAATACAAAATTAATTTTAATCAGTGGATTTAAAATTATCTATAACTAGAGTTCGAAGGCAATATTTTACACTGCACATTTTGTAAAAAGACTTTACTTGGGAAAGAAAAACTAATATTTTAAGACATGTGAATACAAAAACCCATAAAGGAGACGAGGAGCAAGGACAATTTAATATTTAAAGTAAGTAAAAAAATACAAAATTAATTTTAATCACAAGTTATAAACGTCACGTGATTTTTTATTGCGAACAAAAAACGATTGGCCAGGCAGATTTTTTTTTAACTTTGTAAAAGTAAAACCCAGCCACCATGCCACAATACTATAAAATTAAATTTGGATTATTAAAGAGCCCAACTAAATCGTAATTTTCAGAATTGTTATTTTTTTTTTAATTTTCTTTTACTTAAATAAAACGTTGGGGGATTTTCATAATATTTATATAATTTTCTTTGGTAATGTAGTAGTTTGGCAACATATTAAACATTTTTATAAAATTAATATGAATTTGTTAATTTATTGTACCGTTACTCGAGGTGACTTCGGACGGTGTAGATAACTTCGGACACTTTATCGCAAAACCTTTTGAACCAAGTTGTAATTGAACCCCACAACTTGTGCACACAACCCCACAACTTTTGCGAAAGTGTCTGGAGTCACCTACACCGTCTGAAGTCACCTCGATTGACGGTACCTTCATAATTAAAAAAAAAACACTATAAAAAATACTGCTGCCAATAAAATAATACTTTCCCCTATAGGTTTATTTAAATTATAAACGAAAAAAAACTTCTTCCGATATTTCGGGATCCCGAATTTCGGGACTGGAAACCCTAAAGCGCATGTGCTGATATTCCGGTCAAAACTAGAAATGAATCTTTATTTTCTGAAACCGACCACGTTTTTTGTCCGAAGCATATCAAACACCACGTGCACTGCCGATATCTGACGTCGGCAGTTTAGGGTTTGTCTTTGTCTTTTTCATTAATAATAATAATAATAAACGTCTTTATTTGATATAAATATACATCAAAATGGCGAAGTTCGATTCGAGAGCGTTCTTCCACGTTTTATATAATCATTGAAAAAAAATTGAAGATCGATTTTTTTTTAGGATCGATTTTTTAGTTTTAAGCAATTTAACTGATTGTTTTACTTTTTTTATTGAACTTTAAAGTTACACTATTTTGTTGAAGCAGCTCTTTAAAGTCAAATTCGTCGAAAGATTTAAATTTAGAAAGTGAAAACTTCTGGTCGAGAAAGCTTTCATTTTTGTTAGACTCGATTTAACTCAATTATATTAACGTCAAAGGCAGGAAAATACTCTGGAAAAGCTTATAATATTCAGATATTGATTTTCTCTTTAAAAATGTTTAGTCTCGTCTCAGAATTTACTCCTGGGAAATTTTCGCACTAGCAAAAAACATATGGGCTTGACCTTGACCTTTTTTAACCCCCTTGTAGACTGGGATTACCATCTGGTGACTTAATTTCAGAAGACAGATGCTGGTAATGAAGATGCCACGTAACATTTAAGGTGTGAGCTACGCTGGTATTAATTGGTTAAAAAAATTGACCAAAAAATTAGTTGACAAAAAGGATACCAACAAAAATTTGTTAATGATGATGCTTAATTTCTGGTAATAATCTCAAAAAAATGTCAATGTCGTCAATCATCAGAGTGATACTGCTATACTGCACAGTTTTGGGGTGCTGGACCTCGTCACTCCAAGATTCAACCCTGTACGCTGATTGAGAAAACATTTTTAGACTTTATTCACTTCAGAAGTAAAGTCATTAGATTGCAATCTAATATACATCAATCGATTGATGAATATTTGTGCGCCGTCTACTTCTAGACGTTGAAAACGAACTATACTTCTAATCTGGCGACATATTATCCGTGCCTGAAATATACTGCAGTGACTCATTTGCAAAACTGTGCTAAAAAGCGAGGATCATACCGATTCGGGTGCGGTTCGCGTAACTCCGTCTGAGGGGAATCCCTCATACGAGAGCAGCATAATACGTTTTAGGCATTAGAGAGAATGGTAGCAAGTTAAAGACTTGTATTTAAGGGGAACAGGATTTTTTTAATATTAATTAAAATTATAAAAATATTAGTTAAATATTCCATCAGTCTATTTTTATTTTTTAAGTCTAACCACACGTTAGTGTGTGGTAACTTATTACCATTCAAAGTGTCTAGATTAGGGAAAGTATTATTATTTGTCTACGTCTAGAAATAGATGGCGCACAAACAAACATCAATCTAATGACTTTACTTCTAAACACTGTAAAAAGTAAACTAAATATTCAGTTACAAATGGATAGGAAATCGGAAGTTACATATTATAATCTACAATCATACTTTAATTTTTGTTAAAAACACGCAACATACAGGGTGATCCATAACTGGCATGCCAAAATTTAAGAGGTGATTCTAGATCCAAAAATATAAAAAAAGTTCCTATAAAGGTTGGTCCGGAAATGAGCCCTAAGGGATCTAGGGCCCTTTAAAATTGTAATAAAAATAAGGTTTTTAATTAATAACTCGGGTACCGTTTAAGCTAGAGCGGCGAGCATTTGCATGTATACTAGTATTAATAAGGTCAATAAGTTGCCCAGACGGACAAAATATATGAGGCTTAAAACATTTTTGCCCCAAACTTTTCTATGTGTATGTTTTTTGGATTTGTTGTAAAAAATATAGATTTCTAGAGTAAAAATACATATAAAATATCATTTAGTGTAACACTGTAGGAGCAACCGTTATCAAAAAAAAATGCAATTAAGAGGAAGTAACATTTTGTGCCACCAAAAACGTTACTTTTTAAAAGGCTATTACTCCTTTAATATTAAATTTAGGTGTTTTGGTGTATAATACTTTTTTGCTCAGTTTTAAATGAAGAATCACCCTGCAGCATTAAAATTTTATTGGTGCTTTTTTTTGTTCCCCATTCAATACGTCATCTTCGAAGGGCCGTAGCTCCCTTAGGGCTCATTTCCGGACCAACCTTTATAGAAACTTTTTTTCATATTTTTGGATGTAGAATCACCTCTTAAATTTCGGTACGCTAGTTCTGGAACAGGCTGTATAATGTCCGTCCTTAAATATTAAAATACGTGACATAAGAACTACAGTGTTTTTAACAAAAATTAAAGTACATTTGTACAGTGATCATGCAAACCGGGATAAATCCATATACACCGAATTGGAGTAAATCGTGAAAATTATGTCATGTTAGGTCCCTTTAAAATTTTAGGGGAACGTAACATCTTAGTGATGACATTTTTAAGAAGTTGGCTGGATTCTGAGATCAGCCATGGATGTAACACATACACAAAATCTAAAAATCGTCATAAAAGAAGAAGATTTATATAAGATCATAACTCCCTATCCGTTTGTAACTAAATATTTAGTTACAAATGGATAGGAAATTATGATCCTATACAAATGTAATTTAATTTTTGTTAAAAACACTTTAGTCTTAAAGCCATGTACTTTAATATTTAAGGAAGGACATAAAATGTTGCGTGTTTTTAACAAAAATTAAAGTACAATTGTATAGGATTATAACTTCCGATTTCCTATCCATTTGTAACTGAATATTCAGTATACTTTTTACAGTTAATAAAGTCTGAAAATGTTTTGTCAGTCAGCGTACAGAGTAAACGGTTGGTACTGATGAGGGCCAGAAGCCCGAAACTGTGCGGTCTACCAATATCACTCTGTACGATGATTAAAAAATAGATTAATGCAGTATTTAATTAATAACTTTATAATTTTTATTAAAATTTAATTATTCCTGTCTCATAATTATGTTACTTTTTTTTTTACGAGAGATACAATTTATGTAAAAAAAAATCCGATTACTTAATTTAAAAAAACAACCCGCTCATAAAATTACCCATCTTCAGTTTATTTCACGAGACTTGAAAACACTTCAAGGACGGCTCTTCATATTACACCCTAAAGTGAAATAAGTTTAGGGAGAATTGAGATGATAATAAAGTGAATATGTATGCATTCCAAAGGGGAAGCAGGTTTATATTCATTTGCAGCCTGTACAAAAATTATTAAGGAAGGTTTTTGGAAAATAAAAACGATTTTACGTTTTACTACAGGGTGTAATCGAAAAATTTGTGAATTTTATGGGTCGAAAATATAAAAGCGGGTTTCAAGTTTTGAAAAAAATATAAATAACTCAACCAGAAGGTTATTAATTGACGACATTTATATTTTTAGTCAATAACACAAAAAAAAGACTTTTGTGAAATAAACCACTTTTTCGTAAATTCACTACTTTTAATTCGTTTGGACTTTTTAATGAAAAACTAAAAATGTTTATATTCAGTATTGGGAAAAGGTTAAAAATTTACAACTTTTTTATTCATAAAAAGTTTAACTTTTTCGTAATTTTTACAACCTTTTCGTAATTTTGAAATTTGGAAATTTCAAAGTTTTACTAGCTGTAAATTTTATATTGTAAAATTAAGAACTTTTTGATTCTTTTTGATTGAATTTTATCAGAAGGTGTAAAATTTACAACTTTTATATACTTATTTTAAAATATTTGTATTTTAGCAATGTTTACAAAGTAAAGTAAAAAAAATAAATCTTGGGTAACAATATCAATAATTTAGAAAATTTACAACTGCTGTTGTTTTTAGTTCTTTTTTCTACCTTGACGTCAAAACGTCGCTAGGCTTTCTAGCGTAGTAGGGCAGTATAGTAAACATTTTCTCGCAAGCAAGTCACGTTACTATCGTGCGCTCTCTTCCTCTCCATGATAATGAACGGCAAACCAGGAAGAACATATAGTCACGTGACCTGCTTGGGAAAAAATGTTCACTATTTACTCAACCGCAAACCGACAGTACTGGCTCCCTTAAAGACTCAATAGGTATAGAACGCTGATAAGCGTCAGTGACCCAAGCATGCCTTGACGCTTATGAGCGATATTGGCAGCGAACGTGTTAAATTCGTTTCAGCCGTGGGAAAACTAATTTTTTTCGTTCAAATCCTTATTTTGGCGTGCTGTTACATTTTGCTTTCTCATTTTGAAAATTTTAAAAATTTCTTGAAGCCTTGTTGTTTTGCGTTTTATGACGTTTTATGTCGATATAAATCAATTTCAAGCCAAAAATTTTTAGCTCGGTTGGTCGATCGGTCTGTCCGGGAAATTTTGTGGGCACGATAACTTAAGAACGCTTTAAGCTAGAGACTTGAAATTTGACATACTGGTAAGTTACCATAAGTTCTAGATCGGGATTGTTTTTCGTGAACATTGGGGTGCGGCAAGGGGGGCAATGAGAAAAATACATTTTTTTAGAAAAATTTGAAACTTGCTATATAGGAGTTTTTGAGGTTGCTGAAATTGAATCTGATTTTTTCTAACCTCCCGAGGGCGTGAGCGTGTATTGAGGTTTTTAAGGTTTCTGAAAGAGAATCTGAGAATAAAAAAGTTCTAACTGCACCCCGTAGTTTTCGTGAAAATTGATATATTTTTAGGGTTGCTAAAAGTAAATCTAATAATAAAAAATCCATTTTACGCGCGGAGGTGTAAAATGGGAAAGCTCTTTTACTGGGCAGTGTACTTTTGTCCTTCATTTATCCCGAGATTTACCCTTTTCAGAAATTAGCCGTGAATTGTTGAGAACAATTTGTTAATAAAACCTATTTTTTCTACCTATTATCTTTATTTAATTACGATCTATTTTTTCATGCCAATAATATTTTCCCTAGTACTTTGTCAACAGAAACTACGCAAAAATCGATTGGAGCAAATAGCTCACAATCCAGCCGGCTGCGTTCAAAATGCCAAAGCCGACCGAGATTTTGTATGCAGAGGTTGCTTCGATGTTTACCGGAATGTCAGTTCGGTCAAATTGTTTTAGCGAATACTTTTTCCTTTAAGTTGGCTATGCATTCCATAGACATTGTAAAAAATATAGTGCTGTAATGATAAAACAATGCTTTTCTCTATAGGTATCAGTGCTGCTCTGGGTACCAATGGTACAGCACTTCTGAGACCAGCTAGGCCTAGCCTATAGGCTAGCTGATACAGGTGTGGATTGGCTTGTTGAGACCCGGTCAGCAAAATTATTACATTATTATAATAAATTTTAAGCATTTATATAATAAAACTTTCTTCAACTGTTTTTTGCTTTCCCATTTTGAAAATTTTCAAATATTCGGAAAGCCTTTTATTCGTGCAAAAATTTTCAAATTTTTTTTTTGCGTATTTTGTTTTCGTTTTATGACGTTTTATGTCGATAAAAATCAGTTTCAAGCAAAAAAAAATTGTCGATCGGTCTGTCCGGGAAATCTTGTGGGCACGATAACTTAAGAGCGCTTTAAGCTAGAGACTTGAAATTTGACATACTGGTATGTTACCAAAAGTTCTAGCTCGGGATTGTTTTTGGTGAACATTGGGGTGTGGCAAAGGGGGCAAATGGGGAAAAAATTTTTTAGTAAAAATTGAAAATTGCTATATAGGGGTTTTTGAGGTTGCTGAAATTGAATCTGATTATAAAAAAATCTAACTCCACCCTCAAAGGGGCGGGGGAGTAGTTTTCTTGAAAATTGGTATATTGGGGTTTTTCAGGTTGCTGAAAGTGAATATGATAATAAAAAAATTCTTACTCCACCCCCTGAGGGACAGAAGGCAGTTTTCTTAGAAATTTATATATTGGGGTTTTTGAGGTCGCTAAAACTGAATCTTATATCTAATAAAAATTTTCTAATTTCACTCCCTGAGGGGTGGGGGGTAGTTTTTGTGAAAATTGGTATGTTGGGGTTTTCAAGGTTGCTGAAAGAGAATCTGATAATAAAAAAGTTCTAACTCCACCCCCTAAAAGGCGGGGGGTAGTTTTCGTGAAAATTGATATATTTTTAAGGTTGCTAAAAATAAATCTAATAATAAAAAATCCATATTACACGCGGAGGTGTAAAATGGAAAAGCTCTTTTACTGGGCAGTGTATTACGTATCAATTTTTACAAAACACAGAAGAAAATGCAAATTTTCAAATAACTTAATCGCACGTGAGTTACAGACTATTTTTATTACTTATACTAGGAAACTAGAGAAACTAATAAAATTTATTGTAAACAATAATGATTCCTTTATATGGTTTAATAGAACGATAGTTTCAAAGACTAGTATTTTATCATTCTGGGGAATTCTGTAAATGTTTTAAATATCAAAGAAATGGGAGCAAAGTAACGCAACCTAACTTTTTTAATCTGGAGCAGACCTCCTAGACATAAGAGGCAATTACATAACGGTATTTTTGCTATTTTAGACCCCCTCCCCCACATTTCGTCACGTTTAAATGGAACATTTTATATAGGCTGTCACTTTCAGATAGACCCCCTCCCCTAGGTTGCTGAATTAATTGAATTTTTTCTTTTAGTATTTTTCCTGATTTTGCTTTCCCATTTTGAAAATATCCAAAGTTTCGGAAAGCCTTGTATTTGTGCAAAAAATTTCAATTTTTTTTTTTTGAGTTTTATAACCTTTTATGTCGATATAAATCAATTTCAAGCAAAAAAAAACTGTCGGTTGATTAGTTGGTCGGTAGGTCACTCGATCGGCCTGTCCGGGAAATCTTGTGGGCACAAGAAGAACGTTTTAAGCTAGAGACTTGAAATTTGGCATACAAGTATTTTACCAAAAGTTCTCGCTCGGGATTGATTTTGGTGTGAGTGAGGCAAGGGAAAAATACACTTTTTTTACAACAATTTGAAAATTGGGTTTTTAAGGTTTCTGAAATTGAATCTGATAATAAAATTTTTATTACTCCACACCCGCAGGTATAAGGGTGTAAATATTTTTAAATATTTTCAATATTTTCTTCAAAATTGGTATATAGCGGTTTTTGGGGTCGACGAATATGAATCTGATAATAATTTTTTCCTAATTTCACCCCCTGAGGGGTGGGGGTAGTTTTCGTGAAAACTAGTAGGTACCTATACTGGGGTTTTTGAGGTTGCTGAAAGTGAATCTGATAATAAAAAAATTCTAAATCCACTCCCCAAAGAGGCGGAGGGTACTTTTCGTGAAATTGATATATTGGTGTTTTTCAGGTTGCTGAAATCGAATCTGATAATAACAAAACAAAATTCTTACTCCACTCCTTATATATAGGGGTTTTTGAGGTAGCTTAAACTGAATCTTATATATTGTTTTAATTTTACCCCCTGAGGGATGGGTGGTAGTTTTTGTGAAAATTTGTATATTGGGTTTTAAAGGTTGCTGAAAGAGAATCTGATAATAAAAAATTCTAACTCCATCCCTGACGGGCGGGGGGTATATTGGGTTTTAAAGGTTGCTGAAAGAGAATCTGATAATAAAAAATTCTAACTCCATCCCTGACGGGCGGGGGGTAGTTTTCATAAAAATTGATATATAAATTTGCTAAAAGTGAATCTGATAATAAAAAATCCATTATACGCGCGGAGGTGAAAAATGGGAAAGCTCTTTTACTGTTTGGCAGTGTTTTTTATATTTTATTTAGATTTGTTTATGAAATAAAAAAAATAACTTTTTTATGGATTAAAAAAATTATATTTTCGTCTAAATATTGCCAAAACTTTTTGTTTTATTTTTTAAATACTAATTTTGGTTGCACAGATGCGATAATATATCCAAGAAGGCCAGACGTTGAAGTAATTGATACGACAGATCGAAAGCACGCTGCAAGCACACGTACTTCTTTGTTCTTTTTGCTTCACTTTCGATGGTATATAATTTAGGCCACCCATGGCACCTGTACCATGTTTTTTATTTTGTTTTTTTTTTCGCCTAACAGTAATACACGGAGAAACTCGTAAGGGGAGAAATTAAAGGTACCGCTGAAGTTTATCATAGTATGTATTTCGTGTCACAAAAAAAACTATTTGTGAAAAATATGATAATTAAGTATTAAATGACTTAATTTTGTAATATTGATAATAAATATGCTATAAAATAAATATTATGGATCATACTCTAAATATTTAACGCAAATGTTGCTGTCAAAGTTATATATACAAGTTATATATCGACTTCAAATTTAGAACTCTTAAATAAGACAACTTAAACTATCTTTAAGCATATATTTGATACTTGTACCTCTTAAAATGTGGGCAGGGGGGCATGGGGCGACATTTTTTTAAATGGAAAGGTGGGTCGTGTGATACATCATTTTAAAGCTTATAAAATTCTCCATTTAACTGTATATTTTTTATTTTTTATAATTTTTATTTTGGGTTTAAAATAGGGTTGAGAATGGGTATTTTTGTCAAAATTTCTTTAAAAAATCCAAACAATTTTTTAAAAATACTTAATTTCATAATGAAAAAAAGTAAATTATACTTTTAAACTAATTTTAGTTGACATAAATAAAAATTAACAAAAAAAAAACTTAAAAATTTATTTTTTTAGCACAAAAAACTAAAAAATCAAAACCTTAAAAAACATGTTTAAAAAATTTAAAAATGTATAGTTATATAGAGAATTTTAAGGGCTTTAAAATAATGTATCACACGACCCCACTTTCCATTTAAAAAAATTTCCCCTCATGCCCCCCTGCCCACATTTAAAGAGATAAAAGTATCAAATATATGCTTAAAGATAGTTTAAGTTGTCTTATTTAAGAGTTCTAAATTTGAAGTCGATATCTCAACTCGTTCAAAAGTTAAGATAGCGACTTCAAATTTGGAACTTTTAAATAAGACAACTTAAACTATCTTTTAGCATTTAATTAATACTTTCAGCTCTTAAAATGTGGGCAAGGGGGCATGGGTGTAATACATCATTTTAAAGCTTATAAAATTCTCCATTTAACTGCATATTTTTAAATTAAAAAAAAAATTGGGTTTAAAATGGGGTTGAAAATGGGTATTAATGTCAAAATTCCTCTAAAAAAAAACTAATAATTTTTTAAAAATGCCTAATTTCATCATAAAAAAATGTTAATTATACTTTTAAACTAATTTTAGTTGACATAAATAAAAATTTATAAAAAAAAACTTAAAAAATCGAATGTTTTAGCACAAAAAATTGAAAAATCAAAACCTTAAAAAACATTTTTAAAAAATTTAAAAATGTTAGTTTAAATAGAGAATTTTATAAGGTTTAAAATGATGTATCACACGACCCCCCTTTCCATTTAAAAAAAATGTCCCCCCATGCCCACATTTTAAGAACTGAAAATATCAAATATATGCTAAAAGATAGTTTAAGTTGTCTTATTTAAGAGTTCTAAATTTGAAGTCGATATCGCAACTCGTTCAAAAGTTAAAAGGGGGGGTGACATTTGGACCGCACTGTATATGGTGCACAAAACACTATGAAATTTTTATAAATACATATGATGAGGTAAGAAGCCAAGGGGTGATTTTAACAAAATTTTGTTACGCATGGGAATACGTTTTTGAGCTTAGTACAACCTATTCCCATGCTTAACAAAATTTCGTTAAACATGTCAATTGTACCCCTTGGATTCTTACCCCATCATATAAGAAATGTATAAAATTTCTATAAAAAATATATGAAATTTTTATAAATACATATAAGAAATGTATAAATTTTTTATAATAACCGACAACAAATGTTTTGTCAACTGTTTCGCGCATCATATATGGTACACGTTGCACTTAGAGCAAATCCTAAAACCGTTAGAATCCTAAATCCGTTTTTTTTTTAAGAAACTCTAATTTGTAAGTACACTCAAAAGATGTCATTGTAGTTTTAATACTAAATGTTAATAATGTAAATACATATTTACATCGGCACTTAGTGCTACTAAGAGTGCCGATGTGTTGAAATCTTCGCCGAAAAGTCAAAATCTTTAACCACGTTTTTTTTTCACATTTTTCGACGTTTTAGACCATTCTGAGTTGAAATCAGTAAAAAAAATTGCGTCCGTGTGTCTGTCTGTCTGGGTGTAAACTCTCTAACTCCATTTCTACATGAGATATCGACTTGCGGTTTTTTGCATATTGTTTCTTATAAACGATTGGGGGTAAGGGGGTAAAAATAGGGTAAAACTCCTATTTTTAGCGTTTTTTGTTTATAATTAAGGCAATTATTATTGTATTTGGTTAATTTAGCACTTATATAAAAGATAATTTTAAATTGGTCAAAAATTTTTATAAACAACGTTTTCCTAAAATGCATTGTTTTCGAGATCTTGGCGTTTAAAGCAGTAAAAGGTTTTTTTATCATATCTCACATATTTATAACCCGATTTCAAAAAATTATATTTTAAATAAAAGCTATAAAAGCTATAAAAAATGTTATATACAGTTTTTTGCTAGAATATAATGTTTTAAAGATACAGAATTTAAAATCAAACAAAACACCTAGTTTGAAATTTGCAAATGGCTCTAGTGTACAATAGTGCCGATGTTTTGACAGGGTGCTTGCAACGTTTCATCTAGTTTTTATTTATATTGCTAGTCGCAATTTGCGACATTTGCTATTTGATACTTTACTTGTGATATTAAATACAACAATGTAAGTATTGTATACAATATCTTGTCATATTAACACAACACAACGTGCTGGTATAAGGCATATCCACAAGCTCGCATAACAAGATGCGGTACCGTGATTGGCTTCCAAGATACATGGCGGCACTTCAAGCAAATCACGGCATCGCATTCTTATGTACTATGTTTTTATGCGAGCCTGTGGATATGCCCATATTTCGAACCCCAAGCAACATGTGTTTTTTAATACTAGCATGTTGTATTAAAAATTACTGTAATATTTGGTAAAGTATATCACAGTAATAGTAAGCTATACTTTCAGTTGTTGCCGAGTTGTGTTATTGATCTAGTTTAAAGTATGTTACAGTATTCAGTAAAATAACAATCGGTAAATAATACCAAAATTTTGATAAAGAGAAAAGTAATTTCTTATAAATAATTTAAAACTTACTCAAAATTATTTCAAAAATGGCACCACTGAGTTTTCTACATACCTGCAACAAAAATTAACAATATTAATAAAAATATTCACAAAACAAATGAAATACAAAAACAACCTCAAACATTGTTATGTATTCACAAACAAAACTAATGTAAGTATGGCTGGCGATTTTCAATACGTTTAATAATAAAAGTTTCGTGACCGTGTAAAGTTTTGCACTTGGTTTTGCATAAAATTGCATATAAAGTAATATATCGTGTAAATTTTATGCATATCGCTTTCAAATTTTTTATCCAACATTTTTTAAGATTTAATTAAATAGTATTAATTAATCGATTAACAGTGCAGTTATTATGTACAAGTATAACAAAATTTATTACATAAATTAACATAAAACAAGCCGTGAAGATATATATCATTCACAGTAAGTAGTATATTGCATTTCCCAAATACTTAAAAAAATAATAATTTTCAAAAAAAAATTAAATTTTTTTATTAAAAGGTCTTTTTTGAAAAACGAAAAATTATTGAAAAAAAAAATTAAAAAAAAAAGTTTTCAAAAAAACTTTTTTTTTTTATTTTTTAATTTTTTTAATTAAATTTTCTTGTTGAGAAAAACGAAAAAAATATTCAAAAAAAAAATTCTAAATTTTTTTTTTAAATTTTTCAATTTTTTTTTAATTTTTGTAGAATTGATCCTAATAAAAGTAATTTTTCCTGAAAAAATTACGTTAATCGGAATTTTCTTTCAGCATTTTTCGATTTTTTTTTAAGTTTAACCCCCCATAACTTTTTTGTTTTTGGGGGGATTACTTTCAAAAACAATAGGGATCACAGAACTTGATTTTTCCTGAAAATTTCAATACGATCGCATTATTCGTTCTTGAGTTATCGTGTCTACAAAAATTGTGACATCAGATGGACGGACGGACGGAAGGACATTTGAAGATTTTTGATTTTTTTTGAAAATTCTCAATTGCCCTATAATATTATTCTAGCGCTGGCGCTGTGAATAATATAATAATAAAATGGTAAAAGGTAATCTATTGAAGATGTCTTACGATTTTAAATATCACGCACACTCTAAAGCGTTTTATTTTTCTGCTAAGTAGATTAATGAATCGCTAAGTCAAGAGAACCTAATATTTTAAAATCTGACACAGGCTTGGTATAAAGAATATTTTTTTTTAGATGAGCATACTTCAAAGTATATTATTTGGTATTATTTTTTAGCCTCGTACCTTGTCTCGCCAAGGCCTTAGTACACAAATAGGTATGTTCATGCCAGCAACATCGGCGCAAGAAATCTATACAACACGGTGCCTTAAATATTTTAAATGGAAAGTCAAACCACCCCGGATTTTTTGATTTTAGGTTTTTTTCCAAACAGTTTTTGACAAAAATTGAAATCGCTCACGAAGCCGTTTTTAAATAAAGTCATTCTTCTTCTTCTTCAAGTTTTTCCTGACATCACAATACGGAGTTTTTTATATGACACACCCTATAGCATAGGTACTACCCAATATAATCACGAACATTCACACGCCTACTTTGTTAATGTCCAAAATTACGGTCGTCTAAAAAAACTCCTTATTGTGATGTCAGAAAAAGAAGAATGACTTTTTTTTAAAAAAACGGCTTCTTGAGTGATTTCAATTTCTGTCAAAAACTGTTTGGAAATGTCCCAAAAACAACATAAAATCAAACTTTAAATTTCACATATTTAAGGCACACCGTGACAGCGTTAAACAAGACTCTATTCTAGCGTTAGTTCAAAAACAATATCACCATTGTTTTTGTTATATTATAAAATCAATGATATCACGAAAAACAATGATATCAGGTATAATACCAATCATCGATATTTTAAACTTTCTTTGCTTGAAATTTTTAGTTCCCAGGCCCACAAATAGCACAAAACGGTACAGGAAAAAGGCTGAAAAATAAAACTGCAATCAACAGTTGCTAACTGTTTCTGTTGTTTTATCAAATACCTTTCGAGGTTGTTAGCGAATGAATAAAAAACTAATATCCTTTATAATAGCTCAATTAAGGTAACTATAGTCTATACGGCGAACAAATAAAGGACTTGGGGAAACAAGGGACATGGGTCACATTTATTTTAAGAAAAGAAGGATTTGATGATATACTGGTATTATTTTTTTTTTCGGAAATAATGATTTCAAAATAAAAGGTTTTCTTTTTTAAAAACCCTTCTATTCACTTCATTGACACATATAAACATTTATACTGATATAGGTATGTATATACAGGGTTATTCAGAAATAAGTTATAGAATTTTAAGGGATGATTCTACATTAAAAAATATAAAAAAGTACCCTCCTAAGGGTAGATCTAAACAGATGTCACTTTTTTTCCAAATATTTTTATCTTAAATCCTTGATTTTTGACATTTATTATTTATATACTGTATGTTTAAACACGTGTTTTGTAATTTTATTGTTAATATTATGTTTATATTGTCTTGTAAATTGAAGTGGACGTTACGTTACTGTGTTTCACATTTATAAATGTTCTCTTATGGTTATTTTTGACCTTTTATGGATATAGTATTTTTATATATTTTTGGCTAGGTAAGATAAACTTTGTTTTTCTTAAAATAATCTCTAACTTGTGTAATTTCTTGTAGTCTGACGATGATAATCGAAACCGGTAACTAACCTAAATTATTAATAAAGTGAATGATGACTAAAAGTTTGATTTTTTAAAATAATATCTCTTCACTATAAGTATACGTACGTTAAATTATGGATCTCAATATTTTTGATTTTCGCAATTGGGTAATATTTTTATCTGTAGATTTTTTGACATTTTCTCAATAAAATATGATTCTTTAATCAAAAATACATAAAAAAGTACTCTTTATGTAACACCGTAGGTCCACCCGTTCTGGGTATGTATTCTCGGGATCGAGGGAACGCATTCCCGGGTGAAAGTTGTTGTGGGTTGCATATTAGTTCTCTCGAAACGCAAAACTACTTATTCTTGAACTTCACTTCGTACGAAAATCGAGGAACTTTACCTCTACTACTCGGGAGCGTGAGAAGCGAGCGTTCACGGAAACATATAAGTTCGAACCCATAACCCTATTTTCGCTTTGGTTTTGTGTTGTTAATTTTAATACCGTTTTATTTTATAATAGTTAATAAAAGAAGCTTTTTGTATTTAGAAATTATTATACATATTATAATAATATAACGATGGACGATTTGGAAATTGGGGCGGCTGTTGCCCTTTTGGGAGATCTGCAAGATGCGGAAGACCATGAAGAACGAACAACGGAAAGTGTTGTCTAGGACCGACCCTTTTTAACTTTCCAACAAAAAAAATATAGGGAATTCAGGACTAAACAGCCCACTATTGACAAGAGGGTTGTCCTGAATAAAATTTAAAAGTATTTTTTTTTTGTTGACTTCTGGTGGGCGCAGATCTTTTTCTGTTTTTATTTTTATTTTCAGTCATTTCTTACACATTCATTTTTGGATATTAATTATAAAAATTATTCAAACCACAGCAACTTGTTTACAAATAATGAAAATAATAACAGCCTGCGCACGCAAACTCGTGTCGTATAATCTAATTGGTTAAAATCCGCTAAAATACTTGGCAACGCTGCAGCCGGCTGCAGAGATCCCATCACGCTCACTACTGTTCAAGAATAGCATTTTATAATTTTCGGGAACTTTGATATGATGTGATCAGTTCCCTTCCTACGAAAATTGTTCACGTTCTCTCGAGCCCGAGAATAGATACCCTGGAGAAATTTGAGTTAAAGAGAAAACTTCACTTTCTGAGCATCCAAAATAGAAACACTAAAATTTGATTTTCATTACTAAAAAAAAGGTACTTACCTCTGAAAATATTCCCAACCCCTGACAAAAATTTTTGATAATTAAAAAAAGGGCCTCACCTCTGAACAAAACACCCAACTGTACTACTCCAATTTTCCCAACTGAACTCCAATTTCCCAACTGTACCACTCACTTTTCCCAACTTTCTACCAATTTTCAACATTTACCACTCATTTTTCCAATTTTACCACTCATTTTCCGAATTTTACCACTCATTTTTTTAAATTTGCCACCCATTTTACCAACTGAACAGTGTATTTTCCCAACTCGAGCGTGATTGGGGGTTATAGTATATGGGGTTACGAAGTGAAGGGATTTTGAGGTTATGGTGTTGGGGGATATTGGGGTTATAGAGTTACTTACCTATGACTATGTTCCACAAAAAAAAACTGAAGAATTTTTTCTGTTTTCCCAAACTAGATTTTTCTACTTAATGAGGTTAAGGGGTTTGGAGGTTATACGGCTATGGTATTATGAGGTTAGGGGATTATGGGTTTCTGGGGTTTTAGAATTAGCAATTTGGGGACAGGGGGGTGACAGTGGTATGACATAGATGATTTTAGAGGTTTCAGTAGTTTTTCGAGTGTTTTTTGAGGTTATGTCAAAATCCTGACGTGTAGGGATTAAACGGGTTGCGGATTCAGTTTCAGAGGGGAAAAATACATAGGAATATCATATTGGAATCCAAGACTCAGAACAAAATTTTTTTTGTGGGCCTGTGTTATTAGACCTCCTACTTTGTTACAATTATTTCACTCTTCCTGCAAAAGGGACTATTATAACAGAAATGATAAGTCTCATATCCTAAGAGAATTAGTTTTGATCAGTTTTAATGGAGAAGTTGACATGACACTCAAAAATTTATTTAGTCAACAAATTATAGGAATATAAAGGTAAATTTACCAAGTTTTATTTTATGTTTTAATTTTCAAGAACTCGCCGATCATGTTTCCATTTTTAATCCACCAATAGTCCAGGGATATGAGCAAAAAAATAGCCTGTTGGGAACAGTGGCTCATCTAGAGGTCTGTCAAGTTTTTCAGGTAATACAGGTGTATAGAAGCAAAAACCTATGTATTTGCAGCGGTGGATTTAGTGTGGTTTTTAATATATCTTGTTTATTGAATAATATGCAAATTTTGATCGTTTTTTGCAGTTTTCTTAGGCCCACTTGCACCAATTTTTGATCTGGGATTATCTCGACTAAACCGAGTTTAAGTTAAAAATGCTGCGTTATGATTGGTTGACCGTCAATTTAATCCAAGTTTAAAGTTAAACCATCGTTGGTGCAAGTGGTCCTTAACAACAAATCATCCTATCGACATTTAAAAAACGTCATTTTGAAGGTTTTTTAATTTCTTACAAGATTGTTACTTAGTTTGTTGATAAAAAGCTCAACTTTTTTACTGGTATGCAAAAATGTGCAAAAATAGACATTTTCTGACCTTTAATTGTTATCTTACAAACCACACCAAATCCACCGCAGAAAATAAATAGGTTTTGCTTCTATATACCTGTATTACCTGAAAAACTTGACAGACCTCTGGATAAGCCAGTGTCATGACAAAAGTTTCAAATCCCTGGACTAAAATCGCAGACAGTTTCATTTATTAAGAAACAAGATTAATAATCATCCGTCATAGATAGATCACCCGGTATGATAGCGGTATTTATATAACTTAAACTAAAATTGGGTCATTGGACCTATGCATAGACTTGTTTTTCTTGGCAAAAGGTCTTTATTCCAATAAATTTAAGAGCACAATTCAGAAATATGTCCTTTTAAAATAAAATAGTGTTACAGATAGCACTGGCATTTTTCCAGGTTGTTTTGTGTCTCAAATTTACCTATCTACCTTTAAACATTGTTTTTTATAACAATGTTGCTATATTTAAAATATCAAATTAGTTTTCCTTTCTTTCCTAGAATCATTTATTTCTTTATTAACATGTTAATATTAGCATGTTTATTTAACCTCGTACTATTCTACTTAATTAAGCATCCCCTGAGTCCAGGACTTGCGTGGTCTAGTAGTAGAGGAAACCACCGGCTTTAACTGATTTTCGAACCAGTGTTTAGGGAGGTGTCTCTGTTTTAATTCTCGCCTTCGCTAGTTGTAAATTTAATGGGTTAAAAATATGACATTCAAAAATTTCGATGTTAACTACGTTACGTAATATATGGAACCGCTTAAGTGAAAAAGGCTATCGTCGCGGGTGAGAATTGAACTCACGCGAGCCGCCTTGATAACACTAGGCAACGAATCTCAACTTTTTTTTTTGCCCCGATCGGAAAGTAAATTTTTCTTACTAATTCGAGGGCGTAGAAACCGAATCTGACCTTAGAAAAATTTCAGCACCTAAAATTATTGAGATATAAGTCCAGGAAATAATTACGTTTTTTTTTCAAAATCTTAAAAAAAAGAGTAGGATTTTGAATATTTTAGGGTATATTAAAAAAAAATACGAGGAACTCAAAAATATATATGCCAAGAACCTACTGTCAGAGTAAGTACGCGAAAAAATAAAATAAAAAGCTTAAAATGAAAGTGCAGTTTACTTAATTGCTCTTTTGTGGCAAAACTATCAAATCTGTATAAAAATTTTATAGGACTTAATTTGTAGATTATAAAATTCTCTACAAAAATATTTATACAAATATTTTTTATATTGCTTAGTTTGTTCGTAAAAAGTAAATAAATGAAAAAGTAACAAAATTAAAGTACACAGTGTAAACTTTTTTCCCGAGCCCAAAAAATATATTTTTCTTATCAATTTAAAGGCGCAGAATCCAAATTTGACCTTAAAAAAAATCCAGCACGTCTTATTTTTTAAATTTTAGTACAGGCAATTATGCCAATTTAAAAATAATTTATAAAACAAAATACTGTGTATTTTTTTTTTGTTTTTTTAATGGTTCTACCTCACAAAAATGTTACTTTATTACATAAGAACCATATTACGCAACATTTTTTTAGTTAATTTTTGACCTCCTAGTAATGATTGTTGACAATTTTTAGCATGAGTACGTGGCGATAAGCTTGTCCCTAATAACTAACTAACTAATTAACTAATATTGAGTCGCCGAATCTAAATTTGTCCTCGGAATATTTTTATCTCCCATGATTTTAGAACAAAAGTATTCCTCTTTATGATAAAATAATGAATTTTTAACATTTTTATCTCATTTTTCTCAGAAAACTTAGGTAATATAAATATTCTGAGGCCAGATTCGGTTTCAGCGACCCAAAATTAGTTAAAAAACATATGACTCCAATCAGGGCAAGAAACCGTGTTGTGTAAGTGAAGGTCTAATAATAAATCAGATGCCTTAATCCGTTCGGCTAGTTAAGGAGATTACATGAGAGTTTAATGTTAATTTTCCTGCGCTATTTTCTATTATCTTTCCACTCATCCTCTATCTGTAATCCTGGACTAATTTAGCCCAGCAAAATTAAATAGGTACGTAGGATAAAACCTAAACACATATAAGCAAATGACACATCGATTAGCCTTGACTGTAGTTTTTCAGTCATTGACTTTTTACGGTCCCAGAGGGCTCTGGCGTTGGCCAGCAGGAAAAGCCAATTTGATCCCACTTGCATGTCTCACTGCAATTCCATAGGCATTTTTACATAGGAACACGCGTTTAGTTTGACTTCCATTTTTGTTTTATTTTTATATTTTTGCTTTTTTATATTTTTTCCCCTGCATATTATCATGGGAACATGAAAAGAGCATAATAAGGATATTAAACATTTTAACAGGGAACGGTTTTACATAAATATAGGGTTGGTGAAAGAATTCGTTAAGCTTTTTAAAAGATAACATTTTAATTAAAATGCCAGGACCTTAAATTAACTTTAATTTTAAACTGTAAGTATACAAAAAGACACAGGTTCTACCAAATATTATAAACTTCCAGATCTTTAGCAGCTTTTCTAAATTACAAATGTTTACACTACAATAAACATGAACTTGATATTAATAAGCAAAACTGGATTTACTAATTATTAAATAGAGATATTTAGCTAATTATAAGTAAATAACTAGTGCTTTAATAATAAACAAAGACAAAATTAGCAAACGGTGGACAAAATACACTGCCCAGTAAAAAATCTTTCTCATTTTTCACCTTCGCGCGTGAAATGGACTTTTTATTATCAGATTCAGTTTCTGCATCCTCAAAAACACAACTCAAAAAAATAAATTTTTGGTTTGGTTTGTACCTCTGTACTTGATGAATGATAATATATACAAACTCCAATTAACTACTCCAATTAGTTTATAAGTTACTTTATATTTGAGTAATAAATTGGAGTTTGTATATGTTATCATTCATCAAGTACTGAGATACAAACCAAACCAAAAATTTATTTTTTCGAGTTGTCACTTTTAAAGCAAGCAATATATCAATTTTCACGAAAACTACCCCCTGCCCCTCATTATTTTAAGATTCAGTTTTAGCAACCTCAAAAATCCCAATATAACAATTTTTAAGGAAACTACCCATGTGGAGATTTTTTTTATTATCAGATTTAGTTTTAGCTACCTCAAAAACCCCTACATACAAATTTTCACGAAAATATTATAAAGATTAAATCATGATCACACCCCACCCCCGAGGGTGGAGTTAGAAAATGTTTATTATTAGATCAATTTCAGCAACCTCAAAAACCCCTTTAAAGCAATTTTCAATTTTTTTGTGAAAAAATATTGTATAAAAAATGGCGTACCTTCAACAATGGTTAAATTCTAAATTTACCAAAAAAAATGTATAAAAAATACAGCCTTTCACCAGAAAAAAAAAATTAAAAAAAATTAATGTGTAAATGAGAAGAAGGGTTTTAATGATCAACTATTAAGTCATGTATACATGTAAAAGCCGTTATGTCCAGTACACTGTAAAAAATAAATAGAATCATAGGTAATGTGTTGCCATGCAGGTACAGGTAAAATTTACGAGATTTTACATGTAATTTTACAATTTTATATGAATATTACATGTAAATTAGATGTAATATTCATATAAAATTGTAAAATTACATGTAAAATCTCGTAAATTTGACTGGTACCTGCATGGCAACACATTACCTATGATTCTGCATGTAAATTTACATATTTATTTTTTACAGTGTACTGTAAAGTTAAGTAGATTTTACATGTAGTTTTACATGTAATGTGCATATACAATCCTAAAATTACATGTAAAATTACACGTAAAATTACACGTAAAATTGTAAAATTACATGTAAAATTGTAAAATTACATGTAAAATCTAGTAAATTTTAGATGTATGTGTACTGAATCACATTTACATGCAGATTAATGTGCAATTACATATTTATTTTTTACAGTGTAGGGATATCTCAAGTCCCGCCTTTACAAATGTCAATAAGTTCCGACATTTATTGCCTCAAGGCAAATTGTAGTTGGCCGTTTTGCGGATTAAACCGTAATAAACCCATATTCCTAATAGAGTAGACGGACCAAATAAATTACGTAGCATTATCTTTCTATGTAGTAGACGTTTATGCCACCAACAAAACAAAAAACTAACCAACAACGATAACCATCAAGTGTGCACATACTGATACAGAAAATAAATCACCAAGTAACGCCTTCCCCCTGTTTTTCGGAAAGGGGCTTTTAGCCCAGTCAATAAATGTTGTGCCTTGCTCAAGTTCAGGAGTGCTAAATGGTACAAATATTGGCCAAGTGCAGTTGGACTCTTGCATTGAGGGCTGTGTATTTTTAAGAAATGTATTTGAGAAGCATTCACGCAAAACTTAAGAAGTCCACATATGGGTTTCCTTAATAGTAGATTACAGGTCGATTCGCAAAATAGTACTTTTCCGAGACCTTATTAACCATTTATAGGTCGAGGAAAAGTACCATTTTCCGGGAGACCTGTATACTATTTTATTCTGAACCGTTTTTATTTAAAAATAAAGTATCGATTTTCTTGAAACCTAGATGTTTGAATTCAAATGAAGAAAATAATAATATAATACTTAGTTTTTTAGTTCTTTTCATATTTACCACAAATATTTTTTCCTACATTTCACAAGAAAAGCACATATAAAAACTAAAGTTCCACATACGCGTACCCAAAACAAACAACCACAAAAAACATTTGTTGATAGCTCACAAGGCACCGTTTATGACATTTATTATCCTTGTCAGTCTCTAAAGTAAAAAACATTGACTAAAACTGTACATTTAAGTTTTTTAAACGAAATGTATTAGATTATATTCGTGTTTATCATAACAGCAGTTCAGCCATCTTGCTTTAAGCATTAATAATGATATTTTAATCGGTGGCGCCATCTAGCGGAAATTAATGATTTAAATTGCAGACCAGTAATAATTAGTTTACTGGTCTCTATTTTTCATTACAGGTCAGGTCCAGGCGTGGAAAACAGTGGGACAAGAAATCACGTACTTCCCAAACTTTATTAATACATGTAATGTATGTATATGTAATACATTTGCGAATAAAAGTTCATTACTTGATGTTTATTATCCATATTTTGTTTCCACTTACTTTTATCTCTCACAGTTTACACATAATCCTTTTCTCTGTTTTATTGGCTGGACTATTTATGTTCAGGGGAGTTTAGTGACCTCAGCAAGGCGATTTTGGAAGTTGCATATCGACCCGACCAGCAGGAAAAAGTTCAAACAACTCTGTGGCCTAATTCGGCTGAAAACACCTGTTTCCTAATTTTGTCAATTTCCTTATTAGATCATCCTACGTAAATTCACTTTAAGGCCTAGTAAGTTAACCATTCGATTTGGGGTTTAATGGAAGGGTAATAATGAAAGGGAATCTAATCTACCACCATTGGCTTTAATACTGCTGCCAGGAAAACTATTTATTTGTCCAGTCAAATAATAAACGTTCATTCATATTTTAAAGGTTAGGAGTGGATGGTAACAGGCTTGTTACTTTTTCACCTGGTGATTTACGTAAGAAGTGTCCGCTATCTTGAATTTTAGGGGTGACTGCGGTTATCTCGCTAAATATGTATCTTACGATAAAAAATCCTACTACCAATTTTGTTAAGGAGAAAATTTGTAATAATAATTTTTTCATTATAATAATAACAATTGAGTTATATTCAAAAATAGCCATGTTGGACTTTTTTTGTTTCGATTTTTTATCCAAATTATTCATCGAAGGACAAAGTGTTTATGAGCAAACTTGTAGCTCTATACGTTTCATATACATTATATTACTATTATGTATTATGAATTTTCATAGGTATTTTGGTACGGTTAGAGATGGTGCAACTCGCCGGATCTGACATCTGATTTTGGGTAATTTAGTTATGTTGATTTACAATACAACTTCCGTTTTTGTCCATCACTAAGGAACAACCACACAGTGTGTCGGGAAAAACAAAAACAGGAACAAAATTATGACTTTATGCATACGACTATTTTTGATAACGCTGATTTTAAATAAAACAACGAAAAAAAAAATCCGGCTATTAGGGTGGCCCAAAATTTTATTTTTGTTTAGATCTTTCTAAAAATGTGTCAAATTACTTCTTTTGATTATGTTGATGTAGACGAATGTCCATAACTTAAAAATTCTACACTTCATGTTAAAGAACAAGATTTTTGACATGGCTTATAGCTGAAAAAAATTATACGTGATGGAAATTAAAAAAAATGCAGTCAGTGGGTCTTGAATAAGCCAGAAAATAAAAAAAACATCCGATCAAAAAATCCTTGTTCTATCAAATGTAAGTAAATACATATGTATATCGATGTATTATGTTAAAGAGGGAACATGTCGCTTATAAATAATATACACATAAAAACATCAGAGAAGAGATGTACATAATTGAAATGATGAAGGCTCATTACCATAAAAAAGAAATAAGACTATCAAGGAAATAACATGTTTTCTTCGGCAATAAGCTATATCATTACACGATAATATAAAATACAATGCGATAGGTAATCCTTTATACAGAGTCCTAAAATTGTCCGAGAAAAGTTTACAATTCGTACCGTAATTTCACACAACTATAGTCCAGCCACACAACTATAGTCCAGCCACACAACTATAGTTCAAGGCCCCCAGGGGCGGGGGGTAATTATTTTTAAATGTTTACAATTTCTTATAAAAGTTGGTGAATATGGGATATACAGAAACACGTTTTCAAAGTTTTTTTTTAAATACGCTGCTCATGGAATAAAGGTGTGAAACTGGACCATAGTTGTGTGATTCTGGACTATTGTTGTGTGAAATTACGATTTTTATTATAAAATCTTTTTAATAAAAACACTATCTTTCGAGTCTTATTAGGGATATCAAGTCACGTCATATAAGTTAAAATATTTAATTTTTACAAAATGATACTAAATTGTATATATGGTAAAGTGATTGATTTGAGATATTTGAAGATATGATCAGAAATCCTGATAGAAAATTTGTTGTGATCCACTACTAAAATACCGAGAAAAATCAAAATAAGCAACAACAAAAAATGATGTCTGTCTGTCGGTCTGTCTGTCTGCCTGCCTGTATCCATGATAACTTAAGAACGCTTTGAGTTAGCGACTTGAAATCTGGTATGCAGATGTATTTTTATATTATCTTGGACAAGTTCGCATTTCAGCAAAATCGGTTGGGGGGAAGGGGGGTAAAAGGGTTAAACTTTTGTTTTGGTCGTATTTTTTTATTATTTACGATAGAAGAAAAATTTTAAAACTACATAAAAGGTGAAATAAAATTACACAAAAAAATGTTATTGTCATTTTTCTCCAGCCCCCCCCCCTTCCGCCAAACTGTAAAAAATTGTTTTTAGACATAACTTTTTTATTATTCACAATAACAGAAAAAATTAAAAACCACATAAAAGGTAAAATAAAATTACACAAAATGTGTAATAATAATCTTTATCCAATACATACAGATAATAAGACAATTACCAGCTTTATTTTAAATAGATAAACTCAATAATAACCCCCGCGTGGCTTTTACTTTATTGTGTAGATAATTATTTATTTTACCCACTCAACTGTCACTTGTCAAATTATTTTCTTGTAAATGTCATTAAAATTTTTAATAAAAATATGAATTCCTAACCTATTTATTGGATAAAACCTTGTATGACACTTAATGGGTAAACCGATATTGCCCTCTCGAAAATTAACCTGCTTGGCTGACGCCTCGTTTGGACAGGTTAATTTTCTCATGGGCAATATCTTACTTTACCCACTAGTACCATAAATAACTATTATCCAGGTCCTCCCCCCAAAATGTAAAAAATTGTTCTTGACATATCTTTTTTATTATTTAAAATAATTGTGTTCTAGTATAGAAAAAATATATAAAAACCACCTAAAGGGTAAAACAAAATATGTTATTATAATTTTTTCCATCATAACCCCCCCCCCTTCAAAATGTAAAAAATTGTTTTTGGGCATAACTTTTTCAGTATTCACAATAGAAGAAATATTTTAAAATCACCTAAAAGATAAAAGAAATTCCCTTCATCTCAAACGCCCCCCCCCCCCAATATTAGAAATTGAACTTTTTATTCTCGCTCATTCGAGACGGCTGGTTTAGTTTTTGATGTACTTACAGTTACCCTTTATAGTTGAAATTTCAGTTTTTAACATGTTTAAGTTTTGGTCTTTGAAACGCGAAATTTTACCTTTAACACGTACAGTAAATAAAACTTTAGCTAGAGGGAAATCACTTCAAGTTAAAATACTCTGTATACTTATTAAGTATCAATTAATTTTATATATCTGCCATAAAATCTTTATCACGAACTAAATTAGCAATTATTACTGTGCTAAAATGATAAATACAGATTACACGGTGTATTTTTAATTAGCAAAAAAGATTCTACGAAACAAAATCCATTTTGTATAACAAGTAGGGTAGGTAGTTTTTGTATCGGTTTATAACTTCACGTACCAATGTTAAGCACGAATATCTCGGCATATCTAGTAGTTGAACATTGTGCAGATATTATAACGAAAATAATCTCTAAAATGGTAGTTAGTTAAGATTTATTTGGTTATGGCTAATTAAATTATTTGGTTGTGAGTAAGAAATTATGAGGAGCCACCGTGAGATTTTTCTCACTATCTCACCTGTCCAGTCCGACACTGAGTGTGGAAGATTGTAGATGATTGTGAAGGATTGTGGATATGGATGACTGTGAAAGAAGGAATTGTGAAGGATTGTAGAAGATTGTTGGAGAGGTGTACAAGTACAATAAATAAACCCTCTCATATATAATAGAAACTTTTTCGTAGGTGGCCGTTTACGAAATAAAAAAATTGCATTTTGTACTCGGGTTATTTTGTGTTTTCGAAATAAAATAGTTTTTTCTTAACTAGTGTATTAAGTAACATTTTATCCACGCAAAGATATTCTTAAGTGGATAAAATCACTTAATACACGAGTTGAGAATTTAATTTTATCCAACACCTTTTATTTTTAAATAAAAATCTATAATTTTGCGAAAAATTATGTCAAAAATTTAGATTAAGTTTTCTTAATACTAAAATAATAGGTAGCCATGGCCTAAGTATGCCTATTAAAAAAAACAATTGCTAGTTTTATATTTCTTACAAACGTCAAAATGAACGCGGTGATGACAGAATTTTTAATAAAAACAGTATTTTATTCAAAAACTAAAGAATAATTTGGGGTTTTCTTTAATTTTTATGGTTTAGTTAACGTGCTTCTATTTATAGAATAGTTATAATACTTAATTAATAGGGTATTTAACTGATTTTGGGTGAGATCAAAGGCTGTACGTAAAAGAGTGGGTGAAAAATTTTTTAGTCATTAGTGGAAAAAAACTCACTTTTGACATTTAAAATAGTGCTCAAAACAAGTGTTTCTGTGAAGGTGTTGGATAATAGTTATTTTTGTATTGAGCGCAAAATGACTAATTTCTGCTTGAAAAATGCCAGGACGGAGGCTTTCAAAATTACTGCAAATTATAGTATGTTGTCCGACATGCTAAACGGTGATAACTGGCCGGAAGGTTCACTTGTAAAAAAATTTAAATTTTTTCGAGACGAGTCCAGCCAATCTGAAACCGTCTAAGTCGAATGAACTACCCCAAACCTCTATTTTAAAAATGTTTTATCAAAACGTGAGAGGTTTAAATACTAAAATTCACACAGTTTACGCTGCAGTATCCGATATGGATGCTGATATTATTTGTCTATCAGAAACATGGATCCTATCCAACGTTGAGTCATCAGAACTTTTTGGTGACATGTATAATGTTTTTCGCAGTGACCGTCGATATGGCGGTGCTCTGATAGCAACCAAACCTGAGTTAAATGTAACGAAGTTGGACCTATCTATTATAACAAATAACTACCATAAAAATAATATTGAAGTAATAGGTTGTAAAATTGATTTTAAAAACACATTTTTAGTTGTTATTTGTCTTTATATTGCACATGATATAATGCATGAAGATTTTGATGATTTTTTAAATTTGTTATCGATTTGTGAATGCCTTAATAACTCAAATTTAGTTTTGTTGGGAGATTTTAATGTAACTAATTACAACCATCCTCATTTACATGATAACTATTGTAAAACTTTTACTAATTTTTTAGACGTAACTAGATTTACACAATTTAATGCAGTTCCAAACTTAAATGACAGACTTTTAGATTTAGTTCTTTCGAATATCAAATGCGAAGTAAGCGAATCTGAAAGCATAGTACCTGTTGACTCTCACCATCCACCATTGGATATTTTTTTAGAGGTCTCTGCTACAAAAGTAAGTAATTTTCCTGAAAACTTTACTGAAAAAAATTATAACTTTAAAAAAGCTAATTTTTTGGGTTTATATAAGTATCTTTCCGAAATTAACTGGTCCGAGCTTAGTAAATTTACAAATATTAATGAGGCTTTAGATTATTTTTATAGAATTTTAGAATATAGCTTTGACCAATACGTTCCAATTTACAAATTTAAAAGTAAATGTTCTAGAAAGTATCCATCTTGGTTTACTGTATTTATAATTAAGAAAATACGGCAAAAAGATTTATCGTTCAGGCGATATAAAAAACATAATAACATTTATGATTTTAACAAATTTAAACGTCTTCGTTCAGAAATTAAAAAAGATATACACCAGGCATATAAAAAATACTTAAAAAATGTCGAAGACTCAGTAAATGAAGAACCCAAAAAATTTTGGACGTACATAAACTCAAAAAAGAAAACTACTCGTATACCAGGCAAAATGAAATTTAATGACAACAATTATGACAACCCCCAATCCATAGTAGATGCCTTCGCGGAATATTTTGCCAGTGTATATAAACCATCATCCCCTATTAATAATTCTGAATCTAATAACGCAAATCATCAAACTATAAATATATCTAATATTTCTGAATATGACATCTTGCTAGCCTGTAAAAAACTTAAAAATGGTATGACTTGCGGAGTAGATAAAATCCCTAGCTTTTTAGTAAAGGATTGCGCATCTAGTCTAGTTTTACCATTATATTATCTCTTTAATTTAATTCTAAAATCCTGTACTTTTCCAGATTTGTGGAAGGTATCTAGGGTTAGTCCTGTATTAAAATCAGGTGATCCGAGTAATATTAGTAACTACCGCCCAATATCCATCATATGTAATTTTGCAAAAGTTTTTGAGTCAATTCTCTATAAATATATTTATAATGATGTAAATAATATTTTATCACCCAATCAGCATGGGTTTATGGCCAAAAGGTCTACTGTTACTAACCTTGCCTGTTTTAATGATATAGTTATAGAAAATGTTGACAAAGGTGGTCAAGTTGACGTAATATACACGGATATTATGAAAGCATTCGATCAAATAGATCATTACGTTTTACTGGATTGCTTACGTTGCATTGGATTTAATCCCTTGTTACTTCTTTTGTTTGAATCTTACATATTTAACCGATTACAATTTGTTAATTTCAATGGATTTATGTCAAGAATGATTTTACCTACGTCTGGTATTCCGCAAGGGTCTAACCTAGGCCCTTTGCTATTTTTGATTTTTATTAACGGATTATTGCTAATTTTAATTTGTTTTAAGCTTATGTTCGCCGACGATTTAAAATTATTTGCTGTTATATTAGAAACTTTCAATTGTCAACAATTACAAATTGAACTGGATAAAGTTAATGCTTGGTGCGAAACAAATAGACTAAAATTAAATATTGGTAAATGTAAGGTTGTTTCATACACTCGTAAACTAAAACCAATACTGTATAACTACGTCATAGGTGATCAAGTGCTTATGAGGTGTAATGAAATAAAAGACCTTGGTGTCACATTTGACTCAAAATTATCTTTTTCACCTCACATTAATAATACTTGTAATTCTGCCTCCAGGTTACTAGGATTTATTGTTCGTAATACTGTAACTTTTACCTCTTCGGCTTGTTTGAAGACGCTCTATTTTAGTTTTGTAAGATCAAAATTAGAATACTGTTCTTTAATATGGTATCCAATTTACGAAAACCAAAAAGATCAAATTGAATCGGTACAAAGAAGATTTCTGAAATTTTTAAATTTTAGGGTCGAAAAAATTTATCCACCGCAAGGTACCAATCAAATTTTATTATTAAACAGATTTGAATTACTTCTATTAGATCTTCGTAGAAAAAATATGTCACTTTGTTTTTTAATAAGACTTATTAAGAACGAGATTGATTGTACTTATTTACTTAGCAAAATCAACTTTCAAGTACCTCGCAATAACTCCAGAGATGTTGATACATTCTACAATAATTTTGCAAGAACCAATATTTTACAAAAATCTCCAATTTATATCATGTGCAATAATTTTAACTGTCTCTGTGATAACGTTGATATTAACTACTCTAGCCTGAGTGAAATTCTCTATACGGAAAATCCAGAGCAAGAGTAGTTATTACAATATGTATTCATTTAATTTAATTGTATTTATATTAATTTATGTTAATATTTATTTATTTTATTGTAAATTGTTGTAACTTATTTTATTTGTTTAACCCTAATTTTATTATAATATTTATTGTATATTTATATATACTTGTCCTGTAATTGGTTATTTTCTGTTGGACAATAAAGCTATTATTATTATTATTATTGAGGCGTCTAACCGAGATCAGCAATCACGCGATAGCAGATATCACATTTTGCGCTCGTAATACAAACAACATTATTTCTAGGACCAAAAAAAAATAAATAAATTTCAGACAGTAAATTACCTTAAAAGGTCGCATCACTTGAGTACAATTTTTTGCAAATCTGTTGGTGTAAAAGTAAAATCCTAATCTCTCCATAATTCCTTCGTAACAACAAATATATAGCACACGAAATTGAGAATTGATTTAAAATAAATAACAATTTCATATTAAAAAAATGGCCGACCAACATCTCGTCGCATATAACTGACAGCTAATTTACGATTGATATGCCGGTTGCCTACACTGTGCGCGCAAAAAAAATCACTTTTCTGCTTGCTGTCATGGTAACGAGCAGAAAAGTAAAATACTAAGAAATAGGTTATTTTGAAATCTGAAACCTTCATTTGTTTTTGTAGAAATGTTAACTTTTCTATTAGATTGTAGAAAAAAATATTTTTCTGCCCGGCTTATTAAATAAGCTGTAATTTATAAAAATACCTGACAGGGCATCTAGAAAGTGAACAAAAGCTCGCGTTTAAAAAGCTTCCATTCATTAGTGCCCTATAGCATAAATACAGGCCTGTATAACGACCTGAATTTGCAGGAAATATTCAGTAAATAATAGAGATGTGCATTTTTTTCAGAATATTTAATTTTAATTTACTCACGAAGAATACACACAAAGAAAAAATTCTAATATTTAGTATTTGTAATACAGTAACTACAATTTTCGCATAGCGACGTTTTCACGTCAACTCTGATATAATATTTTGAAAACGCCGAGTAAACATACTACTTTTTCTTCAAGCGTCCTAAATATTTTTTTATATTAATTTTTGCGTTTAATTTATTTAGTAATGAATGTTTTTTTAAAATAGGTCAATAAAACACTTTTGGAGTAAACTTAAACCATTTTTTTTTCGTAGGCTGAATCGTACACTTTTCGAGATTTTGATGGTAACTTGTCTAATGTAGAATTTGCAATTTCGGATAATAAACAAACAATTGTAAAGTATGCCTGTCATCAATATCAAAGAGTGCTGCCGCCAGTGGCGGTTTTGCTAACTTTTTTTTACAGCGTACAATGAACTCATTTTTTTACTGTAAAAAAATAGGTCACTTTTATTTTATTTATTCAGTTAAAAAATATAAACATTTTACTATGCTTGAAGAAAAATGTATTTTTTACTCCTAGATTAAAATCTGCGTCACATAAATAGCCTCAAGCGGCTTTGGTCAAGATTATTTCAAGTGTCAGACACGAGATTTATGTCACATCTCTACATAAGTAACTATGAGTTGCAGTGTCATACTCATATATCTAGTGTACTTAACTGACAAGTACACAACAAGTTCAGCAGAAGACACTACCATCCTGGGGATGTGTTGTTGACCCGTTTTGCTTATACACCCAAGAGATATGAATTTACAATCCGAAAGCCGGTAAACATTTTTCACAAGTTATTTTTTCCCGGCTGAATTTAAGATAATTATATCTTAAGGTACATTCTTATTAAGCTATTCCCAAATCGCCAGATTCTAAAATCGGTTTCGTTGGATGCTCAACATACCAAAAAAAGGTATTCTAAAAACCTATTTCAAATGAAAGTTGTTTTTCTGGCTTAAAGCTAAAGAGAAGATTTTGAATTTGGTGTTATGCTGAAAAGTGCACATTATTTAGTAAAAAAAAGGGTCTCATCAAATCTGTGGCTTGGTTCTAAAAGGGCCAATGTCACTTTGTCAATAGCAGCGTTTTCACGTCAACTCTGATGATAATATTTTGAAAACGCTGCTATTGACAAATGACATTGGCCCTTTTAGAACCAAGCTATAGAAATATACAGTGCTATTTAGAAATAGGTTCATTAAAAAAGACAAGAACTTCTGAAGGTTCCAGAAATCGATTTCAAGAATGAAAAAGAATTTGAAAAAATCAAAAAATGATCAAAATTTGCGTTACGTAATACTTGAACGTTCCCACAGGGTGTCACAAATTTGGGGAAAAAAACGTGTTACTTTTTCACCTTTTTCTCAAATTGAAAGCAGAATATTATTTTTTACCATAGCATCGTTACTAAAGAATCAATTTTCGGTTTAAAAAAACAAAAAAAAAAACATAATAATGAAAATCATATGAGCAGTTCGCTAGAAAATAAACATTAAAATTGTGGCAAATTTCTAGTGTCCGGTTAATTTTGCGGTCGAGTGAACTTCATTGGTTCAAATTCACCGGTACACCACTTTAATAAAACATCATGAATTGCAAAGAAACAAAGTAAACAAATTTACGAGGGTTGGTAAAAATTTTATACACTTTATACATTTTAAATAATTTATTAAAAACATGTCGCGGACATGGAACTATTTACGGCTAACTTTGTTCAGAACAGCTTCACTAGCTCGCGCCTGCGTGATATTTTGTGATTTTCTACCGACAACAGGTGTCTATAGGACACACTGTCATAAGTTACGATTGTCATTTAAATGAAAATCACACGCTGAATTTTGACAAAATAAAGGCTTATGTTTGTAAAAATGTAATGTAATCAGGTGTTATACTTTGACGCACGGATCTGTGGCTACGGGAAAAATGTTAGGAATGTGTGTGCAAGTGAGAGGCCCGTTGTAGGCACGCACGCCTTATAACGCTTTTGACGGAAACAAGAGAGCGCGAATGATTCCTCCCCCTTTTGTCGGAGACTTTGTTTCATGCGGAGAACTATATTAACGGTACTTAAGTACAATTGTAATAAAAGGTGATGTGAGGACTAAAAGTTTTTAATTGAGTTAAAAAAGCTAATTGAAAACAGCACAATTTATTATTATGCAAAAAAAAAATGCTCCTTAACGACTGCGTATATTTTTTGTTTTAGTTTGAGAAAATGAAAGTCCAACGGACCCGTATGTGTTTTTTTAATGACCCTATTTCTGAATAACCCTGTATATTTTATTTTTGAAATTTCTCTAAAATGAACAGTGCGTGATATTTCTGTTATCTCCGGTTGTAATTTTAGGAAACAAAAGTCCGGTTATATTTCCGGGGTCTATCCGGATGAATAAAATACTAGAATTATTGTACTGCGCCTCAGAAAATGTCACTTTTTTCTTTCTTATCGATTTGATTAAAATAATAGAATGCTTTTTTTGGTGAATATGGTTATAAAATAAAAGGAAAAGGGCAAATTATTAAAATGTCATGTCAATTGGAAAAGCTGTACAGGGTGTAACAAAAAGGTGGGCTGGCTATATAGCCATATTGTACTGACCGAAATAATCAAGTCGGATATTTAACTGTCAACATGACATCAAGGACAAATGCAAAAACCAATAAATCCATGTTATCCAATTTTGAGATATTAGCAGAAAACTTGTACAGCGTAATCCGAAAAAAATTAAAAATCCTAAAATTGGCGAAAACTGTGTCATAATTATCGGTTTTTGCTTGTATATGATGCGCTATACCAAGAAAGCGCTAAAAAATGAGTAAGAATCGATACTTAGGTCAAAATATGCAAAAAGTTGATTTATCGGTTTTTGCATGTTTGCTCCAAAAATATAATCTTAGCCTACTTGATAAAGATGTGTTACTATATCAAGAGTGTATTAAAGTAGTATATCAACTAAAAACTTAAAGTGGCCATAACTCAGAGACGAAGCATTTTAGACAACATGTGTATATAAACTTTTTTCATTGTTTTGGTGAGTACAATGTATAGCCAGCCCACTTTTTTTCGTACACCCTGTATATTTATTTATTTAATGGTTTAGAGTCCTCCTATGACCTTATTTTAAGGTGTTTTTTTTTTGTATATAGCTATTATTTAAATACTGGGTGTTTCATATCTAACCTAAAACTATTATTGCCTAGAATTTAATATCTTTCACAGATATCTATTTGAAAATATCTTTACATATTTTTTCAAATCTTTTACTAAGTAACTATTATGCTTTCTTTTGCTTTATTTTTTATACATTTACAATTAATTTATCATTGTCAGTTGCACCAACTGTCAATGAGATCACTCATTTTTCCCCTTCAAGATTTTCGTGGTAAACATGTATGCTAACTTTAGCTGTGTACCTATAAAATAACGGTTTAACTTGACGTTTAATAAATATTTTGAATTTTGAGGTTATATCTGTTGACAGTTGCAGTTGTCACCTAAACTCACTTGAACTAATGTATGCAATGTACCAACTTCAAAACAAAAAATATGAATTGTTCCCCTGGGGTGTCTACTGCCCTATTAGCAACTCACAAAAATCGGCTTGTGAGTCACTTGTCCCCTCGCATCTCTCACCAAAATGTTTATGAAACACCTTGTATAGAATTTACCTAAATAAACATAAACAAAAATTTAAAAAATGCATAATTTAATAAATATTACTTATGACCATTTAGCAATTGTAGTGATTTAAGCACATACCTTATATAATGCTGGTAAGCATACCAAATCTAGTATTACATTTACAATGTAAATGTAAATTTTACATAAACTACATACCGATAAAATATGATATATTCTCAATGTCTGCAATAAATAATAAATTTATAACAGATGCCTGTTTTTCTCTGGGTCAGTCAAGTAATAATAAAAAATACCTACATGCTACCACATTTATCAAAATAACAACTTGTATACTATAGATCCCAGTTCATAAATCTGACGGACACTTTACATTATAATTATACAATAATTACTTTGTAAATTTTATTCAGAATATATAATTTGTAATTATTAATTAATATCTAATATTAATAATATTAGTCCAATTTATAACTGGGGACTATATATTTGGAGATACATCGCTTGTAGTTGATCGTAAGGCACATCCACAGGCTCCCATAACAAGCATAGTACATAAAAATGCGATACCGTGATTGGCTTTCAAGATACATAACGGCACATCAAGCCAATCACGTTATCGCAATCTTATGTATGTTTGTTTATACTGCCCTCTAATATAGAAAGCAGTAACTCCATTTGTCGCATAGCGACTTTTTAACGTCAACTTTGATGTAATATTTTGAAAACGCTGCTAGAGGAGTCATACTTAAAATACGTAACGAACTTAGGGGGAGAGAGGTATTGCTTAGAGTAACGTACGTAAAGCTCTTTATTATTTTTAAAGGGTCTTGGCTGTTGGCGTTAAGTATTTATATAGGGGGGTGTCTTAGCTTTACATGGGCAGACGGGGTAGTCATATGATCCCGCCTAAAAATGATATATTTTTGTACATAAAAAATACATTTAAGGAATTAGGAATAAGAATTGATATTTAATTAGAAACAAAACATAACTTTTTTGTTTTTGTGGGGATTACTTTTAAAAACAATAGGGGTCTTCCCCTCATAGAACTTGATTTTTTCTGAAAATATCGAGATTTATGAGTTATCGTGTCTACAAGAAACATGATACCGGACGGACAGACGGACAAAATAAACAAAAGTTTCTTTTTTTTTATGAAACAAATTTGCTTCCAGGAATTTTTTGTCTAGGACGTTTTTTGGCGATTTTGGAAAATTCGAAACTACCGTATAATACTATTCTAGCACAGGCGCTGTGAATTGTATAATAAGGTGGTGTGCTGCAGGCACAGATATAGCTTGTTTGAATATGTGACTGCAGGTGACAAAAATTATGTAATTTAAATACAATATATTTAACGTTTCAATATTCGTACATACAATACCAATAAATTTAATAATACAGACACTTTGTAAAAGCAAAAAATTCCACAAAATTTTCAATCATTCTTATCTATAATGCAGGGTATTTTTACGTTTCTTTATTGAATCGCAGAAAGTTGACAAAGTCCAAACGAACTGAATAAATCGTAATGTACAGATTAAAGAGATATAGAGGCAAATGTATTGAAAAGGACCCATTTTGTAAGTTTACATAACGAAAAATGATTTTTTTTTTGGTGTCCCTATCTCCAAGAGTTCTTTCTAGTCGCAGCTCAAAAATGCATATGACATTTTTAATAGAAATATTTTAAAAAGTTTTTATTTTGATTTATTTTTTGTTTGATACGATAACTAGTTCTCGATCTATATATAGTTTTCCTTCATTTTTTTTCCTTATTTTTTTTTATTCGCATATTTTTAAATTTGAATTCCCAAATATTAAAATGCAACATTGCCACCTAGAGAATTGGGGCATCGTATACAAATAGTGAAAATATTAGACTTATCACTCTGAGAATACCGTAGTTTTCACCGGGTTAAAGCTCAAAAGCCAGAAAACTCAAATAACGCAGACAAATCTATTGTTTTCTAATACTTTATAACAATCCTTTATGGCTGTAACTCCACATGGAAGCTTTTTGTGGGACATCCAAATTATTATACTAGTCACAGCGCCTGCGCTAGAATAGTATTATACAATAGTTTCGAATTGTCCAAAAATTTTAAAAAGACTAGACAAGACAAAACATTCTTAAATATAAATTTGTTTCATAAAAAAATAAGCATTTTTTTTAATGTCAGTCTGATGTCACGATTTTTTTAAACAAGATAACGCAAGAACGAATAATCCGATTGACTTGAAATTTACAGGAAAAATTTAATTTAACGAGGAGAAGATCCCTATTGTTTTTGAAAGTAATCCCCCCAAAAACAAAAAAGTTATGGGTGGTTAAACTATAATTTTCAAAAAAAAATAATGATAAATTTTTTTTTTTTTGAAAATTATATTTTTTTTAGTATGTATTTGGGAAAATGCAATATACCATTTAGGGAACTTTCAAGTATTACGTAACGCTCCTAGGGGGGGGGGGTCATTTTGGAGTGTTACGCCCATGTTAATGTTATAGAGAAATAGCGTTACAGGGGGGGTCCAAAATGATCAAAATTTGCGTTACGTAATACTTGAACGTTTCCTTACTGTGAATAGTGTATAATGGAATACGTAGCATATCTTCACGGCTTGTTATTACCATGTCATACATTTAGAGACAGATTTACATTATCTGTAATTGAAATAAATGAAATGTATAGTTACATATATTGTGGATATTGCCTAGGATATTGCACATTTGTCAGTAACAAATATTGTAAGGAATTGTTTATGACGTTATCATTTAACAATAATTTCACAGATTAGCCAGCTGCATTGGCATATTAAATATTTTAAATAAGCAAGGAGATTTTATGTCACGTTTTAATATAATATTATGGAGTATTTGTGGATCAACAATGCTGATTCAGCATCTAATTGCGGATAAAAATATAAAATATTTAAATGAACAATTTGGATGTTAATTTTTTGGTGTATTTGTCGATCATCATCTCATTGAGAATAAAAGTAAAAAAAAAAATAACATTACTATTAAATTTTACCGTTATCCATGTTTGTAATTTAATATTTTTTTCACGGTGCCAATTGTGCTTTGTTATATATGAAATTAAAAGAAACAAATACGAATAAAGACATTTCAAGTTAATAAATGTTTTAATATTTAGGTTTATCGGTAGATCAGCACCAACAATGGGCTAAAAGTATAAAATATATAGCTCGTCATTTGCACTTATTAGTGTCGTACCAATATCCAAAGTAAAAACCAGAAAAAATGTGTTTTTGTTTCCTGTTATTGTTAAAAAACGGGTTTTGAGAGCCTTGAATATATCTGTCACAGAAAGTAAAATAAATCCATATTTTTTCAAATTCGTTTTTAAAAAGTTATTTTTTAGCTGAATTGTATCGTATAAAATCAAATAGATAACTAGATAAAACGTTGCAAGCACCCTGTCAAAATATCGACACTAATGTACACTAGAGCCATCTAGTTTGCAAATTTCAAATTAGGTGTTTTGTTTGATTTTAAATTCTGTATCTTTAAAAGATTATATTCTAGCAAAAAACTGTATATAACATTTTTTATAGGGCTTAAAAAGAGCTTTTATTTAAAATATAATTTTTTGAAATCGGGTTATAAATATGTGAGATATGCTAAAAAAACCTTTTACTGCTTTAAACGCCAATATCTCGAAAACAATGCGTTTTAGGAAAACGTTGTTTATAAAAATTTTTGACCAATTTAAAATTATCTTTTATATAAGTGCTAAATTAACCAAATACAATAATAATTGCCTTAATTATAAACAAAAAACGCTAAAAAGGAGTTTTGCCCTATTTTTACCCCCAAAATCTAATCAGCTCTTCGGAATACGATAAGAAACAATATGCAAAAAACCGCAAGTCGATATCTCGCGTAGAAATGGAGTTAGAGAGTTTACACCCAGACAGACAGACTGACAGACAGACAGACAGACGCAAAAAAATTTTTTACTGATTTCGAATGGTCTAAAACGTCGAGAAAGGTGAAAAAAACGTGGTCAAAGATTTTTACTTTTCGGCGAGAATTCAATACACCGGCACTCTTAGTAGCACTAAGTGCCGATGTAATATCGGATAATACTGATAAGGGAACGTTCAAGTATTACGTAACGCAAATTTTGATCATTTTCGACCCCCACCCCCCCTGTATTGCTATTTTCCTATACCATGAACATGGGCGTAACACTCCAAAATGACCCCCACCCCCCCTAGGAGCGTTACGTAATACTTGAACGTTTCCTAAAATCATAGATAAGTACGTATTCTACAGAAGAAATACTAGCACTATGACGTAAATAAATGATCTAAATGTGGACAAAAATACGGTTATTGATTAATTTAAATCGATATATTTATTACAGTGATATTTTCAATTTAATCATAATAAATTTAGTGTTAATCATTATTCGTATACCTACATAAAAGAGGCGTTTTGAATTATTATTGATAGTTATACGGACCCATAAGACAACAAAAATTGATATATCTGGGTTAATAAATATGATTTTTCTCTGATATTAAATTGCGAGAAATAGTCAAAACATTTAGTGCGTATTCACAGCCTCGTATAACAAGCATAATACATAAGAATACGATACCGTGATTGGTTTACAACATTCATGACTTCACATCAAGCCAATCACGACATCGCATTCTTATGTATTATGCGTGTTATGCGAGGATGTGGATATGCAAATACATTAAATAAGTAATATACAGGTGATCCATCGATTTAGTAAACACCTGGAATCAGAAATCATATGAGATGTATTTTGTGATATGTATTTTGTGATAACGGCGCTATAGAAGTGCCATTTTAGGGTAGGATCACCGGTTTTAGCCACTGCACAGGTTTTAGCCAGTCAGAGTAGTTTTTTAGGTATAGCTAAGAATCAGGAGACTTTAGATCAAAATTATCGTTTAAATCCGATTTGAATGATAAAAGTTGGGACAACAAATATGTTAAATAAGTTTTAACTGTAGCGAAACGAATACAGCGCCTATTTAAAATTTTGATTTTGAAAAAAATGTAATTTCTTATGACTTTTCTTAATAAACCGCCAGAAAAATAATTTTAAATATCTAATTCAGGTAAAATTAAATTCGTAAAACATTTATATCAAATTAAAGGTAAGTCATTAAACATTTACTTTATTAACATTTTAATACATATTTTGCAGAATTTATTCTTAAACTTGCATGGCGATAACTGGGACACTAATATGCTTCTCTGTCTAGCTATAGCCACAGAATTCGCTAAAACTGGAACCTAAGTAGTACCAGTTATAGCGAATGTCAAAAAATATCAATATGTCAAAATTACTGTACAAATAATAAAGATTTTAGCGAAAACCACCTTTAAATATTGTCAATAATACATTTAAATTAAAAAGGAGGAGTATTATACAAATCACAATGTGAAATTGTAACATACATGTAAAGTTTTTTGTAAAACTTATAGTGTCGAATATGGTATAAACTACCAGCTGGTTCGGATCCCAAAAAGACTCTAAACAAATAAATAAAAAATAAATAAAATTAATAAATATTTATAATTATCGGATAATTATCCAAGAAAAGATGTATGTAAGAAAAAATGTAATAAAAAACGAAATCATTTTAAATATTGATTAAGAAGTATATATTTTTAAAAAACTATAAATTTTAAATGTTCTAAAACTGTTACAAAAATATAAATAATTTATTTTTAACATCTTTTTAGTTTTTTTAATGGTGGCTATATCTGGTGAATTTTTATGGCTAAAACCGGTGCTTGGGTGGCTAAAACTGGAGAATTAGTATTATTTTATTTGTTTCTCATTTTATAACATATCAGCTGAAGTTATATTGTTTAAACATTTATTTTATAGTAGAGATATATTGTAAGTTTTAGAAAAACCAAAAATTGCAACCTTAACATTATAATGGAACAAAAAGAAATAAAAACAGAATTTTTCTTAATGTGGCTATAACTGGGGTATCTACCCTACAAAATTTTAAATATGATACTTCCTAAATTATGAAAAAAATTGATATTTGTTAAGGACCAATTTGATAAACTGAAATCATGGGTCATGACCACGCGTAGCATAAATTTAACACTGTTTTGAAGCCACCACGGTGCACAGCAAGCCGGCTATCCCTCCTCTAGAACAAAGCACCGCCAGTGTATCTATGATAAAAACTAAAAAACATGACAAAATATGACTAATAGCTCGCAATTGCCCGATTATGGTCATGACTCACAAACCTTTAAAATAATGTTTCAAGGGTGTACCAGACATGATTTAAAAATAAATTAGTTCGAACACATACTGCGCGCATATATTGAACACTATATTATCATTTTTTGACAAATGTTAAGAAATGTAAAAAAACTTTATTTATTGGCGATTTATAACGATTAATTTGAAAATTAATAATTTTTAACTCATAAATCATGAAAACAATTACTATTTATTTACTTTAAGATTTAAACATTCGTTAATTGTAATTTATTATGATAAGACATGGATAATATGGTTACATAATTTTAAAGTCCAAACCAAGACGAAAAGTTTGTAATAAAAATTACTTCCCAGGCGTAAACTTTAAGTTCTAAAGTTTACAAGTAATGTAATTTTGTGTAATTTCTAACTTTTTTGCAAATTCTGACAGAGACATCCAGATTATCGAGACAAAGGACCCCGCACCAAATACCTAGGAAATTTGTTGTCGACAGAATTTTTCCAAAATCTAGGAATAGAATCTTTAGGTCATTCTGAATAAAAGTTGTCATGTACATAAAATCACTAAGTGCCTTTATTTAAAAAATACAGCAGGTGGTAGCTCCGAAAATCGAAATTTTAAAATCGCGATTTTACGTATTTTTTACCGAAATGAACTTATTTATTGGTTTATATGAAGTAGATATATACAGTGCGTGCATTAAGTCTGGAATCACCCGATTAACTTTTTAGTTACAAGTAAAACACAAAAACCCTCGAATAGGTCGATTTTTATTTTTAATTTTGCAAATTATGGTGTAATAAAAGTTATTAAAATTTGCACCCCCTTGCACGCTCACCCCCCAACTTTTTTTTTTCAAATAGCAACCTACCCCTTGTGACACTTCGTTGGAAAGGTAATTTAATAAGCTTTCCAACGGTGTATAATAAAGCCTAATTTGGTAAAGGGCTAATGATAAAATGCACAATTTAGTTTATTATAAAGACATGTAAAGTATAACTTTAGTTCACTATAAATGTTCAAATTGATGTCCTTCAGCTCTTTGACAGTGGACAGTAAAAAAACGGGATTAAAATCGATTAAATAGTAAACATAAAATTGGTCAATAAAAAGAAAAAAAATTGCATTTTTCAACAGGGTATAAAATATTACAATAAGTTTAAAACAACCTTATTTAGATTCTCAGGAAGGTGCCAAGTAGGAAATAGGGCAACAATTACCATATTATGCGTAATATTTCACACAAACAATGTTTAAATAAAACATGCGTTTTTTCATAGACCCTTTAACAAATTAGGCTTTATCATACACTGTTGGAAAGCTTATTAAATTACCTTTCCAATGATGTATCACAAGGGGTAGGTTGCTATTTGAAAAAAAAAAGTTGGGGGGTGAGGGTGCAAGGGGGTGCCAATTTTGATAACTTTTTTTAGACCAAAATTTGCAGAATTAAAAATATAAATCGACCTGTCTGAGGATTTTTGTATTTTACTTGTAACTAAAAAGTTATTCGGGTGATTCCAGACTTAATGCACGCACTGTATGTAAAATGCTGTGTACTTATGTATTGATTCTTATGTATACCTAATTACACCGGCACTTAGTACTACTAAGAGTGTCTTGAAATCTTCGCCAAATAAGTCAAAATCTTTAACCACCTTTTTTTATCTTTCTCGACGTTTTAGACAGTCCTAAGCCAAAACCAGTAAAAAAAAATTTTTCGTCCGTCTGTCTGTCTGTAAACTCAATAACTCCATTTCTAAAAAAGATATCGACAAGCGGTTTTTTGCATATCGTTTCGAAGATCTGATTAGATTTTGGGGGTAAACAATTGGGGGTAAAGGGGTAAGAATGGGGTAAAACTCCTATTTTTAGCGTTTTTTTGGTTATAATTAAATTAAAAGCATGTACATAAAAGATATTTTAAAAGTGCTCAAAAAATGTTAGAAACAATTTTTTCCTAAAACACATTGTTTTCGAGATATTGGCGTTTAAAATTTCGATTTTTGGAGCTTTCACCTGCTGTATTTTTTAAATAAAGGCACTTAGCGATTTTATGTACATGACAACTTTTATTCAGAATGACCTAAAGATTCTGTTCCTAGATGTTGAAAAGATTCTGTCGACAACAAATTTCCTAGGTATTTGGTGCGGGGTCCTTTATATTATTAATTTTTTTCTCAAATGAAAAAGCACAACTGGCCACCAAGTTTTTAACAAATTAAAACATATGAAAATTATGTGAGTAATTTTAATGAAGTAACCGTATATTGCACTGACATATTAACTAATTAACTTGGATATCGACTTGTAAAAGTCCAAACCTCGTATCTCAAAAAAAAAAGTTTTTGGTTCCTTGTACTAATCAACTTTGTACATCATGAATGGCAACTCCAATTTATTACTCGAATATAACGTAACTTTCTAATTGGAGTAGTTAATTTGTATACCGGGTGTCCCAACTCTATTTACCCAGTGATTTTCTCGAAAACTAAAAGAGATAATCAAATTTTGCGAAAACCGTCTTAAATTATACAACTTAAACTATCTGTTAGCATATATTTGATACTTTCAGCTCTTAAAATGTGGGCAGGAGGGCATGGGGGGGATTTTTTTTTTAAATGAAAAGGAGGTCGTGTGATCATCATGTTAAAGCAAATAAAATTTTTTATTGGATTGTATATTTTTTAATTTTTTAAACAATTTTTTTAAGGTTTTGATTTTTAATTTTTTGTGCTAAAAAATGCGATTTTTGAAGTTTTTTTTTTTATTTATGTTAATTAAAATTAGTTTAAAAGTATAATTTACAATTTTTCATCATGAAATTTATAATTTTTAAAAAACTTGATTTTTTAGAGAAATTTTGACAAAAATACCCATTTTTAACCCTATTATAAACCAAAAAAAAAAAAAATAAAAAATTTTAAAAATATATAATTAAATGGAGAATTTAAAGCTTTAAAATGATGCATCACACGACCCCCCATTCCATTAAAAAAAATGTCCCTCTATGCCCCTCTACCCACATTTCAAGAGCTGAAAGTATCAAATATATGCTAAAAGATAGTTTAAGTTGTCTTATTTAAAATGGTTTTCTCAGAACTTGATTATCTCTTTTAGTTTACGAGAAAATCGCAGGGGGTAAATAGAGTTGGGACACCCAGTATTTTATGAGTCATAAATAAATAATTTAGGGGTGATTTTATCAAAAAATATGAAACCTTTGGTTAGGACCTGACTAAGGGACTCTTAGTAAGGATGCTTCTAAAATTAGGTTATAAACTTACTCAAATATATTTTAATCTAGCAGCATTGTTTTCTACGTACCTGTAACAACAAAAAAAAGCAATATTAATAACAAATTATATTTTAATCTTGAATTTTTAAGATACCCATGTTCTTAAAAGTGACATGTATAAATTATACAGTATAATTTTTTTATAACATAATTAAAATTGCTAAAAATATTCGAGTCAAATAACGAGGAATTACTATGTTGAAATTGCAATAAATGTACACGGGCTGATATTTTAAAGTGTAGTAGTGAATGGCAACAGAATTTTAGGGGTAGAGTGCGGTTTTCTCGCTAAATATGCATCTTAAGATAAAAATGCATAATGTGCGTTTTATATATTACATAACTAATTTTGTTTAGGAGAAAATTTCCAACAATTTTTGTTTAGATCATTTTTTTATTATATTAATAGTTATAAATATTCAAATATGGCCATATTGGGGGTGAAATTGGTATTTTTGATTTATTAGCCAAATTATTCATCGGAGGATATGAGCAAACTTGTAGCTCTTGAAATTCTCTATAAGTTTCATAAATTACGAATTTTCGTAAGTATTTTGGTACGGTTACAGGGGGAGAGTTGTACCCTCTAAACCGTACCAAGATACCTAAGAAAATTCTTAATATATAAGACTTGTAGATAATTTTATTAGCTACAAATTTGCTCATAAACACTTTTATGCTCCAATGAATAATTTGGCTAAAAAATCGAAAAACCAATTTTACTTCCAAAATGGATATTTTTGAATATAACTCAATTATTATTATAATGAAAAAATTATTTTTACAAAAATTGTTGGAGAACAGAACAGAAGGTTTCTGTTGCATTGATTGAAATTTACATTTATTATTTGACTGGACTACTAAAATCGATTTGGTGTCTGTCTGTCTGTCCTTCCAGAAGTTTTTTTCATACTTCCCAAACAGTTGGAATGAAACCCCAAAAAGATTTAAGGTGGGCCTAATATTAAAATTTGCTCCATTTTACAACCGGTAAATTCCTGCGCGTTCCTGAGTTTCTGCAAATGTTAAAAGGGGAATTTTCATAATTAAAATTTAATTAATACAATATTTATTTTCTTTATTAATAATAAATATAATGCTATTTATTTTACACGTGGTTTGGCACAGACTTAAGTCACGGTCCGTAAGAAATTGTTGAACTCAAGACGGTCATTGCTTTTTTCACGCAAATTAGAACACAATATTTTGTATTTATTTATTTAAAAATATAATAGTTTAGCGGTTATTTAATAAAGTTAGACGTACTTTAATTAAGTAGTTGTTACTTTTTTTATCGCGGATGCAAAATTTTATTAAAAAAATACCTATTATTTTGGCTGAAATGTTATTTTAAAATGGCAAATAGTTATTATAATATTATTCACAGCGCCTGCGCTAGAATAATATTATACGGTAGTTTCAAATTTCAAAAAAAAATTAAAATCGTCCTAGACAAAAAGTTTTTGGATATAAATTATAAATAAATAAGCAACTTTTTTTTTTCAAATGTCCGTCCGTCACGTTTTTTTGTGGACACGATCAATCCGATCGACTTGATATTTTCAGAAAAAAATTAAGTTCTACGAGGGGAAGATCCCTACTGTTTTTGAAAGTAATCCCTCCAAAAACAAAAAACTTATGGGGGGTTAAATTTTTCGCAAAATGAAAATTTAATAAAACAAATTGAAAAATTTTAAATATATTTTTTAAGTTTATACTATTTTCGTGAAAATTGATTGGTTCATAGTTTTTTTAGGGGAGTTTTCCTTTCATAGTTGGAAGAAAATAAACTTTTTATTTTATTTTTTGTGAAAAGAATATTGTATTTATTGAACTGATTTCTTTTGGACATATTTATAAAACATATTAAGAATATATTTTTTTTTGTTCCATTTTTAGTAAATCTTGACCACGTCAGAGGGCGTCTTCCAAAAGACACTTTTTAAACGGCTCCACAGTTTTTGGGCTTCCTGTAACACATAGAGTAAAAATTCCAACGGGATTCTATTCACAAGACTAAATACTAGTAAAAAAAGTCCATTAAATTTTTCAGAAAAATGTTTATAAAATGATAAAAATAGAATATTTTTTAGGTTTAGCATTTAGTCTTATGAATAGAATTTTTACAGAAAGCCCAAAAACTGTGGAGCCTTTTAAATAGTGTCTTTTGGAAGATGCCCTCTGAAGTGGTCAAGATGAACTAAAAATGAAAAAAAAATTATATTGTTAATATCGATGGTTTAGCGTACAAAGTGCTAAGTGTATAGAGAAACCTTATGTACTTTGTACGCTAGACCATCGATATGTTTTATAAATATGTCCAAAAGAAATCAGTTCAATAAATACAAAATTCTTTTCACAAAAAAAAATTAAACAGTTTATTTTTTCAATTATGAAACGAAAAGTCCCCTTAAGTTGCTGAAACTGAATCTAATAGTTAAAAATGTTGAACTCCACCCTGGGGCCGCCCCCGGAGATAAATATGAACTTTTTAAGTTCTAGTATTATATTATTTTATTAAAACACAACCCACCCTTAAGAAGTGGGACGAAACATAAAATGAAATTGAAGCGAGGTGTTATTAATCACTTATACATCATGCTACCAATTATTTATTAATAAATTATAATTAAATTATTAACAAATTAATTCACCAAGATTAACATGTAATTATATAAATAATTTATAACGTTTCAAAATATTGTCGAAATTTCACTCTATAAAAAAATTTTAATTGTTCATAATCTTATTGCAAGGTAACATTTAAAAATCGTATGGTAATTGATTAAAAATATTAACAAGCTAAAACAAGTACCTTTTTAAACTATGGCAATATAAAGTCTAGTTCAGAACTCGCAGAAAAAAACATTTAGGGTTAATTAACTACATCCTGGGAAACATGAAAAAAAAATTCACAAAACATCCCTTTTCATTCAATTCAAAAACAAGAACCTTGTGGGCCAATCCTGTTGTTGATGTTTAATTATCTCTGCGCCGCAGGATTTTTTTTTACAAAATACATATTTGTTATTATTTAAATAAAACAGATAAAAATCGAAGATTTTAAATAATATTTTAAAATTCCAGGTTTTTTAATAAAATTCCCTGATTTTTTATTTTTTTAATATTAATGACAAATTAAATTCCTGACTTCCCTGATTTCCCTAACATGTGGCCACCCTGTACCTACTACCTTTTTATCTTTCTAGTTTAAACTTGCTGTTTCGTTTCTGATATGATTTTTTTTATTTTTTTACTTTTTTTTCTGTAAAGCGGGTGAGTGGATTGAGAGAACTTTGGGAATGAATACTTGTTTTAGTAATAATTCATTAGACCAGTGTTTTTTTAATTTCACTGGTTTTCCCATTTTTTTTATTTTCCCTGTTATCCCTGATCTGTGGGCACCTTGAAATAGCATTGGATAAAGATAGGGTGGGATGCGTCAAACTAATCATGGGACTGATGATCACAATTTTATGATAAGAGGCCACGGCTAGCCTTAAATAATTTAAATAAAAAGTCAAACCACCCCGGATTTTTTGATTTTATGTTGTTGTTGGGACATTTCCAAACAGTTCTTGACAAAAATTGAAATCGCTTACGAAGCCGTTTTTAAATAAAGTCATTCTACTTTTTTTTCAAGTTTTTCCTGACATAATACGAAGTTTTTTCTATAAGACATCCTGTAGCATAGGTACTACCTATGATACTCAATATAACCACGACCATTCACACGCCTACTTTGTTAATGTCCAAAATTACGGTCGTCTTATTTTGGACATTAACAAAGTAGGCGTGTGAATGGTCGTGATTATATTAAGTATGCTGGGTAGTGCCTATGCCAGAGGGTGTGTCATAGAAAAAACTGCGTATTGCGATGTCAGAAAAAACTTAAAGAAGAAGTAGAATGAATTTATTTAAAAACGGCTTCGTGAGCGATTTCAATTTTTGTCAAAAACTGTTTGGAAATGTCCCAAGAACAACCCCAAATCAAAAAATCCGGGGTGGTTTGACTTTCCAATTAACTTTTTTAAGGCTAGCCGTGAGGCAAAACGAATGGATCTAAGATTTTGCCATTGCAAGAAAGGGGAGTGAAGCCGTACTCACAAGACCAGAACCGTGCTGTGGGGTATCATATTCCACTGCCAGACACGAGGTTAGGAAAATTTTGCGGAATGAACACCAGCAACATTGGATAGATGCACCTAAAATGAGGCACTCTAAACTCTTTCTAGGGGGACCAACCAAGAAAAGAACCAGCTTACTTCTAGGCATGTCCAGGAGTCAACTGAGAGCAATAACGGGTATAATAACTGGGCACTGCTTACTGAACAAGCACCGACACCAAATGGGACAGACTACGAGCCCCGTGTGCAGGAGATGTGGGGAAGGGGACGAGAAACCCTACCACCTCATATGTGAATGTCCATCTCTAATAGGCCTAAGATGGAGGCACTTTGTGAACGACTCGCTGGAACCAAACGAGATCATGAACACTGCCGTGAAACCGTACCTGGACTTTTTAAAAGAAACAGGGATGATATGAGGAGATCTGTGAGGTTAACACAAAGGTCCCTAGGGACCAGGTGTTGAGGGCTGTGAACCCCGCACTGAACTAAACTAAACTAAGATTTTGCCAGGTTTTGCTACAACATATTGTATTGCAATATATTAATAGTTAGATCGTCTAAACCAAAAAATAACAAAAATTTTATGTCTGGCCATAAAAGCCTAAGATCAAAGATTTACCTTGCGTGGATGTTCCCTTAACAATAAATTCGATTTTATAGTATGTAAACCTCGTAAACGACAAATAACTTAAATTCTTTTTGATGGTATCGCACTCCTATTTATGTAAATGCTCAACAAAATCACTTAAATATTGCACAAAATCGTACCGTAAATTGCAGTTTTTTCAATCATTTGTTAAAAGCGTTTCAATTTAACTTACAATAACGCATTAGCTATCGATTTACGCGATATAACGATATATCGTTAAATAAGAACAATCGTTAAATACGTAATACCAATCTAGATTCAATAAAATTAATTCATTGGTTCCTAAAAATTAATACACGAATAAAAAATAAGTAAACTGAATATTTAGCTGGGTGCTTCAAAACAAAAAGAAAATGGAACTTTCTCCTGCCCCTGGCATATAAGGCTCATTTTAATGAGTACATATAAGGCTCATTTTAATTAATAAATATGTCAAAAAGCTGTCATTACTAACTTCAAGAAAAATTAAATTAAAATTTTTAGTAGTTTAAGAACAAAACAAATATGTTTATCTGTACGAAAGATATATGGATATGAATCTTGGAGATGGTAGAAGTTTTATTTAATAATTAAGAAGTCAATTTAAAATTTGAAGTCCAAACCAGATTAAAGAAAACTCGGAAGAAAATAATTTTAGTAATGTCTGTTTTCATCAAAATTAATGGAGAGCCCCTAGCACAAGCAACAGCTTATTTGGGGCTCTCCATGACCAAACCCAATAAAAATAAAAAAAATAAAATAAATGAGTACATATCCCACAAAAAAAAAATAAATATTGGAGTACATTTACCACGGGAAAATAACAGAAAAAACTGGAAATTGTAAAACATTATATTCAGAATATAGTCTTTATAAAGATAGTAGTATATACCGTGAGATTAAAAAGTGCCGAACACTTTTTAATGCAAAGCTGGCATTAGCTATGAGTAAAATGCAAGAAAGCTGTGTGCGTTTTACTGGCCACTGAGCTGTTGTACGTAGCAATCATATGGGCTTGTCGCGCACAACTCTAACAGAGGCGTGGCTCCAAACGAAGAGTATTTTCTTGTTAAACTGTTCGGCACTTTATAATCGCATGGTATATACTACTTAAGTTGTAACGAAAAAATCAACATAATTCCCCTTTATTAACACCCCAAAAACAGGCTTAAATATCAAAAAATCGTGTTTTTTTTTTAAATGCCATTGACAATTTTGGCGTAACGATTAATATTTTCCAAAAATTTCTTATTACAAACTTTATCATTATCTTTAGTTTGATTTTTTTAATTTTTTAAATCGGAGGTTATGAATTTTAGGTTTCTAATATAGCTAAATTTGTTTTTTATCATAGGCCCCTTCGTAAAAACTAGTATATTGGGGTTTTTAAGGTTGCTAAAAGTGAATCTGATAATAAAAAATCCATTTTACGCGCGGAGCTGAAAAATGGGAAAGCTCTTTTAGTGGGCAGTGTATTTATGATTATTTTTTTACAAATAATAGCTAATTAAATTACATTCAAATTTATCCAAGTCATTCATGCTTTTCTTCTATAACTGATATGCTATTGTTTTCATAAACCACTGCGATGCATACGTTTTGTTTGCTACATTGTTTCCATTATATGTTTTTCTTGAAGCGTCATCAGATTTTCAATTGTTAAGCTACATAACTGGATTAATATCACACCGTGAAATTGCTAACTACACCGTTCCGCAAAATGATTCGCAATTGTTTTAATTTTTTTTTCATTTAATCATCATTATAACCATTATCACGACTTTTTTTAACCCCTCCTAACCTCCACGTAGAATCTATTTAAGTTAATGCTCATTTGTGCTGGTTGGCAGAATAAATTTAATTCCCTATGTAAGGTTGCTATCTTGTGCTTTAAATCCACTGCCAAAACATTATTTTGACATAAAAAAAAAAACAAATAATTTTTGAAAGGCAATCTACAAATGTAATAAAAAGCTTACTTTTATTACAATTTTAAAACAAAGTTAGACTTTTTAAAAAACATTTCTTATAATTATTTGTAGGACGTAAAATGACAATCAAGTTAACCTAAATGTCAAAAATTGTCAAAAGCACAATGACTAATAAAAATATTAGTAAATAATTTTTAAACTATGACTCATAGCTGCCTTAATCCAATTTTTTACTCAAACAGATTCTGTGTCGAGTTTATATTAAATTTTTACTGACATAAATAATTCAGGCTAAAGATTTGTATAGAACTGTGATATTTATTTTTAACGTAACTTAATAGTATTATAAAAAATACAAAAAAAATCATATGTAATTGCATAATATCGTGGCCCTCGATAATATGCATATATTGCTTTTTTAAAGGTTAAAAAAATACATCAAGTTTAATTGTTGTTTCTTTTTTGACAAAATAACATTTGAACTTTCAGACCACCTAAAACTGTAATTAGTGCTTCATTTGCAAAAAATTAAAAGAGAATGAAAGTTAAATTAATGGTTTTTATTTATATAGGGTGCTCAGAAATACATTAAATAGTATATTGTTTTACTAAGAGGAAAAGTGAAGCTTTTTTTTACTAGTCTGTAGAATTTACGGACGACGCGAATCGGAGTCCGGAAACTACAGACGAGTAAAAAAAGCACTTTTCCTCATACTATTTTTTCTTCAAGCATCCTATATATATTTTTTAAATATTATTTTTTGAATTTAATTTATTCAGTAATAAAGTATGTTTTTTTATTAAAATAGGCCAATAAAACCCTTTCGAAATAAACTTAAACCTTCCTTAGCTCATTTTTTTCGTAGGCTAAATCCTACACTTATCCGATTTCGATGGTAACTTGTGTAATGTAGCATTTGCAATTTGGGACAGATTTGTAGGTGTATAAACCATATATTCTTATTCAATCATTTTTAATCAATTTCACACAAGGTTTTTGCACAGAATCTCGAGTCAACCACCTGTTTACACAATAAACAAGTTTGAAGTATGGCTGTCATCAAAGTCAAAGAGTGCTGCCGCCAGTGGTGGTTTTGCTAACTAACTTTTTTTTACGGTGTACAACAATTAACTCATTTTTTTACTGTACAAAAATAGATCACTTCTAACTAGTGTGTTCAGTTATAAAATATGAACATTTTAGTACGCTTGAATAAAATAGTATATTGTTTTACTAAGAGGAAAAAATGAAGTTTTTTTTTACTAGTCTGTAGAATTTACGGACAAAGCCAAGCGGTGTCCAGAAACTACAGACGAGTAAAAAAAGCACTTAAACTCTGAGTGAAACATACTATTTTTTCTTCAAGCATCCTATATATATTTTTTAAATATTATTTTTTGAATTTAATTTATTCAGTAATAAAGTATGTTTTTTTATTAAAATAGGCCAATAAAACCCTTTCGAAATAAACTTAAACCTTCCTTAGCTCATTTTTTTCGTAGGCTAAATCCTACACTTTTCCCGATTTCGATGGTAACTTGTGTAATGTAGCATTTGCAATTTGGGACAGATTTGTAGGTGTATAAACCATATATTCTTATTCAATCATTTTTAATCAATTTCACACAAGGTTTTTGCACAGAATCTCGAGTCAACCACCTGTTTACACAATAAACAAGTTTGAAGTATGGCTGTCATCAAAGTCAAAGAGTGCTCCGCCAGTGGTGGTTTTGCTAACTAACTTTTTTTTACGGTGTACAACAATTAACTCATTTTTTTACTGTACAAAAATAGATCACTTCTAACTAGTGTGTTCAGTTATAAAATATGAACATTTTAGTACGCTTGAATAAAATAGTATATTGTTTTACTAAGAGGAAAAAATGAAGTTTTTTTTTACTAGTCTGTAGAATTTACGGACAAAGCCAAGCGGTGTCCAGAAACTACAGACGAGTAAAAAAAGCACTTAAACTCTGAGTGAAACATACTATTTTTTCATCCAGCATCCTATATATATTTTTTTAAATATTAATTTTTGAATTTAATTTAGTAATAGGACAATAAAACGCTTTCGAAATAAACTTAAACCTTCCTTAGCTTATTTTAAAAAATTTTCGAAGGCTAAATCGTACTTTTCGCGAATTCGATGGTAACTTGGGTTATGTAGCATTTGCAATTTCGGATAGATTTGTAGGTGTATAAACCATATTCTTCTTCAATCATTTTTAATCAATTTCACACAAGGTTTTTGCACAGAATCTCAAGTCAACCACCTGTTTACATAATAAACAAACAAAGTCAAAGAGTGCTGCCGCCAGTGGTGGTTTTGCTAACTAACTTTTTTGTAAAAAAATAGATCACTTCTAACTAGTGTGTTCAGTTATAAAATATGAATATTTTAGTACGCTTGAAGAAAAAAGTTATTTATTAACGCAAAAACGTTACCTACGTTTAAGCCATGCAGATCCATGAAAAATTAATGTCATATACTTGAACTTGATGAATTATAATTATAATAATAATTATTATTGTATATGTATGTATTATTATTATTGTATAATATACATATTATGTATGTACTAATAATAAAGTATTATACATATACAAACTCCAATTAGGTCATAAGTTACGTTATATTCGAGTAATAAATTGGAGTTTGTGTACGTTAGAAGTTATCATGTAAACAGTTGATTGCAATTTTCGGTTCCTGTAAAAATAGATTGGTAAAAGGAACCGAAAATTGGTTTTTTGAGATACGAGGTTTCGAAATTAATGTAATGCTAGCACTAGACCTGACCTGCTAGATCTCATAAAATCTTGAACATTACCTAAAAAAAGGTCCCTTGTTTGCTAAAGATAAGATAAGATTTCCTTGAGATTACCGAGATTTACTAAAAATTTCCTTTAAGCTCCGAAAAATCATGAAAATCACCTAAAAAAGGTCTCAATTTTGAAAAGATAAGACTTTTCCGGATTTCCCCGATAGAATACTTCCTTCAATTTGTACACCTGAATTTCTCAGCGGGTTACCCCTGGTTATTAGCAATATATAATCATTTAATCATTTGCCCCAGTGGTGGGGGGTTCGCCATATTAAAATATATTTATGTACATGTATATTATAGAAAATATTACAGTAAAGGAGGGTATCGCATTTTGGGCTAAATCGCCTGCAATCGACTTTACAAGCTTATAAATAGATATAAAATAAATACTTAGCCAAAATTTCAGCCCTTTTTACATCCCGGAACATACTTTAATTAATTATTTTAATTAAGAATTTTGACATATGTCAATGTACGATTTGGCAACATTGCACTAAATTTCAAGTGTCAAATGTCATCTCGTCAAAATATAAATAACTTTGCACTTTGCTCTGGACTATAATATTTAAATATTTTGTTGTGTTTTATTAGTTTTTACGGATTCAGTATACTGTGTAATTAGGCTGGACTTATGTGACTAGTTTCTTAAGTTTCAGTACGATTATGGAGTTATTTTTGAGGTATTTATACTATAATAACATTGTAAGCAAACCCAGCAGTTTCTACGATAACCCAAAGCATGTAGTTCCGTGGGACAGTGTTACCCAAGACAAGTAATTTAATGTGGCTTTCAACATGTTAAATTACTTTATTTCCATGATATGATTCAAAACTAGATTATGAAAAAGTTACACATAGACTTTTAACTTTTAATATTAATTAAATATACTTATTTAAAAATAGATATATTTAATGAATATTGTGTTGTGTTTTTATTATACATTCTACCTAAATGTATTTATGTTGGTTTTTAGATTAACAAAAAATATTGCTTTTTTCAATATGATATCTCATTTAGCGCAAGAATAATGCGATGTTGTCGGGTTTACGATAACAAATAATTCCTGAGTTTTTAATTTGTTTTTTCATTTTGTTCTTTATTAACAAACAACACGGTTTGTTATCATTTCTTTTTATCATTTTGCAATTTTTTGAACAAAAGCATATTTTTCTTATTTAGCCCAAAACTCCTATTTAAAACGATACCCTTCTTTACATACATTTTTAATTTTTAGTTCTATGAGATGATCCTAACAGATAATGCTTCAAAACAGCCTGTACTAGAATGGGTTTATATTTCAAAAAAAAAAACAATCTTTTTGTTGCCTACATTATATAAAACATAATATGTTCTAAATAAAGTATCGATTTCTGACACGTTGTGTTAATAATTTGCTTAAATGAAATCCATTCCTTTGAGGACAATTTACAATACGTATTGAACCTGTTTTATTGAAAGGGACTTTTTAATTTAATTTTAAACAAGTCGTGAAGATATGTAATGCATCGCATTCTATAGTATACTCTTTACAGTGGATGGTATATTGCGTTTTCTCTCGATACACTTCACAAAATACAGGATGACCACAGGTTTTGAAATTAAGATTCCCTGATTTTTTTCCTGCTCAAAATTTAGAATTTTCCCTGGTTTTGGTACACACAAAAAAGTTTTTAAAACCAATATTTTATTTACTTATTTTCTGTAAAATGGGTCGTTGGATTGGTAGAACTTTCTGAATGAATAATATAATAATAATAAATAATAATTTATTATGTTGTATGTATGTACACTCTAAAAAAATGTCTAGCAATTATTGTCAGCAATTGTTATAGTAAATTAAAAGCCTAACTGTATTTTTAAATAGCGATTGTAAAAATACCTTAATTTTTAAAGTAAATCTAAAGCGTTTGGACTTTATTACCGTCGTGTTTTTACAGCTTTTACTGTGAATTCGACCTATTGTTACAAGTACTTCCTGTATTTTTCAAGGGATATTACAACCTGACATGTGGTTTTAAAATTTACAAATAACATGAAAAATTAAGCATTATTATTGTAAATATGCTTATTTATTATATAAAGATAGTATAATTCAGTATTTCCTCACAAGGATAACTGCTTTAAATTAAGGATCACTTTTTACAGTGTATGTATTTTTTTCAATTTCCCTAATTTTTCCCTGATTTCTTACGGTTGATCAAATTTCCTAATTTTCCTGATCTGTGAGCAGCCTGAAATATGAATTCTTTTAGCCAGACCACTTTATTTTTTCACCCATAACTTCTTTTATAAATGGATTTTTTTAACGTATGGTTATTTCTATCAATTAAAGGAAAGATTTCTGAAAATTTGGAGTTTATCTATTTTTTATAACTTTTTAAAAAGTGCCTCCTCTAACTTAGTTTTGAAGGGATTTGTTTTAAAAACTTTGTTTAACAGAACTCGAATAAAAAAAATGTGAAACGGGTACCTTTTCTAGACAAGCCGCTTGCGGCGAGTTTTCTAAAGTACTAGTGCGCTAAAAACGTGTTAGGAAACGTTCAATTATTACATAACGCATATTTTGATCATTTTGGACTTTTTAAAAATTTAAAAGCTCTGCTGTTTCAGCTCGATAGCTGTGGAGAGTGTAACATCAAACAATAAAACTGGATAACAGAATTGAAAAGTTTAATAAATAACTTATTGGGAAATAATGTGATTTTGCTATATTTATTGAGTATAAAAGGCCAAATTAATTTACCAGCCTGATATTTATTTGAAAAGGTTCGATAAAATTGAAATTTATTGAATATTAGTCGTGGACCCATTTATCACACGGGTATTTATACCATGCGTGTCAAAAATCCACCCCTTCTTTAACTATTGAACGGCTTAAGATATTAACTTGAAATTTATAACACTTAAATAACATAACCCATTTTTTTTTTGGTATATATTTGATTTTGTAGGAGCATAAAGGTGGCAGAGGAACAAGGGGGGTAACTATTCTAAATGGAAAGGTGTTCGTGTAATACATCATTTTAAAGCTCATAGAATTCTCTATTCAACCATACATTATTTATTTATTTTTTCATGTTCGTCAAAATTTCTTATAAAAATAAAAAAAAATAATTGTTTAATGATTAATTTCATGATAAACAAACATAAATCATACTTTTAAAATAATTTTAAATAATATATCATAAATAAAATTAAAAAACATCTAAGAAAATCGAATTTTTTAACAAAACAAAAAAAAACATTTAAAACCTTCAATAAAATGTTTAAAATAAAAATTAAAAATATATGGACAAAAAGAGAATTTAATAAGCTTTAAAATAATGTATCACACGACGCCCTTTTCATTAAAAAAATGTTCCCCCTTGCCCCCTGCCTAGATTGTACCCCGCAAACAAATATATATCAAAAAATAGTTGTTATTTACGTGTTTCAAATTTTAAGTTGATATCTTAAACCATTAAAAATTAAAGCAAGCAAGGCGACATTAAACACGCACTGAGTAATACAAGCCATAGCGCCCGGCCTTGGCACAGGACTTCCAAGATTTTGCTAGAAAAAGAAAGACTTGAGCATTCACAATCAAAGGTTTAAAAGAATTACGCACTTTTTTTAAACTTTGATGACTTTCGATGCGACGTTTCGGTGCTTTACTGGGTCTTTTTCATTAAATAATATAAAAATCACCACAAAATGACAAATGACAAAATTTTCCAGGGCACATGATAAAAGTTATTATTGTATTATACAATTTGTATCAATAATATAATAATTTAATAATTGTTATTAAAAGCTGAAATATTGAAAAACTCTGTTCTTTCTTTTTGCTATTTGAAAAACCAAAAGCTTGACAGCCCTACTTTGCTGAAGTACTATTTGTTGGCTAATTTACGTGGGTATGTAGGTTACTAAATACTTATAGTAACGATATGGTAAATTTTCAAAAACAAATTAATCTTAATTAAAAGTAAGATGTCAAAATGTCATGTATTTAAAAGGTAGATACGAGATAAACAAGATCAATTTATTCGAGAATTTATTCTGAAAAATAATTTTTTGACGAGGTGTTCAATCAATTATTAAAAATTTCAATCAAATAACCTATATTTTAAATGTTTACCTAACATTTATATTACAATTAATACCGGTTATTATATGCAAATACACGACAATAAATTATTATAATTGATAAATTATCAGATAATTTAATAAATCTTTGCATTTATAACGAATTAATCATTAAAGATATCGACCATATTTTTTTACCGGTTAAGGATACAGTCGTTTAGTTGACATTAAATATATAGGTCTATCGAGCAATTCTTTTTTCTCTAAAGGTTAAAATGAGGGGTTCATTTATTCGACCTATCACTTGTCAAACAATAATTGACAATCATCGACAATTCGCACCCGTTACAGAACAGTGTCATAACACAAAATTTTGATATGTGTTTTTATTAGATACTGCTCTTATTGAGATCTACCGATTTGTATAACTGGACTATTTCTAACTAGCATAGTTATATTAAATTGAAAGTTTTTGCCCGATTTGTATAATTTATATTTTTGATTTTTGGGGAATAGGGCTTTGGATCTGACTAAAATTGTTATCTAATTTTGCTGTGACGTTTCGACGATGGATTTTCGACGTTTTCGAACAGAGAATTAAAGCCAAATATTAGTCATTGTCACTTAGAGTAAACGCTCACATAAACAAAACAATATTTAAACAAATAAATAAAAATAAAATTAAGACTTTTCTGGACTACTGGAATACAGCTAGTAGGTTCGGTTGCTGCGTAAAAAAAAATGTTGCAAAATAAATGTCAGGCAGGTATTTTAATTTATGTAAAATGTTCATTTTACTTTTAGCTCTAAATCGAAAATTTCAAAAACCAAAACATCAAGGGTGTAGTTAGACAAACAAGTTTTTGTAAAAAATACCAAGGGAGTTGCAGTCTCCTAAAAATGCACAATATTTAAAGGGATATAGTAGCTTTAAAATGTTTTTTTGGGACTACCTGTGTGAAACTTTTTTCTTAGTTTTTGATGTAGAATAAACCTACATCATTAAAAATTTAGTTTTTAAAATTTTTATACTGGAAACGTGAAATTTTATATTCAAATGAATTTTCTGTAAAACGGTTGTGTTAAGAGTACCTACTTTTTTATTTTTACCTAAAGAATCATATTCTAATGCTAAAACTGCAAAAAGTTACACAGAAATTTGTTTTTGAATAAAAGGCCACTTAATTTCCCAAGCCCCTGGTTAAAAAAAAAATCGCAGCCTTATTAGGGTTGGATCACACGAATATCTCTTTGCTATGGCTCGATCGAAAAGTTCCATGTTAGATAAAATCCAAATTTCTAAAGCCTGTTTTGAAGGGGTATAGCTCCCTTACGACTTTTTAAAATTAATACACCAATTTTTAAAACCCTGTATAATTAAAAACATTTTTTTTTAATCAGAAATTAGTATCAATAATTGCAAATTTGAAATTGAAATAAATTGAAAATAATAGAATTATAAATCTAGAACTTTTTAAAAGTAATTTTCAAGATCTATGTATTAGATAGGTATACGTGTAAAATAAAATCGTTACAGTAACACACATTTGATCAATAAAAAATCTACAATTTCACTGAATATTAATTAAACTAGAAGAAAAAAATGAGACAGTTGTCTGGTCTACAAGTTGAACCTCTCGAGAGGGGGTTACATTTGGCTTTGCGAAAAAAAGGGGGACAAATCGGTAACAATTATCACGTGGGGTATGATCTGGTTGTTTGTTATTGCACAATAGTCGTTATGGGTTCATGGTATATAAATGCTGGGCGGGTACACATGGACCATACAAACGCATAAACAGTCAATCGAGATTAAATAAAAGTGAATTTTGTTGAGAAAATTACCCAAGAAAAATGATTTCCAAGGTATGTAGAAGTGCAGTTTTTCTTTTAAGGGAAACAGGATTATAGTTTAGGAAATTGGGGAAAACCAACTGTTTTGTTGGTTTGTTTAATATAAGAGTACGTATTGCGTTGATGTTTTTGTTGTATTCTGCTTTATACACAGAGAAAACATATTCTAGTGAAAAGTATTTGTTATAATTGCGTTAGATACTTGTTGCAAGTATAAACATACATGAAATGATAATATTTAAAGAATTAAAAAAAATTGTATTAGTATTTTTTTTATTTTTTCTTTATTTTATAAATATCAACTTGTCATCTTTCATTTAAGTTTTTTTAAAGCTCAATACAACAAATTTTTTTATTCAAACCAAGCAGTTTTATTGTATTTAAGTTTTACCCTTCTGCTCTAAGATACGTTTTCAACTTCAGTTAAGCAAAACATAATTGGGGCCTGGATGTGCTTTCTTATTATGGGTAGCAGTTAACGTGTTAAATAATGAGCCTTTTTATTTTATTCCTAAACATATTATCAAAGGCTGATGCTATACAGGGTGTTTTAAAAATAGTGGTACTAAATTAAAAGGGCTATTGTACATCCAAAAATATAAAAAAATCCCAAAAAGTTGGTCTGGAAATGTGCTTTAAGGGAGATAAACGTCTCTTAAGGTTCTATCCAAAATAGAGTTTCAGAGATATTTAATAAAAATCCTATTTTAGGCGAAACTTTATTATGAGAGGCGATGCTTCCTAAGGGCAAATTTCCGGACTAACCTTTATAGAAACGTTTTTCATACTTTACGGTGTATAGAAACCTCTTGAATTTAGTATCTGTAATAAAGGCATGTTTTAAGGAATGATAGGAGTACCAAAAATTAGATAACGTAAATGATTTAATATAAAAAAAGTTTGCTTTTTTATTTGATTTATTTTTTATTTATTTATTTAAATAGATACACAGAATCATGGAGCCCCAAATAAGTTTCAAAACTTGTGCTAGGGGCTCTCCACTAATTTTGAGAAAAAAAAACGTTCAAATATTTACAAAGTTGACAACCAAGCGTAACAAATAATTTCAATCTTCCATCTTCGCCTTTTGTGAGAAATTAGCTAAAATAACCAGTACCCGGCGTATTTCCAGTTATAGTCCAGTCTTCAAGTTAAGAAAAGAGGCTTTACCTGGAAATAATTCAGGGAGTTTAGTTTTTTGGTTTATTGGATAGGGTTTAAGGCCTCAAATAAATAATTTTGCGACATTGAACTCGATTTGGAACTGTCATTTTTTTAACTTATTTTTCACAAAAAACAGACTTTTTAAAATATTTCAAGATCGGTGCATCATAGGACAAAAAACTTTTGGCATGAAAATAAGGAGGACCAAATCTCCAACATTTTTTGTGTCATGTATTTTTTTGTACGACTTATAGCTAATTCACGGCACTACCTTAAACTTTACACTGTAGGGTTTTAGATTTTTGTTTATGACTCGGTTAGGAAGGTTTTTTATGCTTAATACAATGGTCGAGATAATGGGGCACAAATGTGTAAATTATTTAAAAAAAAAATTAATTTTACGTAAATTAAAAAAAAAGTGCCAGATAGATTTTTTTAATTTTCACCCAAAATGTTCAAAGGGGCATGCCTAACCGAAGATAAAGAACAACTTTGGTTTTTCGAAAAAAAAATTAAAAATCTAAAACGTATAGTGTAACGTTTAAGAGATATTTTAAAAATCCGTTTTTTGTGAAAAACACGTTAAAAAAATTACAGTTCCAAATCGAGTTCAAGGTCACAAAATTGTTTTTTTATTTGCGGCCATTAACCCTACCCAATAAACCGAAAATCAAAACTCACTGAATTATTTCCAGGTAAAGCCTCTTTTATCGACCTCAAGACTGGACTACAACTGGAAATACGCCGGCTACTGAATATAATAAGGTACTCAAATTTGAAGTCATAAATTTTATTCGTTAAAAAGTTACAGCAAATAAACGTGGTCACGCAAAACTAGTAGTCCAGGGCACTGTCACATTGCCACTGTGTGACCGCATTTATTTGCTATAACTTTTTAACAAATAGTTAATCACTTCAAATTTGAAATGATAGTACCATATTATATTGACTAGATGCTCGCAAAAACAAACTTTTTTATTATTAAATAATTTACAAGTAGTTTTTAACACTCTCAGCACTTCTACTTAAAAAACGCCCTGACCTATATTGCTAAAACACGCTGTATATTTCACACAGAAATAACAGCTCTAGAGAATACATGAATCGCTCAATGACTCGTGCTGCTTAAAAAGTGTTAATTAAAAATAAAAAACGCTCTATTTGAAGTTTTATGTTTTTGATGACGTTTAAACGATTCTTTTAATCTTTCAGGAAACCCATTTTGTTTAAAGCTATTAAAAACATATTTTAAAAAATAATTTTAAGAAACAATTGTGGGTAAGAAATGTGTGCTAATTTCATTCATACTATATTTCTTTACTCATGCATAACGGTAGTAATTGTATCTGATATTTTGTCACAGACAAATTAGTTTCTCACAGTGCGTTGGTTGCGAATATAAAAACAAATTTCGTTATTGGCCTTTTAAACGGTGTCTCGCACTTTTAATTTGATGCCTTTTAAATTAAATAAAACTCTACAAAGTTTTCTTGTCCATGATGAAAAAAAATATATCACTTATCATATTTTTTTCAATTTTTTATTCGGTAAGGCGGCGCCAGGGGGGCAATAGGGGATAATATTTTAAATGACACCCTAGGTCTTGTGATACGTAATTTTAAATATCTTAAAATTCTCTATTTAATACACAGTTATTTATTTTTTAATATTTTTTGTTGAAGACTTTTTTTTCTTCAAAATTATTCAAATTTTTATTATTTAGTGCATAAATATTGAAAATTTTACATGAAAATGATAAATAATTAGTCTTTACATGATAGTACACCATCTATTAACTATTTTGACCGTTTTGCGCAAAATTTCCAATTTTTTTTTTAATATTGAAAATTTTATCAGTTTTGAAGAAAATTTTTTCAAAAATAATATTAAAAAATTAATTATTACATGGTTAAATGAATTGTAAGCTCTCTAAAATGACGTATCACAAGACCTAGGGTGCTATTTAAAATATTGTCCCCCACTGGGCCCATGGGGTGCCGCCTTACCGAACAAAAAATTGAAAATTATGAAAAATTATAGTTTTTGTTGTGTGATATGCATATTCCAAATTTAAAGTTTATATCTCATTCTGTTCAAAAGTTACGGGGGGTGTACCATTTAAAAGAATAACCCTGTATGTGTAAGAGAGTTAGACCCTGTTCCGATTGGTGAAAATGCAGATTTGTAAGGATTTTTTTTGAGGCGAAAATTCTTAGTTATTATTTTTTTATCTTTTAGGTGGTTTTAAAATATTTCGTCTAAAAACGTAATGTCCAGTTTTTTACATTTTGGAGAGGGCGGGTGGGGGATGGATGTTCATGGATAAAATGATAATAACATATTTTGCCTAATTTTATTTTACGGTTCATGTGGTTTTTAAATTTTTCTTTTATTGTAAATAATAAAAAAATACGACCAAAACAAAAATTTAACCCCCCTTTTATCCGCTTCCATCAACCGATTTTGCTGAAATAAGAAAAACTATTATCGTACATACATACATCTGCATACCAAATTTCAAGTCACTAGCTCAAAGCGTTCTTAGGTTATCGTGGATACCGACAGACAGACAGACAGACATAATTATTTTTGCTTATTTTGATTTTTCTCGACGTTTCAGGAAAAAAGATGATTTAAGCAAAAAATAAATTATTTTGTTTTCACAATACTTTTTTTTTTGAGAAGAAGTTTGTCGAGATAATAGGACAACTTAGAAATTATCATTTTTGGTTTCTTGGGTTTTATGAGAGTTTACCAGATACTCTATCCACTGGCGCCTAGTTTATGTCTGGGAAACGGGAATAATTCACTGTTAAAATTTGATTATATTGTCGCAACCAAACAAGCATTATTGTCTGCATTGTTTGCCCAGTTTTAGATTTACTAGAAACTTTGGCATTCAGATATATCCCACAAAAAAAAAAAACAAAACGTTACGTAACTTTATACCGACAGTAAGGGCCCTTTTCTGGCGGGGTCCACATTAATTATTATATTGTAAATTAATAAACTATGATTCTAATTAAAACAGTAATTTAAAATGTCAAATTAAGTTACAAATATATTCTATTAGGTATAAAATAATAAACTGTGAAATGAGTAAAACTTGGAAGCTGTGAAATTTGATTATAATTTAATGAATATTAAATTCACGAATTAATTTCAAATAAATTAACTGTATGTAAACTGCTCACTAATATTCTCTCATAACAGAAATTTGTTAGTAGACATATCGGACAGAGTATTGGAAAAAAATCTTGGAAAACAACTGTAGCTTAGTGGCAAAACATCAGTCTAAAAAGCCGTTTAGTCATTGGTTCGAGCCCAGATTGAAGCATGAAGCTTTTATAATTATAAAAATAGTTTTTTTTTAAATACGACATTTCGAGCGCAGTGTCTTACAGTTTAAATTTGATGTCCGTAAAATCCAAGATATTTTAAATAAAAATTGGTGTTTTTAATAATATTATTTTCATATATCAACCTATTAAATTTTAGTTTGCGTTTTTACGATATTTTTGTTGTAAATTTTTCTGATGAAATATTTTTACGCTAAACTAATAGAGTTAAGTAGGTATCCTTATTTTGTATTGAACAGTCTACTCTGCATTGTATCAATGATATAAGAATAACAATTATAATCCATTGAGAAATTTTTAGTGACATAGTAACTTACTATTACTACCTAACCGTGAATGATTTATAAACCAACTATGTAATGCTTCAGAATTCGTGTGTAACTCTTTGCATTAATTATTTGATATTCTTAAGTTTAAGAAAGGGTAGGGAATTTGTAGGTAATTTCATGAGACATACCCCATTTCACCTGCGGTTAGAAAAGCCTTTGCAGCCTTTGTCGATCCTAATTGAGCTTTGATTCCACAGAACAAATTTTCAAGCTGGGCTTGATTTTTTTTATAATAATAATTTATTTGCACTAGTAACAAGGTGGGATCAAATTATAAGTATTATTCTTGACTATTAGTTGGGGTTTAGAAAGAGTGGCCGTTTCGATTTAAAAGAGCAATGGAGATTTCTCCCGTTAGATTAGACGGGGACAAAAGTTCTACCCAAAAAGGATAGAATACATATATACACTCCCACTTCCACCCAACCAAACAAATTCTGTATTTGTTCTTTGTTGAACAAATACAATATTTACTTGGCCGGGCGAAAAGTGTAACTATATTAAAGAAATTACTGGCGCCATCTAAATTTTAGTAGAATTATCTTATTCTACGGATTCACATTAGCTATGTTCGTTCGTGCAGCTCACTGCTACACTTTCCGGCCAACCAAATAAATACTGTATTTGTTGTATGAAAAACAAATACAGTATTTATTTGGTTGGCTGGAAAGTGTAGCACAAATGAGATACAGATAGGGTAGACGTCTTTTGTTTCATAATTCTAGTTGTAGAGATCTCCATTGAAGAGGTAAAGCATTTCGTATCATGGGATAAACTTTATAAAAAGTTAAGAAATTCTTGATCCTTACTCATATTGGAGTTGATTTAAATAAACCATAGAAAAAATGTCATCTCTCCAAAATTTAAATTTATTGTGTATTAAACAAATTACAGCGACAATTGTTTCGACTTTTTTAACATAAAATAAAAAGTCATTTTCAAGCTACAAATAACGAAAATTAGGTTAAAATGGTACAATTCCTTAAAAAAAAACTTACTTTTTAAATATATAAACAAATTAACTTGAGTACACATTATTAGAAATGTCATACTGACCTTAACTATATTATTTTTATAAAATCTTAAAAATTTAAACGAAAAAAAAAAATAAAATAAGTTAAAATAAATTAATGAAATCTAAAATTTAAAATTGAATAAAAATCTGGGACATCTATCATAAACTAATCCAAACTATATCTCAAACAGACTAAAGGAATTATCTTTTAACTGCAAAAAATTAGTTAAACGTCAAAAAGAAAAAAGATTAATTTATATTTAACTTGGTAATTGGAATGTAATTGGAGAGTTGGCAGCAAATTCATATCCAAAACTCAAAAACAAATACTACTTTTTTGCAGTTAAAAGATAATTCCTTTAGTCTGTTTGAAATATAGTTTGGTTTAGTTTATGATTTTTATTCAATTTTAAATTTTAGATTTCATTAATTTATTTTAACTTATTGTAGTTTTCTTTTTGTTTAAATTTTTAAGATTTTATGAAAATTATATAGTTAAGGTCAGTATGACATTTTTAATAATGTGTACTCAAGTTAATTTGTTTATATATTCAAAAAATAAGTTTTTTTTTAAGGAATTGTACCTTTTCAACCTAATTTTTATTATATGTAGCTTGAAAATGACTTTTTATTTTATGTTAAAAAAGTCGAAACAATTGTCGCTGTAATGTTTGTTTAATACACAATAAATTTAAATTTTGGAGAGATAACATTTTTTCTATGGTTTAATTAAACTTTATAAGCTAGACTTGAGTGAAAATTTTAATAAAACTCTTAAATTGCAAGGGTACAGGCTAAAACGAGTAACTAAAAAATATAACGTTAGTGAGGTTGCTTTTCAAGGGGAATTATTTTGGGAATTATCAACTCTTTCACATATTAATGAGAAGTGTCTCAATTTTTTTTTAAAAAATCCTGTTATAATTTATTTTATAAAGTCTAAATAAGATTTTTTCATATTTGAAAGCAAACTTCATATACTTTTATATGTGTGAACTTGCGGAGAGTGCGAAAGGACTTACATGTGACACGTGCCATAATTATCAACAGGTAGTCTGACCAAACCTACCTCTGGCTAGAATTCACCGGGTTATGTAATTTCTAACTGTAGATTATGTTGCTATTAACATCCACATTTATTGCATTCAATTCCTTTAAAATGGGCTATAATGTCATATCAAAAAGTACAAACATACTGCGAGAAATATATCACAGTTTAAGCCTTTCGCCACGTTAATTTATTAAGTTACTTAATTTAAGTACATTAATTTATTTAGTATACAACGTGATTTAGAAACGGGTTTATGAATTTTAAGGGGAATTTTTAGATAAAAAATATAAAAAAAGAAGCCATAAAATAAGTAGATTGCCTTAATGTGACGTTTTGTGTCAACAAAAAAGAGTGGAGACAAAAAAAATTGGTAATAGTTATTTATGGTACTAGTGGGTAAAGTAAGATATTGCCCATGAGAAAATTAACCTGCGAGGCGTCAGCCAAGCAGGTTAATTTTCGAGAGGGCAATATCGGTTTACCCATGAGTGCCATACAAGGTTTTATCCAATAAATACTTTAGAAATTCATATTTTTATTAAAAATTTTAATGACATTTACAAGAAAATAATTTGACAAGTGACAGTTGAGTGGGTAAAATAAATAATTATCCACTCAATAAAGTAAAAGCCACGCGGGGGTTATTATTGAGTTTATCTATTTAAAATAAAGCTGGTAATTGTCTCATTATCTGCATGTATTGGATAAAATCTATTTTTGACTCAACCTGAACTAACTAACCAAATTAACCTCCCAGGATCCTAAAATATTCAATTAATATTTAGAGACCCGTGGTAATCCCTGCAAGGATATTTCTCGGTTTCCTTTTACCCACGTTTAACCATCAATCAGGTTGAGAGCAAATCATTCTACTTTAGATGCTACCCTGACCCTTTTTTTTTACTTAAAAGTGCAAGTTTTGCCGTTTTCGAATATTTAAGAGCGTAAGGATGCCGACAATTTATGCTGAAACACTCAAGACTTTTTGAGTCAAGAGCCTTAAGGCTCTGATAAAATTAATGGAAAACGAATTTTAGTTTTTTATCTATTTATATGTTTGTCAGAAAATTATAACTTTGATTACTTAGTAAACATTTGGAAAATACCTTTCGTTCACGCGTCTACAATTATTAAAAATGTAGTAATCTTTTTGATTTTTTTAAAGGAAAATTTTACATATCAATTCTATATTTTCTTTAGCCATGAAGAGACCAAACATATTAACTAATAGGTTTATTAATAATTACCATTAGGTTATTTATTTTGGTACAAAAACAGCAATATTTTAGTTTGTATTTTAAATTTAACTGGATTACATCGGCACTTAGTGCTACTAAGTATTGAAATCTTCGCCAAAAATTCAAAATATTTGACCACGTTTTTTTCACATTTCTCGACGTTTTAGACCATTCTGAGTCGAAATCAGTAAAAAAAAAATTTGCGTTCGTCTGTCTGTCTGGGTGTAAACTTCATTTCTACATGAGGTATCAACTTGCGGTTTTTTGAATATTGTTTCTTATCGTATTCCGAAGAGCTGATTAGATCTTGGGGTAAGGGGGTAAAAATAGGGTAAAACTCCTATTTTTAGCGTTTTTTTGTTTATAATTAAGGCAATTATTATTGTATTTGGTTATATAAAAGATAATTTTAGATTGGTTAAAAAATGTTATAAACAACGTTTTCCTAAAACGCATTGTTTTCGAGATATTGGCGTTTAAAGCAGTAAAAGGTTTTTTTAGCATATCTCACTTATTTATAACCTGATTTCAAAAAAATATATTTTAAATAAAAGCTCTTTTTAAGCCCTATAAAAAATTTATATACAGTTTTTTGCTAGAATATAATGTTTTAAAGATACAGAATTTAAAATCAAACAAAACACCTAGTTTGAAATTTGCAAACTAGATGGCTCTAGTGTACAATAGTGCCGATGTTTTGACAGGGTGCTTGCAACGTTTCATCTAGTTTTTACAATATTTTCTTCGGTATTCTTTACCGAGAGCATCAAATTTTCCAAGTTATTCTTCAATACGTCCTTTATATAATTTTATTGCCTTTGATTGGGTAGATTTATTTTTTCTTAACCTAAGATTAATATTATTTTCTTTTTTTTTAGATTGTTCTATTAAGTGGGCTGTTCATGGTGTGTTGGTCGGCTCCAGTTCAAGTAATATCACCCTATTCTGTTGCTCATAACACAATCTCATATGCTCCAGCTCCATTAGCTCTTGCGCATGCCCCAATAGCAGTTGCACATGCACCCGTTGCAGTTAAGGCCGAGCCCTATGACCCCCATCCACAATACAAATTCGAATATGGAGTACATGTAAGTAGAAAATAAATATTTTTATCCCTTTACAAGCTCTAAAAAAATGTATTTTTTGACAATTAGATTTTAACTTCATATAATTTTTTATTTCTATTTTTAATTTTTACCCTGGAGAAGAAGGGACAAATTACCTTCGAAACGTTGGAACTGTTCATATATATTTAGTTTTTATGTGTTCTTAATAGCAAGATTTTTTCATTATTTTATATAAAAAGAACAAGAAATATTATAATTAAAATGTATTAGAGAATTTAACAGTGTTTTATTAAAAAATACTCGTTAATACTGATTTACTGGTCACCCCGGCCTGGAATCGATTTATAGCTCAACTTTCATATAATCCAAGTTTTTTTTTCAAAATTTAATTATTTAGAGCTTTGGCATCTTTTTAAGACCAAATTTAAAAAAATCTATTGATGCGTTTTTGAGAAAAACGATTTTCATTTGTTTTAACAAACAAATATGATATATTTAGATATTCAGATTTTACGTCAAAAAGTGAGAAAAAAGTTTTTATAGACGTTTGAGCTAAATTGCTTTTTGAGGGAGTTAGCCTACTTTTAAAGGGAATTTTTAGAATATTTATCACTCCATATCTCAGTAACGGTTTAACTTATTAACATAACATTGTTACTATAGAACCAATAAATGTAAGCATTTAACGTTTTATTAAAATTAAGTTTTTGGCCAGGGGCGTAGATAATGGGTGCCTCATAATTTATATGTAAAACTGAAAGTCTGCCCCCTGGTTAAATATTTAATTTTTTATGTGATAAAATGATAATGTTTATTGGTTGCATACTACAGTAAAAATTTCAAGTCAATAAGTTAAACCGTTCCTTAAGTTATAAAGTGAATAATATTCTAAAAATGTTCCTTAAACGTCTTCTAGCTTCCCTAAGAAGCCATTTAACACAAACGTTCATAGAAACCTTTTGTCTCACTTTTTGACGTAAAATCTAAATATAAAAAAAAAGGTAATTTTTTTTTGTTAAAACAAATGAAAATCGTTTTTCTCAAAAACAAATCGATTGATTTTTTAAAATTTGGTCTTAAAAAGATGTCAAAGCTCTAAATATTTAAAATATGAAAAAAAAAAAAAAACTGGGCTATATGAAAGTTGAGCTAAAAATCGTTTCCAGATCGGAGTGTGGTATTTATCAGTAGGTTGATATGTCAATTTTTGTTTAGGATCTTTTCGTAACTAAATCATATCAAAACTAGTCTTTGCTTAAATTAAATTTTAATAAAATATTTCATAATTTTTCAAAAAATTGCATCGATTAAATTTTTACTCCGTAAAACATTTAAAGAATTGTTCTGTTTTAATTTCAAGGCATTTCCCTATTGCACAAGACTCTTCATTGCTTCAAAATAATGTTATGTGCAACAAATAAAAATAAAATAACGAAATACCTCAATTAATCGAAGAATGCTATGAATTCGGTCTACATGAGATTGAAAAGTTATTTTCCAGCTTTTGCAGTTGGATTGCTGTAACTTTCCACAATTTTAACGTTATACAGAAGGAATCAAAATATATTTATAGTAGAGACTTGAAATTTGGAACAATTTTTTTTTGCTACTTAGAAAATGTTTGTTCCAAATTTTAAGTCACTATATTAAGAAATATCGTAGTGTAAACTTGTTTTACAACCGACTTGCATATTTTTCTCTTCTATATCACCTTTTAAAGATGACCTTTATGACATTATTATAATGTAAACCAGGAAAAGTAAGATTTAGTTCTAAGAGATGATTCATTTTATTAATAATATCAGAAAGCTAAACTTGGAAAAAAGTTAAAAAAAAATCTTCAGGCGAAATCTAGAGACTTGGTTCGCATACTAGGTTCATACAGTCAGTTTTACAACTATTTGAACCAACGAACTAATAACTCTTCACTCATTGGCATTTTATTCGTTAAAATTTACAAAAACGTCGGCAACATAAACATTCATCTGTCTTACTCGCACATCTTTGTTCTAACAGAGAAAACAATGCCAGTTACTGGTAACTGTTATTGTTCAGGCCTGAATATACCTACTATTCGTTCCAAACCGAGATGTTGGCGATCTTTATTTTAACGGTATGCGTATTCTAGAAAGAAAAGTCTTATTAGTTCGTTGATTTGAACGCACTTCATAAGAAAATATTCTTAAATACCGTCGTATTTTGCATGATAATTTACTATTTCCTACAACCTAGTTAGTAGTTAGCTTATTTTCCACCCGTTGCCATGACAGCGGTTGGAAAGTGACAGTCAGCTAAGTTTACATATCGGCTGTCAGAAAACAAGTGAATGTCAAACACATTTGCAACTTGAAAAAATAAAATGACTGTGCCTTAATGAAGTTCATTATAAAAACCATTTGGGTGTCATAATTGCACCATAAGGCCAACATAGAAAAAATAATAATTAAAAATTTCAGGACTCTCATACTGGAGACATCAAAGACCAACAAGAAGTTCGCGACGGAGATGTAGTCAAGGGCAGCTACTCCTTGGTGGAACCAGACGGTACCAAACGCACAGTAGACTACACTGCTGACCCCGTCAACGGTTTCAACGCAGTCGTCCACAAAGAACCCTTGGCTCATGCGGCACCCGTAGCTGTAGCTCATGCTCCCATTGCCGTAGCTCATGCACCTGTAGCCATTTCCCACGCTCCTATAGCTTATTCTCACGCACCCGTAGCATATTCTCACGCACCTGTAGCTTATTCCCACGCACCTTTGGCTACTATCTCTCACGCGCCACTCATTTCTTCGCAATTAGCTGTAGCTCATGCGCCTGTAGCTTACGCGCATGCCCCTGTGTCTTATAGTACTTCTTTTGTACATTAAAAAAATTAAGAAGGAATTGGAGTGAAGACTGAGGAATCTACCTTCATTTGTTCATCATAATCATCATATTTGTAAATAATATTCATTGTAGAAAGAATTTAATTTTCGGGTTCGGGCCGTATCACAGAACTATCATTTTCCAATTCCAATAATGACATTTTCCATAGGATAGTTTGCCAGCTCAATCTAATATAACTTTTGGCCTACGCAAAACCGTCTCACTCTGTAGTGATGTTTAAGCAGACGCCAACTTTAAAATTTATAAAAAAATTGACTTTACATGTTCAACAGTTATTTTCACGAAACAACATAAAATAAAATAAATCAAGTCCTATGCATATCTACGATAGCAGGCTGATGCAGGAGTAAATCCGCATAAGCGGCCACATCCGTCTCTTACAAAGGACAATCTGCGACTGAACTATCATTTTCCGACGTTTCGTCTCATGGGACCAATTCTTTTCTCTTTCTCTTCTTGTTTTGTGGAGAATAATTTCCTTTGACCTTTCATCTCTCTCCGTGACACGGTTTAGATCCAAAAATTTAAATCTTTCTGATATTTTTGGTCTTGAAAGCCTAAAACAAAATACTCATGTGTTTAGTAATATGTTTTGTTCTTCATATTATAAGTATTATGACTATCTTATTCTGTTAATTTTATTTAATTATTGTCATTTTTATTTTACCCAACAATAAATGTTATAAAAATAATATATTTTTTTATTATTCCATCAATCTATTTTCTAATCATCGTACAGAGTGATATTGGTAGACTGACAGTTTCGGGCTGCTGGCCCTCTTCAGTACCAAGAGTCAACTCTGCACGCTGATTAAGAAAACGTTTTTAGACTTTATTCGCAAAAGGAATATAGTCATTAGATCGTTGTTTACTTGTGCGCCATCTATTGCTAGATGTAGACAACTACTCATATCTCTAGTCTGGAGTAGCTAAACCGCGGGACCAAAATTCTGTAGTAAAACTCACTTTTACTTTTCAAAGCACCAAATTTTCACGATTATACAGCAACACAAAAAAAATGGTCAACAACTTTTTCGGAGACTATTTTCGAGTGTATGAGAATAACGTTTTTTAAGGTTATGCCCAAAATTAACCAGATGAGGTGCTATTTTGACCTCAAATTCGTATTAAGCTCCTTAAAATACATAGGAATATAATAGTCTCCAAAAAAGGTGTTGACCTTTTGTTTCTGTGGCTGTGTTATTATTTCCGAATGCCAAAAATAAAGTCCATCATTGATCCCGCTTAAAAGTAACCCCAAATTGAGAAAATTATGAAATCAATTGGACTTTTTGTTTGCAGCAGTATATTTTTATTAATTGCTTTATTTTAATATTGGCAATCCATCGTTATAAAATACCGAAGGTACATAATTTCATTTTTGTATTTTTGACGTGAAGACCTAAATTTTTTAAAAATCTATTATATCGTCGGCTTACAAGTAAAGGGCACTAAGTCAAAAAATACCTATCTATAAAAAAACGTTTGCTTGGGGGATTTACCACTTTAAAAATATATTATACGATTCATTGTTAGTAAGAACAATTTCTTAGTTATCAAAGTACCACTATACAATTCCTCCAAGGAGACTTTCTTCTGACGATTTTGCGGCTATCATAGCGCTTTTGCAACACGGGGGTCATACACAAACACAAGTATCCCAAATCTACAATGTCTCACAAAGTGTTATTAGTCGGGCTTGGAATCGTTTTCAGCAAAGTGGTAGTACCAATATACGGCATGGTGGTGGTCGAAAACGAGCTACAAGTAGGAGGCAGGACCATTTTGTGGTAACCACTGCCAGAAGAAATAGCGAACTTTCTGCCTCCAGGTTTCGTGCAGAAACTGGGGTCTATGTAAGTCTGTCTACTATTAGAGGAAGGTTGCATGAAGCTGGTCTAAGAGCCAGAAGACGTGCTCGACACCCCCTTTTAAACAGGCGGCTACCCGCAGAAGATGAGAAAACAATCATCGTAACTGGGCTGAAGCAGAATGGGGTAACTGTTTATTTACAGATGAATCCAGGTACCCATTATATCACTCGGACAGCCGTATTTTAACATGGCGTGAACGTGGCGAGAGATATTATGAAGAACATATGGCTCCTACTGTTGCTTTTGGAGGTGGCTCTATTACAGTTTGGAGTGGAATTTATTTAGAGTCGCGCACTGAGTTGCTTATCCTAAACCGACAGACTATGAATGCACAACGGTATCACGATTTGGTTATTGAACGTATTGTTGTTCCATTTGCCCTTGAAATTGGTTCTGACTTTGTTTTTGTCGACGATAATGCCACGCCCCACCGCGCACGTATTGCGAGTTTGGCGTTGCAACATCATGGCATCTCTCGAATGGAGTGGTCCCCTTATTCACCCGACTGCAATCCAATTGAGCACGTATGGGACCGTCTCCAAAGGCAGCTTCATGCTCGAAATCACCAGCCACAGACTCTTGAGGAGCTTGCTAATGCTCTTACAGAAGAATGGCAAGCTTTTGATCAAGAGTTTATTCGTTAATTAATTATAAGTATGCCAAGAAGGGTGCAGGCAGTTCGTACAGCAAGGGGGGACCTACCAAGTACTAATTTTGAAGATGGAGAGGCCAACCTTTTATTTTTTTTTAGTTATGTTTCATCTCATTTTTTAAGAATTTTATGATTTATTTTCTTATTGGTATAACTTTTTTCTTGTTAAAGCAATTTCCTTAATTTTTTTAAAAATAATTAGAGTACTTATTAAAGCATATTTTAATAATAAATTTTTGTAAAATATTTTTACTGGTACGTTTTTTTTTTCAAAGAATTTGAATTATCCACTTTAAAAAACGCGCAGTGTATTTCTTTCACTTCATATATTTCTGTTTATATGTTTAATTTTAAAGCAGTATAAATTTTATATTTAAAATTGACTTAACTTACTATTTCCTTAGCGATCTTTATCTTGACTCCAGCAATTTCTTTTGATCCTTTATAAACGACAGAAAAGCACAAGCGGGATAAACCATCAATTTATTAGAGCTTGCAAGCATATGTAGGTCAATAGAGTTTCTTTAAAAGAATATAGATAACTAGCCGAATACCTGTGCGTTGGACAGGGCATTAAGATTAACATTTTTTACCACCTTGGGGGTCGAATATCGAAAATTCCTGAAACACGTATCTTTTCGATTTCAATAAAGAATATTTTTGCCAAATATTGAGATTCTAGATTAACAGGTCTTTGAGATACGAACACTTTTCAAAAAAGGGATGTATTTACAACATTTACCACTTACGACTTAAATATCACGATTTTTACTACCTTGGGCGTCGAATATCGAAAAATCCTCAACCCGTCTTTTCGATTTCGATAAAGAACATTTTTGCCAAATATGAAGTTTAAAAAAAAAACCTTTTAACCCCCGTTTCATTCCCTTAAGGGTTGAATTTCCAAAAATCCTTTCTTAGTGGGTGATTAAATCATAGAAGAAATAAACTTTCCAAATTTTAAGTTTCTAGGTCCAGGGGTTTGGGCTGGGCGTTGATTGCTGAAGTGAGTTAGCATTTTATATAATAGATTAAACTCGAGTTTAAAAACTTTAAAGTACCTATACTTAATTTATTAAATTTATAAAAAAAACACAAAGGCTAGCCAACAAACCACTAGTTAAGGTAACAACTGATCGAGTGACCCTAAAAAGAATTAGCTAAAAATAAGATAAAGTAAACTTAAATCCACAATAAATAATGTATATAGTCGTATTAATGGTGCAGGTCGTTTGCAAAACAACTTTATGCTACGATATTTTAAGAACCCTTCGACACCTAAATTTTAGACCAAAGATTTTCAACGTGGCAAAAAACTTTTGGTCAAAATTCTCTATGTCAAAGTGTTCTTGAAATATCGTAGTATAGAGTTGTTTTGCAAGCGACCTGCACCATTAATAGATGTTATGAAAAAAAAGTCTTTACTAAAATACCATATGCAGTATCCTTACCCTAAAAGGAGATATTTACATGTAGAAATATAAAAAATATTTTACTCCTTTTACTAAAAAATTTATAAAATAAAATTCTTTGGTGTAAATAAATTTAAAAAACAAGTTAGAAGCATGTCCTACAAACTCTTACGAAACGACCGTTTTCTTTTAATCTTTGGCTTGAAAAGAAAAATAGATACAACTTTTCTTGAAAATGTTTACAACGAAAAACACATGTTTAGGTAGAAAGAGAAGCTTCTTCATTGATCGACCCACTTTTACACGCGTTTCTTAAAACCCTTTGCAGACGTCGGGACGCGACAGCGTCGACCCAGAGGACGTTCAACTATGCAAAACAGCAGGAAGCTTCGTTAGGTTGGCTTCTTTTCGCCAGCCTGTGTTTTCAGATATTCAGAAAACGTTTTAACTAAAAACAGTAAATGAGCGTTCATTTTTTATTTAACAATAATGACTTAGTTTAAAGATAACATCTTATTTTAAAACATCGAGTTTGTTTGAAATAATAAATTATTATATTATCAAACTTTAAATTCAAATTTCCGACGGGACGATTCACTAGTGGAAGTAGCTGTACATTTACTTGGAAGTACATATGGAAGTATATGACTTGCAAAAATTTGGAAGTACTTGGAAGGAGTAAAGCGCTTTTTATGTCAAATTTTCGGTCAGGGGTAATCCTTTTCAGAGGAAAGGACCTTTTTCTTTTCAGTCATCAAAACTTTTGGTCAGGGGCAAAGCTTTTTTTAGAGGCGAAGTCTTTTTTGTTTTAGTCATCAACATTTTTGGCCATAGTTATACAGGTAAAGCTTTTTTTAGAGGCTCGTTTTTTTTACATGGAATTGCTTTTGAAGTACTTGGAAGTACAATTATTATTATTATTGTATTATACATGCACACAATTTTTTTTTACAACTACTGTTTGTATAAAATAAAATTATATTTTAATATTATTTTTAAGACTCAATAATAAAAAAGAAAATTTTCTATAAAAATAGCCGTATTCCAGCCTAATAGAGGTTGTAGTTACATAATATCATTATTTTACAATGAGGAACTATAATTAAAACAACCCAGGGATTTTCAGTTTTAATTAACGTACTATAGTATACTACTTTTGGTTAAAATTACCATAAAATTAATTTCAGTTAAACGTCAATAAGCATAACTCAATTGGGATTTCATATCAGCTTGATAAAGCTGAATTCATATTTCATTAATAACACTAATTTGCAGTTTTTACACACACACATTTGACAAGGGGCATGTCACTCTTCATTTTCGGGACGAAATATCGCCTTTTACATTAATCATATCGCCTCGAGATTGCCCAATATCGCCTCGAGATCGCCCAATATCGCCTCGAGATCGCCCGATATCGCCTCGATATCGCCCTCGATATTGCCTCTCGAAGGACGAAAACCTGCCCCTGACTTGCCCCTCGCATTTGACTTTCTGAAATCAAGTCTGCAAAAAAGTATATCGGGATATTTTCGAGATACATACTTAATAATAATAATATTTATTGCCAGAAAAAAATATATAACAGGTACAAATTCTAATTAAATGCTAAAAGGGCAACAAATATGCTAACAGCACAGAAAATGTAGAAACATTTGAGCGTGCATAACAGAAGTAAATAAACATATAAATAACTAAATATAAATCAAGAAATATAAATACATAATTAAATACGAATAAATAAATAACAATACATAATTAAATAAATAAAAAAATTATAGTTAAAAAAAGATAAAGAATAGTTAAATATGATTAAAATAGTTTCGATAATTTCGATAGTTTTGTTTATTTTCGTTCTGTCAAAACCAAAAGTTCAGATTTAGCTAGTTTTTAAGAATAAGCCACTTTCCAACGAGTTATGTACACTATTTGTGCTACGACCCTGAACAAATATAAAGTTTTTTAATTTAATATTTTCTAATTTTTATTACGTATTTAAATAATTTATGAGAAAAGCAAAGCATACAAACCAAAAATTTAATAATTTGTATATTTATGTATTTTTAATATTTTACTTGATTCCCAATAAATAAATTGCGCCTACGCATTACTTTCTCTTGCTACTTGGTGTTGTGCTGTGTTCTGATGCCCTTTTGGGCCTGAGTTTTTTTGCGTTAGAAAGGGTCGTTGAGCAAATAACTTGGGGGTGTTTAGGGCACATGGACGATCGACTTGTCAAATGTGTTCCTTTTGTTAAAAAAATAATATTATTTTTTTGTAGATGATGATTCTATGTGTTTTAACAATAAACAATATTTGATTCTATTCAATATTTTTAATTGCACCAACCAGAAAATAGTTGTTCCGTATTTAACTATTTATTTATTTTTTTTTTTTCAGTGACCATTTATATTTTATGCCATATCTATGTAGGGTTAAAAGATTTAAAAGAAAATTTATCAGATAAATTTATTTATCAGAATAAAAATATTAAAAATTCAGGGGTTAGAGAAAAAAAACATGTAAACTAGTATAATTTTCATACTATGGATAATATGTACATAGACATGTCACATACACTATGTGGTATTAAATAATAGGATTTCTATTAGACAAATCATTTCAAATCTGTATCTGAATCCCAAAGTTTTATTTTAACAATGTCGAGTTTTAAATTTTAAAAACCTGACATTTTCAATAAATCAGGTATATGGATGGAATTTAATTTTCAGAAAGTCCAACTTTATCAGTAGAGTTTTTCAATGTATATTTTTAAAGGATATACAATATTTAAGGAGAATAAATCTTTGTCTTATATTTGCTATACTTTTTTATATTCGCTTTTCATTTGGTCTTTTTACTAATATGGCTTCGCAGTGTTTCCAGCAAAATTTAGATAAACAAAATTGAATGGCGATTTCTCCCGTTAGATAGAAGACATACATACACTCCCACTTTCACCCAACCAAACAAATTCTGTATTTGTTCTTTGTTGAAAAAATACAATATTTACTTGGCCGGGCGAAAAGTGTAACTATATTATTTTTATTACAGAAATTACTGGCGCCATCTAAATTTTAGTAGAATTATCTTATTTTACAGATTCACATTAGCTATGTTCGTTCGTGCCGCTCAGTGCTACACTTTCCGGCCAACCAAATAAATACTGTATTCGTTGTATGAAAAACAAATACAGTATTTATTTGGTTCGCTGGAAAGTGTAGCACAAATGAGACAGAGATAGGGTAGACGTCTTTTGTTTCATAATTCTAGTTGTAGAGAGCTCCATTGAATTGAAAACGAAAGATGGATCCTTACAGAAAAAGTATTTGATATTACAAAACCACTCACGGTGAAATAACAGGGGTACTTTTTTTCATGACATATCTTCAGGAGTAACCAGAATTAAACCAAATCCCTTATCTTCCATAACTGGAATTCAATGGATACAACTCTGATTCTAATAATATTTTTATTCCAGACCTTATAATAATATTTTTATTCCAGGGTAGCTATTCCCATTTCGGTGAATTTTATTCACGCGCGAAAGCCAACTTCATAGTAGTTATTCTGATGAATTGATTGGCCTAGACCGTGTAGCTCCGCCCATATTCATCGAATTATCAGGCGGAAAAAATCCGCTCGAAACCAGAATAGACCCCCAGACCTTTCTCTACAAGGATCCATCGTCCGATCTTTGTCAGTTTTGGTTACTATTTTTTTTTTTTTTGAAACACCGTGTTCGTCCAAGGTTTTTACATTTAATATCCTTTTTAGTAGGAAAATATTTTCAAATTGCAAATTTCAATAGACTACATCGGCTAACTTAAAATTCGGTTAGATTTAAAATAAAATAAGTTTTCTCTATACACTATTAATAGTAATATAATATAATATAATATATCGTCGGCTTACAAGTAAAAGGCACTAAGTCACTTTTTTGCAAAATTGGGATTTTAATAGCACTGTAGTAAATTTTTGATGATCTATGTATAGGTAAACCGAACTAACTTCTAGGTGGACTGCCAAGGGAGTTACCCACTATACAAAACGTACCAATTTGATTTTGATTAAAATTTTATCTGGCAATAGGCACTAAGTCACTTAGTGCGTTTTACTTGTAGATTATTTCAAATGTTTCTGCACTAAGAGACTTTCTAAAAAGAGTTAATTTATAAAAATATGATTGTTTGAATCATTTATATGATACAATAACTCGTTATTTATTGTACTGACAAACGCATTCAAATTTTAACTGATGGATTATTTTAATTTTGCTCTTAAATCCTTGGTTACTACAAAAATAACAAGAATTGAGAAAAAAACTAAAGTTCGCGGCAAGTTCGGAAAACATCCCTTAGAATTGCACCGTGAAGTGTTTTATCATTAATTCATTAGAATTATTGACTTTAGGAGATGCTTCTTTGCCGGCACAGCCGATGGCCTCTGAAAACTGTCTTAGTTCTGGCATAGTAAGCAGTTTCATATAATTAATACTAATTAATTTTATTAATTTTGGAAACGTTCTTTAAACAATCCAAACCCTTCTTTTAAAAATCTAGTTTTTGAAAATGTATGTAAACATCTTGTTTTCTACTTTATAGTTATATATTACGTTTAATTAATAGAAGGGTTTTAATTTTAAATAGTTGTTTTTTATATTATTTTATTGACTTAGTGCTCTTTACTTGTAAGCCGACGTCGTGGGCCTACAAGTAAAAGGCACTAAGTCCATGTCTTTTTTCAAATTTAGTTGAATTAAACTACTTCAATTTTTCTTTATTTAACTGCAAATGGGACATCATTATGTCCAAACATGTCATTGCAATTTGCGGTAGTTTTATTCCAAAAACAATTATTACAAAAATTAAAAAACAACAATGAAAGTTAAATTTGTCAATATCTCAAAATCAAGTTTTTGGACTTAGTGCTCTTTACTTGTAAGCCGACAATATTATACTCTTACATTTAAATTAAAAAGTTAATATGCAGTTAATAAATTTATTTTATTTGAAAAACACGCGGAACACAACAATAAACAATGCTAATGAAATTAGAAACACATGTTAATGTTTTAAATCAGAAACCATATTATATTTCAATGTAACGTGATCTTATTAATGACAAATGCATCAACTGCATGCTGTTTCAATAGATAATTGTGTTATCAGAGTCCTGATTATTTAGTGAGGAGGAGACTCTCCGGAGATTTAATATTGTAATATTTATAAAAGTCTTTATTATAAGTACCGCCTTTAAATATGGCATAAATGACCATAGTGGCCTAGTTGGCTGGCTTACAGCCTCCCCACCCTTACTACTACTACCCCCTTATTATTATACTTTTTAGTCCAATTTATTTTATACTTTTTAGTCCATTTTAAAAAAAGTGTTATATTAAAAATTTCATTTTTATTTAAATAATTATTTTTGCTCTACAGCCCAAACGGATCATTTGCGGATATATATTTACTCAACAAAAAACGTTTGTTTTCATGTGCTCTACCACCCCTTAAAGTTTGTCGGTATGTTTTCGGGACACTCTTTACGTTAGGCATAAAAGTATGTATGCCTTGCCTGCGCCTTCGCCAAAATTAACAATTTCAGATAATAAAAGTAAAAATTCCGTTTATTGAATTAATAGTTATAAATTATAATATATTATGACTGACAAACTGCTATCCAATCAAATCGCTAAAAAACAATTGAATCGCTTCTTTTGCGCGCGGTTTCATTTTCAAATTAGCTTAGTGTTTTAATTAACTGGTGTTAAAATGTATTTGTTAAGAAAATATTAATACTTCTGAAACCGTTCTATAAATATTTTAAATATTGAAATTGATTTTACAATTGAAATGTTGTGTTTGTGATTTATTTCAGTGGATGAATACAAATTAACCAGTTACCATATGTTTTGAGGTTATGTTATAGAAGAACAAAAGTGACCAAAAGGTCATATTTATAAATATTACAGTAAAGAAAAAGCTTAAAAATAACAAGTTCTAGTTAGCGGGGTCGATAAAACCTTAGGGCCACATAAGTTCAACTTTTAGCCCGCAAAAAATGAACAAAAAGTGACGCTTTTAGAATCAATCGAATAAAAAAGAAGTTTTAAACTGCTCAATAAGCATTTGTGTTGTCAAAATAGCAATAGAATAGTAGATATAAAAGTTAATAAAAGTTTGACATGTATTTCTTTGAGCTAAGTTTCATCTTAGAATATAATTTAACTGAAATCTAATTACAGGGTTTCCAAAAGTATCCATAACTAGTATTTTTTAAATGGTTTACCACATATATTTTAGTAAAGTTACATTTAATATGATTATATTATAAAGTTAAACTTAAATAAAAAAAATAGATAAAATATACAGATTTATTATACACGGTGTGGGATAAATCAACCAAATTGTGGCGCTATTAACAGCGATATCAAAATGAAATTTGTACCAGTTAATACGGACCAAGTTACCTTCTTATTGATTATCAAAGATCATTTTCCAATACAAAAACACTTATTCAATTAAATAAGAAAAAACTCAGAACTATTAACAGTTTTCTAACTGGTCATGGTACTATCAACAATCTTCTTTATAAAATAAAAATTGTCCAAAGCAAACGCTGTAGATTCTGCGGCTATGATAAAGAAACTGCATCCCACATTTTGGGACAACGTCCTGTGTTCTCACAAAAAAGATTGCGATTTTTAGGTTCACCATCAGTGCAACCTAGCGATTTAGTCGAACTTTCATTGGGGCAGATCATTGCCTTTCTAGATGCCTGCCCCCATGGAATATCATCCTAATCAAATGATGTGTCATCTAGATGACTGCGGCATGCACAATGGATCTCAGGTCTGAGTGCCGTGGCTATTACTTGGTAATAACCACACCGCTTCTGATGATGATGACCTTCAATTGACCCTAAACAAAAATTTTCTACCCTTTTTTGGTTTTGAGCTAGACCTCCACACGTGTATTTTTTTTAGTATAACAACGTTTTAAATGCCAAAATTAAAAAATATATAATAGTTTTTTTTACTAAAAACATTTATGGTTTATTTATAATAAACTATATCGTCCATGATACTGCAAAACCGCGTAACGTCTAACTGCAATACCGCGTAACTAATGAAAGTAGCAAAATCAAGAATTTGCACAAGCGTGATCTACACAATAAATGGCGTATATTGAGTTAATATTTGTGAGAAATAACCATTTTAAAAAGCCTTTTAAGCTTTTTAAATTTATTATTTCTCATTTAAAAATTCATCAAGTAGGTCAGATATTTATTTGAAAACCGCGTTGACAACAATTTGACGTATGAATTTTTAATTGTATTTTTTAATAACGCATATAGAATGGATTTATGCTTAGAAATAATAGAAAGTGAGGCGGATCCTGAGATGAAAATGCATGTAGATCCAGAGGACTGCAAGAAAATTAGAAAAAGGAAGAAAAAAGCCGATTCAACACAGTGGAAAAGGGAATTAAACAAAAAGCAGAGAATGATGGGCCAGGAATACACCGGGTTTAGAAAACAGAATGAAAAAATTGTCCAGGATGTATCAAAAGAAGAAAGGAAGTTAGGACCTGCATGTATATCAGAATATTGTAAAAATACGAACGTATTCAACTGTAATATGTTTACAGAAAAGAACAGAGAAGATTTATTTTAAGATTTTTGGAAAATGACGTGGGGGTAGAAGAATGTGTTTTTATTATCAATGATAGACGTAGAAGGAACCATTAAGAAGAAGAAATTAAATGGAAATGTTTCGAGAAGATCCGAATCAAGAAAATACTACCTGAAAATTAACGATCAAAAGAAAAGGGTTTGCAAAAGTATGTTCCTTAACACACTCGGAATAAAAGAATGGACTATTCGGTATTGTATAGAAAATAGAGCTCCAAATAAACCAAAAGAAGAAAATAATGAAGACATAAAATTAAGTAATACTATTGGTATATCATTGTTATAATATTTTAGTTTAATAAATATTTTATTAGCCAGCTTAAAGTATAATATTTTTACTTTAAAAAGCGTTACTTTTCTGTTATTAATATAATAAGTTTTTCCTTCTCCTGTCAAATTTTGTTTCTAAACCTTACGCGGTTTCGCAGTTAGACGTTACGCGGTTTTGCAGTTGGACGTTAAGCGGTATTGCAGTATCATGGACGATATAATAATAATAATAATAATAATATTTATTGCATTTAAGTTTCACAATATAAATAATAAATAATTTGCAACAAATATGCTAATATGCACTAAAATTTACAAAGTAAATTTGAATGTGCGTATATAAAAATATGTTAAACAAAATACTATATTTCAAATTTAATTTATAAATTGTATAAATATGAAATGCTTTTATTATTTGATATTTAATCTAAAATTAATCAAACAATTTATTCTGAAAATAAAAAAATAATTATCTATGACTGCAAACATGCTATTTTAAAATAGATAGCTATGTATACTGCAATTTTTAAAATATAATATAGATAAAAAAAATGTACGAGTACCTCGATAAGTACTATTGTTATACATAATACATACAGAAAAATGTTGTTAAGTGATTTATGAACAAAAAATAAATAAAAAAACCTATCAAATATGCATAACTGATGACAAATCTACAATAAAATGTGGTGAGCGATTTCTGGGCAACACTGTATAAATGCATAAATGTATTCACGTGTGCAGTCGGGTTAATCCATGGTAACTCACGTTACAGCCGCAGAAAAATTACACTTTCTTTTAAATATTTTTTTACATTTATATTAAAAATTGTTTGTTATTTTTATTATTTTTAAAGACTGTTTGTTAAAAATAATAATGTAATGAAATATTTAAAAGAGTTCTTTTTTCTGCGGCTGCAACGTAAGTTATAGTTTGACGCACGGATCTGTGGCTACGGGAAATATGTTTGGAATATATGCGCAAGTGGAAGGGCCGTTGTAGGCATGCACGCCCTATAACGCTTTTGACGGAAAGAAGAGAGCGTGAATGATTCATCCCCCTTTCGTCGGAGACTTTCTTTACAGCACTGCCAAGTGGACCCGTCCCACCCCGTCTGTAACACTGCTGTAACTTATAATGCCTCCGTCTAATTAAAAATTTTAATGTATTACAAATTATTTGTTTTACTATTGCAGAAAATTTAGCATCCGGCATTATTTTTTCTAGAAAACTAAAGAGTGTGACGTAAATAAATCATCATTATCACTTTTAAATTGCAATGAATTATTTTACAGTCTGATTATCCAAATAATATTGCATATATCATAAACAGAAATAGTTTATTATTTTAAAGTTTTACTATTTACACCAGAAGAAATAGTTTGAAAATAATAAAATGTTATGAGGAGTCAAAAATACTGCAGTCAAAAAAAAATACGTATACCTGTAAGCATAGGTTCATTTAAACAAAAGTAATTTCTTTTTTCAAAAAAATTTTGAAAAAATATATTTTTTATTCGATTGATTCTAAAAGCGAGACTTTTTGTTCATGTTTTACGGGTGAAAAGTTTGTGGCCCTAGGGCCAAAAAGTTTTTTTCGTCCGCTAACTAAAACTTGTTATTTTTAAGCCTTTTAAAAGAAGATGCCTTTACTGTAATATTTATAAAGAAATTTGACCTTTTGGTCACTTGAGGTCTTGAACTAACTGTTTTTTTTGCCAGATACAGTTATTTTAATCATTTCATACAAAATAAAAATTTCTTCTATAACATAACCTTAAAATATATTAACTGATTAGTCTGTATTCATCCACTAAAATAAATTAAAAACACAAAATTTCAATTTTAAAATTTCAATATTTATAATATTCATAGAATGGTTTCAGTAGTATTATTATTTTTATAACAGACACATTTTAACAGAACAATTTTTACCAAAACCAATCCCAGCTTAAAACTTGAAATAAGAAAGTCCAAATTTGAAGTCTTTAGCTAAAAGCGTTCTCGAGTTTTCGAGGTCACCTATTTTCCGGACAGAAAGTTTTTTGGGGGGGGGGGGAATTACCTTTTTTGGATATAAAACACCGAGAAACGTAAAAAAGCAATAATTTTCTTTAATTTTTTTTACTAATGCAAGACTTTACTCGGAGAAAGTAATAAACCCTGTATACAGTGCAAAAATAAAAAACATGAAGACTTCTGACATTAATAAAATAAAATCTAAAAATAATATTCAAAATCAATAATTTGTTGGTACTTGGTACACCTTGGTCTTAGCAAACCCATTACTTTTATTAGACGGTATCATATATCGCAAAAGACGAATCTAATAAAACCCTGAAGGTTTCACAAATAAAATAAAAAACGCAATTTGAGAATATTTCTAGACTCTCTAGCTGTAGGAAATTCTATACACGTTTATGCGATGCGAAAAAGTTTTTAGCGTTTCATATAAAATCAAAATTCATACTGTTTACTTTAGGAGTCGATATTGGGCCAATATTACTACAATTCCTAAATTTACGGAATATTTTTTTGCCGTTTTCTGTATAGAATACATACTATGCAAAATGCGCTATATCCGTTGAAATAAACCGAAAACTCTGAATATACAAATTTAATATGTATATTGTTCATTGAACAATGTTCAACGAACTAAGAACTCTTCTTTCTAGAATGGGCATACCGTTAAAATAAAGTATCGCCAACATCTCGGTTTGTTTGTAAACAAATAGTAGGTATATTCAGGCCTGAACAACAACAATTACCAGTAACTCGTATTGTTGTCTCTGTTAGAACAAAGATGTGCGAGTAAGACAGACGAATGTTTATGTACGTTTTTGTCAGTTTTTACGAATGAAATGCCTATTCTAGAGAGAAGAGTTATTAGTTCGTTGATATTGTTATAAAATTTATCAAATTCCTACTACCGTGCTGAGCACAGAGGTGGAAACTTACTTTTTTGTCAAAAATGAGTTACGATTCCAAGATCATCATAACAATCGATGAATATTTTTATCAAATTATTAAACGATTTAAATATTTTTTTCATAATAAAATTACTCTATTAAAGTTGCCATATCTTCTTTAAAGTTGTCAATTACTAAGAAAATTTGCCGCATCTATCGTAACTTAAGAAGTTACGATAAAATACTAATAATTAACGAGATACGTTTATTTTGCCTTAGTAACGGTAAGTTACGGCAAATGTCCTTATTTATTTATTTTTTTTATTATTATTATTTATTATTAGTAATAGTTATTAAAAAAAATCGGGACTTTCGTTGACAATTAAATTGCTGTATCCGGTGCAATATTTTATTATTTAAAATAATTTATCTTAATAAGTATTTTTATAACAAAAGAAGATCAAGGTACGTAAAATTATATAATATTCGCTAATAAACATTTTTTTCTTCATTTTTTATTATTAAGTTTATAATATCGAATATCCTTAGTTAAAAATAATAAATTTTAAAATGGTAACTATAAAAATTTCCATTTTACCGAGTATTTTACTATTAACATTTTTATAACATTAACAACTAAAATAACCTTTCTGAATCAAATCAAATTTGACTTGGAATATAATTTTTAGTGACTGAGAACATTGAAAAAACTGTTAAAATCTCAAAATGGCCAAAATATAAGTTAGCATTTCTGTGCTGAGCACGGCAGTATAAAAGTACCGATTATTTTATCCTATTATTTGTAATAACTTCGTCTGTATTAAATATGACGCAGTAGTATAAAATTAAATGAAAAATAATGAAAACCTGCACTTTATAAAAGCAAGATAATTTTTTAATATCACATAAAGCGAGCTCGGTTTATCTTTTAGCTGAGATGAGCATCTGCCAAGGTTAATCATAGCCTATAACTATTTCTGGGAAAAGTACATCAAATTGAAGCAAAATAATGATCGTAGGAAACAAAAGTAATAGACTATTAGGTACTATTTCGTGTATAAATTTCGGAAGATTTTCAAAAATCTCAGCAAAAATCACCAAATTTTTTTAAATCTTATCAAAAAACTTATAAATATTTTTTCACGTGATACAAATATTTTGGAAGTCCGTGTGGAAATGTATGTAGTAGTTCACCTATCGCAGGGGCTCATCTAAGGTCCATTATATCCCTCGAAGTTTTACTTCTTAGGATATAATGAGCCCTCGAATAAGTATAAATTTAATATATTTTAAAAAGCGCGGTCATACATTATAATACAAAATATTAGGCAAGTTTTATGATATGTATGTATAACAATTTAGCCAACAGAATCTTCAAATTCAAAGGATTGGCTGATTTTTCTTGCATGGCATCAAACTTGCCTGATGTTACGTATAACTAAATGTTATAAAATAATAATTATATACCAAGGTAGAGAAGACATTTTTTATAGCCGAGCGCATTAAATTCCGAGCTGCGTAGCAGCGAGGGATTTAAGAGTGCGAGGCTATAAAAAATGTCTTCTCTATAATATTATTCTCTACCGTGGTTTACATATTATTTTTTTCACTACTAGCGCATTTATTCTTATTATTTAACATTTTTATATCAATAATGAACTAAAATGTTTGCTGGATCTTAATTAACCGCGCAAAAACAAGTAGCCTTGGAAATCGCCATTTCTGAAAGCAAATGAATAAACTGATTTATTCACTGAAAGTTGACAGTTCTAGTGGGTGGCATTTTGGTATTATATTATATATTATATTATATATTTAAAAATGTGTGAAAACATCGGTAAGTTGTTTATTTACTGAATAATATGTTCTATTCTATTATAATTAATTAATTTATAATATTTGCCATGCTCATTTTTTATCCAATGACAAAATATTGTTACATTTTGTTCATTAAAAATTATAAGCAATGACATGTCTTTGCAGTTCCAGGAAAATCAAGTGGCAGATATCAACTTTTTATAAAATTTACTCCTAGGAGAGAAAAAATTATTATTGCTATAGGTGAAGAAAATTGATTTCACAGTCTGAAAACATGATAAATAATGGTATGTTCTAAAGCTAGTAGTGTAAAAACATATTTAAGGTTGAGAAAGAATGTTATTTTTTGTAGGTCATAGAAAAAAAGATTTCTTAAAAGCAAAAATGGAACATTTATATATTTCTGATAGAGCTTTTTCCTTGAGATCTTCGTAATGCAATCGTAAACAAAAGAATTGAAATAAACTTACCTCTGGCATTCGTTGCAGAATCTGCTATTTTCTGGAACGCCTCCAAGTAGGCTGTGACAGCTAGGATCGTTGCCCTGGAAACACATATTATGCATCAGAAAAATAACAAAAAAAAACTGAAAATCGTACGATTCCATCGAACTTACTTTAAGGCAAAAAGATTCGGATAAGTTTTAAGGTTTTGATTATTTTGTTGTTATATTGCTTTCCCATTTTGAAATTTTCAATATTTTGGGAAAGCCTTTTTATATTTAATAACCATTTATTTTAAAAATAATATTTTCGGTCATTATAAAAAAGTAACCAGCAAATGTAACTAAATTTTAATTTGGTTTCACCAAAATTGCTAAAATTATATAATATGCGATTTTTTTCGGAAAAAATAGTAAAGCCGTGTTGTTATGTTTGTAATTTACTATTATCGTACAAAATTTAAAAAAAAATCACCAAAGACATTTTAAGGAAAATCGATTTTAGATTTTTGTTCATTAGTACGTTTATTTGGCAAAGTAGAGAAAAAATCCTTGAGCAACCCCTAAAAATCTTAAGTTTATTGATTGCTTTTGATATCTTAGACGGTATGGCATGTAGGCATGTGGACGGACAGACCAACACACCGACGGAGGGACAGGCATAAAAAAATCGTTTTTTCGGAATGTAGGTATAAACTTTTTTTATCGCCATAACAATACTTTCTTCTTTCCGAGGTTACTCGAAAGTTAAAAGAGAAAATGAAAAGAAAATAAAAACAAATTTTTACAGTTATTTAAAATCATTAGTTTTATTGGCTTTTAACGACGATTTTTATATAGAAATATTTGCATATAGCCTTGATTTTCAATACAATACAATATAATAATTGTAAAATAATGTAAAAATACCTTACTTTACTGACTAATGTTACCATACATGACTATACTTAATTCAAGAATTTGTGTAAATGTGTAAATTTAATTTATTGTAAAATAATGTAAGAATAGTTTTTTTTTGTAAAGCGCAGTAAATCAATTTAAAGTTACACAAAATTACAGCATTCATGTAAAATTACACAGATTTACAACTATTATCAAGTACAGATATGTAATTTTACAGTAAGTTACAAGTCGGTTTATTGTATAATGGTATCTAACATACTGTTTCTATGGAAAAAAATTACGAATCGGTCCACGGCAACTAGGCAAGGATGCTTTCCTAAAAATGGGTTAGACTTGCCAAAATTCATGTTCGTTTATAATACACAGGCCCAAAAAGTTGTCCGTGCTGGGATTGAGACCCACCTATTCTTATGTCTTTTGGAATGTTGGAGACGAACCTGCCATAAAAAAGGCACCTTGTGAGTTATTTTTTTTTGCTACAATGAAATTGCAGATGATATTTTCACAATTTTAGACAGTTCTTTCAGTGTAGTATCCCAAAATATAAAACAGTTGTCTGTGCTATCATAAAACGGCATTTCATGAGCTCATTTTTTTGCTACACTGAATTAAGATAAGATTTTTACCATTTCAGACAGTTTTTTCAGTGTAGCAAAAAAATTATTATCAATTAAGGAGGCTATTAATAAACGAGAATAGAATACTGAATATAAATATATCTTGTAACAAGAATCTAATTAGGCCTTCCAGTCAACAGTGACTTTCATATTTCACCACATCCTGTAACTACGGTGTTTTATTCTTAATTCCTCTTGAATTACATGAAAATAATACGAATTTATCACAAGAGATACATTTTTTATAATTGATATCGACAAAAGTACCGGATATATACCTACTTTTAACGTGTTAAAGCCTATAACATACATTAAAAACGCTTTAGTTGGTAGTTGAACTTTAAGCCTAAAAATGCCTTTTCGTAAATGTTTTCCTTGGCTAGAAAAGAAGTTATATTTGTCATGAAAGAAATTGTAGTTAGAGATTACAGATTTTTTTTTAAGTCTATAGACTATTAGTTTTCTCAAATGGTTAAAATCCATTCCAAACCTGAGATTTTTTTACACTTTCTTTTACACATATTACACCCTTGCTGCAAAAGTGACAACTAAAAAAAAAACTGTGGTATGGTTTGTTTTGTACCTCTGTACTTTTGAATGATAACATATACAAACTCCAATTTATTACTGGAATATAGAGTATCTTATAAACTAATTGGAATACTTAATTGGAGTTTGTATATATGTTATCATTCATCAAGTAGAGGTACAAACCAAACCATACTACAGTTTTTTTTTGAGTTCTGTCACTTTTGAAGCATGGGTGCGATATTTAAAAAATATACTTACTTTAGTGATGAATGTAGTTTGGTGGCTTTGGCAATCAGGTCTTCCCATAAAGGCATCCCGTTCTAAAACAAACAAAAAAGTATTAAAATAAAAATTTTAAAAAAATTATAAATCTTATTGTTTTTTTTTTAATTTTTTTAGTATTTAAGATGCAAGTTTTTCCAGTTTTATTAGGATAGAAAAAAATAAAAACGTACATAACTGAAACTAAAATAGAATTTATTACATAATATGACATAAATTTTTATTTATAAATAAGCAAGATTTATTTTTAACAGTGTTGCAACTTGGAACTAATACGTAAATATTTTGTATATGGTTATAAACTTTTCTTCATTTGCAAATTTATTATAATAATAGAATAATAGTCAGATTTATTGTTATAAATAACTTTCAGCAATTTAATATAAAACTGGAGTAGGTCAGTACCCTATAATAATAATTGAAAAATTCAGACAGAAAAAATATTTCTACATCAATAATAAATAGTCCAGGCACTGGGTAGGTTCTGACTTGCAAAATATCAAGGAGAGTTCTAATTTGGTAGATCTGTACAGTTTGGTGTCCTTAATCCTTATTCCAAGTATTCGACCTTGACCGACCGCCGCTCGCGCCGCCATATTGAAAAAATGGTACCGAAAACCAGTTTTTCGAGAATATCTTCTCTCCAGCGCCACCTAGGTTTAAAATAGCTATTACAAAAATTATAGGGCATGAAATTTCCTTCAACTTTTATAGGAAACATTTTTCAAAATTAAAATAATTTATTTTAAGTGTTGATATTTATTTTAATCGAATTTTTAATTTCTATTAATTTATGAAAACTAAAAAAATATAACCAAATACAACAAAATTAAAATTTATTTTTTGCACGACCAAGACTAAAACCTAATTTTACGCTTTCATTTTCGGGACTAAACTTGCCGTTTTTCTCCCTAGGGAATAAAAATCACGGCAACCTTGATAATATTAAAATATTATACTTACTATGTGCTTTGCTGGTTCAAAAATTAGGTTTGGTGGTGTTTTGTAATAATTTAGCGATTCAAACCAATTTATTTGATTTTAACAAAGAAAACCTTTAAAAATAGCATTGTTATAACAATTTATACATAACTTAAAATTTATCATCTTCGTCCATTTTTTTGACGTTTGTGTCAACCATATTAAAAACAATTGAAATCGCGATAGCCATGAAACTGACTTTTCGCAATTTACAGGCATCTTGATTTAATTACGAAAATAAAACAACCGATTTTAGACGCGTGGTTTTTAATTTTAATTTTATCTAGCTACCTAAATTATCTTTGGTCCTGCAAAAAATAGTGTATATACCTCAGGGCTAAACTTGGCTGTTTTAGTACCTTGCATTTCTGTTTCCCTCGCTCGCTACGCTCGCTCAGGAATCACTAATGCAGCGGGACTAAAACAGTCAGTTTAGTCCCTTGGTATATAAATAACTATTAAATTGTTCAATACAAAATTTGCATTTTACATTTTTGCGAGCATTTTTGTAATCTAAATAGCGTAAAATAAATGTCACTGAACCTATTATACAATGTCATGACAAATATGATTTTTTTACAACCATGATATATTGCCTTTATCATACTTCCTATGAATATACATTTTAAAGTAAACGAATTGCCTAAATAGCTTGTAAGTGATAAAAAAAGATTGTAAGACTTACAATGTAAGTTAAATTATCAATAGCAATTTCCATGCAATTTCCTTTCTAAAATATGTGCTGAAATGACATGCTCGTAAAAATCACATTACATGTTTATCATGGAAACAAGTCGTGAAGATATGTAATGCTACGCATTCCATTATATACTATTCACAGTATATTGCATTTTAACAAATACTTAATAAAAAAAAATTGAAATGTTTATTTTTTTTTAACTTTTTTTTTCAAACTAAAAAAAAATCAAAATTTTTTATATTTTTATTTTTTTTTGCGATTTTTTTTTATTAAAAATTATAGTTTTTTATTTTTAAAAAAAGTTTAACCCCCCATAACTTTTTTTTTTGGGGCGATTACTTTCAAACACAATAGGGATCTTCCCCTCATAGAACTTGATTTTTCCTAAAAATTTCATGTCGATCGGATTATTCGTTCTTGAGTTATCGTTGCAAAAAACGTGACATCGGACAGACGGGCATTTTCAAAGTTTCTTATTTTTTCATGGAACACATTAATATAGTGCTCTCTTCTTTCCGTCAAGAACGTTATAAGGCGTGCGTGCTTAAAACGGGCCTCCCACTTGCACACACATTCCAAATATATTTCCCGTAGACACAGATCCGTGCGTCAAACTATATTCAAGAATTTTTTGTCTAGCACGTTTCTTTGGCGATTTTGGGAAATTCGAAACTACCGTATTATACTGTTCTAGCACAGGTGCTGTGAATAGTATAATAATAGTATAATAGTAAAAATGGGTACTGTTCTCGCGAATATTCAATAAGATACCTAATAGGTATTACCTATTACACGTCGATCAGAGAGAATAAAGAAGAAAGAAATAAGGATAATAAATTACAGTTATATAATAATGTACGTTTTGTTATATAATTAATCAACACTTAAAACATGGCCGACCTTGATCTTGAAAAAAAAATCAAACAAAATGATAACATGACAAAGAGAAAGTCCGGGGGCGGACTGGCCATTGGGCAAGGTCGGCAAAAGCCGACTGAACCACACATACACACAGAAAAAAATGTATAATCAAATAATTATAATCTTTAATTTACCCCCCTAATAGGGGGTGTGTTAGGGGGGTAGCCAGAATATGAAATCTCTACAGCCTTGAATAACGCGAGAACCGAGGTTTGAAGGTTATGAATTTTGGTACATTTTGCGTTACGTAATACTTGAACTTTCGCTTATATGAAAGATAATTTAAATTGGTCAAAAAATGTTACAAACTATTTTTTTCTAAAATCCATTGTTTTCGAAATATTGGCGTTTAAAGCAGAAAAAGGTTTCTTTAGCATATCTCACTTATTTATAACCGGATTTCAAAAAAATATATTTTAAATGAAAGCTGTTTTTAAGCCCTATAAAAAATGCTATATACAGTTTTTTGCTAGAATATGACGTTTTGGAGATACAGACTTTCAAACTTAAATAAATTATGCAGGTGTATTAATGGTTGCCTATTCACGTGATCACACAACTTTCCTTTTCATAACGTTTCAAATTAGTGCCTAGTGCCGATGTTTTGACAAGGTACTTGCAACTGTTCAGCTGTTTTTTTAATTAAAATTTATATTAGTTTCCTTTTAGATGTTAGTATTCTTAAAGGAAAAATATTTGCTTAATTCAAATAACTAATATTTTTTAGGGAGATAATTTTTATATTTTCATCCAAGAAAAATGCATTATCTCAACAAAAAACTATAATTTATAGTCTATAAATATTGGTTTTGTTATATTCAAAACGATAAAAAGGCATTATTCTTTAACACGTTCGCTGCCGACAACCCACCTGGCGGGTTCACTACCTAATTATATTCAATGCCGAGAGCCCACCTGGCGAGCTTACTGTAGACTTGATTTTAATGCAAAAAAAAATTCCCGGCACCTGGGGTGAGCGTCTATTTATATTGGCGGCAGCGAACGTGTTAAATAAGAACTTTGGGATGAAGGACTCCGGTCGATGTACATTTGTAGTAACAATAAACAATATTTATTATTATTTATTTAAGAAATTTCCTGTCCTGTCCTGTCTTGTTTGGTGGCAAAATCGAGAGAAACTGCTTATTTCAAGAAATTAAAGCCTTTAATCAAAACAATAAATATTCTCAAATTAAATTACATAATATTTTGTTTAAAGAATATGGTATGAATCAAAGGAGAATATATATATATATATAATATATATAATAACAGCCCTGACAAACTTTATTCTTTTTTAACCATTTCAGGCTCACAATTTCCTTTTTTTTGTTTTTAAGCAGTTTACGGCCCCCTTTAGTCATTGTTCCCACCTACTTACAAAAACTTTTTGTCAAAAAGCCAGTCCGCGCCTGGAGAAAGTGCCATATAACGTTATGGACCAATTAATCTGCATACAATTAAACATTAGTTCGTATAAAATCTGAAAGATGTAGACACACGTTTAGTTATGGAATTTAATTATTTTCATTTTATACCTATCCTGCCCTGCTTAATTAAAACGTCCTAACATTTTTTTCATTTTCGGCTTATCTGCATACACCGGATGTTCTATTCTCCCCTGTTCCCACCAGTCAGGGAAATCAGGAAAGTCAGGGAAATGGAAATTGAAACCTGGAAGTTACAGAATTTGCAAATTCGGCCAATTACACCGGCACACAAAAAAAAAATTGTCTGTACACCGGGCGCCACCTATCTACGGGCATGTTTTTCGACCGGCTGAATACGAATTTCAAGTCAGTTTAGGCCGTCCAGCCTTCAATTTCGAGTAAATTGCAAAAAAAACCAAAAAAATAGCGAAAATTCGATGTTTTGGCAAGAAAAAAAAAATTACTCGAAATTGAAGGCTGGACGGCCTAAACTGACTTGAAATTCGTATTCAGCGGGTCGAAAAACATGCCCGTAGATAGGTGGCGCCCGGTGTACAGACAATTTTTTTTTTGTGTGCCGGTGTTATTTAAAAAAGTCAGGGAAAATAGCAATGTTAGTTAGGACGTTTTAACTAAAGAGGGTAGTATTCATTCGATACCTACGTGATGTGTGTATATATGAATATATTTATTTATTTGTTCATTATAAATTATACTTTATAATACAGGAATTTTAATATATTTTAAAAAATACAAGTTTTAATTAAAATTGGACTTTAAATCGATTTTAATACAATTCTTTGCATGAAGGGATATAAACTCCAACCACCCTAATCAGGTATAAAATAATCAAGATGTCCAAACAAAACGACAAAATCGAGGACAAAATCTTTTGTATTACTTATTTACAATAGAATTTCATAAATGAGTTCCCTAAATTGGGTATTTTAAATACTTTTTAGCCTTGATTTTGTTAAAAATAATTAAATCCGGCTCGAAGGACCAATGAAAAGTGTTTTACTTCCGAATCTAGCATTTTTAATGAGTATAGAAATTTTTAAGACGACATATAGGTATACGTTCGGTACTAATTTTCATAAGCATCTACCGAAAGTTAAACAAAAGACGTCTCCGTTCTGAAAAAATACTTTCGGTTTATGTATTGGAAGGAAACTTCATGTACAATACATATTTTATTAATTTCAGTGACTTGACAGATAGTAACGTAACCACAAAAACAATTGGGAATTATTTTTATTCTCAAGTTTAACGCATCACCTTTATTATGGCCGTTTAAAAACCTTTGTGAATGTCATGGCCGAAACCTTTTCTTAGATTGACTTGCCTTTGAAGGCAGCCTTTCTGCAAGCCTCGCCACTCGGCTTTCAAATAAGACTTGTCCAGCAAAGTCGCTCTTTCGGACCTTGGTACAAAATTGACTCTTTCATTATCCCTTTACGAAATATTACTTTTCTATCTTGATAAGAGAATTGCAAGCGAAAGTTAAACATGTTAGGTGGTTCCTAGCTATGAAAAACTTTCGTGCCCTGGACAAAAAAGTAAAAAAACGCCAATAACACATCTTCAGTTATTATAGAAATGCATTTTCTTAATACTTTTTTATTGTTCTTTGTAAATTATGCCAAGTAAATAAAAGAAACCTGCAGGAAATATTTGAGGCTTCTTCAATTAAAATCATTTTGATCTCATTTAAAACCAAATATTCCCTTTCAGGTGCTCGCAGTTTTTGAATAGCCTCGGCTATGCCTCGGTCATTCAAAAACACCTCGCACCTAAAACCAAACTTTCGCATCTGGTAATGTAAATAACTATTATTTCAGTGTAACAAAAAAATGAGCCATTGAAGTGCATTTTTTGTGACAGATTCTTGTTCACCATCTCATAATACATAAGAATAGGTGGGTCTAAACCCCAGCACATACCACTCTTTTTTTGTGGCCCCAGACAGTTTTTCCAGTGTGGAAAAAAAATGAGCCTATGAAGTGCCTTTTTTATGACAGATTTGTGTTCAGCATCCCAAAATACATAAGAATAGGTGGGTCTCAACCCCGGCACAGACGACTATTTTTTTTTTGTGGGCCCATAATGTTTTTTCAGTGTAGAAAAAAAAATAGCCGGTGAAGTGCCTTTTTTATGACAGATTCGTGTTCAGCATCCCAAAATACATAAGAGTAAGTGGATCTCATCCGCAGCACAGACCACTTTTTTTTGTGAGCCCAGACAGTTTTTTCAGTGTAGATACAAAATAAAGCAATGAAGTGCCTTTTTTATGGCAGATTCGTGATCAGCATCCCAAAATAAATAAGAATCCGTGGGTCTTAACCACAGCACAGACCACTTTTTTTTGTGGGTCCAGACAGTTTTTTTCAATGTAGAAACAAAATAAGCCCACGAAGTTCCTTTTTTATGGCAGATTCGTATTCAGCATCCCAAAATACATAAGAATAGTTAGGTCTCAACCCCAGCACAGACCACCTTTTTTCTTTTGTGGGCCTGTGTAATTATTGCTTTGACTTTTTTATGCGCATTTTAAGAGTTGAAACTTCATACTGTGAAACCGTAAAGACAACCTAGAGATGACGTAAAGACGACGCGAAGCGTTGAAAGAAGTCGTAAATTTCTTTAGAAAGACGCGAAGACGCCAGGAATACGTTGTGAAATCGTGAAGACATCTTGACGTCGTGACTTGCTGACGGTGACGATGAAAGGTATTAACCCCTCTCATTGTTTATTTTACATATTTAAGTTCCCCAAATTAAATGTATAAATTGATAAATTTTGCCTCGATTTTACTAAAAAGAAGTAACTCCAACAAAAAGTTTGGAACTATTTTGCTTCTGAAATGTGAGTATTTTTACTAAATGTTTAAATATTTATTTTTACTGATATTTCTAACGATATGTATTAAAATAATAAATTAAAGGTTAGAGATAAATAAGATAAGAAAATTTATGTCATGATACAAATAGCAGAAAATGTAATATAGTACAAAACTATTAACAACATAATAGGGGAAACTAATGTAATTAAGTTAAATATGTAAAGGGGGAGCTAAACATCACTTTATGCGTAGCATGTGAAAATTCAGGCTATAATATGGTACAGAGTAATATTACCTGTTACTCTGTAATACTAGGTAGGTACTAATAAAATAAAGTAAAATAATATTATTATTAAGTCAAAATTTGCTAATATATATTCTTCATATAAGAGTTTCAAAGTAACATAACAGGGTCCAAGCCGTGCATAGAGCGGTGTTTTTTAAGAGCCTTTTCCTGTTATTTAAGTACAATCATTTACCTGGACGTTAATGTTTTTGAAACACTGTATTTAGAAAACAAAAGAGAAAACCTTTGGGCAATTAATCAACTCTATTCTACATTTGGCTCGAATCGTTAAAAAACGTTTATTTAATTAGTAGGAACGGTGGAACTAATGACAAAATATTTATAGAAAAAATTATGAAAAGAAAATAGCTACCATGCTGCAACATTTAAATACTAGGTAAATTGCATCCGGTAAAGTCACAGGAGGTAATTCTTCTGGAATATTAAATAAACTGAAAATAGTACGGTTCCACCACACTTATTTTCCCCATAAAACGTCCGATAAGTTTCAATTTTTTTTACTGTAATACATATAACACTATGGTCTGTTTCATCAAGCAAGATAGTAAATTAAAAATCGCACAGTGAATATTTTCAAAACAGATTCTAATATTGGATGTGCGAATATACTGCGTAGTTTATTATATAAAACATAACTATATTGTATACACAAACATATACTATTCAAACTTGTTGTAAAAATATTTTTTCTATGACTGCTTGAGAATATAAGCAAATACACACACTTTTCAAACACAGAATGAATCCATTCTAGCTCTAGATACGGTATGAATATTCCATATCAAGTGTTAGAATGAGCACATGTAGTGCCATCTCTTGTTTATAAAAGTAAAGAAAACTGTAGCAAAATTAGCAAATATATATATATATATATATATATATATATATATATATATATATATATATATATATATATATATATATATATTACCATAAAATATTGAATAATTTAATGCAATTTAAAGTTTTGCTTTAAAATTACATAAAGTTTATTAGTTTTTCTTAATATTTTACCAGTTTTTTTTATCAATTTAGTTCAAAAAATTAAAACTGCTCCATCTATTGTTAAATATTTAAACCTGATATCTGTCACGACAATCTGCATTAACCTTCAATTCTGGCATTATAATTTGTAAATATGTGCTAAAATTAAATAAAAATCTTTTTTAAGTACTGATTTGATAAAATTATTAAATAACATTAACTGCTTTATTTAAAAATATGTGTTTTGTTGAATTTACAATGTCGAGTCACAAAAAACATTGTTTTCAACCTTGTCCGCAGTTTAAAGCCATACAGTGTTTCATATTTGCAGTTGAAGAAAAAGTATAGTCTACAACACGTATAGAATAGTCATTCCGCGCTCGCGGGACCGTCATACTCGCCTGCCGGCTCGTATGGCAAACTTTCCGCTCGCGCGGAATATTGTCTATTCCATACTAATTATAGAATATACTATACTGTGCGATTTATAATTTACTATCTTAATTGATGAAAAAGACCATAGTTTATGCGCAACTTTATTTTAAAATCATATATTTTCGTTTAATATTTACAAAAATTAATGTTTGGAGGTTTTAAGGCTCGCTAAAAATAAATGTGATATTAAAAAAAATATATCCTCGCCCCTTATTGGGGTAGAACCACCCCTTTTTATAAATTTTTTTTAATAACCTGAGAAGAGTTGGTACCTGGGGTTTTTCATCTCGCTGAAAACGAATTTGATATTTAAAAAATTCTGTACTCCCCCTTAAGGGAGTAGAACCACCCCTATTTGGGGATCCAAATGTACCAGCACGGTCTCTATGTTAGTATGACAACATTTTGTATACAATACACATATTGCAGTATTTAATATCACAAGTGATGTATTAAATACCAATGGTGGCGATATAAATAAAAAATATGTATTAACAAATAACATTAAAAATGCAACGAAGTGTGGTGTTGTTGATGCTAATGGGTGGTTTAGTAGTAGTAGTAGTAGTAGTAAGGGTGGGGAGGCTACAGGCCAGGCAACTAGGCCATTATGGCCCTTTTTGCCAGCCCTGAGCTGTCCAAGCCATAATGGGGGGCTTAGTCCCCCCATTTAAACGGGGAGAATACAATACTGACAAAAATATACCCTAAAAGTTTTAAAAACCCTAAAAGAACCAAAAAAATACTGGACAGCTTCGTGTACATCGGACGTAGATATAGCCTGTTTTTTATTGCTCTGCTTTTATATACCTTGGTTTGGATCTGATCTGTGCCACCCTAGTTGAAATATCTTGGGCAAGACATATTTATTAATATTTTAAATTTTAATTTCATATACTTAAAAAAACACTCAAAAATACAAAATACATGTCTTTATGCCTTCCGTAGCTGCGTTTTGTCCATCTACACTCTTAAGAACGCTATCAAAAACATTAAACTTGGTTTATTTCGTTTTCAACACAGTTCATTAAATAAATAAATTATATCATTGTTAATGATTAATGTTTTTTAAAGAGATATGTTTTTCACAAAATAAATAAATCATACGTATATCCCCTATATCAATCAATAGAGATAAAAAATGTTTATGAAAGCAAAGATATGTTTGTATTAAGATAGTATACCTATTTATTTATCGTTTAGATAGTATACCTATTAGGGTGCCCACACTGAAAAAAATGACGTTCTTGGCTCAAAGTAGTCAACACTCTTGGCAGTTATTCTTTTAGCTTAAAAGATGTGTATCTTTAAACAAAAGTATTTATATTGTCCCAAGAAAAGTGTCGCTTTGAAATATTTTTAAAATTCTCTTGGACCTGGCGCATTTGAGGAAAAAACCATTTATCTTGTTTTAAGATCGTTAAAAATTAAATAATTTTAAATACTTTGGCCCAAGAATTTTTCTTTTGAGAAAAGACCACTTGCATTTCACACAAGATCAAAGAATTTTAAGTTAAAGAATCAGAAAGATTTTGGCAAGTGAATTATATTTTCATGTTAAGAGAAGGCGCTTTTGGACGTATTCAAGAGTACGAAGCATTTGGCCTGATTTCATATGCCATTACCGCAAAGGATCGTTTTTTTCAGTGCAGGTCCTACGGAATTGTTTGGGTCCCAACCCCTCAAAAATGTTCGTTTAGGTGAATTTTTTTTAAAAATATTTAGAGGCCCGGCGCTTTTTTAAGTAGAAAATCATGTGAAGGGATTTGTTTTTTTTTTTTAAGGATATAAAAACTTCGACATTGAACGTTTATGGAACGAAAAAGTGTTTCTGGATAATAAAGGTATATTCTCAATATTTATGCCCCTCTACAAAAATAAAAGGGATTTTTTTATGGGGAAAAATGATAAAAATTGACACATGACGTTAATAAAGGCTAGAAAAAATGCACAATGTTTTCCAAAGAGTCCGTTTTTTTCTAGGGTATTTTTTAATATGTCCGAATTCAGTGTTTATAATAACTTTTTTGAAAAAAAAAAAACTCCAGGGTGTCCAAAAAATAGTTAAATATCTCAATAAAAGTTAGAAAAATGCATTAAATTGCAATAAAATATCAATTTTGTAGCAAATAAATAAAAAATGTTTTCAATATGCCTTGTAGTATGTTATATTATGTAATAAAACACATTAAATAAAGTTTTTTTTCAAAAAAAAAAGAGTTTCGTCGTTTATTTTTAAAAATCTGAAAAAAAAAAATTCGGAACACTCAGTTATGAAAATATACACATTTCAAAGCAATTTGTACATATTATTATGCTTTTTGGCCAAATATAATTTCTTTTATCGAAGTAAAGTGATTTTTTTTACATTTTATGGAATTTGTGATTTTTTTTTTAACATCCTGTTTATTTTATTAAAAAAATAAATATGGGGCGTTAATTGGTGCTTATCAATGAATTTCTAAAAAAAATGGCCTATGACAAAATTTTCTAAGTAAGGCTGGCCTTATAGGGAAAAAATACATATGAATATCATACTCGATATAATATTGGAATCCAAGACTCACAATTTTTTTTTTGTGGGCCTGTGTAATATTCATTATTTTAGATTTTAAAGTATTTTCCACTTAAGTTTTATTCTAGTTTCAAGTAGGTATACATTTTACAAACACTTTAATTCTTATAGAAGATAGCTCGAAAATAGTCTGCAAATATAGTACAAATCTATTAAAATAGTTCAAACTATTCAGAGCGATTCAGAGGCTGTCTTGCAAGACAAAGTGGCTCGCAAAAAGGCAGTCTAACGAAAAATTAGTTTCGGCTAAGTCGCACACACTACTTTTTCTACGAAAAAATAATACACACCTCTTTTAATTCTATGAAATTTTTATTTATTTTATAAAATCTATTTTGAATTTAATTTATTGTATTCTAAATTATTATCTTATAAATTAATCCTTATTACAATGCTAGATTTTCTTTGTCCTTATATTAGGTTACTAACTTATCTGCAATTGTTTAACAATACATACTTTAATATAATTAAACAATTATTTTTAAGCGAAATCCCTATTAGCTCGGATGTCCTCAGAATATCCTATTTAAAGCCTCAATAGCCCAAAATGGTATATCCCATTTAATATATCCCTAGTCTGGCCTCAGGCTGGCCTTATAGCCCATTTATGTCCCATTATGGGATATTCCAAGGATTTCCTTTCTAATAATTTAAGGATAGCCTATGGATATCCCAATTAGGATATCCATTGGCTATCCTTAATTAGGTTTTGCCGAATAGTACAGGCTTCTGTAATTTTTCAATTTCAGTGCACTTGACAGCGTTATGCTATAGGTGGTGGTCAATTCAAATTTTGCGGTTAATTCAAAGAAAAATACCGTGACAAAATTGAGCTCGAGCGGCTCATGTCATCCTTGGCCCAGACCGGTTTTTCCATAGGATATATGCCAAGGATGGCCTACTAAGATTCTCAGGATATCCCATGGGCTGTCCATAGGATAGCCTAGGGCCAGCCTTTTTTGAACCACCAGGATATCCTTAGGCCAACCTGGGATATCCTATAAATCCTGTAAGGCTATCCTTTGGATATCATAAGGACAGTCCAGTGCTGACTGGGAATTTGCCATTCTTTTTACGCGAATATTTTAACCTAAATAGGTACGTGGGGTTAACCACTACAAAATATTTGTACACGGACTTTCGACATTTTTTACCTAAAAATCTATGATTTTTGAGCTTTTCGGTAAGATTTCTGAGATATACCGAGATTTTCGAAAATTTTCCGAAAATTTGTATACGGTTTGGACTTTTTACCCCTTACTCAAAAGTGTATAATTACTCGGCTACATCAGAGCCAGATAAGGCCTTAAGGGTTATGCTTTCAAGGTGTATTTATATGTGCTTGTTTGTTCCCTAATCGTGGATAACTCCAGTACGGTTTTAGCTAAAGACTTCAACTCGGGACCATAGATTTTTTATCAAAAGTTATCGGCTCAGCCGACCCGGCTGAAATTGATTTTGTGCAAAAATCTGGGTGGGCTAAGTAAATAAAATGGGGTAACCACATTAAATGTTTTTTAATTTTTGATTTTTTGTTTGGACTTAGGCCAACCTGGGATATCCTATAAATCCTGTAAGGCTATCCTTTGGATATCCTAAGGACAGTTCAGTGCTGACTGGGAATTTGCCATTCTTTTTACGCGAATATTTTAACCTAAATAGGTACGTGGGGTTAACCACTACAAAATATTTGTACACGGACTTTCGAGATTTTTTACCTAAAAATCTATGATTTTTTGAGCTTTTGGGTAAGATTTCTGAGATATACCGAGATTTTCGAAAATTTTCCGAAAGTTTGTATACGGTGGTAGTGGTTTACCCCTTACTCAAAAGTGTATAATTACTCGGCTACACCATAGCCAGATAAGGCCTTAAGGGTTATGCTTTCAAGGTGTATTTATATGTGCTTGTTTGTTCCCTAATCGTGGATAACTCCACTACGGTTTAGCTAAAGACTTCAACTCGGGACCATAGATTTTTTATCAAAAGTTATCGGCTCAGCCGACCCGGCTGAAATTGATTTTGGCAAAAATCTGGGTGGGCTAAGTAAATAAAATGGGGTAACAACTTTAAAATGTTTTTTAATTTTTGATTTTTTGTTTGGACTTTTTGTTTTATTTTTACAAAAATTAAAGAAATTGAAAGGAAATTTTGCTCTAAGGTTTAAACCTGTTTTTAACCGGTTATTGCTTCCGTGTTTTAACCAAAAACCGGTCTGAGGTAATTTCCGAAATCGGTTCACCAAAAACCGGTTAATACCTTAATGGTTTTTCATCTCTAATTTTCTTAGAGGATTTAGTGAACGCCGTGTGAATTAAAATTTGCAACGAATCCGTATCTTACTTGAACGTTCCCCTAGGCCTATAGGGGTAAGTATTCTTTTGTTGGCAGCAACTTTGTTGCTTACTGTACAACATAATTAAATTATTTGTTTCATCAAGTAACCGATTAAAGTCAAGTAATGATCATTAATGTACTTATTAGTCAAGCCATTATTGTTTCTCCTAAAGACATTTCTACTGATATGCAAAAAATTATTATAATTTATAGTTTATTCATCCAATTGTTTTTTTTTTCACCCACCCTAATATATTCATACCGCCTACAAAATGGTTATTATTCATAATACCGTTCTACATGTTCTCAGCATTTATTAGGTACATTTCTAACATCTGGTTTCTCGGCCCCCAATACCAATGTCAAAATGGTCCTATTCTTGATCTGGGTTCGACACATATTTATGTGACGTTTTACCCAAAAAGCTTAAGGTCCTTATAAGGAAACGTTCAAGTATTACGTAACGCAAATTTTGATCATTTTGGACTTTTCGGAACCATTTTCCGTTTTTCTTGATCAGCTCGTTTTATTTGAGATATAGCGCACAGTGGGTTTTTTGCCTCTAGTTGTAGTAAAAAAAAATAATTAAGATTTAATTAATTTTTTTCTTTCGGTGGATTGGTATTCTATTAATAGGCCTCTAAGCCAAAAAAAAAGCGGATTTAGCACGGTACTGATTTAGCACTTTTTAAGTCAACAAAAATGACAACTCAGGAAAATTCAGATATCTTTTAAACCAGAAGTAAAAATATAAAAAAAATAAAAAATATTATATTCACTAAAACTGCGGCAATAAGAGAGACATTAACAATTTGATAAACAGTATCAGTGGCGTACCATGCAAGTCTTAGAATATGGAAAAAAAACATAGTTGTTGTTGTTGTTTTTTTTTGTTGCTGTTAATACAAAAATATTTTTCTTAATCATTTTAAATAAAAAAAAAGTATAGAATGTTTAAGCTTTAAAACAAATAAAGAATCAGTCAAATCCATTAAGTACTTTTCGAAATATTTGATTTAAAAAAATGGCAATTTTTTAGATGGATCGATTTTTTTGCTCTCAAGTGTATTTTCACTAAAAGCCATCTACATTTTTTAAGAGGAAGACAAAGTACTGTACTATAAATATTAACGATTGGCACTGGGTGTACAAGGCGGCCCTGCCCAACGCCAAATATGAATGAGAGTGGCGAAACATCTCTGTTTCCTAGTGGGCGGCCCAGTAACCGGTACTTGATAGGAGATTGTGAATGAATTTTTATTATGGTCGTGTATTTGTCTTAAATAATTGTGTGGAAGTGCAATAAGTCCAGATCGACACCAGGAAGTTCAGGCTAGGATGACTTTTTGGTTCAGTATACGAGGGAATGTATAAAATTATTTCAAAATACTACTTTGTTCTTTGTTACATGGTGTATTTCTGGTTTGGATTGTTTTGTATTTGGAAAAAGCTAAGCAAAAGAAATACTGCTCCCAACAAAATATTTTTCCTCAATAGGCTTAGGTTGATTTAAATCAAAAACAAAAAAAAAATAAAAAAAAATTACATTTTTCCATTTTTTTTTTCAAAAAAGTTCCTTTTTTTAGTAAAACAAAAAATAAATTAAAAAAAAATAGGATTTACCCAATTTTACCCCCTTACCCCACCCCGATATTTACCAAAAACAATCCCACCCTAGAACCTTGGATAAACAATCTATGGTCCAAATTTGAAGTCTTTAACTCAGAGCGTTCGGACAGACCGACAGAAAGATTTTTTTTACGGAAATCATCTTTCTTGATATAAAACGAAACATAAAAAAGCAATCAAAAATGTTCATTTTTTTTTTAGGGAAAAGTAAACCAAAAACAGACCAAGTCCAAATGAAATGACCCTAGCAGGATACTGGGTTTTAGTAATTATTTTGGAGTAATTAGTAATTACACATTCACAAGGAGTAGTAAGTACTTCAAGGCCTATCCAGAAACTTGCATAAGAACATAAAACATAAGAATGCGATGCCGTGATTGGCTTACAAGATACATGGCGGCACACCAAGCCAATCACGGCATCGCATTGTTATGTTTTATGTTCTTATGCGAGCCTGGGAATAGGCACTCAAAAATCATTTATGCCACGAGAAAGGCGCGTCAACTATGATTTTTCCTAAAGAAGATTGTTTAAAATTATGGGTGATTCCCACTAGGTACATATTATTTTAGACATTATAAATATAAATATAAATGTTGGTAAATAAAAAAAATAATCGTAGGCAGGTTGTTTTAGATTTTCTCTCGATATCATTAATGGTTTTAGTCATGTAACAAAACAATCAATCAGTAGAAAAACAAACGTTATGCACGTTTTCACTAAAAGAATACTTCGTGAGAAATGGGTCTACTTATCTAATTAGAGATACAACTATTGATAGATATGCTGCAGATCAATGTTAATTTGTCACACCACTTATACGTATATTATATTTGATATAGGAAGTCAACACATATTCTACTTTCGAAAAATTTTTTCGTGGTTAAAAGTTTCGACGGTCCTTCCTTAAATAAATAAATAAGAACACCAGGCCTGAACAATGATCAGTGACAAAGAACGAAACAACAGAAACTGTTTTTATCTTAAGTGGTTGGTTGGCCCACAAAAAGGAAGATATCACTGATTTTATTTTTATTCTTATTTTACTTTTTAGTAGTAGCAATATAGCGTAGTCTCTTAACCTGACAAATAGTCTCAAATTAGCCATTTTGATTCAAAAGTTTTGATTGTACAAATTGCACTTTTTCAATCATTTCCTTAACGAGCTAAATACCCACCGTAACAACGTAAATTAACTTTTTCCTACGATCCTCTATAAAAGTAACATTTAGCACACTCTTTTGTTCTTTAGAAAACGCCTCATATCGCACTAATTTGACATTTTTATACCACACACGTGTGATATTTATGTATGGAGGTTTGCCTAATTTTATTTAGATATTACCTCGTAGATTCTACGAATTTTATTCACCTTGTTTTATAAACCATTTTCCACAGCCTTTTATATCTTTTAAGTGTTTTATTTCAAATATTTCTGTTTTTCACGTCAAAATAGAAACTATAGTTATAACATTACTATTTTGACCATTACTGTCTAGTCTAGACAGTCTGAATCTTATAAAAATTACTTAATTTTTTATTTAGTTACCTTACATTACATAAAAAACATCAAAATAAACAGTATTTTTCTTATGAAATGTAAAACACTACAATTTTACTTTCTTATATGGCAGCATAACCACAGAAATCTAATTTAACAAGTAAACTCAAGTTTGCATTTATTTAGGAATAGGCAACCCATTAAACAGCTATGTTTTGTATTAAATATAAACCAAGAAAACTAAAGCTAAATGAAAATCATATTTCCTCTTTAACATACCTACATATATAAATTTGTATGCTATTTATAATTATTTTGTGCGTTGCTTTTCTTAAAATTTAATAAAAATTAGAAAATTTTAAAATAAGAAATTCATATTTTTTCGGGATCGTAGGAAAAATAGTGTACATAACTCGTTGGAAAGTGTATTTTTTACACTCGTGGGATTTCCACACTCGCCTGACGGCTCGTTCGTAAACCTTCCCACTCGCGTGAAATATGTCATTTTCCACACTAGTTATGTAATATACTATAACCTCTTTGCAAATTTAAATATGAATTTCACATCATGGAATCGTTCAAAGCTATTAAAGAAAAAATATTATTTTAGAATAGAATAGAATAGAATATTGTTTATTGTTAAAAAAAAAATACATTAACATATAGAATTATAAATAAATACAAAAAATGAATATATATTTTTTTTAACAAAAGGAACACATTCGACAAGTCGATCTTCCATGTGCCCTAGGCGCCCTAACCTTAAACCTTAAACTACCTATTTGCTCAATGTACAACAACGACCCTCCCTAGCGCGAAAAAAACCTATACCCAGAACGGAATCAGAACACAGCAGAACACCAAGTAGCAAGAAAAAGTAATGCTTAAGAGCAATTTATTTATTGGGACACAAGTAAAATATTAAAAATAAAAGACTTAAATTTTACTGGTGTAAATTCTTTTGCGTCTTTATTTATATTATTCCAGAGTTTAACGGCGAAAAATGTAAAAGACTTTTGATAAGAAGCGGTATTGTGCAAAGGAGTAGTAAAATTATTTTTATATCTTGTGTTGTATGAGTGAAGGTGACTCTTAAATTTATTTAACAAATAGACTGGCTCCTTATTTTTAAAAAGTTTATACAAAAGAAGGGACGTGTGTAAAAACCGTCTATTTTTCATATTTAAAGTATTATGCTGAACTAGAAAAGGTGTTACGTGATCTCTATAATTAATTGAAAATGAAAAGCGCATACAAGAGTTTTGTACCTTTTGGATAATATGTGAAGTTTTTTCGGTTATTGATGAATGATACACTACACTGCCGAAATCAAATAGTGATAGTACAAGAGCATTGCAAAGTCTATGTTTTGTCTCACTTTTAATAACTTTTTTATAAGTATTTAACTTTTTTAAACGCATATATGCAATTTTCATTTTTGATATGACATGAGCCTCAAAGTTTAGTGCATCATCCATCAAAATACCCAAATTTCTAGCACATGTTTTTATTGGTATAACTTCATCGTTTAGCTTAATTTCAAAGTTGTTTTCATTAATCAGATTTTTTGACCTAGTAGATCCAACAAGTAAAATTTGAGATTTTGAAGTATTCAGTTTTAAGTCATGATCCATAGCATATAGAGTGGCAGGGTCAAAAGAATGAAGAAGTTGGGAATCATCTGCAAATTGATGAAGTTCGCAAAAAGAGAGGCATTCTACCATGTCTGCCACATAAATACTAAAAAATAGTGGTCCCAAAATCGAGCCTTTTAGTGTAAGCCTTGACATTTTGTGACCTATAAATAATAATAAATACTGTTTCGATGTTTTGATAAGGTGCTTATAACTTGTTCGTTTTTTAAATTCTGATCAGTAGTCAATTATATTTTCTTAGAAAATCTTATCAATCGGTAATTCATTAAGAATAGTAATATTTGGAAAGACAGTCATAAAAAATAATTTAATTAACCTAGTAATGCATTATTAAACAAAATATTAACAGTTTAGATAAAGTTTTCCTTTGAAATTTCTAAGAAATACACAAAATGAAAGCTTTTGTTGTAGGAAGGCAATTTTGCTTGGGCAATTATTCTTTTGAAAATTATTAATAGAATTTTTCTTAGATACCAGCCAAGATTTGTTAAATAAATACAGGGTGTACAGGTGTAGGTTAAATGTATAAAGGAAGAGTTTTCAGTAAAATCTTGGGTATAGTTAGGTAAATAACTTTAATACGAAAAAACATTTTTCTACGATCTAATAGTAAGGTTAACATTTCTACAAAAACAAATGAAGTTTTCTGACAGAAAAATAACCTAATAGCATTTTACTTTTCTGCTCGTTACCATGACAGCAAGCGCAAAACTGAATTTTGCGCGCTAGAGTGTAGGCAACCGGCAAGTCAGTCGTAAAACAGCTGTCAACTTGGCAGTGTCAAGTATATGCTACGAGATGTTATAAAATTATTATTTATCTGTAATCAAATCTCAATTTCGTGTGCTAAATATTTATGTGTTAAGGCCTATCCAGAAACTTGCATAAGAATGCGATGCCGTGATTTTGGCTTACAAGATACATGGCGGCACATAACGCCAATCACGGCATCGCATTTTTATGTACTATGTTGTTATGCGAGCCTGTGGATATGTCCTTAAATGTTTGTTGTTAAGGAATTATGGAGAGTTACAGTGATGAGGGTTTTTCTTCTAAACCACCCGATTTGCAAAAAATTGTAAGTGCTGCGACCTTGTAAACTCGGCGCATTATCTATCTGAGTAACAAATTGGATCAAGGAAGCTATGATTAGTGGTTTAAAAAAGACTTTTAGTGATATTTTTATTACGCATTGTGCTTTTGATAATTTTTGACATTTAGATTAAAATAACTGTCATGTTACAAATCATTATAAAAAGTTTTTAAAAAGTGGAAATTTGTTAAAAGTTATAATAAAAGTAAGTTTTTTTATTTATAATATGCTATTAAAATAAAATTTTACCCTACCTGAGCTTAAATTATGTTTTTTTAAATAAAATTATGAACAGTATTGTGTTAACTCGACTAAAAAATATTTCCACATCGTTTACTGTGAAACCCTTATTTAGCACTGTATTATATTGATTAATTTTTACAAAACATTTGCAGATTAATACTTTAGTTTCATTTTAAAAGATTTTTCTTGTAATTTCTTCTTGCTTTTTAATAGTTATTTGGATTGTTTTTAAACGTCAAAATAATGTTTGTATTGACAATGAATTTGAAACTTGATAGCAAACTATTAAATTTATTCTACCAACCATACAACAAAAAACAAATAAACATCAACTCAGATAGATTCTGCGCGGAGTTTAAGGTTATAAATTTACTGCCTGAAATGTATTTATTAATTATTTTAGATTGTAGAATTTTTTTTTGTATTACAAGCGCAAAATGTGATTTCTGCTTCAGTCTCAGTCTCAGTCAAAAGCTCTTTTTATACGATAAAAACGAAAACGAAAAAAAAAAGAAAAGAAAAAAAAAACAATCAGTTTTTTATACCTATAGTTTGACGCACGGATCTGTGCCTACGGAAAATATGTTTGGAATGTGTGTGCAAGTGGGAGGTCCGATATAGGCGCGCACGCCTTATAACGCTCTTGACGGAAAGAAGACAGCGCGAATGATTCCTCTCCCTTTCGTCGGAGACTTTCTTTGATGCGGAGAACTATACATAGAATTTTATAGCAAATGTAAAATTACATAAATCACTCGTTTCGCTTTTTATCGAATGAAGATTAATCTTAACTTTGGGGGTGGACATAAATAAAACTTAACCGGTATAAGTTTTGACCGCAAATGTGGTTATTTTCACCAATGTGCAATAAGTCGATATGTAACTGTATCAGCAACATATCCCGCAGGTGATTAATAGTAAATTATCCGTAATTTCGATTAAAATCAATTGATTTATCGAAATCATGATTCACTATCTGCAGATGTAGGACTTTGAAATCGACTAACTGAACGAAAATAGATTTATTTCATGTAAATAATATTTTGCTTTTGAAGTTCATTGGCACATGATGTATGATTTTTCATTATTATTCATTAAGGGGTTGTTCTGATTTTTGAGGAAAAAAATTGTCGATTTTTGGATTTTTTTTTAGACGACTTGTATTATTTTTATGTACAAAACATTTTACAAAGTATAGTTTTTTTTGCCGTCATAAATAAATGTGCAGCACGCGCTGAAGTTAGACACCTCAAAAATAACATGGCAAACGGTTCGTTCCTGCGATAGCTCCGCCCTCAATGGTCCGAAACACAAAAATCAAAAACAGTCTTGTTAAAAATTACGTCCTTTAGTTCGCTAGTGTCGGCATAAGTCAAAGTTCCAAAAAACAAAAATTCCACGCGTATTTTAGTAAAAAAAAAACAAAAAAATGCTGCTTTTCCGACCAAACACGGGTAAAAAAGGGGGAATAAAAAATAAATTACAAGCCTTTGAAAAAAAAAAATTACACTAGCGAAATCGCCAACATGATTTTCGACAAAATGCCGAAAGATTTAAGTCAATATGTTAAATAGTTTTTTTTTATCGCTGGAACCGTTTTGAAAAATGGCATTTTGAGAAAAACGCGTTTAAAGTTTTTTTTTATATTTTAAAGTATACAAAAAAATCACCAATAAAATTTTAAATCTGGCAACGTCAGTGCTACTAGTGCTCTCCAAATCCAGACCTTTAGGTGCTATAGGTCCATTATACAGCCGTGCTATGAAAGACCCCCGTATCTCCATTTGACGCATAGCAATGTTTTCACGTCAACTCGGTGTAATATTCAGAAAACGCTGGCATGCTACAAATGGAGATACGGGGGTCTTTCATAGGACTTTTTTCTAGTTGTTAGGCATCTAGATGCCTAACAACTAGAAGACTGGAGAGAAGAAAGCCAAATGTTAAGTTTGAAACGTATTTTTGGCATACTAGAAGACTGGGCTTTTTTTAGATATCTATAATATGCCAAAAATACGTTTCAAACTTAACATTTGGCGTTCTTGTCTCCAGTCTTCTAGTTGTTAGGCATCAGGCGGGAAACCATTGGGACTGGTTCGACTGAGACTTGACCTTTCTTTCTAATTTTTTCGTGTCTAATCTGAGACTAATAATTTTCTTTCATATATAATTATAATTATTTAGGGAAGTCAAAATTACTCATATCTTTTAACAAAATAAACATTGTTTTTTTCCGTTAATTTTTTCATAGCAAAAATACCACGTACCTGAACTATTAGGTTATTAATAACTCATTAACTTTTGATTGAATTCATCACTGAATATTAGTATAATTGGTGCTTAGGTACCAGCTACTGGTAATAATAATAAAATTATAGCTTATAAATATTTAATTAAATATTATTTCTCTAGGTCACTATTCAAAAGTTAACGGTAACTTTTTGTAAATATTGAAAACATAACTCCGCTTATTCAGGTGTCGCGAGAGTCGAGAAATAAACATACTCAGTAGGTCATACAAGCTTCATTTTTGACTCAGTAGGTCATACAAGCTTCATTTTTGACAATAATTCTTCATTTCCATAACTTGTATGTACACTGTAAAAAGTAAACTGAATATTTAGTTACAAATGGATAGGAAGTTATGATCCGGTACAAATCGTCGCCTTCCTTACAAAGGGGCTTATCTCAAAATGACATTTATACATAAAGTAACATGTTCATTGGCAAATCAATAAACATGTCGGTATTTTGCATCAATACATTTTAAGATAAGCCCCTTTGTGAGGAAGGCGACGAAATGTACTTTAACTTTTGTTAAAAATACTATAGAAGAATCGTGGCCTTTTCCTTTGGAATTTGGCCAGCTCGATACAAATATGTATTTGTACCCTATTTTTTCTTCCTGTAATCTAGGAATTCGGGTCACAACGAAGTGGTCTGTGAATTCCCATCCCCGAAGTCCAAATTTCTGAGTTATATTGTTTGTTTTTCTATCTTGACTCGCAAAAAACTTATCACCTTTGCGCAAAAGCTAACTTGTTATCTTTAAACTTAAAAAAACCTATCTTGCACGTTGCGATATTACTCAGTGTTTATGTTACCAATTTAAGGTACTTTTTTACTCTATGCTTTTGTGTGCATATTTATACTATGTTCATTTCTTCAAATTAAATTTTATTAGCATTATGTACTAATATTACGCAATAGTCTGTGATAAAAATGTGAAAGCCCTGTGATAGCAATGTGATAGTCGCAACAAACACTCACTTAAAAACTAAATTACTTAAATTAAACGTCACTTCATTGGATGAAGACGGCGAACTGAATACTATAGTTCTAAAGTCACATACACATAATATTTATGGACGGACATGTTGCGTGTTTTTAACAAAAATTAAAGTAAAATTTTATAGGATAATAACTTTCGATTTAAATTCAATTAAAACTTGTACGGGAGAAAATAGTTATTTATTCAAGTTATGGAAATTAATTGTCGCCTTGCGTACAAAGGGGCTTATCTCAAAATGTATTGATGCCCAATACCGACATGTCTATTGATTTGCCAAGGAACATGTATTTTGATGTATAAGTGTCATTTTGACATAAGCCCATTTGTAAGGAAGGCGACGAAATTAAATCAGTGTCAATAATAAAAACGTATCTGGCCTAGTGTGGCGATACAGAGGTCAACCAACGAACTAATAACCAGTAGTCGGCGTAAACTCAGTTATCACTCATCAACGTTGAAAATATAGGTATAAATTATTTAATGCTGCTTACCCGTGAATTGTTGAAGTAAGTTTGAAAATCCCCATCGTTTGAGGGTAACAGATACAAATTCGTCCATTTTAAAGCAGATGAAAACATTGATACACCTTTAAAGACAACTGACGGCAAAAAAAAACAAACTTAACTTCTCTCCCGCGCATATCTTGAACTACTGCGCAAATTGTCTGTCAGCCAGCCGGCAAACTCTTTACCGTAAGACAACAGGGGCTTTGAGTCAAGATAATAACTCTTGATCCTCTGTTACAATTTTAAATGTCATGCATTTAAGGAAAAAACCCACAAGCATTTTTCTACAAAGAGAATAATTAAAGGAAACCGAAGTCACAAATAATCTTAAACCGAGGATACATGATCTTAAAAGATTATTACCTCGATTTAAGATAATATAAATCCAAGATAATTTATTATCTTCTGTCAAGATAACCTTTTTCCTGTGTATCTCGAAAATCGAGAGTCTTGACAAACGAGACTGGTGAAACCCTATTTACAACTGGCAGTCTTTATATGTTCTCCCCTATTTCGAATTTATGAGAGGAGAAAATGGTAGGTACTTGAATGTTTATAAATGGTTAAATATTATCTTTAAAGCCGGCAGTTAACAGATAAATTGTATGAATTTAGCCTACTATATTTAATTTATAAAGCAGCTAGTCAAACAAGATAATGTTATATTTATATATATTTAAATTGCATGATGGCATTTCCATCCCCTGTTTGATTTGATTTCGAATTCTTACCCACACGTTTTATTTTCCCTATACACAGAAAAATTATCAGGGTTGTGAAAAGGTACATTTTTTTTAAAATTGTCCATGCCGGTGGACAAAACCGGACAAAACTGGACAAAACTGAACAAAATTGGACAAAACTGGACAAAATCAAAAATTATCCCTCATAATATCACATGGTCACGAAAAAAATATTTCAACTTCCAACTGGGGTCTGACTAGTCTAGTCTCTAGTCAACTAGAGGTGTGCTTGTGCGACGCCGCCGGCATATATAGTGCCCCGCTGTCAAATTTACGGCGCGGCGCAGAACGCCGTCTGGAAATAACTAAAATGATTCATTTCGTTTCGTAGCCAATAGGAAATATCTGTACCACCCTCACAAGAGCAACAATAACTACTAATATGGGAGGCATATCGTAGGAGCTAGCGCGTGTACATAGCAAGCCTACTAGCGTGGGTTCGATTCTCATTGGCGCCGATTTGCCTTTTTCAGTAAATTAATAATTTAAATTTGGCGAAGGCGATAAGTGAAACGGACACTATAAACTGGCTCGAAAGTCAGTATAAGCCGGTGGTTCCCTCTACTACTAGCCCACACAAGTCCTGGACTTAGGGGATGTTTAATTAAGTAGAATAGTACGAGATTAAACAAACATGTAAACAAACTAATGCCGAGGTAGATGCGCGCGTACAAGATTCAACGCACTTAAAAAAGTGTTGGGGGTCTGTCTGACTCCACCTCATCGCTTAAGGGTTAAAATACAAAAAAATATATTTTTTGTCTGTGTGAACACTATTATAGGCGGACTATTATAGTATATAATAATAGGCGGACACCGAGGTATTGATTCTAGTATACCAGTCAAGTAGATGCCGCAAATAAGTTTCTGTAGTAACGTATAATACAAGAGCGTAGATGAGGGGAAGTAATGGGGGTAATTACCCCCCATAGGGTTGGGCCCCAATTTTTTTAAAGGGGCGCCAAGTTTGGTTTGGACTTTTAGAGACAAAACCTTTTTTCTTGTTTTTCTTGAGGGTATTTTTTTTGGGGTGCGATTTTTTTTGTAGGGGCGCCAAGTTTGGTAGAAACCGTCAGGGACAAAGCTTTTTTTTGGTGAGGGTAATTTTTGGGGGCTGCAATTTTTTTTTGCACGAGCGTCAAGTTTGGTAGAAAAAATCAGGGAAAAAGCTTTTTTTCTTGAGGGTATTTTTTTTTTGGGCGCCAATTTTGTTTTTGTAGGGTCGATAAGTTTTTTTGGTTTATTCCCCCCCCCCCCATAGGAGAAAAACATTTACACGCTTGGTATAATATTACTTAATACTTGACTGGTACTCTAGAAAAAGCGGTGGTTTCACTACAATCAATACCTCGACGTCGGCCTGTTATATTAAGTAAAATAATATTTTTAATTGCTTGTTTACATTTCTCTAAAAACTAAAAAAATTCTTGCTGATATTTTTAACTTGGTAAATATCGGTATACCCTATATTTTTTTAAATTCTTGACCTGGTGTAGCTGTTTTCGTATATTTGGCCATAAAATTACAAGTGTAAATACAACTGTCTTCTTTATTTAAATGGCACACTTAATTATATTTGATTTTCTCATAAAGTTCTAAAACAAGGGCATGTATACAAAGTTTTTTTTTCTGTGTACTAACACTAAACCATATAAATTACATCGGCACATAGTGCCACATAAGAAAATAACGTTTTCTCACTACCAACTAGGTAAGTTGACATTACTTAATCAAAAAGCCGACAGTAATGGAAAGTACTATATCGAGCACACTTAGTGATATATGAAAAAAATACAAACAAAAACGTAACTAGACAGAAAAAACGATTTACTGCTAAAGGACACGAAGTATCCGACACTTACCTAGACACAAGACTACTATTCTTAATTTTATAGAGTGATCCCATAAAAAGTTATTTGTAGAATTGTCACTGTCAATACGCTTTTAACTCCTTGGTAGTGAGAGAAACGTAATGCGCTACTCGTAGGTAAGTATTTTACTGTCTTCGGTAGTGTTTATGGACCTCTGCTTCGGTCCACAAAATACGACCTCACACAGAAAAATTCACTTACCTCTACTAGGAGCGCAAATAAGTATTCCAACTCTCGAGATGCTAATTTGGCCTAGGCTGCGCCTCGGCCAAATAGCATTTCTTGAGTAGATACGTTTTGTTAGGTTAGAAATATACTATTAAGCATCATAAAAACGTTCGCCGGTATAAAATTAAACCGTTTTTTCAGTGAACAGTAGATCTTTCAACGGTTTAATTGCCAAATTATATTACAGTAATAAATACAGAAATACTAAATCATTAAGTAGGTAAGTATATTGAACAATAAAAAATTTAATGTCTTTAATTTTATTTTAGTTTATATATACATATTCCGTTATCAATTAGTAGTTTTTGTAACGAATAAGCGACTTTAGTCCTTAGTGCACGAGAATGAAGTTTTTTTGACGACGTGAAGCGAAGTCAAAAAATCATTCGAGTGCACTAAGGACTTGTCGCAAACGAGTTGCGAACAACATTTTTCGTTTGATCTACAGTCTAGACTCTTTAAAAATGTATATTTTCAAGAATTACCTGTGTTTAATTTTGACATTTCAAAATTTTATAAACGTCAAACGACTTTTTTTCTTTCAAAATGAAAGCTATGTGTACTCGTTTGGATAAATAAGTGCACATAGTTGTCATTTCATTCAAATATGCACTATGTACTAGTGCGATAGAAATATATCCTAACGAGGATATATAGTGAACATGCATTTTTCTTTATTTCGTGTACACTAGGTCGTACGAAAATATTGTTATAATTAAGTAGAGCCTTGAATAGTGTTTTGGTATAAATAAAAATGGTAAAAAAATAAAAGAGCGAGCTCACAAAGAGTAATTTGTTTATTTATTTAATGGTTTATAGTTATTGTGACCTTTTTTTGAGGTATTTTGTAACATATTAGACTGTTTATAATACAAATAATTTAGGTGCTTCCAATTTGTCCCCCTCGAGGGGCCTCCATTTCATGTTTTTTTCCTCCGTTTCATGAGTGTTTTTTTCCTTTCGAAAAATGAGTACCGAATGAATATAATTTCGAGTATGACCGTTTAAAAATGATAATTAAAATGCTATTTTTTACAGTAAAAGAAGGATAAATAAAAACAATTGAATTCTAATTCTATTGTGCTATACCGGGCGAGTTTTATTTATGTTCACCTCTAAGTTTAAAATTAATTTTCATTTGATAAAAACGAAACTTTGGTGACTAATATATTTTGTACTTCCATTTTCTAAAATAAAAACCTTTGCAATCATTGCTTAATTTTTCGAAAAAGGTTTACCTAAAACCTGCCAACTCCTTGATGGTGATTTGCCTCAAAGGTAGAAAACCTGTCATCTTTTTAATTCAATAAAAATCAAGCCAAAATATTTTTTTTGTAGTTGATAGTTGTTAAAACCTCCAAAACACGCTAATAAAGAAACGGGATTTTTCATTTTTTTATACAATAACTATAGAAATAATTATAAAGTTTTTTTCGTCTCCTGTAAAGATGGTCAAAAGGAGTTAGCGGGTTAACACTCTAAGCCGACGATATAATTTTGCGGTAAATTGCAACTGGTAATTTAATTTGCTTATTAATATGTTTATTTAAAAAATGTAATCTCAACCGCAAACCAACTAGTGATAACAACTAGTTCATGCAACAATAATATTGTATTGCCAATTATTTTTCATAAGCGTATATCCTAGATATAATGCTTCTAAAGAAACGTAGGTCAAGATACCGCTATTGTAGAAGAGATTGGTCTAATGAAGCGCTTCGATGTTGTCAATATTATTTAGACGGGAAATTTAAGTTTTCATTGAATTTTTATACAGGGTGATTTTTAATTTGATTTCCCATTTTGAAAATTTTCAAAATTTCGAAAAGCCTTGTGTTCATGCAAAAATTTTCAAAAATAATTTTTTTAATATTTTCGTAAAAATTGGTATATAATTATTTTTTGGGTGGTCGAAACTTAATCTGATAATAAAAACTTCATCCCCGGGGCTAGGGGTGATTATTTTTTAATGTTTACAATATTCTAGTGAAAATTGTTATATAGGAGTTTTTGAGGTAACTAAATCTAAATTCTAATGCGCAAAATTGTTCTGGCTAACATATACAACTATACCGATGTGCAGAAGGGTTTGGTAGAACATATTTATGCGCAGAAGGGTTTAATAATACAAGTGTTCTGGCAAACATATACAAATATACCATACGCAGAAGTGTTTGGTGAAACATATTTATGCGCAGATACTTTTAATAGTATAAACGAATGCGCAAAAGTATTTTGACAAACATATATAAATATACTATGCTCAGAACTGTTTGCTTTAACATATTTATGCGCAGAAGTGTTTATGGTTTCCACAATTTTCCGAATTTTCCAATAAACAAAATTTCACAAACACATCAAAACATATACTATTTGATATATTGTACGACGTTCGAATAAAGTTGTGATTACATACCTACAAATCCCAAACCCCTTAAAAACAAGTAGGGGTGACCGGGGCTAGTTGTCGCAGGGGTAAGTTGTCGAAGTGCTTATATCTTAAAAAGTAAAATATTTCTCTGAGCTAAACCAAGATTAACCGCTGCGTTACAACAGTGCCATTTATCATTTGTAAACTTAAATGCAATAAATTAAAAGAACATCCAGATAAACCAAAAAATGTAAAAATTAAAGAGCCCAGTAATTTTTTGTGGTAAATATTTTTTCTTATTGTTACTGATTTAAAGAATTAAGATAAGAGAATTTTATGAATAATAATAGTTTAAGGTGTATATTATTTGTTGATATTGTCATTTAGGAGTGTTTATTCGTTAATTAGAAATTACCTGATACATTACGTAAAATTGACCACTGGGGCTAGTTGTCGCATTTGGTTTGGGGCTAGTTGTCGCATGATCTGAAGATATGTTCTTGGTATAACATTTCCTTTTTGGCATTTTTTTATTCAAAACTGTCTAAAAAAGTGAAACTTTGTCGAATAGCAAATAAATTCGTTTATTAAATTATATTAAATTAAAAAAAAATCAAAAAAATATTATATAATTATAAAGTTGGAAATTTTGGCACAAAAGTAAAAAGTTAGATAACAATCAGCTTGTGGAGAGGCACATGTCTTATTAGTTATTTATAATTTTTATAAATGCCTTTATATTTCTTCAAAAAAATATACTCGAAGTGCCGCGACAACGTGCCCCGTGATGGGACACGTTGTCGCAATTTTCAAGACAAAATAACTCTAATACCCTAAATTATTCCATGTTTTTTCATTAAATAATGTTACTGAAACATGCAACTAAAATTACCATTAGGTCAATAAAAAAAATACAAAAATAAAGGAAAAAACTGATTTTGAATGAAAAGTGCGACAATTAGCCCCGCTCACCCCTACTGTTTTTCAAGTGACTGCTGGATGGATGCGCAGCCGTAGCGTTTCGTAAATAATAATGTTCTTAAGCAGAATGAATAAAGCTACAAATTCTTATACCAAAATGGCTAATTTTGGACTTGTACTGTTTTTCAACTGACTGAATCGATTAAATTTGTTAAAGATATAATTTTAGCGCATTGAATATAATTATTTTAATAGAACAAAATATGTTGAAATAAATAATTTTTGTTGGATTAATTTATTATTTTTATGTGTGTAGTATTGCATAAAAATTAATATTTTACTCATATCGGGAATCGAACCCAGATTCAGTCATTTCATACTTCTACTTTTCGGTAAAAGTAACCGGGTAATTTCGTTAGAAAATCTTTATCTGAGTAGAACACAATATCGATTATTCTGTCCACATTGTTAAAACACATGTCCCATTATCAATTCTGAATAATAATAAGTTGAATGTAGGCTGCTCGATAATTTTAAACAAACCGTAGGTTCAAAAAGATTATTTCTAATTTTCGACATAATAGAATTTTAACAAATAAATATTATTTACTAAAGAAATATGTGGAAATGGCCTAAAGAAATCTAGATGCAATGAAAATTTTAAAGAGTAGGCAGCGAATAAAGTATGATTAAGAAATATTCTACAATTTTTGCAACTCTCTAAAAAGGCGTAGAGTGCCTTAATGTGACAGAAAATGTCTAATTCTCATTTCAAAAAATACCGTTTTCATTAAAAACAGAGCTCAAAAATAAATAAAATAAAGTTATACAAGTAACCACCAATTGCTGTTCAAAAAGTGGCGTAAACGTAAAATTACTTTTACGTCAACGCCAAAACAAAAAGGATGGAGAAGAAAAAGCCAACCTATCAATTGCTCTAATGTGGCGAAAGATTAATAATGTGAGGGGCCTTCAAGTTGCTAAAAGAACTTTTTTAATTTTAAATAAAAGTGATTTGGTTATACCTGATGTTTCAGGAAGGTTGTTCACCTCTCTTAACTTTTTTACTTTTTTAGGATCAGAAGCTATATTATGTACAATTTAAGATTTGTTGACATAGTTAAAAAAAATGTGGGACTTCCGGTTTCTAGGGAAATGAATCGAACTTTCGATTTTTAAATAGAACACCCTGTATATTTTTACATGTTTTAATTCAGAAATCAATTATGAGAACAAGCAAGCATGTGTCACTTGTCAAATTTTGACAGGTATGTAATTTTTTACTTAACTCTTTATTTTAAATCTTTTGTATTTTAATGCCAAGTTCTTACAATAAACTATTCATGTGTGTTATCAAAATGTTCGCAAGAAAATTCTCTTTTATTTTAACCTAATGAGCCACCCTCTTTCCGTTTGAACAAAATGACTTATGGACCAAAGTATAATTTTCGAACCTTTAAGAGCCCAACACATTTAGAGATTTGGGAAAAAATCAAAATAGTAATTTTCTGAAGATACTAGGCCAACAATTAAGCGAATAAGCTATAATTTAAGGCACTCTAGTTAGATTTAAAATAAAAATTTAAATAAAAAATGACATGACCTGTCAAAAATTGTCAAGTGGCACATGCTTGTTCTCAGAATTTATTTTTAAATTAAAATAAGTAAAGATATACAGGGTGTTCTATTTAAAAATCAAAGCTTCATTTCCGGTGAGACCGCAAGTGCCAAAAAATGTCTAACCATGTCAAAAAATCCTAAATTATACATAATATAGCTCCTGAAAATTTCACGATCCTACATAAAAAAGTAAAAAAGTTAAGGGGGATGACCCACCTTCTTAAAACACCCGGTATGCCTACGCTGAAACTGATGATTAAAAAAAAGGCTCACCCTATTTTTTCTACGAACCTGCACAGTCCGACGCTGACTGAATGCATGCAGCTAATTGACTTCCATATAAAAAAGGTAGCTAAGTAGTCGTCGGTGGTGTGCCCCCAGGGCATCCTTGGTGGTGTGTCGCAGTGTGAAAGAGTAATGTACGAAGGGTAATTTGCAAAATCAGGTCTCAAAAGAAAGGGGCGAGCAGCTAAAATACAACCCTAAGGAGATTGGCTGTTATTACTACACACGGCGTATCCAAAATGGATTTATCTAAAATTTTCACCTCCATCAAAAGTTCTTATTAATTCTTATTAAGTAATCGAATACAAAGTCAAAAAGTAAAATAATCTTGGGATTTTTTTTTATTACAAAAAACGTTTAGAATAGAGGCGTAAAATTAGGCCTCATTTTGAAATTTATTTCAAATGAGCTGAATTTTTTATAAAACCTTATTTACAAGATACTATTTATTCAATATGAAAATTAACCAAATGCCCATTATACTAAGACCTTCAAAATGGGCCTAAACGCATAATATTTTTGAAAAAAAGTCAAAAAATTAATTTTATTAACTATTTTACTGGGTATAAAATGTTTTTTTAATTTTCAAAATCGGTAAGTAAATAATAAATTTCAATATGAGGCCTAATTTTACGCCTCTATTTTAAACGTTTTTTGTAATAAAACAACAAAAATTCCCACGATTATTTTACTTTTTGGTTTTATTTATCCGTATTCGATTACTTAACAAGAATTAATAAAAAATTTTGATGAAGGTAAAAATTTTAAATAAATCTATTTTGGATACGCCGTGTACAGACATCCTTATGTCACTGAGTCGAAAGGGTCACGAACACAAATTCGTATTTAAATTATGCAAAGGCCAATATGGACTCTCCATAACCTAAGTTGTTCGAAATCTTGGAAATGGATGGTTAGCATAAAATATGAAGAAAGAAGCATGCGTGGTAATGAAGGGAAGGCGGAAATTTTAAATACTGAAATAATTTGAACTACCTACTAAAACACATATTTGGACAATGTATTAAAATTAATGGAGAGCCCCTAGCACAAGCCAAAAGCTTATTTGGGGCTCTCCTTGACTTTGTATATTACCTACCTAATAAATAAAAATTTTAAATAGGAATATTTATGAGAAGGTAAAACCTAATGCAAAAGAGACTAAAGGTTCTAAATAATTTGATGGAAAGTAACACGTAACTTTTAGTCAATAAAGTTACCATAAAACCCATTAAACCCAATCAAAGAAATCGCAACAACACCAAATGAGACAGGAAAATCACGGTCATTATGCGTAGGAAAAATTAATAAACGATTAAAAACAGTATTTTAATGTTAAACCACTAATAGGTATACCTAAATATTTTAGTTGAGTATTATGAAATTTTGTAAAACTAGTAGTTTCTTATTAAACAGTAATTTAATTATAATTTATGAGCACAGGAATATTTTAGCTTTTAATATTATTAAAATTGTGAATAAAGTTTAAAACGTTTTCCCTATCAGAGTACAGAGTTGACTCTTGATACTGAAGAGAGCCAGCAGCCCGAAACTGTCAGTCTACCAATATCACTCTATACGATGATTAGAACTCGGATTAGAAAATAGATTGATGAAAAATTTAATTAATATTTTTTATTATTTTGATAAATTAATCATTCCTGTACTTGAAAATAGTACGTCTATCCACACGTTAGTGCTTGAGACATACAAGTCTTCAACTTGACTCCATTGAAAGTCTCGAGATTAGGCGAGGCATGAGTAGTTGCCTACATCTAGCAATAGATGGCGCACAAGTATACATCAATCTAATGACTTTATTTCTTTTGTGAATAAAGTTAAAAACGTTTTTTCAATCAGCATACAGAGTTGACTCTTGGTACTAAAATGCCAGCAGCTCTAAACTGTCAGTTAACCAATATCACTCTGTACGATGATTAGAAAATAGATTGATGGACAATTTAATAATTAAATTAATTATTAAGAAATAATTAGTTGCCATATACAGATTTCTTGTTGCACTAACCAGAAAATAGCTGTGCCATTTTACTGTTTTTTCTGGTTAAGGTAACTAGATTGTTTTTTCCGTGGCAAGTCATAATGAAGAAGTATCGTCACTATAGGTAAATATCTGTAAAACACTTGTTAACGTGTTTCTTAAAAAAAAAGAAAGACAGCAAAATTTTGATGTCGTCTGTTTGAGTACTAAATTTTGATGTGCAATAAAATAATCTGGTAAAGCTTTGTTCCTTGCTAACGCAATAAAAAATTAATAGGCCGAGAAATATATATATAACTGCTCTAACACAACGTTGATTTGTTTAAAAGCGTTATAAAATGAAACGATTCATGAGGTCAAAGGTCCCAAAGTTGAACTAGGTCAGTATTTGTAACACTGCACTTAGGGTATGAAATAACAGATCGTGGTTGAAAATTATTATCATATTTCAACAATTTATTTGATTTCTTGGTTAAAAACTCATTTGCCATTTAAGTATTTTGATAACTTCTTCAAAACGTGATTTTTGAATATATTATTATTATATTTTGTCTCATTTCAAAAATTTTTACCATTTAAAAATCGAATAACTTTTTTGTATGTCAATTTTTTTTATTTATTTCTTTTACAATATAGAGTACAGGAAATGGATTTTTTTTGAACTAGGTATGAAAAATCATGTCTTTTAAATGACGTCCCTTTTCCGCTTTGCAAGCACGGGCTCTTTTCACGACATTTTCCATGACGGCTCTTAACATGTCTGGCTTAAGCTGTTGAATAGTCATGGGCTTGTTGATATACAACCAATCTTTCAGGTAGCCCTAAAGAAAAAAAGTCCGGTGCTGTCAAATAGGGCGATCGTAAAGAAAATGAAAATCCGAATTTCGCGAAATTATTGGCTTTTCGAAAATCTGCCTTAAAAGGCAGTTGCCCCATCTCGCTGCCACTATGTCTCTGGCATGTTCTCCACCGCAGGGCGCACAAAATTTTCCAGCATGCGCGATATCGGTCGCCGTTCACCGTAACTGTATTGCCATTTTCCTAGCAGAATTAAGGCTCGATTACCATTTGGAATGTTACACCGCACCAAACCGTGACCTTGGAGGTGCAATTCACGTTGATGCATGAGTGCTGGTGCCATACATGTTAAGAGCCGTCATGAAAAATGTCGTGAAAAGCGCCCGTGCTTGCAAAGCGGAAAATGGACGTCATTTAAAAGACGTGATTTTTAATACATAGTTCAAAAAAAATCTATTACCTGTACTCTATATTGTAAAAGAAACAAATAAAAAAAATGACAAACAAAAAAGTTATTCAATTTTTAAATGGTAAAGTGACTTATGGCACGCTGTATAAAACAGAGAAACATGCCAAAGATATTCCACATGAACATAAATATCAATCATCGCAATTCTAAATTCTTTTAATTTAAGACAAATCTCACCTAATTAATCAGTTAAAAAGGTTCGAAAATAGCCTATAAGGATCTAATTTTAGACTCCCCAAAGTCTTAATAGTATAAAGCCGTTAGGCTTTAACTAATTCAATTACTAAAGAAATCACCCGAATATAGGATAATTACCATGGTAATTTACCATGGAGGAAAATTTCCTCAGGAAATTAACAATTTATCTGAAAATTGAGCAAATAAACTTAATTTTATAAGACATCTGATTTTATATTCATTTCCTCATAAAAAAAGATTTTTCTGGAATCGTAAATTCTGATTCAGAATACAAGACGAAGAATAAAATTACAATTACAATTCAAAAATTCCCGAAAATTTTAGTAATCCACCTTAAACGCTTCTCCCAGAGGAAACATTTTCAAAGAAAACTTAGTGTCACCGTAGACTTTCCTCTAGAAGGATTAGATATGAGTAATTATGCCGCAGAGTCCGTCGCACCGTGCAGGTACAACTTGTACGCCATTTCAAATCACAGTGGTACCATGTATAGCGGACACTACACTGCCTATTATAATCACAGGTGGCATGTATATAACGACTTTAGGGTTTCTTCAGTTTCACCAAGATCGATAGTTTCAGGAGAAGCCTACATACTTTTTTATGAACAAGAAGGTCATCACAATTTTGAAGTCACGATTTTAGTTTTAATAACAATTTTTTTTTGTTTTTATTTTATTTTTCTGTTATATATTTATATTTTGTGTTATATTTTAATTTATTAAATTTTATAATTTTACTAAAAAAAAAAAAGAATAAAAGTAGAGCACTAGATAGGTAGGTTTGTTAGGGTAGGTGGGTAGTTTGTGTAGTGTGAAAACTACCTACATAAAAAATTAGTAGTAGTATTTTTATTTGGAGGAATATGCATCATTCTTGGATTTTTCTTTTAAAATATCTATCTCGGGTGAGGAAGAAGACTTTCTCCTAATTTTATTTTTGTTTTAATTTGTTGGGAGTCTGTTTAATTTATTTTAGTAGCAACGCCTAAAACCCCCATATAAAATTTTTCATAAAATAGAACAAAAATAAAAAAATCACACTTTTTAAACATATTATCCCAGCCAAAATATTGGTATCTGGTAAAAAAATTAATCTTTTATGTTCCAAGGATAAAATGTTATCGTGTCCGACAGATCGACGGGGAAATCTATATAATTTTTTTTACAAACAATTATGGCAGATATCATATTTGAGATATGACGTTTATTTCAGAAGACATTAAGATGAAGGTAGCCGACCCCGGTGGCGCAATGGTTAGCGCGTTTGATTACGGATCCCGGGGTTATGGGTTCGAGCCCCACATGGAGCATGGATGTATAGTGGTGTAAATAGTCGGTAGATGGAATTACGATGACTAACTGTAATCTGGGATACAGCTGAAACTGTAAACACATTTCAGGATGGTGCTTCGGAGGGCACGTAAAGATGGCGGTCCCGTCAATTAGGCCATAGCAGCGAAAAACGACGTTAAACAGTATAAAACAAACAAGATAAAGGTACAAACCAATCTTTCCTTTGGACATTCTCGTAAGTTAATAACTATAAAATAAAGCAGTGTAACAGTTACTTTTGTATAGTAGTACCAATTAAATAGATTAGAAATAAATAACATTTTACTTAGTTTACTCCTGGTATTACATCTCTAATATGGCAAGTAAATTACTTCAGGTAATTATCGTTAAACGCCTCGAGTGGCAACTCACTTCATTTTCAATAATTTTCATTTATTAATGGCTATATATTGGCAAAATGACTTTAATAGAATGTAATTTAGATTTGTGTAGATATTAAATGTACAGCGATGGTATTCAATGTTGCTTCGTAATTTAGCAAAATTCACGTCCAGAGCATAGAGAATAAAAGAGGACTAATAGTCCAGCCTGCGCAAGATTATTTTGTGACAGAACGGGGCAGCGAAATGACGTAACGCAATTTATCTGACCTTGCGCAGTACGCATATCTGTCAGCTGTGAAATACTGTCGGTCGTAAAACAATTCGTCACCCCAGTATTCATTTTTCGTATCTCCAAAAATCCCCCAGTAAAAATCTCAAAATGTCCGAAAATAGAGATATTGCAAACCAAAACTGGGGTGACGAATTATTACTTGTTTGTTTACACTGTCAGTACTGTCAGATCGTCGTTTGTGTCTTATTATCAGATTTAATTTCAGCAATCCATTTGCCCCCCTTGCCCCACCCCAATGTTTACCAAAAACAATCCCGAGCGAGAACTTTTGGCAACATATCTGTATGCTTAGAGAACGTTCAAGTATTACGTAACGCAAATTTTTATCATTTTGGACTTTTCCATTTCCCGGACAGAACGACCGACCGATGAATCGACCGACCGACAATTTTTTCTTTTTGCTTGAAATTGATTTATGTCGACAGAAACCGCAAAAATACGCAAAAAAAATGTTTTGGAAATTTTTGCACGAGTAGAGGAAATGCGCCTAATTTCGGATGGTTTCCAAATTTCGGATAGTAGTGTATTTAAGATACTGTCTGCAAAGGTAAACAGAAACCTACTTTTATGTGAAGCCAAAAGTCAAACTAAATGCGTCCTGTAATATGATAACGGTAGAGCTTCTCCCCTTTAAATGGCAGCACAAATCGTTTATATTGCAAATGGCAGTTTTGTGCTCAGTTGCATTATTATGCTTGTTTATTTTATAAATAATCGTTATAAAAGTTCGTGATTCTGTCTTGGGTAAGTTATGATGTTAGTTAAGTTGATCCACTATTCATAATTGATCAATTTGAAAACGTAAACATTCTACAAATTTCTAATCTAAAAAGCAGAAAGTTGCCTAATTTCGGATAGACCATTTTTGTGCATTTGATTCCCAATTTCGGATATCCGCAAGGTAATCATTATTCAGGATAACCAACCATTAATTATTATTTTTATAATGATACAAAAAACTAAGATAAACAATTTTGAAAAAACGAAAATTACCTAAGATACTAAGATATTCGAAATTGGGAATCTAAAATTATAGTTCCTATAGTATTTCTTAGAAAATCGCTTAATGATTAAATTACGTCTTAAATGTGAAGGAATAACAAGAAACATAAGCAATGGGATCCAGATCTACTCTTGAAAAAATTTTTTCGGATATGTCCGAAATTAGGAGCCCTTTTTCAAATGCACAAAAATTCGCTAATTTTTTTAACCGTGTTTTTTGGAAAAAATAAACTGTAATAAAATTGCTTTTATAATAAATCATGGTTGGCTATAATAAGTTGTATCTGGTTATATAAAAAAAATATCAAAAAGTAATACCGAGTATTAAATATTGAATACATTGTAAATGGTATCCGAAATTAGGCGACTTTCCTCTACCTACAATGCTTTCCGCAATTTTGAAAATTATCAAAATGGGAAAGCAAAATCAGATTCACGTTCCTGGACCACAGTACACGGGCTTGGTATATACAGGGCGTTAAACTGGGTATTTATCATCTTATAACTCCTACAACTCTTAACCAATTAGTAAAAATAATGATGATTTTTACTGATTTTTGCACTCCATTTTATGGCGCGTTTTTCCATAAAATGTGTTAAAATATTCCAACTGTAACAACATGCAAGTACTGTGAACAGTGTGTGTCATTAGTATGCAAATGATGACAAATTGTCTTTGATTCTGATTGCTACATTCAATCCATGCAAAAAGATTATAAATGAAAAGTCACTTGAAAATTACAAGCCGGAGTTTTCACAATAATTTTAAGATCCACCAGAGGCAAAACACGATCTGTCAGTGTAGGGTGGATGATAAAGAAGGATATCGTTTTAAAGGTTAGTCTAGGGCTAAAGGAGAATAATACGCTTTCGTTTAAAAAAAGTGCAAAATGATGAAAAGAAATGATGAAAAACTGTTTAATAAGTTTATTTCTTAATTTTGATCAAAATTATTATTCGTTAGAAATGTTTGTGTTATCGTAAACGTGACAACAATGTTTACATGCTAAATGCCTCTATCTTATATTAAAAAAGTAACGTTTCTTTGTTTATCTGAACATCAACATAACATTTGGAATGTGTTATAAAAACACTGCACAATATTAATTAAAGTTATTTATTTAACACTACAGCTTAAAAGTCTCTTAAAACTTTTTCATGGAAATATTTAGGTAACTATTATATAACGTTGGAGCTGCTCGATTGCTTTTTAATATTATTAGTATAAATACATACCTCAAAAGCAACTCGATAATCTACTGAAAAACTAGTCTGATAGGTCAATTCAACACATCACAATACACAGCCCTTGGTCCCACAGAAAAAGTTAATTTAATTTTGAAATGACATGACACTTGACACGAACCATCGTTAGGTGCAATGTTGCCAAATCGTGCCTTGACATATGTCAAAATTCGTAATTAAAATAATTAATTAAAGTATGTTCCGGGATGTAAAAAGGGCTGACATTTTGGCTAAGTAATTATTTTTTATGTATCTATAAGCATGTAAAGTCTTATCGTTGCAGGCGATTTAGCCCAAAATACGATACCCTCCTTTAAACGAAATAATATTTTATTTATTATAATTAAAATTGACAGTCTGATTATCGGTAAAAGGCACTATACGACTCAAAAGGCGGCCATATTTAAAAGTTCACAACAATTTTACGAAATGACACTCTGGAAAGTCTTTCCCAGGTCTTTAAAAATTTATTGGAAAGCAATTATCGTACCCTTTACATAAATTGTACTTAGGCGTCCGCCCCCTTATTTGACGAAGCCCACTACTGCAAACTACTAGACTCACAGGTAACGTGATATCTTCACACGAAATCTCGTTTTAAAATAAAAAAATACATGCAGCGGTACTACAGCTGAATAAGTACTCACTGGTACTATTAAACTAGATCAGAAATAACATTTGACAAAGAATTTATATTATAATGTAGGTATGTACAGTTCAAGAGTATCTATAAAATTATAAAACATAGAAGCCAAAGATATGCAAAATACTTCCTCAAATATTTAAACTTTTTTCTCAAAAATGGATTTGCATTCTATGATACATATTATTAATATGATATTAAACAAGAATATACCGTGTGTGTCAAAAGTCCTCCCCGCCTTAACTTTTAAACGGCTTAAGATATCAACTTAAAATTTGGAACACGTAAATAATGTTTAGGGGGCAAAATTGAGGCAGGGGGCAAGGGGGTGAAATTTTAAATGGGGGAGTCGTGTGATACATCATTTTAAAGCTTATAAAATTCTCTATTCCCTTAAATAAAAGAATATAATTTTATAAAGCTTGTTGTACTATAGATCGTAAGAAACAAGTTAATTGCTTTGGAACCACCAACTTAAGAAACCCATTGATACGTGGCATTAAAAAATATAATACACTTGAGAGCAAAAAAATCGATCCACCCAATAAAAATTTGCCATCTTTTAAATTCAAATACTACGAAACTAATGGATTTGAATGATTTTTTTTAATTATATTTAATAAAAAGTCCAAACTTTCTCTACTTTTGTTTTTATTTAGAATGATTAAAAAAATTATCTTTGTATTAACAGCAACAAAAAATGTAAAACTATGTTTTTTGCCCCATTTTCTAGGAGTTGCATGGTACGCCACTTCAACAGTTTATCAAATTGTTAAAATATCTTAATGCCGCAGTTTTAATGAATATAGTTAATTGCTGTTAATATAAAAAATATATTTGTTTAATAATTCTAAATAAATACAAAAGTAGAGATAGTTTAAGTTTCAAAACAAAAAAGAATAATTCAAATACATTAAGTAGTTTTTGAAATATTTGAATTTAAAAAATGGCAGTTTTTTAGGTGGATCGATTTTTTTGCTCCCAAGTGTATATTATAAACCAAACTTTCTTTAATTCTCCGGACGTATAATAATAATAATAATACACCGGGAACAAATACGTTTATTTTCCTTGTGAGAAAATCACTGTTAAGTGAATTATTAAAGAAAATAAAGGTAATAATGGTATGTAAAATTGCTTTTCAAGTTTTTCTCGGAGCCTAAACGATAAAATTATTAAGTATAAATAACCCTCTTTTATAAACAAGATGTTATCTTACTACTTACCAAGTTGTATTAGCTAGAATATTACAAAAAGTTATTCATTCTTATTTCCGTATAAAAATAGAACTAAACATATTTATAGGCTATACAGTATACTACTAGTAGTCGTCTACTACTTCCTGGAGCATTTTAAATTAAGATTTACATGGGATCGTAAAAACATGAGTTTAATAACTACAACACTACACTTTCATCATGTCGACAACATAAAGTAATATTCATATTTAATTACAAATTAAAAATGAACACTTGAGGGGTATAGAATCAAATGGTGCAATGTCCACTCATGTGAATTTTACACCAGAAGCAAAAAACGAATTAATTAACTCGGTTAGCAAATTTGTATTGTTTTGTATAATGCGATTTTCTTTGACGTAATGTTTCTTATTTTTAGTAAGATTTTGATTAAGTACGTAATAGTTTTTTAATTATGGTTAATAAATAAATGGACACTGCACCTATTACTAGGCTGGACATAGTACTGTTTGAAATTGACATCTAAATAGAAAAAACGGATTCCTTGAACCAAGGACACGTGTCTTTGGATATGTTCTAAGCCATATTCTCTTGTTTCAAGGCTGGAATTTTCTTGAACCAAAGTCAATGTCCTTAAATAAAGAGCGCGGATTTTTATTCCAAAACCCGTCAAGGACATTGACTTTGGTTCAAGAAAATACCAGCCTTGAAACAAGAGAATATGGCTTTGAACATATACAAAGACACGTGTCCTTGGTTCAAGGAATCCGTTTTTTCTATGTATCAAGAAGAGTCCTATTTATGTGTAGAATTAAAAAAACAAATAACCCAACAGTATAATACTGTTGAAAACTTTATTGAGAAGAAATAATTATTAAACGAGCTTGTCCGGAAACTCTTCCGTCAATTCACAAAGTACATCATTTTCATTAATGTTTGGATCCTCAATGGCTTGTTCGGACTCTATGATTCCGTGAGAGAAGATCGCCACTGCTGTCCATAATCACTATGTCTGTCATTATGACAAACAAGTAATGCATTAGCATCCAGTTTTTTAGGTTTTAACAGTAATCTGACTAACTGATGACTGGACATTGTACTCTTTGAAACTGAATCGCATATTTTAACCCGAGGGGCATGATATGAGGCGATATCGGAGGCAATATCGAGGCGATATCGGCTAATATCGAGGCGATATCGAGGATATATCGGGACCGTAAAAGGCGATATTTCGTCCCGAAAATGAAGAGTGACATACCCCTCGTTTTAACCCTTAATAATCTTATACCCGGACATTGCTAGTTTAGATCCGACGTTTATAACGTTAGATAGATCGAAAAAAACTGATTTGAATGCCAACTAACTCAATTCGAGAAAAATGTGGACATTGCACCATTTGATTCTATACCCCTCACTTTCAAGTTTGGTACCAATTAATTAATTAACAGTACTAGGCGAATTTCCAGTACTCGCAGGCGCCGCGTCGACTCCAGAGTTGACGTGAGGTTTTAAATATTTACATTTTTATTTCTTTTTATCTTGATTTTTTTTAATGATTCCATTTAAACGAGTAAGGTGGGAAAAAAAGTTATCGATAAATAAAAATTAAAAACATTCGTATTCTTAAAAGATAAAAATCGAATGTCGGTTTGAAAAACACTGTTATATATATATATATACATATGTATAGTTAATATGTATAGTCAATATTGTTGTATGTAACAAATTAGTCGTCAAATGTTTCGATTTAGCGACCTTTATAAAAGTTTCCCTCATAATTCGGCAAAATTATTCTGTAAACCTGTGTTTATTTTCAACGTTGATGAGTCATAACTGAGTTTACGCCGACTACTGTTAATTAATATTAACAAAGTATAATGTACAGGGTCAACCAATTTTGAGTACACAAGCCAATATCTCACACTGACAGAACACTAGCGTAATTAATAACGTAATTAGGTTATAGTATATAATAACAAAAAAGTAAACGTGTTCGGTATTTACAAACGAGTGCAGTTGTTTGATTTACAACAACAAACTGTTAAGCGATCAGGTTTTTCTTTGTCGGGCAAATGCCTCTCCTTTCTACGTCACGATCCTCGCTTCAAAGCGCAGGCAATTCACCTTACCCGTCTGCCCGACTGGCTAGCTGAGCCTGGTGTCGTCTCACTACTGCGTTTGCAAATTTCGTGTAATGTATTTTAAATTCAAATATTAATTACATTTGTGTGCACATAGAAACTAGATATCACATGTGATATGTAATGTAATTACATGTACATGCTTATCGTTGGGTGCACACAAAAATATTAGCCCAAAATTCATACCTAAAATATTTTGGTAAATTTTTTATTAGAATCAGCTGATTGTCGCCATCTTTATTAATCATCCTTCCTCAAAAAAATACTATAGTGACAACAACGTTGTTGTATTATTAAATTATGTATTTAATATAACCTTATAACGTTTTAGAATAATCTTAAAAATGGTATTAAATACATAAGGACGGACATGAAATGTTGCGTGTTTTTAACAAAAATTAAAGTATAGGATAATAATTTCCGATTTTCTATCCATTTGTAACTCAATATTCAGTTTACTTTTTACGGTGTAGTATCCTGGGATTCCTAGGGATACATACTTTTGATTTGGGTCCTTCAAAAATTAAATAAAACTTTGTCAGTGCATTGTAATTTAAAGTACTAACTACTAAAAACAATTTTGAAGACTATCTTCTCGAATTAAATTCTTAAATTTTAAGTTGGCTATGGCACTAAACAAACATGCAATTATTAATAGAAACAATTGCTTCAGCAATTGACTACTTGATAAAATTACACAATAACAATTTAAAACAATTGGCGAGCTAGGCACCATCTTCGATATGAACTTTGATGATTTTATTATTTATTAGTCTAGTCAAATGGTACTAAAAATTGTCTCGCATTAAAATTTTTAAACAAGAAAAAATAATTAATAGAAAACTTTAGAAAAAAAGGAAAAGCCTTGATATATTTTTAGAGCGAACTCTTCGTGAGAGATAGCATTTTGGTCCGAAGTCTTTGGAGCAAGTGTTAAATTATGCCATAAAAGAGTATATATACAGTAGGGTGACCCACCAAAATTTCAAATTGAAAAATTTGGTGGTCTCACCCCTTAAATTTGTTCATTGGGGTAAGAGTATCATCCCTGTTTTTTTTCAGAATTTTTGAAAAAAATCTAGAGGTCGCTCACAGCCATTTTTTAAAAAGATATTTTTCTTTATCTTTTTTGTCCGAAGGATTTAAATCTTTTTAATACATCACGGTATAAAGGAATAGAAAATGGATAACCTAAAAAAACAGAATGTTTTCTTTTAAAATGGCGGAGCTATGCCCTTTTAAGTTCGAAAATGCACTGCATAGCTTCATTTTAGGAGTAATGACAGGCACAGTTTTTTTTCATTGTCTTAAAATATTTTGCGTGTATCCCAATGGGTCCCCACATAAAAATCACTATAATTATTTGATTGGATATATGGGGTACCCAGAAAAAATCAATATATTTTTTTTTAGTGTTTTTGAAAGATAAATTCGGTTTTTAGCAGTTTAATTTCATTTTTTTAAGTTTTTTTTGCCCCCCCCCCCCTAGTTACGCCTATGTTGTGTACATTAATATCCTTAATCATTAACCCTTCATCATTAACCCTTAATCGTTTTATCAATATTTATTTTCCAAATAAAAAATGCCCGACTGGGTTAAATTACATGAAATATAAATTAATTTTTATTAGCTCGAATAAATTGAAACTGATAAACTTAATGTTACATCTGAACTTTTATTGTCGGCTATAAATATAAACAGAAACGAGATCAATTAACCTTATAAATCTGTAAAAAAGCAGTTGAATGCCAAGGTAATATCGACTTCCTGAAAATAATGCGCCCAGGAAAAAAAATAATTATTTTCTGGTAATCCAGTCTTTTTTATTAAATGCAGTCATACAGTCATAAAACGACATATTCATTATCATCACCAGAAGCAACGTGGAAATTGAAAAGTATTAGCCACGGCACAGACCTAAGGTCCACTGTGCATGCAGCAGTCATCTAGGATGACCAGAGTTGATACTTTCATTACAATAACAGGGTCGGACAACAGGAATTTTAAATTAATTCTAATTTTTGGTTATTTTGTTTAATACATACCTATGCCGAATAAGATTAACCTGGTCGCGACTACCCGGTCGCAGTCGTCATGTAATAATTATGGTTGCACAAAAGATATTTTGATAGAATATTTTATAAAAATATTAATAAAAAGGCGCACTAGTGTAAATTATCGGTGTAATTTCCGTGTACTCGTGAAATTTTCATAGTCAACACAATTTAATTATTGCAAAACAAATATTCATAGTTAGAGAATTTATCTAATAAGAGAAAAGTTTAAACTCTGGCAAGGTTGTACATAATAGACATATTTATTTGTGTGCCAAAGCCAAAAAAAAAGTCTTTGCTGGCCAGTTCTGATTTGCGAGACTAGTTACGAGGCAAAAAGGTGAGTCCAGCAAAGAAGTACTTTTGCTTAAAAAAAATGTTTTTTGGACGGCCAAAATTCATAATTGATCGATACCCTTGTTTTTTTTAAGATGTCAAAAGCTCTTTGTTTTTTTTTTTGTATTTAAACGTTTTTCTAAATGACTAATCATGACTGTGCGATGTTTTTCACAGAATATTCGAGGAATATTCTTTTTATGGAAAATGGAAAATAAAGTGCGGTAGTTAAAATCGCATTATCCAACAAATCCTATGTTAAAAACGGTTAAAAGTCAACTTCCTACTCGACAGCAGTAAATAAAAATCGCCCCCTTGTGTCAGGTTAACGACCTGCTTTAAAACGATTTATTTATTAAAATAATTTTATTATTATTGCGCTAATCCAATTATTATACTATTCACAGCGCAGAGCGCTAGAATAGTAGTATACGGTAGTTTCGAATTTCCCAAAATCGCCCTAGGAGCTTTCTTTGTCAGATCAACACCGCGCCCGACCTTTATCTCTCCGATTTTGCTCAAATTTGGCACAAATGCAAGAAAGCTGTAGCGCCGCAGGCAATATTTTTTCCGTGTTTCACGCTTAAGTTCTAACATCTTAAATAATAAAAAACGTGGGATAGCCCTAGTGCCACAGGCGAAAAAAAATTACAAAATTGATGGTATATTTTAATTTTTAAACAGAATTATTAATATAATCCAAATTTCACAAAAAATTTTTTACGAATTTGCGCTTAAGTTCTACAATCTTAAATAAATAAAAAAAACGTAATAAAGCCGTAGTGCCACAAGCAATTTTTTTACAAACTTTTAAAAAGTTTGGACAGTTTTACAATTAAAATTGTTTAACAAGAAGCCATTATCCAGTTCCATAATTAAGAAATAAAAGGATACAATTTTAATTTTATAAACTACTCTACATGTTTCGCCTCACTAGGCATCATCAGGGGTTATTAAAAGACAAATAATAATAAAATAAATTGTCTGAAACAAACTTGAACCTATTTTCCCTTAGATTTGTAGTGTCTAAGGGAAAATAGGTTAAAGTTTGTTTCAGACGATTTATTTTATTATTATTATTATTTATCTTTTAATAACTCCTGATGATGCCTAGTGAGGCGAAACATGTAGAGTAGATTATAAAATTAAAATTGTATCCAGTAAGTACTAAAAAATCCTTTTATTTCTTATGTTCAAACTAGATCAGCCGTTACAAACACTTTATCAAAACATCCTACCTTTGGGCGCCAATTTCTTTTTTGAAGGGGCGCCAAGTTTGATAGAAACCGTTAGGGACAAAGCTTTTTTTCCTGAAGGTAATTTTGAGGGCGCCAATTTTTGGGGGAATTTTGGGGCGCCAATTAATTTTTGTTTTGAAGGGGCGCCAAGTTTGGCAGAAACCGTCAGGGACAAAGCCTTTTTTCCGGAAGGTAATTTTGGAGCGCCAATTTTTGTTTTGAATAGGCGCCAAGTTTGGTAGAAACTAACAGGGACAAAGCTTTTTTTTTCGTGAAGGTAAATCTGGGGCGCCAAGTTCGGTAGTAACCGTCAGGGACAAAGCTTTTTTTATGAAGGTATTTTTTTGGGCGCCAAGTTGAAACCGTCAGGGACAAAGCTTTTTTTTTTTTGAGGGTGCCTATTGGCAGTAGTGCTTGCACAGCGGTAATTTCTACGGCTTATTTGCCAAAAATTACCCCTTCCAGAGAGGAACTCTTAAGGAACACAGGAGGAACTCCCAAGGAACTCCGAGGAAACTCTGGCGGAACTCCGAGGAACTCTTTGCAAAAAGGAACTCTTTTGTACAAATTTCAGACGCGGTCAGACCCTCGATTTTGAAGGATTCCAAATTTTTTGCTAAGCTGAGTTGTACCCTACCGCCCCTAGAACCCATCTTTGATTCTAACAAAAATTGAGGAAAAAATACCGGAAGAGTGTGCCGCTTTTAATAGCAGCAACTTATAGGTGCCACCTATTAATAATAATACATAGATATATTTATAACTTGTCGCCGTGCACTTCATGCACTAGTGATTAAATTTACTTTTTTTATTTAAAGCTAGTATTAATGAAATACTGTATAGACTACGATGGTAATTAAATATTCTATTCTTTTCTTTAAGACTAAATCGTATTTTATTTCTGGATATTGCATTACTTTTTTGCTTCCTTTTACCGTAATATCCTATTACATACTAATTTACAGAATGAAACAATTGGTCGAAAAAATACATAATGGCTTGCTTTTAGTAATTTTAGCACCACATGGCGTAAAAATATGGTCTCGAATATGGTTTTTCAAAGACACAACTACCAGGGTACATACAAAGGTAGGTACCAACTAAAGACAGACATGTGAAGACAAATTAATACAAATACTTTTTGTTAAATAGTTAGCATTACAAACTTTAAAAAAAATCTTTAGTAAAAAACTAGTTTTTAAAGTAAATAAACACTAGAAGCTATATTACACTAACCGGTCTATCATTTCGAAACTGTTATTGTACTTGAACTTTTTGCAAAATTTGGGTAATCTGGAAAATCACGCATTTAAGGGTTTAGTCTAATTATAATTTTAAATAATAATTTCGATGAAGCTGATGTTTGCAACGTTTTTTTGTAACCAAAATTCAAATAGTATCTTAAAGTACAGGTTTCATAACATACGTTTTTAGCGCACGAGTAAAGTTTAGAAAACAAGCCGCTTGCGGCGAGTTTTCTAAAGTACTAGTGCGTTTGAAACGTGTTATGGAATAAGTGCTTTAATATACTATTTGAACTTTCGATGCAAAAAAACGTTGCAAACTTCAGCTTCATTAATTTCGGCATGTTCATCATTTTACTTTGTAATATAGCACCTTACCTATATCAAAAATACCTATATATTTATTTAGGTAAAGCTTAGACATAAAATTTTGTTATTTCAGGCAAGTATGAATAATTAAAATTATTAAAATAGCAAGATCTTAATAACATCCTTTGCAGGCATACGAAAGAATAAATAAATTTTGCAAACAGATTTTCAAAATAAACTTAATTTAAAATTTTGCAAATAAATAAATAAATCTTTATTTTACCAAATACTACTGAATAATCAACACTAAACTATACCGGGTGTATGAAAAGTCTTAGCATGGGCTAATATCTCTGCACTGAAAAAAAGGATCCTTTGCGGTAATGGCATATGAAATTAGGCCAAATGCTTCGCACTCTTGAATACGTCCAAAAGCGCCTTCTCTTAACATGAAATTATAAGAGATCTTTAAAAATATAATAATATAGGGTTGTATTTAAGATTCCAAAGTTGCACCCCCTAGCGCCACCCTAACAAGGGGTGGTAAAATTATTATTGGGCAAAAAGTTGGTTTGTTTGTACCTATCAGATCCTCCAAATTTGGATTTTGTAATTATACTAATACCAGAGATATTAGTCCATACTAAGACTTTTCGTAGTAAATTTTTTATTGGGCAAAAAAGTTGGTTTGGTTGTATCTATTATCCTCTAAATTTAAATTTTGTAATTATAATACCAGACATATTCTACTAATTGGACTATCAATCGATGTTATTGTACCTTTTTGGATACACCAATTTAAAATGTCTGTTTATAAATATCTATAGATATGTAATATCAGTACCTGGCGTATTTCTAGTTATAGTCCAGTCTTCAAGTTAATAAAAGAGGCTTTACCTGGAAATAATTCAGGGAGTTTAGATTTTTGGTTTATTAGGTAGTTTAAATAAATAATTTTGCGACATTGAAATCGATTTGGAACTGTCATTTTTTGTACTTATTTTTCACAAAACACAAAAACAGACTTTTTAAAATATCTCAAGATCCTAGAACAAAAAACTTTTGATATGGAAATAAAGAGGACCAAATCTCCAACATTTTTTGTGTCATATATTTTTTTGTACGACTTATAGCTAATTTACGGCGCCGCCTTAACGTTACACTGTAGGGTTTTAGATTTTTGTTTATGACTCGGTTAGGAAGGTTTTTTATGCTTAATACAATGGTGATTCAATCGAAAATCGGTTTACCCGAAATAATGGAGAACAAATGAGTGAATTATTAAAAAAAAAAATAATTTTACGTAAAATAAAAATAACCGACGATAAAGAACAAATTTGGTTTTTCGAAAAAAAAAAACATTAAAAATCTAAAAACGTATAGTGCAACGTTTAAGAGATATTTTAAAAATTCGTTTTTTGAGAAAAACAAGTTGAAAAAATGAAAGTTCCAAATCGAGTTCCTGAATTATTTCCAGGTAAAGCCTCTTTTATTGACCTGAAGACTGGACTACAACTGGAAATACTCCGGCTACTGGTAATAATAGCGTCGACATGATAAAATATAAAAAATATAGTTAAAAGTGCCGATTAATTTAAAAGTTATCTATATAAAATTCTAGCTTTCGCGAACCCCCGGTATGTATACTAAAAGTCCGGCCTCTGCTTAAAACTTTTAAGTTAAAAATTATAGCTTTTAAACAATACGTAGGTATTTTTTAAGAAAATATTTAATCTCATAGTCTTCAAGATTATCTTCTGGAATCATCAGGCTGAAGTTAAAAACCATTAATTTTTTTGCATGGTTTTTCACATCTCAAGATCATGATAAATTTAAATTATTTATAATGATACTTTCAACCTAGTTTATGCAAATTATCCACAACATTTTAGAAATACATCCTTTACCGAACAATAATCGCAAATTATTGGCGATGTAGGTCAGTGAAGCACGTGCCAAATTATCTTACACAAAGTAGGTATAATTTTTGGAAATTATTTTCCCCTGAAAATTTCCAACATATTAGATTAATACTGAGTAGTTACAGTGACTTTATTCTTCTTCAAATATGACCTTTTGGTTACTTATCATCTTGAACCATACGTTCTCTTTTCCAGCTACTAGTATTATAATCATTTTAAACATGTGGATAAGACTAATACGGATTCATCCACTAAAATATATCACAAACATCAAATTTCAATTGTAAAATCAATTTCAAAAGTTAGAACTGGTCAATAGTATTAATATTTTCAAGAAAAACACTATTTCACATGAAGCTGAAGGTTGCAACGTATTTTTGCAACGAAAATTAAAATAGTATATTAAAGCACTTATTCCATAACACGTTTTTAGCGCAGTAGTACTCGCCACAAGCGGCTTGTTTTCTAAACTTGTACTCGTGCGCTAAAAACGTATGTTATGAAACTAGTACTTTAATATACTAATTTGAATTTTCGTTGCAAAAAAACTTCATTATTTCACACAAATTAGTCGATGCTAAAGCTATTGTTGCCGATTTACTAATTCCGCCAAGACCAAGAATGAAAGGCAACTCCGAGTACAGTGAAGGATTGGCCAGAATTTGCCTGGTGAGATTTATAATGTGAGGGCTCGTGTGGAAGGCCCCCAAGTTAAGAGCTTCCTCCGTAGTACAGGTGTACCAATAAATATTGCATCAAGCCAATTCGGAGTTGGGGAGTTTTTGTAAATAGAAAGGGGGGTCGTGTGATAAAATTCTCTATTGGACTATATTTTTTTAATTTTTTAATTTTTTTTTAAAGGTTTTGATTTTTCATTTTTTTGCCTAAAAAATGCGATTTTTTAAGATTTTTTTTTGTAAATTTGTATTTCTATTAATGAAAATTAGTTTAAAAGTATAATTTACGTTTTTTCATCATGAAATTAGTATTTTTTTAAAAAATTGTTTGATTTTTTTAGAGAAATTTTGACGAAAATACTATACTATATTCAACATGAAGCTTGCGACGTTTTTTTGCATCGAAAATTTAAATAGTATAATATTAAAGCACTTGTTCCATATCACGTTTTTAGCGCACTATTATAGTGCGCTAAAAACACTATAATAGCACTATAATAGTGCTTTAAAAAACTCGCCGCAAGCGGCTTGTTTTATAAACTTTTACTCGTGCGCTAAAAACGTATGTTATGAAACTAGTACTTTAATCAGGTGTATTATGGTGACCATCGTGATCGTGATCGTGATCGTAATTATTCCGACATCGTTAAAATTTCGAGGTCCCGCTTGTCAACCGTCAAAATGCGATTATGGTGGTCACTTTTTCCGATGTCGTTAAACGAATGTCGGAATGATTATCGTTATTTACCACAAGACACTTTTGGCTTTGCTGTAAATTCCGGTATCGGAATAAGCTAACCTAAAAACTATTTTGACAAATTAGTGAAATACCTAAGATGAATAATTTGGGCTTTGTTGTAATTAATAATCATAGAAAAGAGGTATTAATAAAGTGGAGGACCGTAGAAGAAGGTAAGAAATGTATATTACCATTTATTTTGCCTGCAAGGTTATTTCTTACAAAATTGTTATGGAGCTGATTTTTTTTTTTCAGGTGTAGAGCACAATTGGAAAAAAGGGATTTAATGGATGGCAACAACCCATTGGAGGTATCTGAGCGGGAGTTTAAATGAGTATTAAGATTCTCCAGAGAGCTCAGACATCAATTAGTGGTTTACTTATCACCCTTAGTGTAGAATGGGCAAAGTCCTGGGCAATTCTTAAAGTCTTAAGAGTAGGTGCAACTTAGTATATTATTAAAAATACTTGGTTATCCAGAGTAATGTGGAGCAAAGTAATTCTTGATAAGGGGACGTCCATAAAGTATGTCACGTTTTTTTGGGCCATTTTTGACCATCCCCCCTCCTCCCTTGTCACAAAGACTTTGTGACAAAGTGTCACACCAGCACGGACCCCCTCTCCCCCCTATGTCACGTCACATTAAATTTGTAAATTCATGACCCCAGCCTGGAGTCTCTAGGGTTACATTTCCACCATTGTAAACAAAAAATGTTAAGATTACACATCGAGTTTAATAAATTCGTTAAAAAGTATTTGGGATTTTTCGGGATTTAAAAATCTTTAGGATATCCCGAAATTTCGGGATCCCGAATTTCGGAACTAAGTACCAAGGGGCTGTTCAAGAATGACGTCACCCAATTTTGACCAATTTTAGACCTCCCCCTCCCCACTTCGTCACCTTTGCCTAGAATCCCTAATAAAGGGAAAAAAATAGTGAAATCACACTGCTCTTGACCCCCCCCTCCCCCTATCACAAAGTGTCACAAACTTCTGGACAGATGGAAAAAGAAAACAAAATATAGGTGGATTATTTGATTTTTTTTTTAGATAAAAATGTGCCAAATCCAAGAAGAAACATTTTATTATGAGAGGGGGAAAGAATAAGAAGAGGAATAAATCGAAATATTAAAAAATACTTGATTTTTGTATGTTGTAGGCTCAATAAACAACCACAGTAGACCTCATAAAATTTAAATCAAAAATCGAGCACCCTATTTTTTTTGATGGATGAAGCATTTTTAAGTAAATCAATTTTCAATTATTTATATTTTTTTTTCAGTTTATGCTTAATTTTCATTGGGAATATCAAAAGTATTTATTTTTCTTAACTGTTTAAGATTTTTTTTTTATTTTTTCTTTAAAATTTTTTTATTTTGGTTTTTAAATAGTTTTAACTTACGTTATTTGGGAAAAATCCAACCCACTGTGAATGGTATATAATGGAATGCGTAGCATTACATATCTTTGGGGCTTGTTTTAAATTATTTTAATTTTAAATATCTCAAAAGATTATTACAGCAGGCTTGATTAAAGAAAACAATTTGCTTACTTTTTAAACAATCTTGAAAATAACAAAAATATATATTTAGTAAAATACACGATTTTGATATCCCCAATAAAATTAGAATACACTGAAAAAATATAAAAATAGAAAATTGATTTTCTCAAACCCTTCTCTAAAGAATATTTTAATTTGGCCTTGTTTTACTCTGTAGACTACTAAAATATCCATCTATAAAAAATGGAGTGCTTGATTTTTTATTTTATTTTTTTAAGGCCTACCGTGCAACTTATATAATATATATATATAATAATAATATGTATCACATTTATAACAGAAGTGTATACCTATATAAATAAAATTATCACAAAGTAGTTACAAGTTAATCACAAATCACAAAAAAGTTAATTACAATGGGTAGTGGACAAAGTTCCTAACTGAACCCTTCATTTATTGATCAAGTCTATTTTTAAAACTATTCACAGATGTGGTGGACACTGTCTACTCAGTCAGACGACTCCAATTGTATACCATACAGTTGGAGAATAAGTTTCTATGCAGTAACTTGGAACATCTTTCTTTGGAAAGCCTTTTACTGTGATCTCTGACTTAGCGTGGTGCAAACTGAAAAACATCTGTTTCACAGATTTACAGCAATCTTAAAGGTTTTGATTAGGTCACCTTTATCAAATCCCCATGTTCAGATTCTAATTTTCCTTTTATTCCTCAGTGTTTTGTTCCATCTGGATGCCACTAAAGTTGGTTTCTAAAAGAAATATATAATTAAAACAAATATTTACTGCTTTTTAGAAACTAATTCTGCAAACAGACATACAAAAGCTGTTTTTCATTGATAAAGCCCAAAAAACTTGGTCGATACTGGTTGAAAATTTAACTCGTAGTTTTTTAGGCCAGTGTTCGCCTGCACAATAAAACTTTAATCAAATATCAGACACGAGCCTGTTTGTTTGAAACAACAAAGGCTTAAGACAGACAAGCTACAATTATTTAACATCTAAGGTACCTACTTTTCTCCATTCCTCTGGTTTTCTTACTGGGCCACAAATTGTATTTAATTTCCTTGTTAAGTTGGTCCACAGGTTAACCGTTTAGTCTTTGTTCACATATTAATTCATTTACGCACACGCTGAACTGTTCAGCCGTTATTTTTCGTGGTGGCTTCTTGGAATCCATGGGTCTTAATTTATTGTATTAAAAAAACAAAAAATGTACGTAAACACGATTCTTCTGACAACTGACAATCAATGACGCCAATATAAAAAATTTAAAAGCACCGTGTAAAACAGCATTACCACAATAAGAAATTACTAAATAACTAAGTTGGTAACCTGAAACGAAGGTACTTCACTTCATTCAATTCCGATCTCGGGATTGTAATATTTTTCGTTCCGATGTGGCCACGGTAATAGCAAATTTTAACGTTATCGTGTTGGAACACGATCACGACGTCTTAATTATAACGACATCGGAATAATAACGATGGCCACCATAATAGGGCTGAATATATTATATATTATTTGAATTTTCGATGCAAAAAACGTTGCAAACTTCAGCTTTCTTTTTAGGCATAGCAAATATAAAAAACACAATTAAATCGAAAAATTATCATTAGTTTAGTCTCGGGAGGGTAAGGGGTATCACACGAGCCACCTTTCCATTTCAAAAAATGTCCGCCCATGCCCCCTGTCCACATTTTAAGAGGTGAAAATATTATATACAAAAAAATAGTTTGGGTTGTCTCATTTAAGTGTTCCAAATTTGAAGTCGATATCTCAACTCGTTCAAAAGTTAAGAGGGGGGTGACTTTTGGACCGCTCTGGATATCTTAGGACCGTTTTATAATAAGGTTCATACAGTGGCAGAACATTTCAAGAAGGGGCCCAGACTGACAAGTTGTTACTCCTTATTTAAATAATTATTTAAAAAAAATCTATGTAACATTTCAAGCTGGGCCCTCTTTCCACCCAGATGCGTAACTAATAGCAAATTTGGGGGGAGGCCCTAGCCCCAAAGTTTTACTACGCGTATATTATTAAATTTTAATGCTGCATAGATTTTTTCGGGGGAGGCCAATTTGGTTCAGGTGGGGGGGGGGCTAAGTCCTATAGGAGCCCTAGAATCCATATTCATGGGGGGAGGGATATTTTTATTTCATATTCGTTAAAACATTTAGTGTCTAATATTTTAGGATAATCAATAAGTTTATAAATTTTAAATAATAGGTATTTTATGTAAAAATATTTCGCAAAAAGAAACCATTGTGAACTTTTGTCACCCTTACCTTCATATCCTGGATAATCGTTTGGAAAAGGCCGCCTAGGGCACCGTCCCTGTCGATTTGATGATGTGTCTCCATTTTAACACTGAAAACACTTAAATTCACATAAACTATCCTATTTCGTTGCAAAAACCCGCCAACAACCACAAAAACAAAAGTAGCAAATCAAGTCACCAGACAGTCTGCACAACTAAACACATTTCTAAAGAAATAAACACGTTTTTCTTTTGTTTTTCACAGTTAACTTGATGGAAATTGATCTAAATACATCTGTCACTGGAGAACGCAATATTGTTTGCGACTTTTAAGTCATCAAATGGTCAATTAAAACTTGGAACCATGTTATTTCGGTAATTTTTTGTTGGTCCACGATCTAAACAAACGGCAACCATTACGATGTTACACCAGTGTTTTCTGTCTATTACTGAAAGATCCCCTCCCCACTAAAGCGCAAGTATCTAACAGAGCATTAATTTTCTGTAATACTAACGCTAGCGACATCTACACGATAATAGCGCAAGTCGTGCAGCCTCACAGTGTATTTAGCCTACTCGATAAAATAATACTGCCCAACAAAAGACAACCGTTTTGGTACAATTATTATACAATTACACAGTGTGACAGAAAATTTAGGCCAGAGTCTGTCAACGTCAGTCGTTAATTTAGGACCACTATTATAGTCGAGTCTCCAAGGGGTCACTACTTTAGGTTATTAAGCGATTTTTTTACATCGGCACTTAGTGCTACTAAAAGTGCCGATGTATTGAATTCTTCGCCGAAAAGTCAAAATCTTTGACCACGTTTTTTTCACATTTCTCGACGTTTTAGACCATTCTGAGTCGAAATCAGCAAAAAAAATTTTTGCGTCCGTCTGTCTGTCTATCTGTCGGGGTGTAAACTCTCTAACTCCATTTCTACATGAGATATCGACTTGCGGTTTTTTGCATATTGTTTCTTATCGTATTCCGAAGAGCTGATTAGATTTTGGGGGTAAACGATTGGGGGTAAGGGGGTAAAAATAGGCTAAAACTCCTATTTTTAGCGTTTTTTGTTTATAATTAAGGCAATTATTATTGTATTTGGTTAATTTAACACTTATATAAAAGATAATTTTAAATTGGTCAAAAAATGTTATAAAAAACGTTTTCCTAAAACGCATTGTTTTCGAGATATTGGCGTTTAAAGCGGTAAAAGGTTTTTTTAGCATATCTCACATATTTATAACCCGATTTCAAAAAATTATATTTTAAGAAAAAGGTCTTTTTAAAGCACCATAAAAAATGTTATAAACAGTTTTTTGCTAGAATATAATGTTTTAAAGATACAGAATCTAAAATCAAACAAAACACCTAGTTTGAAATTTGCAAACTAGATGGCTCTAGTGTACAATAGTGCCGATGTTTTGACAGGGTGCTTGCAACGTTTCATCTAGTTTTAATTTAAAGTTTCCAATGCACCCTAATATGCTAGACCCATTTTTATAGTTAGCGTTTCATAATTTTGGGAGGTGAATTCCTATCAAAAGACATGAAAAAAAGTTCATATAAACTTATGTCCAAAAATGCTTCGTAAAGGAGCTACGGTCCTTCAGTGACAGACCCGCAAATTAGATTTTTGTTTAATATCTCGGGAACCCTTTGAGCTACAGAAATGAGTTTATGCATGTGTTTTTATATCAACAAGGCCTATTAATATATACTATTTTCATGTTTTAATTTTAGCCAAGGGCGGGCCAAACGCGAAGGCCCAAGCACTTTTTTGCCCAGTTTTTTTTTGCTGTTTTATAGTTTGAATATGATCTCTACATAAAAATTAATTTTTGAAAAAAAAATTAAAAATGATGGTTTTATCATTTTAAAAAAAAGTTTAAACCCCATATTTTTTTTTATTTTTAGGGGGATTACTTTCAAAATTTGTTAGTATTAAATCAATACTATCCTTATAATAAAAGCAATTTTTCCTCAAAAAGTTACGTTAATCGGATTTTTCTTTCGGCTTTTTTTCGATTTTTTTCAAAGTTTAACTCCACATAACTTTTTTGTTTTTTGGAGAATTAAGGAGGGAGAATTAATTACTTTTAAAAACAATAGGGATCTTCCCCTCGCCGAACTCGATTTCTGAAAATTTCAATTCGGGCGGATTCGTTCTTGATTTCAAATATCGGAACATCGGACGTACAGACAGACAAAATAAAAAAAAAGTTTCCTATTTTTTCATGAAACAAAGAGTGTGGTGTAGTGATGGTAAAACCAAACCCAGCAAAACATTACCGACGAGCCATCAACCCGTGTCGTAGCCCGTCGATAAAGTTTTGCTGGGAAGTCAATAACCGGTTTTCGGTTGCTGAAATTACCTCAGATGGTTTCTCGGTTAAAACTCGAAAGCAGTAACCGCTTTGGACCGGTTTACTGTAAACACATTTAATTGAAAAAAGCTTTACCCAAAACAGAGATTTAAAATTTTCGTTGACTATAAAAAAGTCCTTACCTTTCAGTGCACTTGAATGAATTTTCCATTCCGCTCAATTTCATCCTCGTGCACTAAAAGCTGAAGTCGAAAACTAGTTTCATAATATACTATTTTCTACGACTGCTTTAGAATGTAAGCAAATACACACACTTTTAAAATACAGAATGAATCCATTCTAGCTCTAGATACAGTATGAATATTCCGTATCAAGTGTTAAAATGAGCACATGTATTGCCATCTCTTGTTTATAAAAGTAAAGAAAACTGTAGCAAAATTAGAAAAAATATATATTTTACCATGAAATATTGAATAAATTAATGCAATTTAAAGTTTTGCGTTAAAATTACATCAAGTTTATTAGTTTTTCTTAATATTTGACCAGTTTTTTATCAATTTAGTTCAAAAATTTAAAACTGCTCCATCTATTGTTAAATATTTAAACCGGATATCTGTCACAACAATCTGACATAACCTTCAATTTTTGCATTATAATTTGTAAATATGTGCTAAAATTAAATTAAAATCTTTTTTAAGTACTGATTTGATAAAATTATTAAATAACATTAATTGCTTTATTTAAAAATATGTGTTTTGTTGCATTTACAATGTCGAGTCACAAAAAACATTGTTTTTAACCTTGTCCTCAGTTTAAAGCCATAGTGTTTCATATTGGCAGTCGAAGAAAAAGTATAGTCTACAACACGTATGGAATAGTAATTCCGCGCTCTCGGGACCGTCATACTCGCCTAACGGCTCGTATGACAAACTTTGCGCTCGCGCGGAATATTGTCTATTCCATACTAGTTATAGAATATACTATTCTGCTAGACAATTGTTTTATTTAGAATACATGTTTTACGAATTTATTTATTAACGATATTTAAAAAAGTGTGCGTACAATAATTAATGACTGATCAGTCGTCATCTGTACAAATCAAATCGACTGGTCGATCGTCGTTAACAAAAGGCGCCGATAATACACAGCTACTACCTAGATCCTCCTTTTGAGTTGGAATAAAGTTTTTCACAAAATTTATAGTTTAATGTATTTACTTCAGAATAATTTTATTAAATTTAACAAACACATTCATCCTCATCATCAGACTCAGATTCTTCTTCAGGAGGGGCATAGACTTCAGCAGTAGTTTGAACCATACATGGAGACTGCGGCCCATAATAAGATCCAGGCGATCCAGCGTAACGAGGTGAACCAGGTGGAGTCATACGTGCTGAACCAGGCGACTGAAGCGACGGGCTATATAGTGTAGGTGATCTTCTTTGTGGCATCATTCTCTGAGGAGATAGCATATCAGGGCCATAGCTCCCAAAGCTCGAGTTTCCATAGCTTTGATTTCCATAGCTTCGATTTGCAGCGCCATAGCTTTGATATTGTGGAGCAGCGGCTTGATTTCCATAGCTTTGATTTGGTGAAGCAGCGACTCCACAACCACCTCCAGGAGAACCTGCATATTGAGGAGGAGGGCGAGGAGGAGAAGCCTGGGCTGTATAAAATCCTGCTAATGGTTCCATTTTACAACTCTCAGATGTGTTGTATGATTCTGGTCTTCTCGCTTGGTATGCTCTTATTTTGCCCATTTGTTTTTGGGCCCAACTGGTATCTTGCGGTGGCTTTTTTCTTAGTTTGTGTAGCTCTTTCATTGGTTTAATTGCACCATTAATTAAATCAACCAAATGCTCCAAGTCCTTTTTCATTTCTTGTGCAACATCCATGGCCTTTTCTTCTAGTTTTTTTATTTGCTTTTTTTCACTACACGACATACTTAAATTTTGGTTTTATGATTGAATCAAATGTAAAATCGAAAATAAAAAATGACAATTTAGAAAGTTATGCTAAAAATGACGTTAACGTTTCGTTTGTTTCTTAGTTACCAATTCCCATGTTTACAATAATACATTGTTATCAATAAATCACTTACCAGTATTTATCATGGTGTTAGAAGTGACATTGCATGATAGTAGTTTTCGTAACGAGTAAGCGACTTTAGTTCTTAGTGCACGAGAATGAAGTTTTTTTTGACGACGCGAAGCGAAGTCAAAAAATCATTCGAGTGCACTAAGGACTTGTCGCAAACGAGTTGCGAACAACATTTTTCGTTCGATCTACAGTCTAGACTCTTTAAAAATGTACATTTAAAAGAATTACCTGTGTTTAATTTTGACATTTCAAAATTTTATAAACGTCAAATGACTTTTGTCAAAATGTAAGCTATGTGTACTCGTTTAGATAAATGAATGTGCATAGTTGACATTTCAGTCAAATATTTTTCTATCGTACGAGTACATAGTACAGTACTCGTACGATAGAAAAATATCCTAACGAGAATATATAGTGAACATGCCCTTTTTTTAATTTCGTGTGCACTAGGTTGTACGAAAAATTATTACAAAGTGGATTCAGGGGCGTTTTGAGGTTTTCCGACTGCCAGATTTTCTTGGCAGTCTACCAAAAAAAAAATTTCTACGAGCGTGCGGAAAGATGTCTCTTTCCGCACGCATATGCGTGTGGAAATAAGCACCCATAATTATTTCATAAAAACAAGTAGGAGGAAGGTGGCATATTCGATGTGGGTTGGGTCAGAGCCTATGGCTCTCTTACCCGTGTTCTTTGGGTTTTTGTCTTGAGTATATTTGTTTGGTGATTGACCTTGAGGTCTGTGCTGTGTTGCTTAGATAAATCATAAACCGGCTCTCTCCAGATTTATTTTTTTTTTGTCTTATTATTTTTTTTTTGTCTTATTTTTTTTTTTTTGTCATTTGTGTTTTTTTTTTTTTTTAATATTTTTGGCCTACTTAACCTACTTTACATGGAATGAATAAATAATTAAATAAACAAATAAATAAATAAATAAAATAAATTAGTGAATCTGAAAACAAATAGACATAATATTAATTGACGTAAATTGACATAAACATGGGGACATAAATTTTTAAAATTGTTACCGAGGGTGAATAAGCTCATTTTTTCCAGTTTTATTTATTATTATTTTATTTAAATTTATAAAATATTTTTTTTATTTATATATACATATAGGTACCCGATATTTGTATATATAGGGTTTTTTTTTTTTGTTTTTGATTTTTTTTTTCTTTGATATAGAGTAAAAGGGAGGAGGGAGCGCAGTGGCCGTTAACGCTATCTCCTCCCTTTTGGTCTTATATTAATTTTTCTTTTTTTTAATTTTATACATTTACAACATTGACATAAAATAAATAAAGTAACATGTTAACAATTGAATAAATAGGACTTTTACTAGACCGGGACATTTAAAAGACATATATATTTTTTTTTATTTATTTTTTTTAAAGACATTTAGTGTGGTTTTTTTTTACAATTTGGGGTAGGGTGGATATTTCCACGCTTGGCATGTTTGGTCGTTCCTGGCGGTTAGGGTGGGTCATACTTTATGTTTCTTGGTCTTTTATAGGTGTCTCTTTGGTCAGGGACATAGTCTAGGGCGATTCTCAGGAGTTCATTAGGGTGGCTCTCGGCTCTATCTAGATGCCTCGTTGCTAGGGACTTTAAGTGCTCTAGCAACGGGGGGATCTCTAGATCCCTTCTGATCACCTCGTTTCTGACATACCAAGGAGCGTTTACGAACATCCTCAGGGCCAGGTTCTGAATGACTTCAAAAACAAGTAGGTTGATTATACAAACGTGTAACATTATTGGCTAAGAAAATGATGAACCTTAAAGAAGATGAAAGTTACCTGAAGGAATAAAAGAAATGGAAAATGCAAATGAAAACTGCAACAAATTTATCATTAATAATAAACTAAAATAGAATTGGTAATAACTAATGTTAGATTATTTTCAATAATTATAATTGTTAAAACTGTTAATATCTTAATTCTGTCGTGTAATTCTTGCTATATCTATTCACAAAATAATAAAAATGTTTAAATTTCTTAATTTTCTTAATTTTTATTTTTTTTCTATTGAAAACAGATATAAAATAAAATTTATTCAATTAAATATACTTACACATAAAAGCATATTTTAATTTTAACTCGCTCGTAGAAAAAATATTGTTCCTAACGCATGCGTAGAGGCTTTTCCGCACTCGATTGCTTGCCTGAACTCCACTACGCGTCGTTCAGTCCAATGAAATCTATGGTCTGTTTTTTCAAGCAAGATAGTAATTTAAAAATCACACAGTGAATATTTTCCAAGAATATTGGATGTGCGAATATACTGGGTAGTTTATTTTATAAAACATAACTATATTCTATAGACAAACATATACTATTGAAACCTGTTGTATGAATATTTACTGTGCGATTTTTGATTTACTATGTTGCTTGAAAACACAGACTATAGTGCGGAAAAGAGCCTCTTTCAACACTTAATAGCTATTTTACCTCCGAAAAAAAGCTATACCCCTCTCAAATTTGCCGACTCATCTGCTAAAATTGCCGACTGGGTCCTTTCGTGGAACTGGAATTATCTATGAATTCCAGTTCACTTTTTAACCTAAAAAGGCGGTTCTCAAATTGATGTATCCCTTTTTTAGAGCACATATAAAACTATCTATCAGTGCTCTACTTTTTAATTTCTAGAAATTAGGACCAAGAGTTTGTCCAAAAAGTAACTATTATTAGATTTTCTGACAACGATTAAAGTAAATAAATATCTTAAGATATCTTCCCTGGTAGAAAAGTACATAAATCTAACTTAACATAACATTAGATTAGTGACATTTTTATGTTTACTCTCAAACGTTATACAAAAACGTTTTAAAATATACAAATCTAACCTTAAAAACTAACGTTTGACAAAAACGTCATAAAATATATAAATCTAACCTTAAAAAATAACGTTTGACAAAAACGTTATAAAATACATAAATCTTACGTTAGTTTCCTAACTAAATTCTAACCTTTTTCTAACCTTATTCTAACTTTAAATATTTTTTAAATTTCCATTATTAATACGTAAGCTATAGTAGAAAATACTCATTTCAGACAGCTATGTGCCTAGGTTTGATAATTATTTTTTCTATTTTGCGACTCTTATAATCTCATAATCACACGCATTTTGCGTGTTCTTATAGGCCCATAAGAGGTCTCTTCTTTTTTTTCTGTTGGGTTGGCAACATACAAAAAGCCTATCTCTTGACGTTTTGCGTGCAAATGTCAATGTCGATTTAAAGTTTATTTTTTTACAAAATTTTGTGTTTGGGTTATTTTTTACCGTGTTCAAATTGTGGACTGGTTAATTGCAGTGAAAAAAGAAGATATATCAAAATATCATTTTATCTTATAATTTTAAACATAGTGTAAACTGTAATGCCAACCCAAAACAAAAATCCCTAAATCAGTCATCAATTTAAATGTAAGTTTTTTAAATTTTAGAGCAAAATAGAAAAAATTGTATAAAGCACTCGTTTCATAACACGTTTTTAGAGCACTAGTACTTTAGAAAACTCGCCGCGAGCGGCTCCTTTTCTAAACTTGTACTCGTGCGCTAAAAACGTATCTTATGAAACTAGTACTTTAATATACTATATTATTTCTATAATGAGTTTAAAAAAATATCCCCAAAAGTCAAAATTATAGTAAGTCTGGCAACACTGTACTAGAATTGAACAAATATTTTAAGATTATGAATGTATAAATAAATATTAACTAACTAAATATAAAGTTTTTCTGCGAGGTAAACGTATTTATCGAAGTATAACAGAATATTACACGAAAAATATTTAGGGCCACCTAAAAAGATGGCTATTTTATAAATAAATGTAAGGTAATTATGTTTAAAAATATTATGATTACTAAAATATATTAAGATTTATTTATATGAATAAATTTGTCTCCCGCTGCCATTTTATGATGCAGGTAGAAATTTCCGAGTTGGCCACGCCCCCTGCAAAAGTTAGAAATTAAACGTACCTATAACGTATTTCTAACTTAAAAATCTAACGTTAGATTAAAGTTTGTAACTAACGTTAGATTTTAACGTTAAAAATCGGGACATTTGCACATATTTTATAACGTACTTTTATACAGTTTTTTAACGTTAGAAAAACGTTATTCTAACGTTAAATTTCTACTAGGGTTGGTTAGGTTTTTGGGGTATCGGGGGGTATTCAAATAAAAAACTTCTTTTCTCTAAATTGTGACCTTTCGATAGGGCCTTTCTATCGCTTTCGAACCTTTAATTAATAAATACTGAATTAGCATTGTGATATATCAGCCCGCCACAATTCGAAGGAAACGTCAATGGTCAAACCTCCCACCAGGAAGTGACGTACAACAATCAACGGCTACAAAACCAACACAGTTGCCAAACCAGCCTTCTTCAGCATTCGTCTGTCGCCCCGCAGACATGAACTCTGTCGAATAATTCTAGTCATATTGTACCTGCCGTCTAATATTAATAAGTGATCAATAGATATATAAAAGGTTTTTTTATATTGTTTAATTTAACCACTTCGTAGTAGTATTTCATTGGCGACCGAGGAAAAACAGGTGGTTACGCGGAAAAGTGTATCGAAAAAGTGTACACGTGGCAATTTTTTTTAATAACGGTTAATTTTTTTTTCGATCTTATCGGGTTTCAACGATTTTTCAACGTGTATAGTAAGGATGGCTGATCATAAATTTGCTGAATTTGATGGACAAGAAGATTGGGTAATATATAGCGAACGTTTGGATCAACATTTTGCAGCTTTAGATCTAAAAGACGAAAAACGTAAAGTTGGTATGTTACTCAGCAGTATAGGATCACAAACCTATATGCTACTTCGTAATTTGTGTCATCCAGATAACCCGAAAGATAAAACGTATGCAGAATTAACTGAGTTAATGAATAAGCATTTTTGTATAAAAGTGAATGGTTGGTACGAGAGAAGAAAGTTCGATGAATCTAGTCAAGAAGAGCACGAATCCATTGCGGAATGGTATGCTAAAGTTAAAAGTTTAGCTGTTAATTGTAATTTTGGACAAAATTTAACGTATATGCTACGTAATAAATTTATCGTTGGACTAAAGAAAGGTCCCATTTTTGATAAAATTTGTGAAATGTCACTGGATGTTGCTTTAGAAGATGTCAAAAATGCTGCTATAGAAAAAGAAAGTTCTATGAAAAAAGTTGCAGAAAATGGGGTAAATTTTGTCAACAAAGGAGGTCAATATCAACGCAGAGGGTTAGTCTCCCGTCCAGAAGGCAGTAGAAGATATCGTTCCAGATCCAGGTCAAAAATCCCGAATTTCAAGAAAAAGGAGTCAACGTGGCAACATCGCAACTCAAATGGGAAATGGAGTAACGTCAGATGTCATAAATGCAACAAGATGGGACATATCTCTAAATTTTGTGGTAAATCTGTGAATTTTGTGGACTCTGAGAGGTATGTAGACTTTGATTTTAATAAAAAGGAAGAATCTGATGGAGAAGAACGTAGTATATTCAGTATTATTACCGGGGACGATAAAAATCCGTTTTCTGTTGCTTTAAATATAGACAAAATGTCGGTAAAATTTATTTTAGACAGTGGTAGCTCCATAAGTGCTATAGATCTCGATACTTATTCAAAACTTTTTAATAAATATAGACTAGAATGTGATAATACGATTTTAAAAGTGTACAACGGGGAAATGTGTCGTCCAAAAGGATATTTTAAATGTGACGTCGGTTTTAATAGTAAATGTAAACAAATTCAATTTTATGTGGTAGAAAGAGGTGCAAAAAACATTGTAGGCAGAGATTTCATGAAGAGTTTTAATGTAAAAATAGAGGCAACTAATAGTATTTCACATAATATTCAGATAAAGAGTCAAATAGAAAGTTTAATAAAAAATTACCCAGAGGTGTTTTCAAACAAATTGGGCAAATTTAAATATGGTAAAATTTCGTTAGAATTAAAACCTGATGCTAATCCTATTTTTTTAAAACCTAGGTCTGTTCCTTTGGCGTATAAAGAAGAAATGGACAAAGAGTTGGATAGACTTATTGCAACTGGAATCCTTATACCTGTGGAAACTTCCGAATGGGCAACCCCAGTAATTCCGATTCAAAAAAAGAATGGTAAACTCCGATTGGTGGGAAATTACAAACAAACAGTCAACAAATATGTTAAGGACTATCAAAATCCAATGCCCAGAGCCGAAGAAATTTTTTCAAAATTGCATGGAGGTGAGAAATTTACTATTTTAGATCTATCCCAGGCCTATAATCAATTTGAGCTGGATGAGGAAGCCAAGAAACTGTTAGTGTGGTGTACCAGTAGGGGTCTATTCATCGTAACACGTATGCCATTTGGAATCAGCCCTGCGAGTGGAAAATGTCAGCGACATATCGAATCACTATTTATGGGTATGTCAGGAGTAGCAAACTTCATGGATGATGTAATTGTAACTGGGAAAAATCATCAACAACACATGGCAAATTTAAAAAAGGTACTGGATAAGTTGAAAGATGCAGGCCTCACTGTTGAAAAATCAAAATGTAAGTTTTTGCAATCAGAAGTTACTTATTTAGGCCATAATATCTCTAAAGCAGGTTTACGTAAATCAGAAGATAAAGTTGAAGCTATTGTAAATGCTCCCAGACCAATAAATATAACCGAAACTAGGCGGTTCATTGGAATGGTAAATTTTTATAATAAATTTATAAATAATTTGGCAGATAAATTAAAACCACTATATAATTTATTAAAAAAGGATAATTCTTTTGACTGGACAAATGATTGTGAAAAAGCTTTTGTTAACATAAAAAAGGATATTTCAGATGACATAATTTTAACATATTATAATCCTAATGCTATTCTTGTTTTAACCACAGACGCCTCAAATTTAGGTATAGCCGGAGTACTTTCGATAGAAGAAAAAGGAGTGTTGAAGCCAATCCAATGCATTTCCAGGACGTTGAGTGCAGCTGAGGAAAATTACAGTGTATTACATAAAGAAGCTTTGAGTATATACTGGTGTATTTCGAAACTGGAGCAATTTTTGGTGGCTCGTAAATTTATTTTGAGAACCGATCAAAGACCTTTGATAGCATTATTTGGAGAACATCGAGAAATACCCAAAATGTGGAACAATCGTTTGCAAAGATGGGCAGCATATTTGGCAGGATTTAACTACACTATACAACATATAAATGGAAAGGACAATATTTTACCAGATTATTTGAGCCGGAGTCCAATTGTAAGTAAAGAAACAGAGGACTTGGAGGTAAAGTATGCATTTTTAGCATCTAAAATTTCAAATTGGCCTTTAGATCATAAAACTGTAGCTTTAGCAACTACAGAAGACCCAATTTTATCAAAAGTTTTAGATTATGTTGAAAAAAATAACTGGCCCACTCTAGTAAATATAGATTTAAAACCTTTTGCAGCAAAAAAAGAGGAAATTTTTGTTGAAAATAATATTTTACTGTGGAATCATAGAATAATTATACCTAAAAGTTTGCAAAAACAAATACTTACTGAACTGCATGAAGGACATTTTGGAGGTTCTAAAATGAAATTAAAATCTAGATCTTTTATTTACTGGCCCAACATTGATATAGATATCGAAAACGTGACAAAATCATGTTTAGCATGTTTGGTAAATAAACAATCTCCCCCAAAAGTAGAACTAAATCCATGGCCTTTAGAAACAGCAAGTTGGCAACGTATCCATCTTGATTTTTGTGGTCCCGTGGCTGGGAAAAATTTTTTAGTCATTGTAGATGCATATTCAAAATGGATAGAGGTTTTTATTGTAAAAAGTATGAAAGCAGAAGAAACAGTGGACATCCTACGATCAGTATGCAGCAGACTAGGCCTACCAGCAGTTTGTGTTACGGACAATGGACGATCCTTCAAAAGTAGCGTTTTCCAGGAATTTTTGACAAAAAATGGAATAAAATACCTATCTTCACCCCCATATTCACCTATTAGCAATGGTTTTTGTGAAAATTCCGTCAAAAATCTGAAAAATAAAATGAAAACACTATTGACAGCAAAAGAAAATTCAGGTGAGAAACTACAAACACTATTAGATCGTTTTCTTTTTAATTACAGAACTACCCCTCATATTTCAACAAAGGAGACACCGGCAAAAATGATGTTTGGTAGAGAACTCCGTACCAGATGGTCCCTGTTGAAAGAAAATCCAAAATCAATCAAAGAGATAAACAAGAACAATGAGAAAGCAATGGAAAATCAAAAGAAGTACTATGGGGGAGTAAAACGTAATTTTCAAGTAGGGGAGGAAGTTATGGTAAGAGATTATACTAATCCACAGAAGAAAAGCTGGAAAATTGGAAAAATTACGAGACAAATTGGAAAAGCAACATTTTTGACAGATGTCGGAGGAAAAATCCATAAAAGACACGCCAATCAGTTAAACAAAAAAGGAACAGATCAGGTAATAAGGGAAAATAGTGATTTTAGGGAGAAATATCAGAGTAAAAATATAGAAAACCAAAGGAATTATGTGAGTACTCAACCGTTTAAAGAGTCTAGGCAAAATATAGCAGAAAATGTATATAATAAGGTTGACAAGTTTAATTTCGAAAATGCTAATGTAAATGTACAAAATTACGACAATATTGAAAATAACAATGTAAATTTCCAAAATACAGGTAGACAAACATCCTTGGTGGGGGAAGGAGAGCAGAATACAGCAGGACAATCCACAACAGGAAATCTGGAGCGGGGAAAATCACCAACCCAGGAAAAAGCACCCGACAAGGCGATAACACCATCAAGCAGTAAACATGCACCAAAAACCGTATCGAAGGAGGAGAATTCACCAAGTTCAACAAATAAACCAACAAGACCAAGAAGTAATAAATATACTATGCGTACAGTCATCAAAAAACCGGTAAAGTATCGAGAATAATCAAACAGTTTACACAAACATTTTATTCTACTAAAAGTGTTCGTATAAACTCTGAATATTGGTGGGGTACACATGTACCAGAACCTTAGTGAAAAAAAAAAAAAAGTATTAAACTGTAATTAACTTTCCAGTGAGTGTAAATAAAATGACATTTCCAGTGTTCAAGAACTTTATTTACATTACGAGAGAAACAAAAATATTTAGATTCTTTTTTTGTATTTCCTACAGATCTCCTATAACCAGAGGACCTAGGACTTCGTGGTCAACCAGGATAATCCCTGAAAGGATTCATCGGTTATGCATGGGTACAAATTCCCCAAAAAAGGATTTCATCGGTTATGCATGGTTACAACACAAAAAGCTTAGAATGGGGATGTGTGATATATCAGCCCGCCACAATTCGAAGGAAACGTCAATGGTCAAACCTCCCACCAGGAAGTGACGTACAACAATCAACGGCTACAAAACCAACACAGTTGCCAAACCAGCCTTCTTCAGCATTCGTCTGTCGCCCCGCAGACATGAACTCTGTCGAATAATTCTAGTCATATTGTACCTGCCGTCTAATATTAATAAGTGATCAATAGATATATAAAAGGTTTTTTTATATTGTTTAATTTAACCACTTCGTAGTAGTATTTCAAGCATAATTAACTTGAGATATTTAGATTAAAGTACTCAATTTTAGATCTTTAACAACAATGAGATACATTGACATCAAGATGACTTTCTTGACATTGACGTTATTTAATAAATTTTTAAATTGTCATTTTAAACATTAAATTCATCGTCACAAAAGCAAAAAAAATGAGTAATCAGTTATTGGACAAATTAGAAAAACAATGTACTGGAAATATATTGATAATAAAATATACGTTGGAGCATTTAATGTATGCAATCGGAGAGTTAATAAAACCGATGAAGGAACTACAACAAATGAGAAGAGCCCAATATGATGTGGTTGAGGCTGAAAGAATAAAAATGAATCCTCCTGCTAAATGGGAACCTCCATTATACCAAACAGGAAAAACAGCAGATTTTAATCGCGACCCATCTACATCGTACGCATTACCATCAAAGGATTACCAGTATGGAGCAATGAAACTACCTGGCGCAGGAATATATAAATCCCTTGCGCAAGCACCTCCTAGAGCTCAAGCACCTTGTGGAGTTCCAGAACCTCCTAGAGCTCCAGCCCCCCCTAGAGCCCCATCTCCATGTGCTGCAGCAGCTGCAGAAGACGAAGGAAGTGAAGATGAAACTGAATCGGAAAACGATGAATGTCCATGTTGATTATTTTTGTAATAGAACAAATAAATCATTTTGATGCAATAAACAGTTTAAAACTAGACTAGGAGTTGCTAGAGTGCAAGGGGCACATATCGTGCGATCCATAAGTCACCCCCCTTCGCAACTTTTGAACTGTACTATATATAGTACAATTGGGCCAATTGTACTATATATTGGGCCCTTTTATGCAAAAAGTAGCCAACATATTAAAAAAAAGAGATAATGTCGTATACTGATCTAGAAATGTCCATACTACATTCCTACCCACAATATTTAAATATTGTGGGTTGGTTGCTTTTTGCATAACATGGCCCAATTAGGAGTTTTTTATAATATTTTTATTACAAACAACGTTAAGAATTAACATTACTATATTTAGTACAATTGGGCCCTTTTATGCAAAAAGTAGCCAACATATTAAAAAAAACGCGTGTGAAGTTAGCGGCCAGACTTGGCGGCCATTATTTCCGAACATAGCCGAATGTAATAGACCTAATTTCAAAGACAGTATAATGTATAAATTATATCTTTTGTTGTAAATGAGCGTACATAACCAAGTAATACTATATATACAGGGCGACATTTGTCTCGTGGACCGCAGAAAACAATAAATTTATTTTTTTGGTGCTTTTGTCGAAATCTATACATTGTATGTAAACCAAATTTTTATGTAAAATAGCCCACTGACCCACTACCAAAATGGTACTATATACAGGGCGACAGTTGCCGTGTGAACCGCAGAAAATAATAAATTTGGGTTTTTGGCTGCTGGCGATTTCATCGAAATCTATGCATTGTATCTAAACTAAAGTGTTATGTAAAATAGCCTACAGGCCCACTATTAAAATGGTACAGAAAATAATAAATGTGTTTTTTTGGCCGCTGGCGATTTTATCGAAATCTATGCATTGTATCCAAACTAAATTTTTATGTCAAATAGCCCACTGGCCCACTACCAAAATGGTACTACATACAGGGCAACAGTTGCCGTCTGGACCGCAGAAAATAATAAATTTGGTTTTTTGGTTGCTGGCGATTTTATCGAAATCTATGCATTGTATCCAAACTAAATTTTTATGTAAAATAGCCCACTGGCCCACTACCAAAATGGTCCTATATACAGGGCAACAGTTGCCGTCTGGACCGCAGAAAATAATAAATTTGTTTTTTTGGTTGCTGGCGATTTTATCGAAATCTATGCATTGTATCTAAACTAAATTTTTATGTAAAATAGCCCACTGGCCCACTACCAAAATGATACTATATACAGGGCAACAGTTGTCGTCTGGACCGCAGAAAATAATAAATTTGGTTTTTTGGTTGCTGGCGATTTTATCGAAATCTATGCATTGTATCCAAACTAAATTTTTATGTAAAATAGCCCACCGGCCCACCACCAAAATGATACTATATACAGGGCAACAGTTGCCGTCGGGTCCCCAGAAAATAATAAATGTGTTTTTTTGGCCGCTGGCGATTTTATCGAAATCTATGCATTGTATCCAAACTAAATTTTTATGTAAAATAGCCCACTGGCCCACCACCAAAATGATATTATATACAGGGCAACAGTTGCCGTCTGGACTGCAGAAAATAAAATTTTTGGTTTTTTGGCTGCTGGCGATTTTATCGAAATCTATGCATTGTATCCAAACTAAATTTTTATGTAAAATAGCCCACTGGCCCACTACCAAATTGGTCCTATATACAGGGCAACAGTTGCCGTCTGGACCGCAGAAAATAATAAATTTGGTTTTTTGGTTGCTGGCGATTTTATCGAAATCTATGCATTGTATCTAAACCAAATTTTTATGTAAAATAGTCCACTGACCCACTACCAAAATGGTACTATATACAGGGCGACAGTTGCCGTGTGAACCGCAGAAAATAATAAATTTGGTTTTTTGGCTGCTGGCGATTTTATCGAAATCTATGCATTGTATCCAAACTAAATTTTTATGTAAAATAGCCCACTGGCCCACTACCAAATTGGTCCTATATACAGGGCAACAGTTGCCGTCTGGACCGCAGAAAATAATAAATTTGGTTTTTTGGTTGCTGGCGATTTTATCGAAATCTATGCATTGTATCTAAACCAAATTTTTATGTAAAATAGCCCACTGACCCACTACCAAAATGGTACTATATACAGGGCGACAGTTGCCGTGTCAACCGCAGAAAATAATAAATTTGGGTTTTTGGCTGCTGGCGATTTCATCGAAATCTATGCATTGTATCTAAACTAAATTGTTATGTAAAATAGCCTACAGGCCCACTATTAAAATGGTACTATATACAGGGCAACAGTTGCCGTCGGGTCCCCAGAAAATAATAAATGTGTTTTTTTGGCCGCTGGCGATTTTATCGAAATCTATGCATTGTATCTAAACTAAATTTTTATGCAAAATAGCCCACTGGCCCACTACCAAAATGATACTATATACAGGGCAACAGTTGCCGTCTGGACTGCAGAAAATAAAATTTTTGGTTTTTTGGCTGCTGGCGATTTTATCGAAATCTATGCATTGTATCCAAACTAAATTTTTATGTAAAATAGCCCACTGGCCCACTACCAAATTGGTCCTATATACAGGGCAACAGTTGCCGTCTGGACCGCAGAAAATAATAAATTTGGTTTTTTGGTTGCTGGCGATTTTATCGAAATCTATGCATTGTATCTAAACCAAATTTTTATGTAAAATAGCCCACTGACCCACTACCAAAATGGTACTATATACAGGGCGACAGTTGCCGTGTGAACCGCAGAAAATAATAAATTTGGGTTTTTGGCTGCTGGCGATTTCATCGAAATCTATGCATTGTATCTAAACTAAATTGTTATGTAAAATAGCCTACAGGCCCACTATTAAAATGGTACTATATACAGGGCAACAGTTGCCGTCGGGTCCCCAGAAAATAATAAATGTGTTTTTTGGCCGCTGGCGATTTTATCGAAATCTATGCATTGTATCTAAACTAAATTTTTATGTAAAATAGCCCACTGGCCCACTACCAAAATGATACTATATACAGGGCAACAGTTGCCGTCTGGACTGCAGAAAATAATAAATTTGGTTTTTTGGCTGCTGGCGATTTTATCGAAATCTATGCATTGTATCTAAACTAAATTTTTATGTAAAATAGCCCACTGGCCCACTACCAAAATGATACTATATACAGGGCAACAGTTGCCGTCTGGACTGCAGAAAATAAAAATTTTGGTTTTTTGGCTGCTGGCGATTTTATCGAAATCTATGCATTGTATCCAAACTAAATTTTTATGTAAAATAGCCCACTGGCCCACCACCAAAATGATACTATATACAGGGCAACAGTTGCCGTCGGGTCCCCAGAAAATAATAAATGTGTTTTTTTGGCCGCTGGCGATTTTATCGAAATCTATGCATTGTATCCAAACTAAATTTTTATGTAAAATAGCCCACTGGCCCACCACCAAAATGATACTATATACAGGGCAACAGTTGCCGTCTGGACTGCAGAAAATAAAATTTTTGGTTTTTTGGCTGCTGGCGATTTTATCGAAATCTATGCATTGTATCCAAACTAAATTTTTATGTAAAATAGCCCACTGGCCCACTACCAAATTGGTCCTATATACAGGGCAACAGTTGCCGTCTGGACCGCAGAAAATAATAAATTTGGTTTTTTGGTTGCTGGCGATTTTATCGAAATCTATGCATTGTATCTAAACCAAATTTTTATGTAAAATAGCCCACTGACCCACTACCAAAATGGTACTATATACAGGGCGACAGTTGCCGTGTGAACCGCAGAAAATAATAAATTTGGGTTTTTGGCTGCTGGCGATTTCATCGAAATCTATGCATTGTATCTAAACTAAATTGTTATGTAAAATAGCCTACAGGCCCACTATTAAAATGGTACTATATACAGGGCAACAGTTGCCGTCGGGTCCCCAGAAAATAATAAATGTGTTTTTTTGGCCGCTGGCGATTTTATCGAAATCTATGCATTGTATCCAAACTAAATTTTTATATAAAATAGCCCACTGCCCCACTACCGAAATGATACTATATACAGGGCAACAGTTGCCGTCTGGACTGCAGAAAATAATAAATTTGGTTTTTTGGCTGCTGGCGATTTTATCGAAATCTATGCATTGTATCCAAACTAAATTTTTATGTAAAATAGTCCACTGGCCCACTACCAAAATGATACTATATACAGGGCAACAGTTGCCGTCTGGACTGCAGAAAATAATAAATTTGGTTTTTTGGCTGCTGGCGATTTTATCGAAATCTATGCATTGTATCTAAACTAAATTGTTATGTAAAATAGCCCACTGGCCCACTACCAAAATGGTACTATATACAGGGCAACAGTTGCCGTGTGTACCGCAGAAAATAAAAATTTTGGTTTTTTGGCTGCTGGCGATTTTATCGAAATCTATGCATTGTATCTAAACTAAATTTTTATGTAAAATAGACCACTTGCCCACTACAAAAATGGTACTACATACAGGGCAATAGTTGCCGTGTGTACCGCAGAAAATAATAAATTTGGGTTTTTGGCTGCTGGCGATTTTATAGAAATCTATGCATTGTATCTAAACTAAATTGTTATGTAAAATAGCCCACTGGCCCACTACCAAAATGGTACTATATACAGGGCAACAGTTGCCGTGTGTACCGCAGAAAATAAAAATTTTGGTTTTTTGGCTGCTGGCGATTTTATCGAAATCTATGCATTGTATCCAAACTAAATTTTTATGTAAAATAGCCCACTGGCCCACTACCAAAATGGTACTATATACAGGGCAACAGTTGCCGTGTGAACCGCAGAAAATAATAAATTTGGTTTTTTGGCTGCTGGCGATTTTATCGAAATCTATGCATTGTATCCAAACTAAATTTTTATGTAAAATAGCCCACTGGCCCACTACCAAATTGGTCCTATATACAGGGCAACAGTTGCCGTCTGGACCGCAGAAAATAATAAATTTGGTTTTTTGGTTGCTGGCGATTTTATCGAAATCTATGCATTGTATCTAAACCAAATTTTTAT